>CM062815.1:875643918-876843918 GCA_031772625.1 Pinus tabuliformis
AAATTTGGTGATCCAGACACCAGAAGGGACGATTCTTGATGATTATATTTTTGATACCCCCTCCTTTTGCAACACTCAGGATTGAATCGAAATTATATTGGACCCAAATCCTCTGGTGTGGATCAATGATGATATCAATAGGGTGGTGTTCTGACTCTTCCCTTGCTAATATCTACAAGAAGATCTCAATGCCTCCTAACAACCAATTACTACGAATGTGAAACCTATCGAGCTTGTTCGTGATATGTCCCCCCTAGCTCTTTTGTTAGTCCAAGTGAACTTCCCTTTTTTTGGTGCTATATACATAAGGTCACATTCACAAAGGATATCTTCCATTATTTCACAGAATGGGTCTCTAATTGTAGTTCCTCCATGCTTCTTTGATGAGAAGAGAACCATATTGATGTCTCTGTCGACTATTGAGTGAATATGCCAATGGCCTTCTTTTAACCTAATAAAAGAGTCCCATAACTCATATTTTTTATTGTAGCTTATATAAGCGTAAACATTAATAAATGACAAAAATTCTCCACTACTTTTTTCCTCGAGTTTAACAATAACCTAGAATCTAGATTTAAAACTAGATTTTAAAGAATATATAGAGTCCAACCATAAGGTGCACAGTCCTCCTAAGGAAACATTCAAGCTTTGAGCTACCCAAGAACTATTTTTCCAAAAGGATCTCGATAAAACTAATATATCTTCATCATTTAGCTTTGTCTCTTGAAGAAACACAACTTGAGGGTTTTGCGTTCTTATGAGGTCTTTTACAATGTGGGATTTGGAGGGGAACCCAATGCCCTTATATTCCAAAATATAACTTTCATATTAACTTGGAAGCTTTTGACTGACCACCTCCTAATCTGACAGTCGCTTGCTCCTTATTGCTCACATTTTTTAATATCTTTGTTATCTGAGGTTGGTTTCCCATCTTGATATTTTGCTCTGCCTCTGCTTCCATTATGTCTTTGTTGGAGGTACAACCTTTAGCCTTATGATTCTCTATCTCCTGACTAGTAGAGTCATTGGACCAGTTTAATATTTTCTTTACACTTCTTGTAAGAACCTTTCATGTCCCTTCCTCTATGATTATGGTGATTTGGTTCCTTTATCATTCCATATAAATTTTTGTCGACACGTAGCACTATGTTGAACCTTAGAATGAGCCAATTTGCAACTAATTCCAATTTAGCCTTATGCAACTCACCATTTCCTTCCTCTTCTACTTCCTACATTAGAGTTTTATTTGTGTTGCATATCATTGGTTCTGCTTTCTCCTTCCCTTCTTGCGACATAATGTCAAAGTGGTTTGTAGATGATGAGGCCACATTCTAAGCAATGGTTCTATTGGATTTGACCACCTTTTTTTCCCTTGGAGGTTATTCATTTTTGTGTGTGCCATTGTTCATCTTGTTGGGGAGCCAACTCCTCAGCATTCCTTGGCTTGTTCCTCTTACAGTCCCAAGAAAAATGCCCATACTGATGGAAACTCTTACATTTGAATGAAAGCTCGTCATAATCCAGTGATTTAGTGTGGCCCCATTCATCTTTGGTTAAGAATATCTCTAAAGGTAAACCCTTCTCAAGGTCCACTTCAACACAAATTTTTTCACATGTGAACTACTAACCTCTAGGCTCAGCTTGGTAAAGGTAATGCCCAACACCACTCCCTATGGCCTTCAGGTAGTCATTGCTCCAACATGAGACAAGAAAGCATGGAAGCTTGACCCATACTCGCCACGTCATTGGAATGTCATCGTCTGGACTAAAGTCAAGCGACCAAGCATTCAAGTACATGATTCTAGAACCAAAGAAGAGGGGTTTGTTCCTAAACACAACATCAAAATCTTCATTGTATTCAAAAATCAAAGCAAAGAAGCCATTTCCCACTACATAAACGTTGAGTTTCCCCTTCATTATGGGTTTCCATCAATTTTATTCCCACTACTCCATGGACTTAGGAGAGGGACACATTCCCAAAAACTTCCCGACCAGAGCATTGTCAAAGAAGGTCAGGGAACTTCTTTGAAAATTCAATGGGAGGACGATTGCAAGGATATTTTTAGCTTTCTTTACGAAATTGGCCCATTATTCATCCACTTCACTGGGAAGGGTTGAGACAGAACACCCCCCCCCCCCACCCACCTCTTATCCTATTGTCATTGACATTTAGCTAAGAATCATCGTTGTGCACAGGAAGCTAGGGTTTCAGAGATTTTTTAAATATTATAATATATTCTTTTAATTATTATTTTATTTCCCTCAATCTAACAAGATGCCTCCTTAAACTTGTTTTAGGATAAGGCATCTAGGGGGAATTCAAAGTCATTAAATTCAAAGGGATGGAGGGCATTCATGGCCTTAAAGGTAGGTGGTTGAGGTGGGTGAGTGGGAGAGGCATAAGAGAAGGAAGACAAGAGGAGAACGGGGGAATATTTTTTCTTTTTCTTTCGGCTTTGGAATTTGGAGGGAGAGGGTGGAGGTGAGAACATAAGGGAAAGGTAGGAAGGAGAACTCAAGAGATTGGTTTTGGTTGTTGTTTGAGAGCATTGGACCAATTTGTTTTAGACACATTATGGTTGTTTTTGGATTTGGGCTCTCAGAGATAGGAAATATGTGGAGGTTCCCTGGGCTAGGAAGTGAGATAAACATTCCTAGTTGGTAGGGGGGGAATTCAATCGGGAGGCCCTAGCAGGAGCACCCCAAGTGAGCCACTATATTATAACCATGTATGTATTTTCATGTAAATTAAATCATGTGAATGGTTGAAAATCAAATAGTTTATTTAATAAATCTATTATTTCCCAATATACTATTGTACAAAGAAATTGTTGTATTGTGAATATGTTATTTTATTTACTATGAAATTTGGTGATAAATGCAATTTTGTCAGAAGGCCCTAAGCTGGGTCTTCACATGTGGTATCAAAGTCCATATTCAAAATATGGACCCTAAAACAAACCAAAATAGTGTCTGCAAGTTGGAATGTCCCCTATGTTATAGACATTTTTGTGCCTTACAGCATGAAGCATGAAATGTCAATAATCTAAGGGATCCAAAGTCCCTAAACATGTTGTTCCTACCCCTAGAGGAACAAGGTCAGCAAACCACAACACTAAATATCAGTTCTCCACCTAAAAACACTCAAAAACAAGCCAATTCTGGATCATGTCAACTGCTACACTGGCTACCTGCACTGAATGTCAACTGCTACACTGGCTACCTGCGCTGAATGTCAACTCCAACACTAGCTACCTGCACTGAACGAGTTTGGACAAGTGGAACAATCATTCTTCAAGGTGTCAATGCCCAGGAAGCTTCCAAAATGACACTCGGATCAAGGAATTCGACTGGTGATGAGTAAGAGGGTCTAGATCTCCAAGTGGAAGCAAGAACCTCCAAGTGGACTCAAGAACTGAAGAATAACTGAAGTGGGAGAGGACACTAGTCAGCTTCATGCCAGCTACAAGATGACTCATCCTTTCTCCAAAACTCCTATATATAGAGCTCTCTCATGAGGTCTAGGGAGGCGGGAATCTTGTGAATGTAAGGAAGTGCTGTTGGTTTGAGTATAGAACTATTGGGTGATTTGCTTGAAGGAGGTGAAGAGGAGATTTCTTTCTGCTGGGAGGTGATGTTGGATTGGGCCTTTTATGGTTGTATCACTTCCTGAACTTTACTTCTTCCATTAATAAAGCATTTGAGGTTCTTCTATATGCATGTGTCTCAATGGCGTATCGATACTTGTATATTTGATTTATTCTAATCCTTGAATCAATTATGAATGTATGGTTCTTGTAGTTTCCCTTTCTTGTTATTTTGCAGGATCTTGGTGTAGCTGGGCCAGTGAAAGAGCAAGGAGCTAGGAGCAAGCAGCAAAGAGAGAAGATTGGATCAATCATTAGCGGAAGACAACGGTTAGTGGATCTCTTTCTCCCCTCTCTTACATCTCATAAAGAAGTAATCTCGAATAGCTTTGCTTTGATTGTTGCTGAGGTATTATCACCCTTAGAGTGGGATAGGGTCATCCCGTATTGGATACTTTTCCCAACAACACCCTATTCCATATCTACTTCCTATTCCAACCTCCTACTGACATGTAAGTCTCTTTATGTGTAGAAATCCTTTCCTACAAGGGGTATATATGTATATCAAACAATTTAAGTTTTCATGCTTCAAACAATGAAATACTTTCTCAAATTTTATGCTTCTGTGATTCATTATATAATGCTCATATTTTATGGAGAAATCACATTAGGAACAAAGGGTCAACACGTTTCGAACATAGATCTAGGTTCATCATCAAGACTAGGATGAGGAGCAACATCAACTGACCAATAAAATATAAATCTCAGAGATACAATGGTAAATTCCCAACGGTCAAAGAATAAAAATCAAAAGTTTTATAAAAAGCAATGTTAAAAGCAAAAGTCAAATTAGTTAATTTTGAATTTTATTTTAATTTATTTTATTTTGAAGCTTAATTATAATAATTGATAGATTCTAACCATTTTTAATAGTTTGTTATTAACAAATTTCATATTTTATTATAATTTATTTGTTTATGTTTTTAAGATACAAACTATATTATCAATTAGAATTATATTAATTTAATTAAGAATATATATATATATTATATATATATACACACACACACACACACATTAGAATTATATTAATTGAATTAGGATTGCTTAAAAAAAAGAACAATGTCCTAAACGAAAACATAAATCAACCAAGAAAGAAGAAGGAAAATAAGGGGGTAAGAACAAAGAGAAGGGACCCACACTCTGCTTAACTTCCATCCATCTTCCCTATTAAGAGTTTTACTCCTCTTTTCAATTTCAATGGCTTCTCTTAATTTTCGGTGATGGTGATGAAATACTTTGTTTTCTATCAAATATAACAACCAGAGAATCATTACAAGTTTTTGCATACTAGGGTTAACTAATTACAATGAAAAGTAATTAATGCTAATTGAATTAACATTAAGGTTAATACAAGTATTTTATAGTATGAACTAATATTATTGAAAGGGGGACAATGGTTTTTTTCCACTTCGACCAAGATTTGTGGGGAAGATGACCTTCTCGAGGGGAGGAAGTTCTAGGCCACCACCATATGGAAATAAGATTAAACATAGAATAGCAGTAGTAGGAATTTGAATGGACGCCAGTCTAGATTCACTATCATATTAGGGACTCATCTGAGTCTAAGATAACCATGCAAAGATGCTATCAAGGGTAAAGGTTTCAGGAGGATGAGTTTATTCCAAAGGAGTAATAGAACTCTACTTAAAATCCACCTTGTCTCAATTTTTTGGATGTGGTGGGCCACGCTATGAGCATGACTACCCTGAGTCACAACCAAGTAAGACTCTTAGAAAATGAAAAGCACAAATTGGAAGAGTAGGTAGCCTCCATCAAAGTACATGGTTGTTGATAGTCCCAAATTGAGCACCAATCTTAACGACATTGTGTTCATGGACTATTTCCTCAGCACAATTTGAACTATACTAGTTACAAAATATTGTTAAATTCTATACATAACACTTTTATCCATGGATGATAAGTAAGTAAGCAATGTTTCGAAGCTAATTCATCAGGTTCGACGAACAAAATTGATTAAATTTGAAGTTCATTGCATTTTATTCCCAAGAAAATTTAGTCGATGAGGTTCACAAAGCTCAAGTCGAGCTTGAACAAGGAAACACATATAGGTTTAGGAAATTTGTCTAAAATACTATGGAATTAGTTTCAAGTTCTTTATGAAATTACAGGAAATTCAAAAAGGTTCCCAATAAAAAAATAAATAAACAATAAAACCCTAAAGGCTAAACCTACTTGCTTTAAAAACAAAAAAATATTCAAGGTTGTTTGCACTAATGGAATGCTGTTTTTGAATATCAAACTTGACAACAAGAGAGAGACAATATCGGTTAAGTTAGCTTTAGAAAGATGCTGGGACTCGTGCTATTAATTTACATAGAACATGACTTTTTTTAATAAAATTTTTCATTTATATTAGTTTATATTTATCTTCACAACTTTAATATGTTAAATTTTTATTTATCCATAAACACTTAAATTATATAATTTTTTATATTCATAAACAATTATAATAGAAGTGGAATATTTCAATAAAATATAAAATTTCAATATCTAAAAAAATATGTAAATTAAAAAAACATTTTAAGTTTTAATATAATATATATATATATATATATCTATATATATTATATATATATTTATATTATATAATATCGGTTAAGTTAGCTTTAGAAAGATGCTGGGACTCGTGCTATTAATTTACATAGAACATGACTTTTTTGAATAAAATTTTTCATTTATATTAGTTTATATTTATCTTCACAACTTTAATATGTTAAATTTTTATTTATTCCATAAACACTTAAATTATATAATTTTTTATATTCATAAACAATTGTAATAGAAGTGGAATATTTCAATAAAATATAAAAGTTCAATATCTAAAAAAAATTATGTAAATTAAAAAAAACATTTTAAGTTTTAAATTATATATATATATATACACCACACACTTAAATTATATAAACTTATATATTTATAAACAGTTATAAAAGAAATATAATATTTCATTAAAAAATGTAGTCTTCACAACTTTGATATGTTAAATTTTTATATTTATTCCATAAACACTTAAATTATGTAATTTTTTTATATTCATAAACAATTATAATAGAAGTGTAATATTTCAATAAAATATAAAATTCAATATAAAAAACTAAGTAAATTAAAAAAAATATTTCAAGTTTTAAATTATATATATAGAGAGTGTGTGTGTGTTATTTTATAAAACAATTATAAAAGAAAAAGTAATATTTCATTAATAACTTATAATATTTCATTAAGAAATATAATCTTCACAACTTTGATATGTTAAATTTTTATTTATTCCATAAATACTTAAATTATATAATTTTTTATATTCATAAAAAATTATAATAGAAGTGTAATATTTCAATAAAATATAAAAGTTCAATATATAAAACAAACATGTAAATTAAAAAAATATTTTAAATTATATTATATATATATATATATATATATATATATATTTATATATATATATATAAACTTTTATATTTATATAATGCTCATTGAATTAACATTATAAGGTTAATACAAGGATTTGATAGTATGAACTAATATTATTGAAAGGGGGACAATGGTTGTTTTTCACTTCGACCAAGATTTGTGGGGAAGACGACCTTCTCGAGGGGAGGAAGTTCTAGGCCACCACCATATGGAAACAAGATTAAACATAGAATAATAGTAGTAGGAATTTGAAGGGTTGCGAGTCTAGATTCACTATCATATTAGGGACTCATCTGAGTCTAAGACAACCATGCATAGATGCTAGCAAGGGTAAAGGTTTCAAGAGAATGAGTTTATTCCAAATGAGTAAATAGAACTCTACTTAGAATCCACCTTGTCTCAATTTTTGGGATGTGGTGGGCCACACACGAGCATGACTACCCTGAGTCACAACCTAGTAAGACTATTAGAAAATGAAAAGCACAAATTGGAAGAGTAGGTAGCCTCCATCAAATCTACATTGTTGTTGATAGCCACCAAATTCAGCACCAATTTTAACGACATTGTGTTCATGGACTATTTCCTCAGCACAATTTGATCTATACCAGTTACAAAATATTGTTAAATTCTATACATAACACTTTTATCCATGGCTGATAAGTAAGTAAGCAATGTTTCCAAGATAGGTCATTGGGTTCGGCGAACAAAATTGATTAAATTTGAAGTTCGTTGCATTTTATTCCTAAGAAAATTTAGTCGATGAGGTTCATAGATCTCAAGCCGAACTTGAACAAGGAAACACAAATAAGTTTCGGAAATTCGTCTAAAATACTATGAAATTAGTTTCAAGTTCATTATGAAATCACAGGAAATTCAAAAAGGTTCTTAATAAAAAAAATAAATAAACAATAAAACCCTAAAGGCTAAACCTACTCGCTTTAAAAACAAAAAAATATTCGAGGTTGTCTGTACTAATGGAATGTTGTTTTTGAATATCAAACTTGACAACAAGAGAGAGACAATATCGGTTAAGTTAGCTTTAGAAAGATGTTGGATGGTATGTTGTTTTTGAATATCAAACTTGACAACAAGAGAGAGACAATATCGGTTAAGTTAGCTTTAAAAAGATGTTGGGAGTCGTGCTATTAATTTACATAGAACACGAATTTTTTTAATAATATTTTTCATTTATATTAGTTTATATTTATCTTCACAACTTTAATATGTTAAATTTTTATTTATTCCATAAACACTTAAATTATAAAAAATTATAATAATAGAAGGGGAATATTTCAATAAAATATAAAGGTTCAATAAAAAAACATTTTAAGTTTTAAATTTTATATATATATATATATATATATATATATATATATATATAAAACACACACACATACACACACTTAAATTATATAAACTTATATATTTATAAAGAGTTATAAAGGAAATATAATTTTTCATTAACAAATTATAATATTTCATTAAAAAATGTAATCTTCACAACTTTGATATGTTAAATTTTTATTTATTCCATAAACACTTAAATTATGTAATTTTTTATATTCATAAACAATTACAATAGAAGTGTAATATTTCAATAAAATAAAAAAATTCAATATATAAAAAATATGTAAATTAAAAATTATTTCAAGTTTTTAATTATATATATATATATTATATATATATATATATCTAAAAAGTTATATATATTTATAAACAATTATAAAAGAAATGTAATATTTCATTAAGAAATGTAATCTTTACAACTTTGACATGTTAAATTTTTATTTATTCCATAAACACTTAAATTATATAATTTTTTATATTCATAAACAATTATAATAGAAGTGTAATATTTCAATTAAATATATAAAACAAATATGTAAATTAAAAAAAAATTAAGTTTTAAATTCTATATATATATATATATTATATTATAATGCTAATTTTATATATAATGCTAATTGAATTAAAATTATAAGGTTAATACAAGTATTTTATAGTATGAACTAATATTATTGAAAGGGGGACAATGGTTGTTTTTCCACTTTGACCAAGATTTGTGGGGAAGACGACCTTCTCGAGGGGAGGAAGTTCTAGGCCACCACCATATGGAAACAAGATTAAACATAGAATAGTAATAGTAGGAATTTGAATGGATGCCAGTCTAGATTCACTATCATATTAGGGACTCATCTGAGTCTAAGACAACCATGCAAAGATGCTAGCAAGGGTAAAGGTTTCAGGAGAATGAGTTTATTCCAAAGGAGTAAATAGAACTCTACTTAAAATCCACCTTGCCTCAATTTTTGGAATGTGGTGGGCCACACTATGAGCATGACTACCCTAAGTCACAACCTGGTAAGACTCTTAGAAAATGAAAAGCACAAATTGGAAGAGTAGGTAGCCTCCATCAAATCTACATGGTTGTTGATAGTCCCAAATTGAGCACCAACCTTAACGACATTGTGTTCATGGACTATTTCCTAAGCACAATTTGAACTATACCAGTTACAAAATATTGTTAAATTCTATACATAACACTTTTATCCATGGATGATAAGTAAGTAAGCAATGTTTCCAAGCTAGGTCATTGGGTTCGGCGAACAAAATTGATAAATTTGAAGTTCGTTGCATTTTATTCCCAAGAAATTTAATCGATGAGGTTCACAAAGCTCAAGTCGAGCTTGAACAAGGAAACACAAATAAGTTTAGGAAATTTGTCTAAAATACTATGAAATTAGTTTCAAGTTCATTATGAAATCACAGGAAATTCAAAAAGGTTCCTAATAAAAAATAAAAAAAAACAATAAAACCCTAAAGGCTAAACCTACTTGCTTTAAAAAAAAAAAAAAAAAAAATATTCAAGGTTGTTTGCACTAATGGAATGTTGTTTTTGAATATCAAACTTGACAACAAGAGAGAGACAATATCGGTTAAGTTAGCTTTAGAAAGATGCTGGGACTCGTGCTATTAATTTACGTAGAACACGACTTTTTTTTAATAATAATTTTCATTTATATTATTTTATATTTATCTTCACAACTTTAATATGTTAAATTTTTATTTTTTCCATAAACACTTAAATTATATAATTTTTTATATTCATAAACAATTATAATAGAAGTGGAATATTTCAATAAGATATAAAAGTTCAATATATAAAAAAAAAGATGTAAATTTAAAAAAACATTTTAAGTTTTAAATTTATATATATATATATATATATATATATATATAAATAATATTTCATTAAAAAAGAATATAATATTTCATTAAAAAATGTAATTTTCACAACTTTGATATGTTAAATTTTTATTTATTCCATAAACACTTAAATTATATAATTTTTTATATTCATAAACAATTATAATAGAAATGTAATATTTCAATAAAATATAAAAATTCAATATATAAAAAATATGTAAATTAAAAAAATATTTCAAGTTTTCAAGTTTTAAATTATATATAGAGAGAGAGATTTATAAGCAATTATAAAAGAAATGTAATTTTCATTAATAAATTATAATATTTCATTAAGAAATATAATCTTCACAACTTCGATATGTTAAATTTTTATTTATTCCATAAATACTTAAATTATATAATTTTTTATATTCATAAACAATTATCATAGAAGTGTAATATTTCAATAAAATATAAAAGTTCAATGTATAAAACAAATATGTAAATTAAAAAGATATTTTAAATTATATATATAATATATATTATATATATATATATATATAAATATATATATTATATATAAACTTTTATATTTATATAATGCTAATTGAATTAACATTATAAGGTTAATACAAGTATTTTATAGTATGAACTAATATTATTGAAAGGGGGACAATGGTTGGTTTTTCACTTCAACCAAGATTTGTGGGGAAGATGACCTTCTCGAGGGGAGGAAGTTCTAGGCCACCACCATATCGAAACAAGATTAAACATAGAATAATAGTAGTAGGAATTTGAATGGACGCCAGTCTAGATTCACTATCATATTAGGGACTCATCTGAGTCTAAGACAACCATGCACAGATGCTAGCAAGGGTAAAGGTTTCAGGAGAATGAGTTTATTCCAAAGGGTAAATAGAACTCTACTTAGAATCCACCTTGTCTCAATTTTTGGGATGTGGTGGGCCACACTACGAGCATGACTACCCTAAGTCACAACCTGGTAAGACTCTTAGAAAATGAAAAGCACAAATTGGAAGATTAGGTAGCCTCCATCAAATCTACATGGTTGTTGATAGCCACCGAATTGAGCACCGATCTTAATGACATTGTGTTCATGGACTATTTCCTCAGCACAATTTGAACTATACCAGTTACAAAATATTGTTAAATTCTATACATAACACATTTATCCATGGATGATAAGTAAGTAAGAAATGTTTCCAAGCTAAGTCATCGGGTTCGGTGAACAAAATTGATTAAATTTGAAGTTTGTTGCATTTTATTCCTAAGAAAATTTAGTCGATGAGGTTCACAAATCTCAAGTCAAACTTGAACAAGGAAACACAAATAAGTTTAGGAAATTCGTCTAAAATACTATGAAATTAGTTTCAAGTTCATTATGAAATCACAGGAAATTAAAAAAGATTCCTAATAGAAAAAAAAATTAATAAAACCCTAAAGGC
Organism: Pinus tabuliformis; assembly: GCA_031772625.1. Classification (NCBI taxonomy): domain Eukaryota; kingdom Viridiplantae; phylum Streptophyta; class Pinopsida; order Pinales; family Pinaceae; genus Pinus; species Pinus tabuliformis. The sequence goes on from CM062815.1 coordinate 875,655,650, forward strand.
TAAACCTACTCAATTTAAAAACAAAAAAAATTCGAGGTTGCGTGCACTAATGGAATGTTGTTTTTGAATATCAAACTTGACAACAAGAGAGAGACAATATCGGTTAAGTTAGATTTAGAAAGATGTTGGGAGTCGTGCTATTAATTTACATAGAACACGACATTTTTTTTATAATATTTTTCATTTATATTAGTTTATAATTATCTTCACAACTTTAATATGTTAAACTTTTATTTATTCTATAAACACTTAAATTTATAATTTTTTATATTCATAAACAATTATAATAGAAGTGGAATATTTCAATAAAATATAAAAGTTCAATATAGAAAAAAAAAAGGTAAATTAAAAAAACATTTTAAGTTTTAGTTTATATATATATACACACACACACTTAAATTATATAAACTTATATATTTATAAAGGGTTATAAAAGAATATAATATTTCATTAACAACTTATAATATTTCATTAAAAAATATAATCTTCACAACTTTGATATGTTACATTTTTATTTATTCCATAAACACTTAAATTATATAATTTTTTGTCCCTTGAACAAATCATGGGAGTAATCGAGGGCCTCCTCTTCGATATCCATCTTGTCCATAAAAGGAAACCGCTACAAAAACCGCCGGGAGGATGGTTGATTGTGTGCGCAGTCAACGGATGATGACAGGTCATAAAGGTAGGGTAACAACTATCGCAAATGTCTGTTTTACCAAGTTTAATATTCGTTCTGTCTCTGTGCAGGTGTAGGAATGCACGCGTGCCACCTGCGTGCCTACAGCCACGTCAAATCCGAGAACATCTTCGCCCCTTTCAAAGTGGTTCATTTATATAATTTTTTATATTCATAAACAATTATAATAGAAGTGTAATATTTCAATAAAATATAAATTCAATATATAAAAAATATGTAAATTAAAAAAAAAATTCAAGTTTTAAATTATATATATAAAGTTATATATTTATAAACAGTTATAAGAGAAATGTAATATTTCATTAATAACTTATAATATTTCATTAAGAAATGTAATCTTCACAACTTTGACATGTTAAATTTTTAAGATACAACCATATTATCAATTAGAATTATATTACTTAATTACAATGAAAAGTAATTAATGCTAATTGAATTAACATTATAAGGTTAATACAAGTATTTTATAGTATGAACTAATATTATTGAAAGGGGGACAATGGTTGTTTTTCCAATTCAACCAACATTTGTGGGGAAGAAGACCTTCTCGAGGGGAGGAAGTTCTAGGCCACCACCATATGGAAACAAGATTAAACATAGAATAGTAGTAGTAGGAATTTGAAAGGACGCCAGTCTAGATTCACTATCATATTAGGGACTCATCTGAGTCTAAGAAAACCATGCAGAGATGCTAGCAAGGGTAAAGGTTTCAGGAGAATGTGTTTATTACAAAGGAGTAAATAGAACTCTACTTAGAATCCACCTTGTATCAATTTTTGGGATGTGGTGGGCCACACTACGAGCATGACTACCCTTTGTCACAACCTGGTAATGATCATTTTTTTATTTACAAGGGACCAACAAAAGGTATGAATTTTTGGGATGTTGTCTTTACTCCAAATTTTATACCACATTCACATGGAGGACGATGAGGGAGCCCGTTAACTAAGTGAGAGTAACCAAGCTTGAAAGAGTAGGAGAGATGACGCTTAAAGTCCAAGAGTGATGATCTTGCAAGGAGGTGGAGATCAGAGCCAAACCCTTTAATAATCCTAGAAATTTATACCATTGAGGCATGAGAAGGGCAGGAATATCAGTGATGAGCCTCATCATTGAGTAATTATATGGGCCTTAATTGACCTTAATTCACCTCCTAGCCTAGTCAAACCAACTATTCTCACAAGTTATTGCACACTTTTGATTATATTTTGCTTATGAGATGAGTTAGAGTTGGATATTTTTCTTTGTGGTCTAATTTGCATGTAATGCAGGAATAAAGGATAAAAGCTAGGAAAATGCAGGGATAAAAGAAAAAAGCAATGAACTATGGTAAAAGACCTTTGTAAAAACTCGAATGAGATAAGGGAGAGGAATTACAGGAGGTAAATCCTCCTCATTTACTGCCCCTTGTTATAGACATTTTTGTGCCTTACAGCATGAAGCATGAAATGTCAATAATATGAGGGATCCAAAGTCCCTAAACATGTTGTTCCTACCCCTAGAGGAACAAGGTCAGCAAACCACAGCACTGAAAATCAGTTCTCCACCTGAAAACACTCAAAAAACAAGCTAATTCTGGATCATGTCAGCTGCTCCACTGAGCATCTGCGCTGAATGTCAACTGCTCCACTCTGTACCTGTGCTGAATGTCAAATCTAATGAAGGCTACCTGCGCTGGGCGAGATTGGCCAAGTGGCACAGTCATTCTGAAAGGTCTCAAATGCCCATGAAGCTTCCAAAATGACACTTGGATCAGGGAATTCGCCTTGTGATGAGTAAGAGAATCTAGATCTCCAAGTGGAAGCAAGAAACTCCAAGTGGACTCAAGAACTGAAGTATAACTGAAGTGGGAGAGGACACTAGTCAGCTTCATGCCAAGCTCAAGCTGACTCGTCCTTTCTCCAAATCTCCTATATATAGAGCTCTCTCAAGAGGTCTAGGGAGGCTGGAATCTTGTGAATGTAAGGAAGTGTTGTTGGTTTGAGTATAGAACTATTGGGTGATTGATTTGAAGGAGGTGAAGAGGAGATTTCTTTCTGCTGGGAGGTGTTGTTGGATTGGGCCTCTTATGGTTGTAACACTCTCAGAACTTTACTTCTTCCATTAATAAAGCATTTGAGGTTCTTCTATATGCTTGTGTCTCTGTGGCGTATTGATGCTTGTATATTTGATTTATTCTAATCTTTGAATCAGTTATGGATGTATGCTTCTTGTAGTTTCCCTTTCTTGTGCTTTTGCAGGATCTTTGTGTAGCTGGGCCAATGAAAGAGCAAGGAGCTGGGAGCAAGCAGCAAGGAGAGAAGATTGGATCAATCATTAGCGGAAGACAACGGTTAGTGGATCTCTTTCTCCCCTCTCTTACATCTCATAAAGAAGTAATCTTGAATAGCTTTGCATTCGGTTGTTGCTGAGGTACTATCACCCTTAGAGTGGGATAGGGTCATTCCGTATTGGATACTTTTCCCAACAACAAATTGGCGACTCCGCTGGGGATCGTATCTTGTTGGTTGTTTGTGTTTTTGCTATTCATTTCATAAAAAAAGGGAGTACCGAATCGAACTGTATTTGAATCTTTCAAATGCAAAGTAGAGGGCAGCTACTCTAGCTCAGTTTCTGGGAAAGTTTATGATTTGAAGAGCTGATCCACAAGGACTCTAATAAGCTCTTAGTGATAGCTTTTCATCCTCCTTGTCATCCCTTAGTGTGTCCTTGACTGATAGCTTCTGATTTGGCCAAAAACTGTGAATTTTTGAGCAATCTGTGACCCGGAAACCAAGAGAAACGAAAGTTTCGTTCTTCAGTGCAACTACTGTGAAGGTTGTTTGCATTTCAGCGCAGTTCCCGAAGGGGCTACATGCGCTGAAGGTCAAATAGACAGTGTCCCACCTGCGCTGGACCAGTCTTGCCTTGTGCTACTGGGGTTTCCTGCTGTTTCTTGCCCTGTTTTCACTCTTGTTTTTGCTGCCTGTTACCAGTCAATGTGCCTATCTGAAACCAACTTTCCTTGCCACTATTCCGCCTCGGTTGTATAAAGAAACTGTGTTTGTTCTTTGTGTATTTCTTGTATCACTTACAGTTTCCCATAACGAAAGTGAACTAGTCTTGCTGTGACCTCTTAGATCTAGACCTGTGATAAAGTGTCGTTTTGATCTTAAGAGTTAGTTTATTTGCTGTTCATAGCTGATTGAGCTTTTTCTTTCGTCATATGGTTTGAGTTTATATATTTCTAGTGTCGAAACAAGTAAATCTTAATGTGTCTTTTGATTTTGGACAAGCTTGTTTGCTTTCACTTGAAATTGAATTCAAAGTTATACAACAGCTTCCTTTTTGTGTCGCACAAACATTAAGAAAGAGAAAAGAAATACTTGCATTGTGCATGTGCATTATGAAAGTTTGCATGTTGATTTAGGAAAAAGTGCATTAGTGTGTGCTCTATGATCTGTGTGAAAAGATGTTGTCTTTCTTTTCCCTCAGTAGTTAAGATTTTCAAAGTTGAAAGATTGAAAAGCTTGCTTATCATCTTAGACTGCATTTAGGAGTGTTACTATACATCTCGTGGTGATCCATAAAGGCAAACTGCTAAACAAGATCAACCTTAAAATAAATTGAATTTACATAACAACGCATTGAAACATAACGCAAACACATAGAGGTCTAAGCTAGAGATGTGTTCCGGCGTCGTTAAACGTGATATCTTAGCGTTGAGTGGTTGGGTGATTCCTCCACGGTGAAGCGATAAGTATCAATACAGACTTGTGCTCCCACGTACCGTCGCGTATATATTGGGAGACCCCTATAGGAACAAAGCCTTTATCCAATAGGAAACCGTGTCGGCCGCCCTACTGATCGCAATGCAGTGAACACAGCATTCACGAAGATCGACCACTCGTACCGTAAAACGTATTCTGTGGTTTTGCGAAAAGTTTGGCACACCCTCTGCCTAGAACTCCAAAGCAGTTTCTTTTGGCCTTTTTCAAACCCTATAACTGAAAAAGTCCATCCGAGCATTTGTCACTTCGGGCTCGTTAAAACATCGAAGGAGACTAGAGTCATCTTTAGCTTTTTCTCGACTCTTAAAAAGTGAAAAAGCAAGTTGTGTCTAAGCGTCGTTATAAAATTTATTTTAAACGGAACATAATCACCTCCTATTCCCGCGTTGATCTTAGGTTGAGAACATGGAACGCCCCAACCAAGGAGTTCCACATGATGGAAATCCTAGTCCATTCTCCTCTTGGGGAGAAGTTGGTGCGCCCCACATGGCCACATTGTCGCTTCCAGGACTGACAATTGGGCTGCCTATTTGGCTATTCTCAACTAATGTAGTTCAGATCACCATGGTTCCTGAACAGTCGAGTCAACAGTTAGATGAGTCTAGAGCTGCCCACCAGCCTTCAACTTCCTATAACTCTTCCTCTAATCCTTCATCTTCGCAAGGTAGAGCCGGAAAAAGCCAAGCTCCCATGGAGAAGAAGGAGAAGAAGAAGAAGGAGCCTAAGGCGACTGGGGGCAAGCAACAGACATCTAACAAAATCCACACACAGCACAGACCGGGCCTAAATCGCCATGTGTCATATGTAAAGGAGACCACTTCCATAGAGATTGTCCCTGTATTCCCTGGATACTAAGGGACTGGTCCCCTCGGTTGCACAATTCGGGAGCATCAACCTCTGATAGCCATGTTGAATGCTTACCGTCAACCAGCGAAAGTGAAGGTTCAAGACAAAGAGGGGGAGCAAGATCCCCCTGCAAACTGTGTAAAGGCGATCACGCCATCCACCGTTGTCCCTTCTTAGACGAAGCGAAGAGAGTTTTGGAAGATCGTCCGGTTTCACCGTTGAGACTTCCTCCTGGATACAAAAAACTCGTGCCAAGTCCTTCGTTGGTTGAAAACACAGCTGGCTTGCTCAGGTGGTCAGCTGAAGCGTCGGTCATTGAAAATGAACCTACTGAATCCAGACCAGACGAAAGTCTAAAGGTCGATACGGCAGTTGACCCGGTTCCGCCTTCAGAGGTTTCATCTTCAAATGACACCGTCATTGAAGATTCATCTTCAAATGACACCCTCACTGAAGAGAATAAGGATGACACCATCCAGATTCTTTTCATCAACACAGATTCTGATGAGCATCAGGGCAATGCGCCCATTCCTTTATCGCAGGAAGGAACATCGTCAGGATCGTATCCGGCCGTGTATTCGGTCCCACCACCAAGCAACCTGGTTGTGTCCTTTGATTGGAACCAACTAGGCAGACCCCGGTTACCAGCCAGTATACCATTCAGAATCATAGTCCAAATCTACAGAATGGTAATGGCTGGAACTATCATTGATGAAGGGGCATCTGTGAGTATCCTTTCCTCTATTGCTTGGAAAGCACTGGGTTCCCCGGAGCTTTTGCCTGAGATAAGAAGTCTCTCGGGTTTTGATAAAGGAACCAGTCGACCGTTAGGGATCCTCCCCAATGTACCTATTATGTTGAAAGGGAAGACCGTTCAGATGAACGTGATGGTTGTTCAAGGACCCTTGGATTATAACCTACTCCTTGGACGAGACTATATATATTGCATGGGAGCTATAGTCTCCTCACTCTTTAGAGTAATGTGTTTTCCACACGAAGGAAGAATGGTCAAGCTCGTAGACCAACTTTCATTTCCAGGATCACGCATCGTAAATAGTCACATACCAACCCTCAATGGTCTATTCACCCAAGAAATGTCTCCACCCCCAGTCCTCCTTCCCGATGAGTGCGAGTGATTCGGAAAGATGGGACTGGAACCCAGGGGGCATGCATCCTGGTCTGCTTTGGGCAGAGGAAACCTTGGGTATAAGGTAGAATTTCCGCGAAAGAATGTGACTAGTCCGTACCCCGTCCATGGATGGAAGAGGGGTTGTTCTAGAACAACATTCTTTTGATAAGGTTACTTGTCTGACAAAGGTCATTCACCATTGTCTACTTCGGTAGACAGTGCCGAAGAAGTGTTTTCGTTTGATGGTGTTAACAAAACAATCTTTGGGTAACCAGGAAGAGGCAAGCCTCACCCTTTAAAACAAATGTTTTATCGGATAAGTAGGGGAAGCCTTGAAATTGTACTTTATACCTGGGGGCATGCAAACCTTTTGGAGTGCAAGCTAGGAGCGGTTATTTATCTGTTTTTGGGATTAGCCGTTTCCGAACTTGCATAAAGAAAGGATGAGAAGGAGCATAGCTTATGTGAGGTGCAAGCTCTATAAAAATTGGAATCTTGCAGGAGACATTTCTTATCTTATGACTGGTATATCGAGCAATTTTACCGCAGAATTTATGCTCGTTAAAAAATAGAAAAGTGAGATTCGAGCAGTTGTACCATGGAATTTATGCTCGTTAAAAAATAGAAAAGCGTGAGCAAGAGTTTCCTCCAGAGTTTAAGCTCATTAAAAAATGAACCTATCCTGGTAAATAACCATTTGTGATCGTAAAATTATTAGCCATAAAAAGCCTTGGTCGTGTTTGCACCCGCCACCTCCATTCCATTTGGCCAATCGTTCACCTCCACATGATTGTTTACCTATTTTGAGGAACAGCTGCGAAGAGTGATTTCACCTAGCCATCCTTGTGACACTGCCGTGATTGGAAAATTCCAACCTCTACCTGGAATCTGCTGCTATCCCTATTTATCACTCGTTCCTCAAAAGACGAGTCTTCTTTGAGCTCTTTTCTCCTGACTCGTAAAATATGAAAAGTTTGCCGAGTTTTGGCCTTCCAGCTCGTTAAAAGGACCGGAAGAGCTATCCCTCCTCTAGATTTTAATCTTTTTAGACCTGAGGGATTGTTACACAAAAAGGTCGAGCGCTTGTTTTATTCGGCTCGTTAAAGTAATCGAAAACTCATCCCTTTTGTATTGTTTTATACTTTTTCGGACTTAAGGGATTAGATGACGAAAAAGGAATTTTGGAGTTAACTTTCTGTACCTTTTCAGACTCTCTAAAAATGAAAAGGACCGAGTTTTCCTTGTCGTTAGACTCGTTAAAATGATTAAATAGCGACAAACTTGTCTTTAGACGAGAACGAGTTTCCCTATCGCTAGGCTCGTTAAAACATAGTGATAGGCTTGCCCGAAGGGCAGGTTATAGAACAAGCATATGTTATCCTCCTCAAGCTTGACAAAAATAAAGAGGTACAGGTCAGAAATGACTGGGGAAAAATTGGGAGAACCTCAAAGCTTTAATGGTAGCAAGTCGCTCTTGAACATGACACTTTGTCCTTCGTATCACATCGGGTTGGGTGGTTTCATTCACCGGTCTCATCACCATGGTCCTCGCCAAACCATCCACATTTGGGGTAATGCTACCGATCCATCACATCAGTGTCGTTATATGTTCAAGAGATGTGTTCAGAAAGAGTCAACCGTGTCCCATCCACTGCCATACATTATCCTTCATCCACCCATGATCGCCACCCTGAATCATATCTCACAGATTGTTTTCACCTCCACTAAAATCATTAGCTCCGTTCTGTGTCACTGATGTGGGATTCATTAAGGCCCTCCTTTGACGGATCGCTTCTTGTCGACTTCAGCTCATTATCCAAGAAGTTGATCTAGGAACAAACCCCCCAGTACTTTGAAGCTTGCATGCCTCAATGGCAAGTTTCTCACTTTCGGCGACAGGTATACATTAATGACCTTCGACCAGAAGATTTTACGTGGTGTTCGACGCCAAGTCCTTTATTCACACCACGTGAATTGTACTGTAGTACCTTGAGGGTCATTGTCATTATTGGTGATTCCTCTCGCGCTTGTTAACGGTTTACATTATTGACCGGTAATCAAGCGATGTCTTTCCATGTTCGACTTCAGCGCAATTCTCACATGGATCGACTTGTACTTAGAGTGAAGATCGAACGAGTTTGAAGACCCCGGATCTAGTTTCATCCATCCGGGCTGCGATATATATTCAGGATATAAAGACATTTGATATGTACATCATTGCAGCAGATGATCATCCTACTCAAAGGATGATAATTTCAGCAGAGAATTATCAGTCTACCATTAGACGATCGTCTGTTCTATGTACCAAAATGAATTTATAAAGCTGAGCATGGGAATGCCCGCCTCAGCTAGATCATGAAGGCAGAATGAAAAATAATGTATTGTATTGTATTTTATTACAGGGCACCTCTCAGCGATTGAATGAACTTCAGATCCTCCTGATAAATCATTTCACCCGATAAACGACCTCATACTTTAGGGGGCAACTGTTATAGACATTTTTGTGCTTTACAGCATGAAGCATGAAATGTCAATAATCTGAGGGATCCAAAGTCCCTAAACATGTTGTTCCTACCCCTAGAGGAACAAGGTCAGCAAACCACAGCACTGAAAATCAGTTCTCCACCTGAAAACACTCAAAAACAAGCTAATTCTGGATCATGTCAACTGCTCCACTGAGCATCTGTGCTGAATGTCAACTGCTCCACTTTGTACCTGTGCTGAATGTCAAATCTAATGAAGGCTACCTGCGCTGGGCGAGATTGGCCAAGTGGCACAGTCATTCTGGAAGGTGTCAAATGCCCAAGAAGCTTCCAAAATGACACTTGGATCAGGGAATTCGCCTTGTGATGAGTAAGAGAATCTAGATCTCCAAGTGGAAGCAAGAAACTCCAAGTGGACTCAAGAACTGAAGTATAACTGAAGTGGGAGAGGACACTAGTCAGCTTCATGCCAAGCTCAAGCTAACTCATCCTTTCTCGAAATCTCCTATATATAGAGCTCTCTCAAGAGGTCTAGGGAGGCTGGAATCTTGTGAATGTAAGGAAGTGTTGTTGGTTTGAGTATAGAACTATTGGGTGATTGCTTTGAAGGAGGTGAAGAGGAGATTTCTTTCTGCTGGGAGGTGTTGCTGGATTGGGCCTCTTATGGTTGTAACACTCTCAGAACTTTACTTCTTCCATTAATAAAGCATTTGAGGTTCTTCTATATGCTTGTGTCTCTGTGGCGTATTGATGCTTGTATATTTGATTTATTCTAATCTTTGAATCAGTTATGGATGTATGCTTCTTGTAGTTTCCCTTTCTTGTGCTTTTGCAGGATCTTTGTGTAGCTGGGCCAGTGAAAGAGCAAGGAGCTGGGAGCAAGCAGCAAGGAGAGAAGATTGGATCAATCATTAGCGGAAGACAACGGTTATCATTCGGGCAAGCCCATCTCTATGTTTTAACGAGCCTAGCGATAGGGAAACTCGTTCTCGTCTAAAGACAAGTTTGTCACTATTTAACCATTTTAACGAGTCTAACGACAAGGAAAACTCGGTCCTTTTCATTTTTAGAGAGTCTGAAAAGGTACAGAAAGTTAACTCCAAAATTCCTTTTTCGTCATCTAATCCCTTAAGTCCGAAAAAGTATAAAACAATACAGAAGGGATGAGTTTTCGATGACTTTAATGAGCTGAATAAAACAAGCGCTCGACCTTTTTGTGCAATAATCCCTCAGGTCCAAAAAGATTAAGATCTAGAGGAGGGATAGCTCTTCCGATCATTTTAACGAGCTGGAAGGCCAAAACTCGACAAACTTTTCATATTTTACGAGTCAGATGAAAAGAGCTCAAAGAAGACTCGTCTTTTGAGGAACGAGTGATAAACAGGGATAGCAGCAGATTCCAGGTACAGGTTGGAATTTTCCAATCACGGCAGTGTCACAAGGATGGCTAGGTGAAATCACTCTTCGCAGCTGTTCCTAAAAATAGGTAAACAATCATATGGAGGTGAACGATTGGCCAAATGGAATGGAGGTGGCAGGTGCAAACACGACCAAGGCTTTTTATGGCTAATAATTTTACGATCACAAATGGTTATTTACCGGTACTGGGTTCATTTTTTAAAGAGCTTGAATGCGCCAAAACACTGCTCAATCTTATGTTTATTTTTTAACGAGCATGAACTATGTGCTAAAACTGCTCGGATCTCGCTTTTCTATTTTTTAACAAGCATAAATTCCGCGGTAAAACTGCTCGATTATATGGTCAAATTTTGATTTTTTACCATTACTAGCTTTTCTCTTTTCAAATATAGTACTGCTTTTTCAATTGCTGCAACAAACTTTGTTAGAAATGAATAATATTTGCATGAAAATGAGATCATAACCCTAATATTTCACTTTAAACTGTGTAAAAAGCCATTAAAAGGTGTTTTTACCTCCCATTTACCATTTCATTTGCATTTGGTTTGTTGGAGCTCTGGAGGTGCCTCTTCCCCCTTGATTTTCACCAGCTGATTTCGGGAGATTCTGCGGATGATTTTCGGCGCCGTTTGGACCAGGTAGGAGCTAAACCCAAGCTCTTTTCTTTTCATGGTTTCTTTTTCCTGTTTCATGCCTATTTTCCCAGCATTTCTGAGCCCCAGGGGTTTTGCAAAATCGCCCTAGTTCCAGCGCAGGTTCCCCTTTCGAAACCTGCGCTGAAGGTCAAGCTGCCTTAAGGCAGCCTAACCCTCAGCGCAAGTGGGGGACTCTCTGCCTGCGCTGGGCTCAAAAACTTGAGTTTTAAGGTCATTTTTTGATGATTTTTTCGCCAGTTTTTCATCAAAACAGGAACTTACTCTTTCTCTTGCTTGCTTTGCAGGGAACCTTGAACAAAATGTCCCTTACATGGCGAGAACGAGAACATGAAGAGGAGGACATGATTGCCCTCCATGACCCTGTCACGGTGAACGCTTTGCGGATTTTCTCCAAGGCAAAGGCAGTCAGAATAGAACCAAATCCAAAGTTCTTCAGCTTCCCATCCTTTACCTTGGTCAATTGACTTTTCATCTGAACAAGTACTGCATCACACCAGTTGAATACTTTCGGTTGGAGACACTCCAAGGCGTGCTGCATATAGGACCTGTTGGCAACATGCAGAGCTGCACTACCGGCCATCCTACCAATACTGAACAGAATGGACCTGAGAGCCCGATCAGTAATCTCACGGATAACAATCTTGCCGTCTCTGCTCGGCTGAGAACCTTCCCTGCAATACTGGCGGACATAATCTCTGGTAGAATCAGTCCCCCGGGCCGTACCTGACAAGGAAATGGGGGCACCTCGTCTTGATAGTCCAGTCAAGAAGTACATGTCCTCTATGGTCAAGGGGATGGCCTTTCCCCTAATCTGGAACACTTTGTTAACAGGATCCCAAGCATCAAGCATGTACTGCAGTAAAGAAATCTGTGCTCTCATGCTAGAGATACGGAAGAACTTCAGCATGCCACAGTTCCGCAACGCGTTCACCGTGACAGGTTCATGGAGGGAAATCATGTCCTCCTCTTCATGTTCTCGTTCTCGCCACGTAAGAGACATTTTGTTCAAAGTTCCCTGCAAGGAAAAGAAGAGAAGGAGTAAGTTCCTGATTTTGATGAGAAACTGGCGAACAAATCATCAAAAAATGACCTAAAAAACTCAGATTTTGAGCCCAGCGCAGGCAGAGAGCCTCCCACCTACGCTGAGGGTCAGGCTGCCTTAAGGCAGCTTGACCTTCAACGCAGGTTTCGAAAGAGGAACCTGCGCTAGAACTAGGGCGATTTTGCAAAACCCCTGGGGCTCAGGAATGCTGGAAAACAGGCATGAAACAGGAAAAAGAAACCATGAAAAGAAAGAGCTAGGGTTTAGCTCCTACCTGGTCCAGATGGCGCCGAAATCATCTGCAGAATCTCCCGGAATCAGCTGGTGAAAATCAAGGGGGAAGAGGCACCTCCAGAGCTCCAACAAACCAAATGCAAATGAAATGGTAAATGAGAGGTAAAAACACCTTTTAATGGCTTTTTACACAGTTTAAAGTAAAACATTAGGGTTATAATCTCATTTTCATGCAAATATTATTCATTTCTAACAAAGTTTGTTGCAGCAATTGAAAAGCAGTACTATATTTGAAAAGAGAAAAAGCTAGTAATGGTAAAAAATCAAAATTTGACCATACAACCGAGAAGTTTTATACATAGTTCATGCTCGTTAAAAAATAAACATAAGATCGAGCAGTTTTACCGTGGAATTTATGCTCGTTAAAAAATAGAAAAGCGTGAGCAAGAGTTTCCTCTAGAGTTTAAGCTCATTAAAAAATGAACCTATCCCGGTAAATAACCATTGTGATCGTAAATTTATTAGCCATAAAAACCTTGGTCGTGTTTGCACTTGCCACCTCCATTCCATTTGGCCGATCGTTCACCCGCATATGATTGTTTACCCATTTTGAGGAACAGCTGCGAAGAGTGATTTCACTTAGCCATCCTTGTGACACTGCCGTGATGGAAGCTAGTTGCCAATTTGTTGTTGGGAAAAGTATCCAATACGGAATGACCCTATCCCACTCTAAGGGTGATAGTACCTCAGCAACACCCCTCCATTTGAATATCCCTCCATCAGCTGAAAGTACAAACAACCAAATCAACAGTACTAGAAGGAAGCCAAGCAAGTGAAGGTGCAAACAACCAAATTAGGTGTACTAGAAGGCAGTCAAGAAAGTGAAAGTATGAGTTTATCTTGAGTTGGGAGCCAAGCCTCCCTACTAGAAGGTAGTCGAGCTAGTGAAAGGGAAAGCACAAGTTTATCATTGAGTTGGGAGCTGTGCCTCCCTAATTTTGAAGGAAGTCGTTGGAGACTTCAGATGTATAAATAGAGAGGCTTAGAACCTCAGTTTTTTTAGTCACCATTAGTTACCAATAGTTAGCAAGGATTCAAAATTTTGACTATAGAACTGTTCTTGTAATAGTTTATTATGTAATGCAGTGTTTTCATAATGAAGATGAGCCTTGTTTTGAGCCAGCACTAAGTTAACTCAGAGGGTTGAAGCTCTTGGTTTAGGGACTGACCCTATCAGCCAAAGCTCCTCTTTATTGTATTGTTAAGTAGCATAGCTCCATGTTTTCTGTTCATCAGCTTAAGTAGTTCATTTCTATTACAACCGGTTTATTGTTTAACTATTTATTTGTTTAAGTAGTTGCAGTCTCATTACAGTAGTGTAGAGTAGATTAGTTGTGTTTGTTATGAAACTAGCTCACAAAATGATAGAAAAGATAGATAAACGCCTTAGAAATAAGCGTCTTCGAGGGAGAAGCCTCCTTTACATTACACAAATGAAAAATTCTTGGATGATACAAATGACAAGACGTCCTTTCTATATATAGGAGTCTAAGGGGTCATAATATAATCAGAGCCGACATAACAATAATAATGTAAGGGCACAATAATAACAATAGTGGGATTCTATGGGGCACAACAATAAAAATATGGGGACTACATGGGCACAACAATATAATAAGGGGGTTGTACTAATAACAATAAGGGGTTATACTAGTAATATAGGGACCTAACATGCCCCTCCCCTTCAAAAAGTGTTGTCCTCAATGCTTCAGTAGTTCTTGATGCTTCTGTATAAAATTCTTGTCTTCCCATGTGGAATATTCAATAGGTAAGTTCTTCCACTTGATGCAATACTCTGAAATTGATTGATTTCGTAGCTGTTGAGTTCTTGTTTCTGTGACTGCTCCAGGCTCGAATATGATTTTTCCTTCCTCGTCAAGTTCTGGCAATATTGTTTGAACTGGGATCTTCTGCAACTTTTAAATGAGTGGCCAAACTTCATCGTCCTTCTTCCATTCATACATTGCTTTGTTTGTCCAATTTGGTTGGATAATAGAAATAGCACAAAACAATGCTTCCACATCCTCATCCTTTCTTGAGAGTGCATCTGCAACAACATTTTTTTTCCCTTTTTTGTAGATGATTTAAAATTCATAACCCAACATATTTGTGACCCATTTTTCTGTTCTTCTAAAGATAATATTTGTTCTAAAAATTATTTAAGACTATCATGATCCATTTTTACCTTGAAGTGTCTTCCCATTACGTAAGGTCGCCATTTCTGAAGTGCATGTAGTATTGCCAACATTTCCTTCTCATAAATAGCTTGCTTGAGATGTAGCCTTAAATATACCCAATCGCCAACACCAAAATTTCTTTGACTGCAATGTTGGTCTACCCATTGTTTCATTCGATTTTGCACCAAAGTGGCGTTATCCTTTAAAAGTTGGAGAACTTGTTTTTGATGCTCGATGTGATCTTTCACTACTTGAATCTTTTTCTTCATGATATGTCCTTCTATCTTGAGAGTTTGAGGAGTCGTAATTTCTTCCAATGCATTACAAGATATTGTTGGATTCAATTCTTGATGCTCAATGTGATCTTTCCCTTCTTGAACATTTTTCTTCTTGATATGTCCTTCTATCTTGATATTTTGGGGAGAGATAATTCCGTCCAATGCATTACAAGATATGGTCAGATTCATTTCTTCTTTAATGATGTGATCTTTCACATCTTGAACCTTTTTCTTCTTAATATCTCCTTCTATCTTGCGAGTTTGAGGAGTGGTAATTCTTGCCAATGCTTTACAATATATTGTTGGATTCATTTCTTCTTTATCTAGGGTTGGCTCCTGGTGTATATCCTCTTCTTTTGATGTTTCTTTATCCCTTTCTTCCTCCTCTTCATAATCTATGTAAAATAATTTCTTCTCGGCACACTTATGACCTTTAGTGTATTTTCTATCACAATTGTAACAAAGCTTTTTTTCTCTTTTTTCCTCCAATTGTTGTTGTGTAAACCTTGTAGGTTGTGGAAGGCTAGGAAAAAAAACACTTCCATAATTATAGTCGTGAGTGGTGGGATTCCTTGTTTCCATAATTTTGCTTTCAGTTTTCTTGCCAACTTGAATGCCTTCTCCAATGAATTAGGTTCTCAGAGACGAACCTCATGTTGAATGTTATCCTTTAAAATCTGTAGGAATTTACAAGGTAAGTTCCTCAGACAGAACACCAAAGGACACTGCTCACAAACAGATCACAAATCAATCCACCAATACTTTTGACGTGGTTAAAACCCTCAAAGAGGGAAACAGTCCACAGCCCGAGCCAACGCAGTCACTTCAGGAAATTTATTAATAAAAGAATGAAATTTTACATAAGCTTCTCTCATGAACAGTTAACCTACAAATGACCCTCCATGCTCTTTAAATAGAGATCATGGACCAATCGGTGTTAAGCCACGAATCAAGTGTCAGTAATACCGAGGAGAGAATGAACCATCGGATCACTACATATCGTGACCGTCGGATTGTAAGTTACAAAATGTACATAGTAAAGAAACACACTTTACCTAACTCTATACTAGACCAAGTTATACTTAACTATTTCCTATGTGTCGGAATATCCTTTACCCTTATATTAAATTTTTGAAAGTCCTCAATGTGATTTGCCATTGAAGCCTTTTGTTTGAGATTTATCAATTGGCTAAAGAAGGTGTTACTCTTTGTATCCTCATAATATGCTATCGTTTCTTCTGTGAAAATTGACCAAGTGACAAGTGCTTTACGAGAACACAGCCCTTTATACCATAAAAATTGATCTGGTTCTAAATATGAAGATGCAATACGTACCTTTTGTAACAGTTGCACCTCATGTAGATCAAAATATTTCTCCATCTGTAGTATCCAATTTACCGGATCCTTGCCATCAAACTTCCTCATATTTCCTTTTCTTGATTTTAGGAGCTCGATCTTGAAACGATTGTAACTCTGTAATTTCAGATTTTCCAATTCTGAAATTGCGACCTACAGTAGCCCTCTGCGTCCTCTTTCCAATGCCACCAGTGTGATCGAAATTGGATTCTCCAAGGAAGTGTTATGCCAATTCTCCCATAATGACCTGATTATAGACTAGTTCAGTAGAGCGAACTTGTATGACGTTCCATGTGTCACTCTTTTGACCTTTCGATCTAAAAAATATAAACAGGAAACTATAGTCCATCCTCTTTTTGTAACTTCTTATGAAATGTCAATTTGATGCTCAGAGAGAAAGTTATGACAATTTTCACAAGTTCACTTGTTTAAGATGTAATTCGAGAGTCTGCAAAAATGCTAACTTACTTAGATCATGTATCCTAAAATATAGTGAGACAATATCTAAAATTTGGACCCGAGGTTTAGATCTCTTTCTTCTAAAATGGTTTTTTTCAGCTTCTGAAACTTTGTAGCGGACAAGTTATTAGGAAACTTCCACGATGACTTGTTTTAGATGACATTCTGGAGCTTGAAAAAAACCCTAATTACTCAAATCATATCTCCGAAAATATAGCGAGAAAAGATCTGAAATTCGGACTGTAGGTTTAGTGTGATTTCTTCTCAAATGAGTTTTTTTTGTAGCTTCTAAAACGTCATAGAAAAACAGTTATAGAGAAAATACCATGATGACCTATTTGGAGCAGTAAAACCCTAGAATCCAAAGCTCTGATACCAAATGTTATGAAACCAGCTCACAAAAAGATAGAGAAGATAGATAAATGCCTTAGAAATAAGCTTCTTCAAGGGGGAAACATCCTTTACATTACAAAAATGAAAAATTCTTGGATGATACAAATGACAAGACCTCCTTTCTATATATAGGAGTCTAAGGGGTGATAACATAATCAGAGCCGACATAACAATAATAATGTAAGGGCACAATAATAACAATAGTGAGCTTCTATGGGGCACAATAATAACAATATGGGGACTACATAGGCACAACAATATAATAAGGGGGTTGTACTAATAACAATAAGGGGTTACACTAGTATTATAGGGACCTAATAGTGTTTTAGTTTGCTTCATTTATGCTTTCATTCAATTAGCAGGTTAGCAAAGAAAGGATCCACAAGGTTTCCAATAGGTGTCTCAACCTCACCTCCTCCCTCTGGGACCATGACGTGAGGAAGAAACCCTGCAGCAACCCCAAAAACACAAAGTTTCAGTTTTGCATGGAGTTTGTTGTTTAACGTAGTCACTGGTTCACTACATTGTTACTTGGTTCATTTCAAGGTCACATGTTCCTTCACTCTCTTCCTGTAATTTGATTCCCTCATACCCATGTCATTCTCCTTTAGCATGAATACTTAGGCAGAATCTGTTATTTCACAGTTTAAGTAGTTTTTACCCATAGATTGCCTTTCACAGCAAAACCCGACCAATCACCACCTGATTCACTTTTAACACTGACTTTTTTCACTTTAATTTCCTACTGTCAATCTGCCTCGTCAAATCCGACGGCTATCGCGCACCCACTCACCAACTAGCTCGGACAAGTCTCCACTGTTGATCTGCCTAGCTAGATTCGACAGCTATCGCACCATATTGCATGGATTTCTGTCTGATCAGTATCCACTTGAAGGCATGCGATAAGAGCGGTTTCCCTGTGATACGTGTCGCTTGAGGAGGCTAATCGCATAAAATTTTAGAAAACTGCTTATAGCTTTGAGGGTGCACGATAAACAACTTACCTCCCTCTAAACCTGCTCCATCATTTCTGCACATTCCTTTGTGCGCTCCAATCTCCATCGTCGATCTATCTCTTGATATGATGGCAGTCGCTTCACCTAATCGCCAACCAGCTCAGCCGATCTCCACCATTGACTAGCCCTGCCTAATCCAACAACTATTGCGCCATATCGAGCGGATTTCCATCCGACCATCATCCACTCGGGAGCACACGAGAAAAGTTGTTTCTTCATGCTACGTGTCACCCGGGGAGGCTAATCACGTACAACTTTGAGGGCGTGTAATAAACAACTTACCACCTCCACAAACCCACTACCATTTCCGCACATTTGTTTTGCCCGTGATCTAATCTTCGTCGTCCATCTGTCGATTAATCTTGTTCGTCCATCTCCTGACTTAGCCTCCGTAATATAATCTCAGTTGTCCATCCTGTTAGTTAACCATGTTCACCCATCTACCTACGTACCCTCCTGTGATCCGATCTCAGCCGTTCGTTTGCCTCTCACCCCGCATGATCCAACAGTCCTTATGTGTTGTTTCTCCCTTATGTCTTCTTTTGACCAGTTCTGATCTCTGACTGCTCTTCCGCTTAAACACATACTTAGCTTAGTTTCCTTTGCTTACCCCTTAGTATAGTTTTGATGCTTTTACTTCTGTAACTTAGATAATTAGCATTAGATTAGTGTTTTTCTAGTAATTATGCTTAGCATAGTTGTTTAATTGGTTAGCTAGGGCCTGGTGTGAGCTAGCATTACAAGTTGTTTTCTTCATTTCTTCAATATTTCAATGTTGAATCATAGAGGGATATTGGTCTGAATCAAGAAAAGGAGACAAGTTTAGCCTCTTTTGGAATTAGGGTTAGGAAAGAAGAATTTGTATTTCCTCCTATCCTCCCTTTCAATTTGGATGAATTCAATATTTGCATAAGATCTTTCTTAATTACAATGCCCAAAATAGATTGGAAAAACTTACAGGAACATAGTCTAGACCAAGGGCCTTGTTTGGATTGAGAGACCAAATAACATCAATGACCTCTTCTACTTATATTAGACTAATAAGCTAGATATTATCAGATTTTGTAACTAATATGGTAAGGTGGAAATAAAGAAATGAACCTCACCTAGATCATTTTCTTGTCATGTAAGTATAAGATTATAAGGAAATTTAAATTCTCTTGCTTTGTTTCCTCAAAGGTGGACAACTTTGGATGACCATCTGAAACAATTTCTTTGACACTATTTCTTAAATCCCTCCCATAGGCTTACTTGTGAAAGAAAGTAGTGTTCCAGTCCCCTGCCCTTAGCCATATGCTTCTTGATTTTAAATGCCAATATTCTTCCTCTTTTCTACTGGGTATAGATATTTGCTTGCTTAAGATTTTTTCAGTTTCGATATGACCCTACATCACCTCTTCAAAATAGATTTGGGCTTGATGAATTCCAAGTTGTCAAATAATATCCTTTTTTCTTGATCTGGAGGTTTAAAGTTAATTTTTTCCCAAGATAGAAGAGCATGCTTCACTCTTTTCATTTTGGATTCCTAAATGAAATTTGGTGATCCAGACACCAGAAGGGACCATTCTTGATGATTTATTTTTGATAACCCCTCCTTTTGCAACCACTCAGGATTGAATCGAAATGATATTGGACCCAAATCCTCTGGTGGATCAATGATGATATCAATAGCGTGGTGTTCTGACTCTTCCCTTGCTAATATCTACGAGAAGATCTCAATGCCTCCTAACAACCAATTACTACGAATGCGAAACCTATCGAGCTTGTTCGTGATATGTCCACCCCTAGCTCTTTTGTTAGACCAAGTGAACTTCCCTTTTTTTGGTGCTATATACATAAGGTCACATTCACAAAGGATATCTTCCATTATTTCACAGAATGGGTCTCTAATTGTAGTTCCTCCATGCTTCTTTGATGAGAAGAGGACCATATTGAAGTCTTTGTCGACTATTGAGTGAATATGCCAATGGCCTTCTTTTAACCTAATCAAAGAGTCCCATAACTCATCTTTTTCTTTGTAGCTTATATAAGCGTAAACGTTAATAAATGACAAAAATTCTCCACTACTTTTTTCCTCGAGTTTAACAATAACCTAGAATCTAGATTTTAAAGAATATATAGAGTCCAACCATAAGGTGCACAGTCCCCCTAAGGAAACATTCAAGCTTTGAGCTACCCAAGAACTATTTTTCCAAAAGGATCTCGATAAAACTAAGATATCTTCATCATTTAGCTTCGTCTCTTGAAGAAACACAATTTGAGGGTTTTACGTTCTTATGAGGTCTTTTATAGTGTGCGATTTGGAGGGGAACCCAATGCCCTTATATTCCAAAATATAACTTTCATCTTAACTTGGGAGCTTTTGACTGACCACCTCCTAATCTGACAGTCGCTCGCTCCTTATTGCTCACATTTTTTAATATCTTTGTTATCTGAGGTTGGTTTCCCATATTGATATTTTGCTCTGCCTCTGCTTCCATTATGTCTTTGTTGGAGGTACAATCTTTAGCCTTATGATTCTCTATCTCTTGACTAGTAGAGCCATTGGGCCAGTTTAATATTTTCTTTACACTTATTGTAAGAACCTTTCATGTCCCTTCCTCTATGATTCTGGTGATTTGGTTCCTTTATCATTCCATATCAATTTTTGTGGACACGTAGCACTATGTTGAACCTTAGAATGAACCAAGTTGCAACTAATTCCAATTCAGCCTTATGCAACTCCCCATTTCCTTCCTCTTCTACTTCCTACATTAGAGTTTTCTTTGTGTTGCATATCATTGGTTCTTCTTTCTCCTTCCCTTCCTACGACATAATGTCAAAGTGGTTTGTTGATGATGAGGCCACATTCTAAGCAATGGCTCTATTGGATTTGACCCTCTTTTTTTCCCTTGGAGGTTATTCATTTTTGTGTGTGCCATTATTCATCTTGTTGGGGAGCCGACTCCTCAGCATTCCTTGGCCTGTTCCTCTTGCAGTCCCAAGAAAAATGCCCATACTCATGGAAAATCTTACATTTGAATGAAAGCTCATCATAATCTAGTGATTCAGTGTGGCCCCATTCACCTTTGGTTAAGACTATCTCTAATGGCAAACCCTTCTCAAGGTCCACTTCAACACAAATTTTTTCACATGTGAACTACTAACCTCTAGGATCAGCTTGGTCAAGGTAATGCCCAACACCACTCCCTATGGCCTTCAGGTAGTCATCGCTCCAACATGAGACAAGTAAGCATGGAAGCTTGACCCATACTCTCCATGTCATTGGAATGTCATTGTCTGGACTAAAGTCAAGTGACCAGGCATTCAAGTACATGATTCTAGAACCAAACAAGAGGGGTTTGTTCCCAAACACAACATCACAATCTTCATTGTATTAAAAAATCAAAGCAAAGAAGCCATTTCCCACTACATAAATGTTGAGTTTCCCCTTCATTATGGGTTTCCATCAATTTTATTCCCACTACTCCAAGGACTTAGGAGAGGGCCACATTCCCAAAAAATTCCCGCCCAGAGCATTGTCAAAGAAGGTCAGGGAACTTCTTTGAAAATTCAATGGGAGGACAATTGCAAGGATATTTTTAGCTTTCTTTATGAAATTGGCCTGTTATATGCCCTCTTCACTGGGAGGGGTTGAGACAGCATCCCCCCCTATCCCGTTGTCATTGACCTTTAGCTAAGAATCATCGATGTGCATAGGAAGCTAGGGTTTCAGAGATTTTTTAAATATTATAATTTATTCTTTTAATTATTATTTTATTTCCCTCAATCTAATAAGATGCTTCCTTAAAGTTATTTCAAGATAAGGCATTTGAGGGGGAATTCAAAGTCATTAAATTCAAAGGGATGGAGGGCATTCATGGCCTTAAAGGTAGGTGGTTGAGGTGGGTGAGTGGGAGAGGCATAAGAGAAGGAAGACAAGAGCAGAACGGGGGAAATTTTGTCTTTTTCTTTTGGCTTTGGAATTTGAAGGGAGAGGGTGGAGGTGAGAACATAAGGGAAATGTAGGAAGGAGAACTCAAGAGATTGGTTTTTGTTGTCGTTTGAGAGCATTGGACCAATTTGTTTTAGACACATTATGGTTGTTTTTGGATTTAGGCTCTCAGAGATAGGGAATATGTGGAGGTTCCCTGGGCTAGGAAGTGAGATAAACATTCCTAGTTGGTAGGGGGGGGAATTCAATCAGGAAGCCCTAGCAAGAGCACCCCAAGTGAGCCACTATATTATAACCATGTATGTATTTTCATGTAAATTAAATCATGTGAATGGTTTAAAATCAAATATGTTTTTTAATAAATCTATTATTTCCCAATATACTATTGTACAAAGAAATTGTTGTATTGTGAAAATGTTATTTTATTTACTATGAAATTTGGTGATAAATGCAATTTTGTTAGAAGGCCCTATGTTGGGTCTTGACATGTGGTATCAAAGTCCATATTCAAAATATGGACCCTAAAACAAACCAACATAGTGTCTGCAAGTTGTAATGTCTCTTATTCCATATCTACTTCCTATTCCAACCTCCTACTGACATGTAAGTCTCTTTATGTGTAGAAATCCTTTCCTACAAGGGGTATATCTATATCTATATCTATATATATATATATATATATATATGTTTATATGTTTATATGTATATATGTATATATCAAACAATTTAAGTTCTCATGCTTCAAACAATGAAATACTTTCTCATATTTTATTCTTCTGTGATTCATTATATAATGCTCATATATTATGGATAAATCACAAAGAGAACAAAGGGTCAACACGTTTCGAACTTAGATCTAGGTTCATCATCAAGACCAGGATGAGGAGCAACATCAACTAACCAATAATATATAATCTCAGAGATACAATGGTAAATTTCCAACAGTCAAAGAATAAAAATCAAAAGTTTTATAAAAAGCAATGTTAAAAGCAAAAATCAAATTAGTTAATTTTGAATTTTATTTTAATTTATTTTATTTTGAAGCTTAATTATAATAATTGATAGATTCTAACCATTTATAATAATTCGTTATTAACAAATTTCATATTTTATTTCTTATATTTTTAAGATACAACTATATTATCAATTAGAATTATATTAATTTAATTAAGAATATATATGTATATATATGTATATGTATATATATATATATATATGTATGTATGTATGTATGTATGTATGTATGTATGTATGTATGTATGTATGTATGTATATGTACATATACATATACATATACATATACATATATATATTAGAATTATATTAATTGAATTAGGATTGCTTAAAAAAAAGAACAATGTCCTAAACGAAAACTTAAATCAACCAAGAAAGGAGAAGGAAAATAAGGGGGCAAGAACAAAGAGAAGGGACCCACGAGCTACTTAACTTCCATCCATCTTCCCTATTAAGAGTTTTACTCCTCTTTTAAATTTCGATGGCTTCTCTTAATTTTCGGTGATGGTGATGAAATACTTTGTTTTCTATAAAATATAACAATGAGAGAATCATTACAATTTTTTGCATACTAGGGTTAATTAATTACAATGAAAAGTAATTAATGCTAATTGAATTAACATTATAAGGTTAATACAAGTATTTTATAGTATGAACTAATATTATTGAAAGGGGGACAATGGTTGTTTTTCCACTTCGACCAAGATTTGTGGGGAAGACAACCTTCTCGAGGGGAGGAATTTCTAGGCCACCACCATATGGAAACAAGATTAAACATAGAATAGTAGTGGTAGAAGTTTGAATGGATGCCAGTCTAGATTCACTATCATATTAGCGACTCATCTGAGTCTAAGACAACCATGCAGAGAGGCTAGCAAGGGTAAAGGTTTCAGGAGAATGAGTTTATTCCAAAGGCGTAAATAGAACTCTACATAGAATCCACCTTGTCTCAATTTTTGGGATGTGGTAGGCTACACTACGAGCATGACTACCCTGAGTCACAAACTGGTAAGACTCTTAGAAAATGAAAAGCACAAATTGGAAGAGTAGGTAGCCTCCATCAAATCTACATGGTTGTTGATAGCCACCGAATTGAGCACCAATCTTAACGACATTGTGTTCATGGACTATTTCCTCAACACAATTTGAACTATACCAGTTACAAAATATTGTTAAATTCTATACATAACACTTTTATCCATGGATGATAAGTAAGTAAGCAATGTTTCCAAGCTAAGTCATCGGGTTCGGTGAACAAAATTGATTAAATTTGAAGTTCGTTGCATTTTATTCCTAAGAAAATTTAGTCGATGAGTTTTGCAAATCCCAAGTCGAACTTGAATAAGGAAACACAAATAAGTTTAGGTAATTCATCTAAAATACTATGAAATTAGTTTCAAGTTCGTTATGAAATCAAAGGAAATTCAAAAAGGTTCCTAATAAAAAAATAAATCAACAATAAAACCCTAAAGGCTTAACCTACTTGCTTTAAACACAAAAAAATATTTGAGGTTGTCTGCACTAATGGAATGTTGTTTTTGAATATCAAACTTGACAACAAGAGAGAGACAATATCGGTTAAGTTAGCTTTAGAAAGATGTTGGGAGTCATGCTATTAATTTACATAGAACACAACTTTTTTTAATAATATTTTTCATTTATATTAGTTTATATTTATCTTCACAACTTTAATATGTTAAATTTATATTTATTCCATGAACACTTAAATTATATAATTTTTTATATTCATAAACAATTATAATAGAAGTGGAATATTTTAATAAAATATAAAAGTTCAATATATAAAAAAAAAAAAATATGTAAATTAAAAAAACATTTTAAGTTTTAAAAGATATATATATATATATATATATATATATATACACTTAAATTATATAAACTTATATATTTATAAAGAGTTATAAAAGAAATATAATATTTCATTAACAACTTATAATATTTCATAAAAAATGTAATTTTCACAACTTTGATATGTTAAATTTTTATTTATTCCATAAACACTTAAATTATATAATTTTTTATATTCATAAACAATTATAATAGAAGTGTAATATTTCAATAAAATATAAAAATTCAATATATAAAAAAAATGTAAATTAAAAAAATATGTCAGTTTTAAATTATATATATATATATATATATATATATATATATATATATATATATATATATATATATATATATATATATATATATATATAATCAGAAATGTAATATTTCATTAATAACCTATAATATTTCATTAAGAAATGTAATCATCACAACTTTGATATGTTAAATTTTTATTTGTTATCTTTTTAAGATACAACTATATTATTGATTAGAATTATATTAATTTAATTAAGAATATATATATAAGAATTGTATTAATTGAATTAGGATTGCTTAAAAAAAAGAACAATGTCCTAAATGAAAACTTAAGTCAACCAAGAAAGAAGAAGGAAAATAAGGGGGTAAGAACAAAGAGAAGGGACCCACGAGCTGCTTAACTTCCATCCATCATCCCTTTTAAGAATTTTACTCCTCTTTTCAATTTCAATGGATTCTCTTAATTTTCGGTGATGGTGATGAAATACTTTGTTTTCTATAAAATATAACAACCAGAGAATCATTCCAATTTTTGGCATACTAGGGTTAATTAATTACAATGAAAAGTAATTAATGCTAATTTAATTAACATTATAAGGTTAATACAAGTATTTTATAGTATGAACTAATATTATTGAAAGGGAGACAATGGTTGTTTTTCCACTTCGACCAACATTTGTGGGGGAGACGACCTTCTCGAGGGGAGGAAGTTCTAGGCCACCACCATATGGAAACAAGATTAAACATAGAATAGTAGTAGTAGGAATTTGACTGGACACCAGTCTAGATTCACTATCATATTAGGGACTCATCTGAGTCTAAGACAACCGTGCAGAGATGCTAGCAAGGGTAAAGGTTTTAGGAGAATGAGTTTATTCCAAAGGAGTAAATAGAACTCTACTTAGAATCCACCTTGTCTTAATTTTTGGGATGTGGTGGGCCACACTACGAGCATGACTACCCTGAGTCACAACCTAGTAATGATCATTTTTTGATTTACAAGGGACCAACAAAAGGTATTAATTTTTGGAATGTTGTCTTTACTCCAAATTTTATACCACAATCACATGGAGGACGATGAGGGAACCAGTTAACTAAGTGAGAGTAACCAAGCTTGAAAGAGTAGGAGAGATGATGGCTTAAAGTCCAAGAGTGATGATCTTGCAAGGAGGTGGAGATCGGAGCCAAACCCTTTAATAATCCTAGAAATTTATACCATTAAGGCATGAGAAGGGTAGGAAGATCAGTGATGAGCCTCATCATTGAGTAATTATATGGGCCTTAATTGACCTTAATTCACCTCCTAGCCTAGTCAAACCAACTATTCTCACAACTTATTGCACACTTTTGAGTATATTTTGCTTATGAGATGAGTTAGAGTTGCATATTTTTCGGTGTGGTCTAATGTGCATGTAATGCAAGAATAAAGGATAAAAGCAAGGAAAATGCAAGGATAAAAGATAAAAGCAATGAACTATGGTAAAAGACCTTGGTAAAAACTCGAATGGGACAAGGGAGAGGAATTACAGGAGGTAAATCCTCCTCATTTACTGCCCCTCCATTTGAATATCCCTCCATCAACTGAAAGTACAACCAGCCAAATCAAGAGTACTAGAAGGCAACCAAGCAAGTGAAGGTGCAAACAACCAAATCAAGTGTACTAGAAGGCAGCCAAGAAAGTGAAAGTATGAGTTTATCTTGAGTTGGGAGCCAAGCCTCCCTACTAGAAGGCAGCCGAGCTAGTGAAAGGGAAAGCACAAGTTTATCATTGAGTTGGGAGCTGTGCCTCCCTAATTTTGAAGGAAGTCATTGGAGACTTCAGATGTATAAATAGAGAGGCTTAGGACCTCAGTTTTTTTAGTCACCATTAGTTACCAAGAGTTAGCAAGGATTCAAAATTTTGACTGTAGAACTGGACTTGTAATAGTTTGTTATGTAATACAGTGTTTTTATAATGAAGATGAGTCTTGTTTTGAGCTAGCACTAAGTTAACTCAGAGGGCTAAAGCTCTTGGGTTACGGACCGACCTTAGTAGCCAAAGCTCCTCTTTATTGTATTGTTAAGTAGCATAGCTTCCTATTTTCTGTTCATCTGCTTAAGTAGTTCAATTCCATTACAGCAGGTTTATTGTTTAACTATTTATTTGTTTAAGTAGTTGTAGTCTCATTACAGTAGTGTAGAGTAGATTAGTTGTGTTTGTTATGCAACCAGCTCACAAAAAGATAGAAAATATAGATAAACGCCTTAGAAATAAGCCTCTTCGAGGGGGAAACCTCCTTTACATTAAACAAATGAACAATGCTTGGATGATACAAATGACAAGAACTCTTTTCTATATATAGGAGTCTAAGGGGTCATAATATAATCAGAGCCGACATAACAATAATAATGTAAAGGCACAATAATAACAATAGTGGGATGGGGACTACATGGGCACAACAATATAATAAGGGGGTTGTACTAATAACAATAAGGGGTTACACTAGTAGTATAGGTACCTAACATGCCCCTCCCCTTCAAAAAGTGTTGTCCTCAATGCTTGAGTAGTTCTTGATGCTTCTGTATAAAATTCTTGTCCTCCCATGTGGAATATTCAATGGGTAAGTTCTTCCACTTGATGCGATACTCTGAAATTGATTGATTTCGTAGCTGTCGGGTTCTTGTTTCTGTGATTGCTCCAGGCTCGAATATGATTTTTCCTTCCTCATCAAGTTCTGGCAATATTGTTTGAACTGGAATCTTCTACAACTTTTGAATGAGTGGCCACACTTCATCGTCCTTCTTCCATTCATTCATTGCTTCGTTTATCCAATTTGGTGTGTGTGTGTGTGTGTGTGCGTGTGTATATATATACATATATTTTTGTGTGTGTGTGTGTATATATATACTTTGTTTGTAATTTTTTATTTATACTATATCGTACACACTTAAATTTTATAAATTTATATATTTATAAACAATTATAGTATAAGTGTAATAATTCAATAAAATATTGAAGTTAAATATATAATAAACATATGTACATTAAAAATATATTTTAATCTTTAAATTTTGTTGTTATTATGTGTGTGTGTGAGTGTTAATTGTTTATTTATACCATACACAATATCTTTTGGTAAGAAGAGGGATCGACAACTAGGTCAATCTCAATTTCATGTGATGTGAGGTCGATTTTGGCTGATACACTATACCTATGGGGCCTACAACCTATCTTACTCTCCATAGAATAGGTTACTTTCTAGGTATTAAACCTTAGTTCTCTTAGCTTACACAATACTCAGATCACTTCAATTACCAATTGAGGCACACCCTGAGAACATATACCATACACACTTAAATTATACAAATTTATATATTTACAAACAATTACAATAGAAGTATAATATTCCAATAATATATAAAATTTAAATATTTAAAAGATATATTATTAAAAATATTTTTGTTGTTATTTTAACTAGGAGCCATGACAATCTCAACAAGCAGCTTAGAATCCTCCAAGATTATTTCTCCAAGGCGAATATGATTGTTAATACCATCAAGACTAAAGTCATGATAATTAAATCCAGAAATATTAACTATGATAATTTCATTTGTGATAATAACGACTTGGAGAAATTTTCTTCGTACAAATATTTGGGAATCTGTTATGCAACCATATCAAAAAACAAAAGAAAAGATAGATCAATGAACTGTAAATTAGCCTTTTCGAGGGGGAAACCTCCTTTACATTACATAAATGAAGATTTATTTGACGATAAAAATAAAAATTCCTCCTTGGTATATATAGGAGTCTAAGGGGTCACAATATAATCAGATCCTACATACCAATAATATTGTAAGAGCACAAAAATAACAATAGTGGGATCCTATAGGGCACACCAATAACAATATGGGGGCTAAATGGGCATAACAATAACAATAGGGGCCGCACTAACAATAAAAATAAGGTAGCTACACTAAAAATAACAATAATGTGGCTACACCAGTATTATAGGGACCTAACATGACCCTCTCCTTCAAAAATAGTGTTGTCCACAACACTTGAGTAGTTATGGATGCTTCTGTATAAAATTCTCATCCTCCCATGTGGAATATTCAACGAATAAGTTATTCCACTTAATGAGATACTTTGAAATTGATTGATTTTGTAGCTATCAGATTATTGTTTCTGTGACTGCTTCAGGATCCAATATGATTTTTCCTTCTTCTACAAGTTCTGGAAATACTGTTTGAATTGGGAGCTTGTCACTGATAACCTTCTTTAAGAATCAAATGTGGAAAATTGGGTGTACTCAAGAAGATGCATGTTGCTCCAATTTGTATTCCATAGTACCAATCTTTTGCAGCAACTTGTAAGGACCATAGTACTTGGGTGATCATTTATTATCCTTCTTAGCTTGCTTGAGCGAAATTTGTTTTTATGGTTGAAGTCATAGAAAAACCCAATCACCTACATCAAAATTTCTTTTATTTCGATGTTGATTTTCCTATTGTTTCATTCCATTCTATGCTAGAGTGGGGTTATCCTTTAAGAGTTGGAGAAGTTGTTGTTGATGCTCGATGTGCTTTTCCACTGCATGAATCTTAGAATTTTCTCTTAAAATGATGTGATGGATGGTGGATGATATTCATATAGTGCCATAAATGGGGCCATTTTTACTGCAGCATGGAAGGAAGTGTTATACCACCATTCATCCATAGGTAGCCACTTGACCCATTGTGTTTGTCTATCAGATACAAAGAAATGAATATATATTTCCAAACATTTGTTTGTTATCTCAGTTTTCTCATCATATTGAGGATGATAAGATGAGCTATGAGTTAATTGAGTACCAATACAAGAAAATAATTTCGTCAAAAAAATTCTAGTGAAAATGGGATCTCTCTCACTTACAATAATATTTGGGTTTCCATTAGCTTTTGAATTGTTTATATAAATGAAGTAACAATTATACTGGCTTTAAAAGGATGAGATAATGCATGAAAGTGTGCATACTTGGTAAGTATATCATTACCACCATGATGACACTCTTTCCTTTGGACTTGGGTAAACCTATCTTAAAATCCATTGATACCTCCTCCCAACACTAACTTGGAATGACTACAAGTTGTAACAAATTTGGGGCCTTAATTGTCTTAACTTTATTTGTTGGAAAACCAAACATTCTGCCATAAACTTTTGGATATTAGATTTAAGGCCATCTCAAAAAATTCCTTCTTAACCCTGTGGTAAGTTTTTAGAAATCCCGAGTGCCCACTAAAGGAGAGGTGTGCAATTTCAAAAGAATATTTTGTTTGAGTTGGGAATTCTTACATAGATATAAGTGGTATTTGTACTATAAAGAGTCTTTTCTTCTAGATAAATGTATCAGACGTACTAGGATCTTGCTGCAACTTTTGAATGAGTGTCCACACCTTTTCATCATTCTTCCATTCTTCCCTTGCTTTAGTTATCTAGTTAGGTTAGATAATAGAAATGGCACAAAGAAATCCTTCCACATCCTCATCCTTTCTTGAGAGTGCATCTATAACAACATTTTTCTTCCCTTTTTTGTAGATGATTTCAAAGTTATAACTCAACATCTTTGTGACCCATTTCTGTTGTTATTTTGAAGATAATTTTTGTTCCAAAAAGTACTTAAGACTATCATGATTTGTTTTATCCTTGAAGTTTCTTTCCATTATGTAAAGTCGCCATTGCTTTAGTGCATGTAGTATTTCCAACATTTCCTTCTCATAAATAGGTTTGTGTGAATAATTTCCCTTGATTGGACGACTATCTAAAGAAATGGATCTTACCTGCATTAAAACATCACTAATTCCATTTCCTGAGGCATCACATTCCATCATAAAGGTTTTTCTGAAGTTTGGGGTAGCTAATACCGATGCTTAGTACATTTCCTCGTTAATATGTTCAAAGGCATTAGTTGCTTCCAGAGTCCAAGAAAATGCATCTTTCTTCAGTAATGTTGTTAGAGGCACTAGTATTCTCCCATAATTCTTAACAAAATTGTGGTAATACCTTGTAAACCCGAGAAATCCTCGAAGATGCTTTAGGGCTATGGGGATTTTCCATTCCTTCATGGATTTAATTTTGTTAGCATCTACCTTAACACCCTCATGAGATAAAATATGAATGAAATATTCCACCTCCTTTACTCCAAAGAAAGATTTGGAGGTTTTTGCATATAATTGTTTCTCCTCTAATAGTTTGAGCACCCTGTCAACATGATGAACATGAACCTTCCAAGACTTGTTGTAGATTAGTATATCATCAAAAAATACTAACACAAATTTTCTATGGGTTTGAAAATGGAATTCATCAAACCTTGAAATGTGAAGGGTGCATTAGTAAGGCCAAAAGGCATGACTAAAAATTCATAATGACCTTCACGAGTTTTAAATGTTGTTTTTGGAATTTCTTCAATCTTCATAACAATTTGATGATATCTTGAACGAATATCTAGCTTGATGAAGCAAATCTATCCATGTAATTCATCCAATAATTCATCAATGATAGTAATTGTTGTACCCTCCTTTTCTATTCTCTTAAGATTCATATAACTAAGGGGTTGAGGTGAAAATCATAATAGATTTTCAAGCCATTTTCTGAGTAGAAGATGAGCTCAAAAAACATATTGGACCCATTCAATTAGAAATTCCTCTAGAAAATATTTCCAACCATATAAATAAGTCTGAAATTGGCCTCCTGGATCAAAAGATAGGGGCAGGGAAGGTTGGGCCCATAAAAGTCAAAGTCTCGGGACCCTGCAACCCAGGTAATCCTATAACTCATTGGAAAATCAATTTCAAAAGGCTTTAGGGAATAGGGATCAGGGATCTGTAAATTGTTCAAGTCAGTGTCGTCTACTGATGGAACCCCATAACATAAATTGGATACTTAGACCTTGCGACCCTCGAATCTGGTAAGCTTTAGTTAAATGAACTTTTGAAGGCGTTGGGATTGAACCATTTACACATAAATTTCCCATGCGACTAGGTCCGAGGACCCTTCTCTCTCTCCTCCAATAGGATAGGTGGTAGCATGTCATTGGTAAAATGTGACGTCAGCATCCACCCACTGGCATGTGGACACATGACAGGCCGTTTTGAAGTTTTCAAGTACCCAAAGGGCCTAAATATGGAAAACACATGGATCAACCATAGGAAGACACGTGGTAGGGTTGACATCAGCATGATGTCATCTTGACGATATAACTTGGAAGGTCAAAACCCTGTAACAATTTATAATTACATTTCAAAAGGATTAGGGCATCTGGGCACCAGGGAACCAGAGCCACAAGGCATTCTAATTCCAACTCAGCAGTAAGCAGTATAATTTTTAGCATGGAGGAGTCGTCAAGTGGCAATGGCCCTTCCCACACTCTTTGAATACAAACAATCAAGAAATAACCACCTTGGGGGGGGGGGGGGGGGTGGATCATCTCCCATCTCAAAGAAACCTCACCCAAGAGAACCTTCGACACATAAACAAGCACGATATTTAAGCCAATGCCTGTACCCCGAAAGTTAGAGTCAATAAAGTATAAATTGCAAATCAACAATTGAGATTAATTATGGGGGGTCAAGCCTGACATCCAACTCCACCTAGGTACCCCATCGGAGAAGATAAGACATGTATGCCACCTACCAAGCCAACTTGGTGACCACGTCAGCATCCGAGATCATTATCAGGTGAGCGTGGGACCATTTTATATATCACCCTCCTCCCTCGTCCTCTACTCAATCCAATTCACCACGTGTTCTCCACCCATGCCATCTCCTCCCTTTCCTACCTAAAAGTCCTATGAAGCAACCGTTGCTCCCCCACACACTGACCGTTACATTTTGAACTCATCTATTTAAAATTGTTTTGTGTCAAGTCACTTCATCTTCTCACGTCTACATTGACAATATTGTCAACCTAGGTAAGGACCTCCACACACCCTCACTATCTAGTGTCCTCCTTTTACCAGGTAATTCACAATTCCCCTATCCTTGCACAATTGTCTCCATGCTCAAATTAAAGAAAACCTTGAAGAAAAGACCACCAAAAGCCTCAAGCCACACCGAAGCCCTCATGGGCACTAAGGGGGAAATTCATGATCCCTTCTTCCCTCTAAATATATATTACCTTAATTTTGACTTCTATGGTCACTACCTAGATAAGGAAAACCTGTTTCAAGATGTTGATTCAGGGTTGTACCACTTAGTCACCCTGACAGGGTACCATTTCCTATAATTCATATCCTACCAAAAAACTATTGTATTTCCTCCACTGGGGAGAAAATTTTGGAGGTCGCCCCTGAATTCATACATGACGCCTTCCTTTATCCGAAATCCCCAAATTTGGAGAATTTTAAATATACCACGCTCTTAAATGATTACATTAGGATATCATATGGACAAAAACATGTATTTCACCAACTAATCCCAGCCTCAAATGCACAATTTCCTACCAACTCAAACAACCTCCTCGTTTCCTTGTTTTCAGAATCTATGCAACCCATCTTTTCTGTTATACTATGGATATTTGGGACTATGAGATAAAAAATGTATCCAAAAAAGTCTTATGGATTTTACATAAAATTATGAAGTCAAACATTGTCCTTGACATCCTCTCTTTCCTCAACGAATCCATCAAGTTCCAGCGTGAACAATTCTACCTAGCCTCCTCATTCAGTTATTATTCCATATTTGTTTATTTGTTCCTTTACACTCACATGGAAGAATTCAAGTACTTAGGCCTCAACATCATAGACTACCATGAGGAACGAAATATGTGGTTGACTAGGAAAACTCTTTCAGGAAGAAGCCCAACAATGAGGATTTTTTGTATTTCCTCCCTAGTTTCATGGCCACTACTTATAAGATCATCAACAAAGACTCCCCTCCTAGATTCTTACACCAACATAGGAGGATTCTTCAACTCAACAATAATATTAGGGTAGGTGAATGGTATTTATTTGAATATTACACTAAAATCAAAGTATATTGATCTGAATTTCCTCCTTACCAACTGCCTGTATTTATACCTATGAGAATTTTTGACTTAGCGTTCATCAGATAGAGCCTAAACATACAACAAATTCATTTTGTCCCTGCCAAAAATAGATTTATGTTTAGTCTTCCCATGGTTGTATTGCCCTTCATTGTGAACTCTAGAAAGGCTTTTCAATAGGAGGAACTTATGTTAAACGAGTTGAACTTTGAAATAGGAGAAGTGTGGCATTATGATCCACATGGTATTATTTCTAGTAGAAGGAAAGATATCAATGCCTCTACTTATGAACATGAATGTAGGCCAGAGTTAGAATGGAAGGATAATCTTGATTCATGGCCCATCAATATAGATATGGAGATTGAGACACCAAACACAAAGGAAAAGTCTCAAAAAAGGAGCATTAATAAGGAAGGGGACGCTGAGATGGACGATGCATCCTCGACCAAGAAAGCAAAGGTTTAAAAGAAAAAAAAAAAAAGAGGAAATTCAGGTAAAATTAACTAAGAAGAACCTTGATCAACATGGCTTCCAAGTACAACTAGAGGATCCCCAACAAGCTACTTCCTCTAGTTCAACTGAGACAAGTTACAATCCTAGGTTCAGTTGGAAGCCCACTAATAGTAGGCCCTAAATGGGAGGAAGGGCAGCTAACAAAGGAAAGGAACAATAAGTTTAGAGAATAAATGTCAGCATTGTTGGCATCTCATTCAGTGCCATATCAGACTAGGCTCTTGGGTTCCATGGACCTAGAAAGAAACCAGATGAAGTTCTCCTTGTATCACCCTTCAGTGCATTCCCTCCCATCCAGACCACATTTCAGGGCAATGGATTTATCTCTATACATTAATAGTGTCCCCTTGCAATATAAAATTAATTTACACAAGTATGAAGGGGAGATGATTTATAGTGAGTTGATCAAGGGAGCCTTGACCATCAACAAGGTCGAGAAGTTATTGGAGAAAGAAGCTACTAAGGTCAAATAGGAGAAGGCCAACTCAAGATCACTCTATCTCCTAAGCAAAGGCTATAAAGAACTGATTATCAAGTTGGGGATGGATCCCAATGATATGGCCACCATAGATACCATTATCAAAGGCTCATAATCAGAAAATTTAGTCACTAAGGAAGCAACTGAAAATGCCTACTTCAGAGCATGTATAGACCAAAAAATTGGCACTAGTTGAAAACGAGAAGAAAATCCTTGCCAGGGAGTTGATTCAAAGAAATAATGAAGTGGTGGAACTCAAGCTACAAGAAAATTATTGATTCTCGTATCTATGAGGTGGTTGTGCCAGACAACCCATAGAATCCTATTTGCAAGTTAACCAAGGCCCTCATAGAGCTAAAACTGTCAAAAAGTGAGCTTAAAAATATCCATATTGACTTGGAAAATTCCAAGAACACATTAGAAAATAAGGAGAAAAAACTTAAGTCCACATATGCAAGTGTAATTCAAATCAATAATAAGTATGAGGTGGCACAAGATGAGATCAAAACACTGACACATAATTTGAAGGGAAACATGTCCCTCATCAAAGCTAGGAAGGTAAATTGGGATGATATCATCTCTGAAATAAGAAAAATATGGGAACACCTGCAACTAGTCACAGAATAGAAAGCTGTAGTAAAACCCACTCAATTCTTAGTCATGTGAGCCAAAGAGGCAGTCGAGCAAGTCAAGAAGAACTATTGTCTATCTCTAGTTCTGGGAAGCTGAGCCCCTTGATTTTAGGAGGGTTGTTGGGGGACTCCATTTGTATAAATAGGGGGGCTTAGAGCCTCAGTATTTTAGCCAATTATTAGTAGAATTTTTGCACTTTTGTGCAGCTCTTGTTCAGCTCACTTTCACGCTTATTTTTTGTGAACAGTTTATGCAATGTGACTTTTATTTTGATAATGGAGATGACATATTTTCTGAGCCAGCACTGATTTCTTTTAGAGGGCTGAAGCTCTTGCGTTATGGCCCAACCCAAGCTACCCAGCACCTCTTACTTTGTACTTATATTTTTTTTCTTCAGTTCATGAGTTAATTTCTGTTACATAGATTCATTTTACCTTGTTTAGAATAGGTTTCTTTTGATGGTTTGCATAGCTACTTTTGTTTTAGTTGCTGAAGTAGGTTAATACAGTGATAGGATAAGATTCAAAAAGGCCAACAATAGGCCCTGATCTCATTTCTCCCTTCCTAGGACCATGATTTGAGGTCAAGGCACCATTTCTGCCACCAAAAACATAGTTTTGCTTCTTCCATGCAATTTCTAGTGTGATGATTTGATTTGAAAAGTTAAAGTGTTGCTTCAAATTCATTTTTCCAAGATTATTTCCTATTTCTATAATAAATCTCTTTGCAATATTTTCTATTCATAGGGTATTGTTCAGCACTTCATGTTTCTAGGTCAAAAATTAGGTTAACAAGAGATATGGTTCTGTTTTCTTGGTGCAGCTAGTCGTTTTCTTGCTCAGTTTCGATAGTTAGATGTGCAGATCTCTTACAACGCACCTTAGCTCACAATACATCAATAAAGTATCCAACATTATCTCATTTCTCATAGGTTTCACAAGTCATTCACAGTCCTTCACGAATCTTCCCTAATTTCTGCACTTTTTCCATAAGCTTTCCTCTCGTCATTTGAACAAATCCAACCATCATTTTCTTTCCTGATCCTCCTTGTTAAGCCCCAGACACCTCAACACATCCCTCTAGTCTTCAGCTACCCTTTCCCACCATTTTTCCACTCTTAAAACCTCTAAAAATAGCTCTCGGCATCCTCCTGTAGATCCCCTGCAGCCTCTTGTAGAATTTCCTGTGAGTGATTTTTCGAAGTCCGATTGCAGGGGAAGTCTTCAGAAGGTTACCAAAGGCTTCTTAGGACCCCTCCACACCTTCTTACACCTTTGCAAAAACCAAATCCACCCTCCATTGCCACCGAACCTCTACCACAGTCACAAACAGACAAAATTTCATGCATAACAATTTCACATAAAACACATAAAAAGCAAAAAGATGTTCTTTTCAGTAGTCAATGGCACTCATATCATCGGTTTTCATCTTTTTTTTTCTGAAAAAGTAGGGTTAGTTGGAGGAATTAGGGTTTGCTAGGGTTTTCTTTACACTCCAGTCTTCTTTCTCTTTTTGCAAGTAGAATAGTCTTTATAGAGTTAGTTTTCTTTCATCACAGTTAAAATATTCTTCTGGAAACTCATAGAAGTTGGCTTGAGCTCCTAGTGATCTTGCGCCAGCTAACTAAGTGACAGTCTATAGTAAGAGCTAGTACTTGTGCATACAACATCATCGCTTCCAAGTTTGTTACAAACTACCGGGTTGATAAAAGTAAAGTAGGAAGCCCCAGGAGTTGCAGCATTATTGCTGCAATACTGGTGCTCACCAATTTTTGGCATTGTTGTCGAGGAAACGTCAGAGTATTTTGTGATTACTACTTTTCTTCTATTTTCTATTGCAACATTCTGCTAAGTAGTTTATTTCAGCGAAAGTAGAGTAGTTTTTCCTTTCAGTTTCTGTTTTCTTTTTAATTCTGCAATTTCCATTTCAGCAAAAGTAGATTATTCATTTCCTTGCTTTCAGTTCTGCATTTCATTCACTTTTCTCTTCAGTTCTGTAATTTCATTTCAGCAAGTTCATTTTAGTTAGTTGCAATTTGTTTTTTCAATCAATTTTAGTTTTGCAGGTATAAGCAGTGAAAAAATAAAAAGAGATTCCCTTTCATGCCTTGTAGGAACAGAGATAATTCTGGGAAATTCCTACCCAACACCCCCACCACATCAAAAAGCCACCCTTCTCTCTTCTTCGGTGGAAATGATCCAGAACATCCTTTAGGAGAATAACCTGAAATATTTGAAGAACCTATAGGATAAGAAGAGGAAGAAACCATCCCTCCTGAGACAATGGCAGAAAATAGAAATGCTAGGGGAAATGGAGAAAGATTAGAGGGTACCTTTCCCATCTGAGAAACTAATGGGGACACTAAAATGAAGAACATAAGCCCTTTAGCCCTACCTCACTTCCATGGATTAACTACAAAATATCATGACACCTTCCTATTTGAGTTTGCTATTATATGTCGAACCTATGACTATGCAGAAGATGAGCAGAAGTTGAAATTGTTCCCTTCTACCTGCAAGGATGCAGCATTGCGCTGGTTCATGGGGTTACCTGGAAACAACATCACAACTTTGGCTCAAATGCAGCAAGCCTTTAATAACAAATATCAGGACTACTATAGGTCAAAAGATACCAAGGAAGAAATCTTTCGAATGACCATGGGAAGTGATGAATCCTTGGAGAACTATGAAGAGAGATTCCAGCTCAATTATAAAAGGGCTAGGTGCACACTTGACCCCGAATCTCTGAAGTTGGTCCTACTCTAAAGGATTCTGAAAGACCTTCTAGACACCCTCCATTTACTGGCTGGGGGAGACATCTACCAGCTACCTTATGAAGACATCAAGATTGTCTTTAAAAACTATTCTAGGGCATCCAGAAAGAGAGGTAGGGGGAGTCAACCCATGGCTATTACCTCCTCCTTCAGTTCATCCCTCAAAGGTGAATTTGGAAACATGCTGGAAGACTTCAAGAGTGATATGTTGTAGACTCTTTCCATGCAAATGGATACCTTACATATCAAAAGGAAACAAGAGGAAACAAAGAGGGCTTTAGCCATTTTTTGTCCTAGATGCACCAGAAGGAATCCTAGGAACGAATGTCCATTGAACTCTATAGAGGTGCGCTCAGTCTGTGGAGACGATCATCCTACAAATAAGTGGCCTTCCTTGCTTGGACTTAAAGTTGTATACCAAGGGGCCAAAGGAGCCACTGAACCACTCTACTTCATAAACCAAAGAAGGTCGCATGGACCTAGACCTTACCAGCAGGGAATGCAAGGGACATACCAGGCATACTACAACCCCAATCAAACCACTTCCATGTCTTCTTGGGGCCCCCCTGCTCATCCTTCCTAGTCCACACCTCCTCCTTGGTCATATCCATCTCAATATCATGGTCAACCAGCTACTCATTCATTTCACCCCTATGCTCGTCCACAGCCTCAGTGGAATGCACCTCATCAGGGGTGGAGGCCCTAGTACAACTCTCCTCCCACTCTTTTGCCTCCACCACCTGCTCAACCACAACCATTGCCTCCTACTCCACCAAGGCAACCCCAAATGCCTGCTCAACCGAACTCGAACTCGAATAACAGACAGACTCAGCAAGTATATAGTGGGGAACCATCATGCCCAACCTATGCTATGGAGATTTAGGAGATTAACCTACAATCTGGGAAGGTTCTCCTAGATAGCGAGCCTCCCCCTAAGGAGGATGAGGAAGATAAAGAGGAAAGTGAACTGAAAGAAATTCCACCCTTTCGTGAGAGATTATCCAGAGCAACACAGCCTACCCCAGAAGAATCTAAACTTCTGGGAGAATTGAAACAATTATGTGTAAAGATACCACTTCTCCAAGCCATAAAGGATGTGCCTATATACAACAAGATGATCAAAGAGAAGTGCTTCAGGCATCCAGGCAGGCGCAAGAGAGATTCCCCAACCATCAATGTCATAGGACAACTATCTGACCTGATGTTGGGGCAGGTAATCTGTCCGAAGTATCTAGACCCTGGAAGCGTAGTAATCGATGTCCACATCAATGGCACCATGATCCCCCATACCCTGATTGATTTGGGGCTGCCATTAATGTGATGGCCAAGGACACTATTCTCAAGCTCAACCTCCAGGGCTCCCTAAGAAAGACTACAACAATACAGCAGTTAGCAGACTACTCCATCGTGACCCCTGAAGGGATTGTGGAAGATGTAATGGCCTCCATCAATTCTTGGGAGTACCCTGCTGATTTCCTGGTTCTCTAGCCGAAGGCAAAGCTCACTCGGTATCCTCTCATGCTGGAAAGACCCTGATTGCTACTGCAGATGCCTACATCAGCTGTCGAGATGGGAACATGACAATCAAGAATGGGCATATGTCCAAGCAGCTAGTCCTATACCCTCCTGCTCAACCTTTGTTAGAACATGATCTACCTCTCTGGTTGGAGGAGGAAGAGGAGGATGAAGTATATTCTACACCACTATGTGCAGTAGAAGATGCTATGGGGGGTGGGGGAAACCACAAACTCAGGATGATCTCATTGAAAACTTGTTTCAGAATCCACCCCCCATTATGTTGCCATTAGAAGAGCTAGTGAAAGAAACCCAAGACAATCCTTTAGTTGATTTCTATGTGGCCGACCCGGCCTCTCTCCGAGTTAATAATATAGAGTTCGGCCCAAAAATAACCTTGAAAATCAACTCATCCCTATCCACCTCTCAGGAGAAAGAACTGTGTAGCTTATTGAGAAACCATTTGGATGCCTTCGCTTGGAGCTATAAGGAGATGAAGGGAGTGCACCCTTCAGTCTGTACTCATCACATTTACATTAAGGAAGATTGCAAACCAGTCAAGCAACCTCAAAGGAGGATGAATCCAGCCCTTAAAGACATTGTCAAGGAAGGACTACAAAAGTTACTGGATGCAGGATTCATCTACCCCATCTCTACCAGTGAATGGGTCTCTCCTTTGGTGCTCGTGCCAAAGAAAAATGGTAAGTGGAGAATCTGTGTCGAGTATCAGGAACTGAACAAGGCCACTAGAAAGGACCATCTTCCCATACCTTTCATAGATCAAGTGTCAGATGGTCTGGCAGGGAAAACGTTTTTCTCCTTCCTAGATGGTTTTAGCAGATACAATCAGATCCAAATCAGCCCGGAAGACCAAGATAAGACCACTTTCACTTGTCCTTGGGGTACCTTTGCATATCAGGTCCTTCCTTTTGGTTTGTGCAATGCTCTCGCCACTTTCCAAAGAGCAGTATTGAGTATATTCTCTGAACTGGTTCATGATGCAGTGGAAATATATATGGATGATTTTACTACTTATGGTTCTAACTTCCAGGAAGATTTGTCTAACCTGGGAAAATTTTTGAACAAGTGTATTGAAATGAACCTGTCCCTCAATCCAGAAAAATGTGAATTCTTGATGACTAAAGGGATTGTGCTAGGTCATGCAATCTCTCAGCAAGGATTATAGGCGAACCCCAACAAAATTGCCATAATCCAAAGGGTCCCACCTCCTCAAAAGGTGAGTGATCCGAATTGGATCCATGAAGGAAAAATCAAAACAAAACCATGGTTGTATTAGGCTGGGACAGACTTCAAACAATTGAGCGCAGCAATCAAAAACACCTCTAAAACATTGGCAGTTGGCAGCCAGCGTAGAACGACAAGGACCTCAGTCAAAGCGCATTGACCGAGGCCCATGGAGACTGTTCAGGAGGTGGAACTAGCCCCTGGGAAGCAAGCCGGGAAAACCGTGGGGAAAAAGGCTAAAGGCTAAGGTGGGACCCGCGCTCCAAAAAATCAGAAGTAAGCAGATTTGGCGAAAACAAAGCAATTCCACTCAGCGCCTGACACATGGCAATCAGAGGAGAGAGAAAACTGCCACTCATCATGTGCTAATGGTTGAGCACGTCAACCGCACGAAACGAGTGGATGGCGTCAGATCTAGGGAATCCAAATCTAACAGCTGATATTGCGCTCGATGGGGAGACCAGATTTAACGAGGGATTAAGCCGCAATCTAAAAGAATTTGACGTCCGATTTGACTGCTAAGGTGGTAGATGACTCATTCCATGATGTAACTAAAGAACCGAACTGACAAAGAAAGCTGGAATAGTTCGCAGGAGGACAAGTGGTCACTTCCTGTGAGTCTGATGATGACGCCAAGATAGGGAACTCCAAGCGATGATGTAGCAGGCAATCCGAGAAAGTTGGAAGGGGAATCAAATAGCCATGAGCTTGAATGGATTTAAAGGCATGCACAGACCAACAGAAGGGACACGCAAAAGAACAGAGAAAGCAGGCAAAGAGAGAAAAAATGAGTAAGAGGACAGAGGTCCGAGCTGACCAAAGGCAGCGTCGAGCACCAGAGGGCTTGAGAGATTCAAGCCATCCCTGAAGGGGATCTGTCAGGACCAAGCACCACATTGGGCTCCTTCCATTGTAGATCCGAGAGGTCGAAAAGCTGGTAAGGCCAAGATTCTGTGTACTCTAGTGGCTTGGGGAATCCAAGAACCACCCTGCCAAGCTATCCTGTGACAAGAGACTCATATTGAGCTCCTTCTTTGTAATTCTCTACTTTAAGACACAATAAAAGAAGGCCACCACTGAAAGTTGGACCGGAGATGTAGCCCTAGAGGATAGGGTGAAATCCTTATTAATTTCTTGTGTTCTTATATTTTCTTACTACGTTTCTCTGCTATCTTCCATTTTGAGTGTCTATGTATTTGCAATCTGATCGATCCGTTGCCTAAATAACCTAGACACACATCAGCACATGAGTCTGTAATACCTCCATTTAATAATTCTTAACTGAGATCACTCATAGGGTGATATCAGATTAGTGAGAGATGTTCGAAGTTTCCTAGGCTTAGCAGGATATTATAGAAGATTCATTAAAGATTTCAGTAAGCTAGCCTCTCCATTGTTTGGTCTTTTGGGGAAAGATGTTGAGTTCATATGGAATAACAACTGTTAAGAAGCCCTAGATACCTTGAAAAGTAAACTTGTGACTGCCCCAATTTTGAGAGGTCCAATCTGGGCCCTGCCTTTCCACATTCACAAAGATGTCTCAAACAAAGCAATAGGAGCAGCCTTAGGGAAAATTGATGAAAAGTTACCTTATGCCATATACTTTATAAGTAAAATATTTGTCAAAGGTAGAGTTGACTACACAATAACTGAGAAGAAACTCCTAGCTATTATATATTCCTTAAATAAATTCAGAAATTACATCGCAGGCTATCAAACCTTTGTACGCACCGATCATGCTACAATTAGGTATTTAATGAACAAGCCGGATGTGAATGCTCACATTATTAGGTGGTTTCTTTAATTGTAGTAGTTTGATCTAACCATTGTTGATAAGCCTGGTAAGGAAAATGTTGTTGCTGACTTTTTGTCTAGAATAAATCTACTTGTAGGTGAATAAGGAATGGTGGACGATCAGATGTCGGATGAACACCTATTTGCTATCTCAGTACTCTCTCCATGGTTTGCTGATATAGCGAATTACTTGGCTTCAGCACAGTTCCCGCCACACCTGTCTTCAAAAGAGAAGAGCAAGATCATGAGGAAAAGTGCCCCTTTCACTTGGATTGGGGGTAATATCTTCAAACTTGGCCTAGATCAAGTTTTGAGAAGATGTGTCAGGGAGGAGGAACTTTTTGACATTCTCCTGACCTGTCATGATGGGCCCTGTGGAGGCCATTTTGTAGCAAAGAGGACTGCCTTCAAAATTCTGCAAGCAGGTTACTATTGGCCTACTGTTCATCAAGATAGATATATCAGCTAATGTGATCGGTGTCAAAGGATGGGGAAACCTACTCCAAAGGATGAGATGCCCTTGTAGCCTCAAGTTACTTTTGAGCCATTTGAGAAGTGGGGCATGGACTTTGTGGGTCATATCAACCCTCCTTCAAACTAGAAACAATACATCATTGTGTGCATCGATTATCTGACAAAATGGGCAGAGACAAAGGCAATCAAGGCAGCAACTGAAGAAAAAGTGGCGGAGTTTTTAAGAGAGAACATATTCTATAAGTTCGGGTATCCAAGAGAACTAGTTACAAATCAAGGCAGTCA
Source organism: Pinus tabuliformis (assembly GCA_031772625.1). Taxonomy (NCBI): domain Eukaryota; kingdom Viridiplantae; phylum Streptophyta; class Pinopsida; order Pinales; family Pinaceae; genus Pinus; species Pinus tabuliformis. The sequence goes on from CM062815.1 coordinate 875,699,439, forward strand.
ATTCACCTCCAATCTGATTGAAGACCTGCTCATCCATCATAAAATCAAGCACAGGACTTCAACCCCCTATCATCCACAAGCCAATGGACAGCTAGAAGTCACCAACAAAGATTTAGAGGGAATTTTGACTAAGGTAGTGAGCAGCAATAGGAAAGATTGGGTAGATTGATTGGTTAAGGCCACTTGGGCCTACAACACCACATGGAAGACCACCACAGGGTTCACACCCTATGAGCTGGTCTATGGAAAGAAGGCTCTGATGTCATTAGAATTTGAATACAATACACTAAGGATGGTAGCTCATCTGGACCTAGATCTCAGCCATGCACAAAGGGAAAGGTTACTCCAGCTTAATGGATCGGATGAACAGAGATTGTAGGCCCTTCTCCACACATAATTAATCCATCTACAGAGGAAGATATGGCACGATAGAAGCATCAAGGAGAAACAATTCCAAGAAGGAGATTGGGCGCTACTGTATGACTCAAGGTACAAAGATTTCAAGGGAAAGTTGCAGACAAGATGGCTGGGACCATACATGATAGAAAAATGCAATGAAAATGGCTCAGTTCTGATCAAGAATATTGATGAGGAAGCCATCCCCATGCTTGTCAATGGGCATAAGTTGAAAATCTACAAGAAGCCCCTCTCCAAGCAAGCATTCATTAAAGAGATAAGTAAAACAGTATTGGTAGTGGAGAAAACCTCTGCCTCCACTTCACCCACTCATATATATATATATATATATATATATATAGAAGGACTCCAGCGAAAACCTCTATGAGGCACTTGAGTCCCATTCTGGGGGTGAAAACCTCTCTTTAGGTAGCCTAGAGATGACAAAAACAAAAAAAAACAAAAAACAAAAAAAACAAAAAATGAGGAGAATAAAGATCCCTAGTTGAAAACCTCCCCTTGGAGATGCCCACAGCAGGTAGGTAGGGTGAAAACCTCTTGGAAGTGCCCTAACTGTCTCTTTAAAAAAAAACAAAAAATAAAAAAATAACTTCTTTTGAGTGCATTGCAGGTTGCAGGAGGACCACATAAGGAAAGGGGACATGCCACAAGCCTATTACATCTCTTCTAGACCCTCTTTAATCTTTTCTCTCTTTTTCCATCCCCTAGTATTGTTTTTTTTTCTGAAATATGTGCATCCTACAGGAGGCACTGTGTGTTCTACAAGAGGCTCCTGTAGAAATCATAGAGAGCTCGAAGTCAAGTCAAAGAAGGGATTGAAGAGATGGAAACTTTCACAGAAGGCCTGTGGGCCATCCTACAGCCATTCGTCATCATAACCCTCCATTCCATACCTGCACCACCACATTTCTAATCGTTTCTTTCCTCCCTGCAAATAAAACACAAAAATCCTTTTTTTTTCTTTTTTTTTTAAAGGGAAATAAAAAACAACACCCCTACCACTTACCTACAGCCTACCGACTGCTTCTCCATGACCATCAGAATCTTCAATAGACTCCTCCCAAGTCCCTGCATAAACCTCAGCTAAAAGTTCTAGAGGGAGAAGCAGCTACAGGAACTCCCGTAGGATTCCTGTAGCACGTGATCCCCTTGAAAATAAAAGCTCCAAAAGCATAATCGATGCATCCACAGGTATGTAAAACATGTAAGAAGATAGATCCTGATCGAAGATCACCTATACAAGGAAACTGAGCTACCTATCCAGAAGCCACGAGCATATGGAAACAGAAATACATGTATATAGCACCAAGGTCTAGGCATGTAGCAGCACTGTAGCGCGCACATTTCGACTTACAGGTAAGTGTCTAAAACCATTCCTATGTTGCATCTGTATGATCCAAAACTGCATGAACAAATGGGATGGTTGAGATTAAACTAGATAGGTGGCTAGAACACTAGCCACCCTCGTCCAATTCAATAGTGCTCATCCGGATTTCACTCTGCACGTGTGTCCAGTCAACTCATAAGAATCTCAAAAAAGGTAGTGGCAAATATTTTGAACTCCAACTTAAATGATGGAAATGATTGCGGGTAGGTAGCGTAAAGTTTCATGATGACACTGCAGTGGGGACTAACAGTCCAACTAAGGGTAATGTACCCTTCCTGCCACCTCATCTCATCACCGCAAACCTCTCTCGTAAGCTTAAGTATGCTCTCTCGACCACACTCACCACCTTTGTTTTCATTTGTATCATCGTGCTCTTGACTGCAACAAGCTACCTACCACCTCTAGAGCCTCAAAACAGTCACTCTCTGTCATTTTCAGAACCCTTCTGCCTATCGGATTCTACAGGAACATTATTGGGATCTACAGGAACAGAAATAGATCCTACAGGAGCCCTTTCTATAGGAGGACCAGTGAGCAGTCTTGCAAAGGAAAAGTTGGGGTTTTATGGAAAATTTGAGCTCAAAGAGGTAGGCTCTAGTAAACCCACTTTGCATATTCGTATATACAAGGGGTGATGTGATTTCAAGCAAAGGATTGAGTGAAAAGGAAGGAGAATTGAAATCAAAAGTCTGCCTGTTTCTTTAAAAAAAAAACACAGTCTTTTTATCTGCTCTCTGTGCTGAAGTGTTGTCTCTTTCTCCACCATGGTATTCTCATATATGAAGGAGTGATGCAATTTTAGAAAAAATTAAGCCTGTAAAGAAGGAAATTGCATTGAAAAGTCTGCCTATTTCTTAAGAAAAACATAGTTTTATCTGCTCTCTGTTTCTAAGATATTGTCTCCTTCACCACCTTCATACTCACATATACAAAGGAGTAATGCAAGTTTAGAAAAATTGAGCCTGGAAGGAAGGAAAATTGCATTAAAAACTCTCCCTGTTTCTTGAAAGAAAACCTCAGTTTTTTCTCTATTTTCGGGTTTGAAATTTGTTGTCTCCCTCTTCACCTGAGATATTCCAGAAGACTCTGAACATCATGACAGGGGGATTTATGAGGAAGGAACCTCTGAACTCAACCAAGCTACATGAACACCCAGAGGTGGTAGCCCTTTTTACTAGAGAAAATTGGATGCCCTTCTTTGAAAAGCTTCATGGGTATGATGAAGAAGTAACAGAGGAATTTGCCTTGTCTTTGACACCTCACTCAAAAACTCATGCCACTGTCAGTTTCAGGGGTCTCACTATAGAAATCACCCCAGAATTCATCAGCAGAGTTACCAATCTCCCACTTGGACTACCCTGGAGCAAGGAAGAAAAACCACTGGGTCAAGTTGCGAAGAAAACCTTTTTCCAGCCTAATGAACATCCTGTGGAGGACAAAAATGGCATCAAGAGAACAAGTATACCTTATCCTTGGGATGAGGTTAGTTATCAAATTATTAAATACATCTCCTGTGAAGGAAGATACAACATAGTTTATGGGTACCATTTCAGATTGTTGCATGAGTTAAGATATGGCATGGACCTTCCTGCACACCAAAAACTCGGTATTCCCTATTTTCTCCTCCAATCGTTAATATAATCTAGCATCAAATTGAAGGCAGGAGTCCTAGACCAATTGGATCACCATGGGCTAATTAAATTGCTGGTGGAAGATGCCCTCCACACTTTTACAATCCCCGTAGCCTGGAAGATTATTAGAAATATGACAAGGGAAGATGATGTGAAAGCCCTGACATATGACCTCAGTCCATCTAAAAGTGAGGGAGAAGAACAAAAAGGGGAAAATGAGGAGGAAACTGGAGAAGAGGAAGAGAAAACACAAACACAGAAAGAGGAACCTGAAACAAGGAAGGAAGAAACCCAAATAGAGGAAGAAAAACATGAAACGGAGAAAGATAAGACCACAGCAGAGAAGAAGCAAGAACTTAGGACAAGAGGAAAAAGAACTAAAATAGAAAGGAAAAAGACTAAATCAATGAAGACAGAGACTACAGCAGAAAGGGCAGAAACTAAACAAGAAGAGGAGGAAATTAAAATAGGGATAGAAGAAACAAAACCTGCAGAGGTAGAAAAGACAAAAGAAGAAGAAACAGAAGCACCAAAGGTAGAAGTGTCTCCTGAAACACTGGAAAGGGAGGCAGTAGCTATTCTTGTTGCACTCATCACCCCAGTTAAGCCCAAACCAAAGAGAAAAAGGCAACCATCCATGTATTTCAAGGCTCGAAAGAACACCAGGATAAAAAGAGGGAAGCCACAGCCACCCTCAAAAGAGCCTATCACCATTGAAGATTCTCCTACTGCCAAAAATGAGGAATCTCCATTCAGAACTCCCATCACCTATGAAAGAGGAAGCCCTAGATCTTGCACTTGGAGGGAAAGGATAAAACTACAGGACTCCAAAATTGTCCTACAAGAGCATAGACCGCTTTATAGGAGACCTTGACAAAGCTACAGGAGACTGAGAAAATTGAGAAAAAGGCAGAAGAGAAGATCAAGGGGAAGGATGAAACGGCAGGGATACTAGAACCTGACCCACAGCCTAGTGTAGGCTCTTATTACAACCTTATGGAAGGAGGGAAAATCATCCCACAGAAGTTTGGAGTCCCTTTTTTCTTCGAGCTAGAAAAAGAAAGAGTAAGGAGCCACAGATGGATGCAAATTGCAAAGTCCAAAGGGGTGGAAGACATTGGCCACATGGAGACCAGGCTTAGAGAGATGGGTAGAGAGCTGCCCACAATAAAACATGCAGAAGTAATCAAAATATCTCACTTGGAAGCAGAGAATGAAATGTTAAGAAAACAACTACAAGAAAGGGGAACCCCGGTAGAAACTGAAACGTTAAGAAAACAGCTGGAAGAAAGGGAAACCCAGAAGAAACTGAAGTGTTGAGAAAAAAAGCTGCAGGAAAGGGAACCCCAGGCATAAAATGAAATATCAATATTAAGGAGACAGTTACAGGAAAGAGAAGCCCAATTAGCCTGCATGGCCAGCTGGGCTATGGAGGCACTACAGTGCAGACAACCAGTCAAATCATATGCAGTATACCTCAAAGATCAGTGGCTCCAATTCCAGATCAAGACTCTGGCCCAGAGAGGCACCACACCTTTTCAAGATTATGGACAATTCATGGATCTATGTGACCATAGTTCAGCAGAGGACAAGGCGAAGTTGGCAGAGTTTTATTTACATAACATGGCCCTTACTGATATGAACCTATGGGACCCCAATGCTGTGTTAGGAGACTTGCAGCTGATGGCCATGGCATCTTGGATGAGCCATGAGGAGAAAAGGGCAACAGAAATCAAGAAGTTAATGGAAAAAGAGCTAAATGAACCCTTAATGATCCGAGCTGAGCCAGCAGACCCCATGGCTCTCATCAGTGCCCACCAACACCTTGTAGATAATCCTCAAAGTGTCCCTAAGTATATCAATGAGCAGGCCCAAGCTATTGCACATTTTGAGGACATGGAGAGATTGTTTGGAGATGACTACATTCATGCCTGCATGAGAAGGTGGAACACATTGCCACATAGCCTACATATCAAAGAGTATCACTCCCCAAACAGGATGAGAGAAGCCCTGAGGACAGTGCCACTGTATAAGCACTGTATGGAAAGTTTGAAGGCCAATTGGATTGGCCTCAAATTCAGTCCTCCACTACTGCTAGGACTACTAGAAGGTGTAAAAGAAGAAGAACAACAAAAATAGTGGGAAGAGGTGCATAGAAAGGTAGTATTCCATGATAAAGAGGAGGATATCACATCAGAAGCATGGGATGTGAGGGAATCCATCAGAGCCATCAAGGATGAAGAGATAGACTCGTTGCTCAGAGGATGAGCAACCCATTCAGTAGGGGGGTGATGATGAGCCCCAGAAATGGGTAATTATATGGGCTCATTTGGCCTCCTAACTCAGCTTAATCCACCATTCTCATTAGTTTATTGCATTTTTTTTATTATATTTATGCTAATAGAGTGAATTGGGTTAGTCATTATGCCATGAAGTCTAATGTGTGCTTTATGCAGAATTTTGGTCAATGTTGGACAAGGTCAAAGAATTAATGAGCATTTGGCAGCCGATATTCAAGGAAAACAAGGGAGAGGATTTGTAGGAGGGTGTCCCCCTCATTTATGACTCCCTACCTCGAATCCTCCATCAAAAACTCAGAGCACAAACAGCCACATAGATGCATCCAAGGGGCAGCCGAGCAAGTCAAGAAGAACTGTTGTCTATCTCTAGTTTTGGGAAGCTAATCCCCTTGATTTTAGGAGGGCTATCGGGGACTCCATTTGTATATATAGGGGGGCTTACAGCCTCAGTATTTTAGCTAGTTATTAGTAGAATTTTCACACTTTTGTGTAGCTCTTGTTCAGCTCACTTTCGAGCTTATTTTTTGTGAACAGTTTATGTAATGTGACTTTTATTTTGATAATGGAGATGACATATTTTCTGAGCCAGCACTGGTTTCTTTCAAAGGGTTGAAGCTCTTGGGTTAGGGCCCAACCCAAGCTTCCCAACACCTCTTACTTTGTACTTATATTTTTTTGCTTGAGTTCATGATTTAATTTCTGTTACATAGATTCATTTTACCTTGTTTAGAATAGGTTGCTTTTGATGGTTTGCATAGCTGCTTGTTATTCAGTTGTTGAAGTAGGTTAATACAGTGATAGGCTAAGATTCAAAAAGGCCAACAACAGAACCTGATCTCTTTTCTCCCTTCTTGGGACCATGATTTCAGGTCAAGGCACCATTGCTGCCACCAAAAACACAGTTTTGCTTCTTCCATGCAATTTCTAGTGTGATGATTTGATTTGAAAAGTTAAAGTGTTGCTTCAGATTCATTTTGCCAAGATTATTTCTTGTTTCTGTAATAAATATCTTTGCAAGCTTTTCTATTCATAGGGTACTGTTCAGCACTTCATGTTTCTAGGTCAGAAATTAGGTTAACAAGAGATATGGTTTTGTTTTCTTGGTGTAGCTAGTTGTTTTCTTGCTCAGTTTTGGTAGTTAGATGTGTAGATCTCTTACAACACACCTCAGCTCACAACACATCAATAAAGAAGCCAGCATCATCTCATTTCTCACAGGTTTCACAAGTCATTCACAGTCCTTCACGAATCTTCCCTAATTCATGCACTCTTTCCATAAGCTTTCCTCTTGTCATTTGAACAAATCCAACCATCATTTTCTTTCCTGATCCTCCTTGTTAAGCCCCAGACACCTCAACACATCCATCTAGTCTTTAGCTACCCTTTCCCACCATTTTTCCACTCTTAAAACCTCTAAAAATAGCTCTCGGCATCCTCTTATAGATCCTCCTGTAGATCCTCTTGTAGATCCCCTGCAGCCTCTTGTAGAATTTCCTATGAGTGATTTTTCGAAGTCCAATTGCAGGGGATGTCTTCAGAAGGTTACCCAGAGGCTTCTTAGGACCCCTCCACATCTTCTTACACCTATTCAAAAACCAAATCCGCCCTCCATCGCCACCGAACCTCTGCCACAATCACAAATAGACAAAATCTCATGCATAACAATTTCACATAAAACACATAAAAACGCAAAAAGATGTTCTTTTCTCATTTTCTTCTAGGAATAGCTTGAATAGATGTAATTTACCTTTTCAGTAGTCAATGGCACTCATATCATCATTTTTCATCTCTTTTTCTACACAAGTAGGGTTAGTTGGAAAAATTAGGGTTTTCTAGGGTTTGCTTTACACTCTAGTCTTCTTTCTCTTTCTACAAGTAGAATAGTATTTGTAGAGTTAGCTTTCTTTCATCACAGTTAAAAGATTCTTCTAGAAACTCATAGAAGTTGGCTTGAGCTCCTAGTGATATTGTGCCAGTTGACCAAGTGACAGCCTGCAGTAAGAGCTAGTACTTGTGCATACAACACTATTGCTTCCAAGTTTGTTACGAACTACCACGTTGATAAAAGTAAAGTAAGAAGCCCCAGGAGTTGCAACATTATTGCTACAATATTGGTGCTCACCAATGCCTACTATAAGTAGTTTGTTGTTTCCATGTAAGCACAATTGCAAAGGAGATATGATTTGATATCCAGAAAAAGATCCTGGACACAAGACCAAAATTAAGAAACTATCCAACCTACCCCCATAAAACAAACTGGTAAAGGGAAAAAAAATGGAAATCTTGACCTACCAACCAAATGATAAACCTCCCATCCCACCAATTCTATGTCTGAATTAGAAAATGCAGAGAAAATGTTTGTCCAAATAAATCCCATACATCAAGAAAACAAAGATCCCATTGAGGCACTGAGGGTTGATAGGAATCCCTTTGTTTTCAGTTTACAAAAAAAATTAGAGAAGGTGAAGATATCTATTCCTTTGACCAAAATCTCAAACAACCTAGCTATAAAAAAGCGTCTCTAAGTTCACCAATGTGTCTCATATTTCCTCATCACAAGATAGTTTAAATATGTAGGAAGAAAGGTTTGTAGTCATGATTGGCCCCCATGTGGAGGAGAAATACTCTTCCAAACCCCCATTCTATGTCACCTTAGTTATCCATGATTTATTGTTGCATAATTGCATGCTTGATTCAGGAGCTTCTCATAATCTTATTCCCTTGACTATTGGAACAATTAAGCCTACAAATAGCAAAGCCATATTAGGACATGTATTTCTTTGATTCCAAAAGAGTGAAGTGCCTTGGGATGATCAAGGAATTAGTGGTTAATCTGGCTCAAATTCCCATGAAGAGTGTGCTAATGGATATTATGGTTGCAAACATTATTGCAAGATTTGGTATGCTCCTCTCCATATCTTAGGGAATGAAGCTTCGAGGGTATATAAAACTAGACCTTACATATGCTATTATTTCAATTTTTGGTGGAAAAGAGCACAGGTTGTACAAAGAATCCATGTTTGTGAGAATTGTCACTAGAGCAGATAATTCAAACAAATCTCTAGTATATTGTCAAGAAAGAGATCTTTCATGCTTCCTGCTGGAAATGGCTTATCAAGTTATGGAGGATACCTAAGCAGAAGTTCCCTCACAATCCAATCAATAGAAAATGAAGGTTGGATGTGTGTGGAAATTATACTTTGATTAAGCCTACTCCAAGGAAAGAAATGGAGCAGGGGTATTGCTAAAATCCCCTGAAGGTAACCTCATTCCTCTTTCAGATAAGTTGGAATTTGATAGTACAAATAACATTGTTGAAGATGAAGCATTGGTGTTGGGGCTACAAGCTACTAGATATTTGAAAATTGAATGTTTGACAGTTTTTTGGAAATTCTTAACTCATTGTGAAACATATTAAGAATCAGTGCCAAACCAGGCACCATGGTTTGAAATCTTAAAGAAATGAAGTGTGGGATCTAGTTGAGAAATTTTTTCTAGCATTTAATATTCAATTTTTGAATAGGGAGAAAAATATAATATTGGATTCCTTGGTGACAATAGTTAGCACTTTCAAGGCACCACAAAATCCCCTGCTAAGATATGAAGTGGAAGTTAGGCACAGACCAATAGTGCTTGAAAATATAAAATATTGACAAGTGTTTGAAGATGAAGATTAGATCAAAGGGTTTATGGAGGTGATTGAAGAATTTTCTAACATTGTAATAGACCATGAGGGTGAAGATATTGATGATATTGAAGTAGTTGAACAACAAGTTCTTTGGTAGGAATTTGTGGCTGGGCATAAAATATTGCAGTTAAGGGGAAACATAATTCGAAAGGGGATGGTGTTACACTAAAATTTGTCACCATGACTATCTATAGTTAGTATGGCTCCATCAACTGGCATACTATCCTCCTTGGCAAGTCTTATACCTCTGCTCCTCATGTCAAACTCCAAGAAAGAGAGAAAGTCCTTAAAAAGTCAATTAACTCTGGTTACGCAGTTTCTCTTAACCTTACCTGCGTGTACGAAACCCAAGTTCACAATACCTGCGTACTTGTATGCTCTGTCTGTAAAGGGGTGGGTGCGTACTCCTGTAAAGGTCAAAAGGCGCGAGTTTTACTTCAAAAACGTTACTTGTGGTCGATTCTAGAGCTTTCTAGAAGATGGTTTGACGTGTATTGAGCGCCTCCAGATGGTTCATGTATCCCTATGAAAGAGGAACTTATCCCATCAAGAGGGGAGCTATCCATTTGAAAGAGGGGCTTATCCCATTGATGGTGGACCTGATTAACTTCCTCCAAAGCATTATAAATACAGGCATTGGGCCAGAGGGAGGGGAGGTTGAAAGCTGAACATTCCTAAGGGTATATGCTACTGAAATTAGGACTCCCTTATAGAGCTTGAGAGGAGAGATTCCCATCCTTTATTAGCTTCATTTGGAAGTGGGTGAGCTGATCAAAGTAAAGGAGAACTCTTGCTGGACCCTAGGAGGGGCCTGCAAAACACCAAGGCACTGGTTGTAATGGTTTCTTTTGTTTCCACTTAATACAATTAAGTTCATTTTTCTCAACAAGTTGTTATACATAATTTGTTTCATATACTCCTTGGTCTTTATGATGAATATGTTTTATTTTATGAGTTATTCAGGTGCTATGTAATCATTTGCTTATTAGTGAATGCAGGTTTCAAAGAGAAGGAGGAGCTCATCTGGATCGGAGAGGCTGGACTTCTACAAACAGCGTTGGACTAAAGGTATGCTTTAAACACCTGGTTGCTTGTATTTTAAATGCATGTTTAGGGAAAGATAGTGCTTAATTGTCTTGTTTGTCACTAGAAATCCTTAGCTTCTAGGGAGGTCGGTTTTGTCTGCAAAATTGACTCTTTCCGCATGACAAAATGGCGACTCCACTAGGGAATCCATGGATTTGATTGATTTCTCTTTTGATTGATACTTTGATTTGAGAAAAGTCGATTTCTTTCTGGTTTTTGGCTGATTGACTGTGAATTTGGGTGGAATAGCTTAGGGTTAAGTTAGATTTTATTTTTCTTGGTTTTGCTAGCAGTACGCACCCTCTGCGTTAAGCACAGTGTGTACTTGTACGCACTGCAGCTTTGTACACAGAGCGTACATGCACCTGTGCAAACAGGCTGCCTGCATTCCCTGTCAAAAGTTGAGAAATTTCCAATTTTTTTCCTTTTTGCATCTTAGATTTTGTTCATAATTTGTTTTTGTTGCCCAGATCCACTGTTTACTTGTTAGAAGTCTTCATCTAAGCTTGTTTCATTAGTATCAAGGGTTTTAGTGAAATTCATAGAAGTTCTAGCCCTAGGTTTGATTTTTGCATTGGTCCTGTAGTGACTTTGGCTTTAGAAGTTGTAAAACCTTGGATATCCGTGGTCTTTTCAGTCTTCTTAGGAGTCGGACCTTTCATAAAATCTACCTGTGTGAGAAACCTACCTTCGTGTTGTCTCTTTGTGGAATTTCGACAAAGCTTCTTTGTTAAAGCTGTGAATTTCATTCTTAAGAAAAAGAACAAAAGATTTTGATTTTGGTTTTTGACTGGTTTATGATTCTGCATGAACTAGTCCTTGGTTGACTTGTAACTGAGTAAAACTTCCTAGAATTATACTTTGTAGGCTTTTGCATCATTAGGTTTACTTTTAGGTGAATTTCTCTTAGATTTGCTTTTAGGTAAAATTGATTTGATTGTCATAGATTTTTTAAATTTGATTTTTGTTAAGTAGTTTTACATGCTTTGTTAATATAGGAAAAAATACAAAAATCTCTTTTGAAGAAAAGTTTGTTTTAGTAGCATTTGAATTCTTTGAAAATAGAAAGGAATTTTCTTGAAATAATTAGTGGTCATGTGTTGTATGATTTGGAAAAGATAAAGAGATTGTTTCTTTGATTTTCATTGCCAAGAAAGTTGTCTTTATATCAATTTTGCATTCTCCAACTCTCTTAGCTAGGGAATTCATTGAAAAGGAAAAATAGTTTAAATCATCCTAGGTGCATCTTTTTAGTGGATTTGAGTCGAGTCTACACACCATCAGTTTCATCTCCACTACCTTTTGTCCTAAAGAAAAGCCATAAAATTAACGCTTAAAGTAAAATTTACTTAGTAACTTTTTATTTACTAGGGCTCTGAAACACCAATATAGATCAGGCTAGTGTCTTGGAGTAGGAGAGTAATTAACTCTCCAAGACAGTAAAACCAAACAAGTAGCTCATCTTGTGGTAGGATAAATCCAATAGTTACATTTATGCTCTGGGAAAGTTCCTCTTAAAGGAGAAGCACGAGATTGTGTCCGAACCAGTGAGGGGATCAATCCTCCTTCATTGGGAACGACGCCAGATACGCACGTACTACAAACGGTAAACCTCAGATTATTGTCGAGGAGCCTGTGGTCACTTGTCGGTAAACCTTGGATTATTGTCAAGGAGCCGGCAAGGGGATTGAGCTTGATACTCTGTCCTTGCGTGCTATCGGATCGTAGACTGTTCCCCCAGGTATATTTGTTGTTGTTGGTGACCTTAGTGACCATTATCTTTAGGGTTCTACCCAAGGTGACGGTGGAGGGAAGATCCCACTGTACCTGGAGCAGACGTCGGCTAGACTCACTTGGATTTTCCGGGGGGTTCACTTCACTCGAGATGGTTAAAGTGGAGGAACTTGTGCCGGTCTATTCATTAAGAAGGTTTCCGGGGTAACTGTTCCACCCGCCACTTCTGTACTGAATTCGGCGATCTTAGGCTTCATCACCAACTAGTGTTTTCGGTCCGGAAGGCTACTGTTTGTGTATGGTTTGACGCCCTAGATTCTTTAGGCGTGTGATTTGAATTTGTTTATTTCTTTAGCGACTTTAGGCGGTTTGCTTTGAGATTTTACTTTTTTTGCGTGTGCAGTAGTTAAAAGTTTTTAACTGTGGCTGAATTACCGAGGCAGTCCCGTAGACTTCGGGGCCAGTCACCTGAGATTGTAACCATGGCCGATTTGTTGAGGAAGTCCCGTAGACTTCGGGGCCAACCTCCTGAAGACGTCCCGGGTCATTACGAAGGTTTGAAAGTCCTTGTAACTCCTAGTGGCAGTAAAGTAGGTTCACCTGAAGAAGGAGAGTCTTCGTTGCTAGTTCATCCTGATTACCAAAGTCTAGAAACAGGTTATAATCCCAAAGCTATTGCAGTTTCTGAGCTTGCTGGTAGTTTTTCATCTACTAGTGATATAGGCGAAGAACCTGAATTATCTGAACCTGTTACTCCAACTTCTAGTGCTCCTGATTCACCTAGGGTAGAAAGAGTCATCACCGAAAATCTTCCTTCTGGTTTGATAGCTATTGAAGAACTTGCTCCAGAAGAAGAAATAGGCGTCCCTATCCCTGAAGATCAACCTACTATTGATCTAAGGGAGCGTGAATCCTTTTTTTACAGTCCACCTAGAAGTACTACTTGGTATCTTTCGTTAACTAATTATTTGGACAACTCAGGGTCAAGTTTTTCTCCACCTCGTGCCCCTTATCCAACCAGAGGTATTTATACTCCTGTAAATATGTCTGGTCAGTCGTCCATGTTTACTCAATCGCCTGAATCTTTCTTGTACGGCGGTCCTTCTGTTCCCTCCGGGTATCAATCACTTTCTGGTACTTTTGCAGGAGCATCTCCTCAACCCACTAAACATGGGTCATTAACTGGAAACAATGGTAATAAACCGTTGGGCGTAGGAGACATTTACATGATGTCAGGTTCAATTCCCAGTTCTCAACCTCAAGGTGGCCAGTTACCGCCTGGGGGGCAGCCTCAATTAACGCCTGGGGGGAAACCTCAAGGTACACAAATTGCGTCTGGGGGGCAACCTCAAGGACAGTATGTACCCGTGGTGCAGTACATTCCTCAAGGTCAACCCTAGCCTCAATATGTACCCCAAGGTCAACCTCAGTATCAATTTATACCTCAAGGTCAACCCCAGTATCAGTACTTACCTCAAGGGTATCTACCCCAAGGTCAGTACTCGAGTCAAGGTTATCAACCACCCCAAGGTCAATCTTATGTTCAAGGTACGGGAAATGTACCTTTCAATTATCAATCCTACCCTCAATCCGGTTATGGATCTCAATATCCTCAACCTGTTATGGGTCAATACCCCGGAATGAACATAGTGTGGGATCCATCGCAAGTTCAACAGGTTTTGCAGCCAAGTGTACAGTTGTCATCTCAAGCTGGACAACCCTTAGTTTCTGGTTCACCCCAGCAACCAGTCCAGTCTAATGTTCAAACTTCTGTACCTTCGGTAGTTTCTCAGTCTGGGCCTATTGCACCTAGTACTCCATCTCAAACGACTGCTGCAACTACCGCAACATCTGTTCAATCCACCCCACTTACTTTTGGAGTATCGATAGCTCCGGTTTCTACTGTCTCTGTAACTACTCCTCAGACATCTTTACCATTGTCTGGATCCACGATTCAAACTACGGTTCAGATGCCTGTAGGACAACCTGGTTTAAGTACGGTTGTCACAAGTCAACCACAATTCGCTTATCAACCGTACCAGGGACAGTACCAATACGGGCCTGCTGTCCAGCAGCCAGTTTACTAGTATCAACCGTATCCTGGGTACACTTATCAACAACCACAACAACCCCAGTACGGTCTGGTTAATCCTGGTTTTCCGGGAGGATACAATATCCCGAACGCAATTCCTATTCCAAGTTATCCTGGATATCCTCCTCCTAGGACTAGTCTCGTGACCCAGATCTTTAGGGATCCTAATCAGCAGTTACCGTTTATCGCAACTTTGGATTTACCAAACTTGTCGCGCCTAACGAACGATCCAATAAATTATCTTCCGTTTTGGCCGCCAATGCCAAATAAGTTGCCCAGTGACATACCCAAGTTCGAAGGTAAGTCTGGAGAGGACCCGTCGAATCATGTGATGACTTACCACCTCTGGTGTGCCTCTAATTCCATCTCGGATGATTCGATCTGCTTACGTCTTTTCCAGCGTACTCTCATTGGTCTCACGGCCAAGTGGTACATTGAGTTACCATGGGCCTCTTTTTATAATTTTAGCCAGTTAGCTACCTCGTTCTTAACTCATTTTTAGTTTCCAGTCAGATATGATAATGGCACGGAGTTACTAACTTCATTAAAACAATTGATGTCCACTTATATTTCCGACCATATTCATGAATGGAGACGTCGAAGGCGGTTAGTGAAAGTTTTTATCCCGGACCAAATCTTAGCTGAATGGTTTGTTAAATCATTGTTACTGAAGATTACTGAAGACGTAGCTAAGGCCAGAGTAGTTACTGAGGAGCAAGTGATTGCTCAAGTCCAGTACCTTGACTTAGTTTACACTCAGTCAGGTACGTTACACAAAAAGATCCCAAATCTTCCTAAGTCAAATCAAATCGTTGCTGCTTCGTGAGGGTCCCATGCCGCTGATGGTATGATTGGTACGGTGAATACTAAAAGCAAGAAGAAATCCTCAAAGAATTCTTCACCTATTATAACCTTACAAGACTCCCCGACAAGAGAATCTTCTGCTGAAGTTTCCGCTGATATTCACGCTATAGAGTCATCTATGGCTAAATCCAAATCCGGTGGGAAAAAGAAAGGTAAGAAGAAGAATAAAGCAGACAAAACTCCAAAGGAGAAAACTGAAAAATCGGAAACCAATGACGAAAAACGCAAACCTCGATATCCTTGTCTTATTTGTGAAGAGGATCATTTTACAAGAGATTGCCCTCATCGGGCCGAGGTTGTGAAAATCGTCAAGGGTTCCCCAACTCCTGCTGTTTTGAAAGATCCATTTCCAAAGCAGGAGAGTAAGATGATAGGTTCTTCCTCGAGTGCCGGTGAAGAACCCATATTGATGATGTCTCATGTAAGGATTGTGACTCGATCGCAAGATTATGGTAGTAAGAGTCCTGTTGATGGCAAAGAAGCAGAATCTTCTCATTCTAATCCATCAACCTCAGCTCCCGGTTCCGATCCACTACAGATCGAGAAACATAACCTGGACTTAGTAATCAAACCGCCCGCCAAGGGTGTACTTTGAAGGTCTGCTTTCAATCCACATGCGAGAGCGGCCCAGAATTATAACATTGTTGAGGATTTAGCTGTTTCACCCTCAGCAATGTCAGCTTTAGAAGTGCTGCAATCATGCCCAGCATAACGCAAATTACTTTTGTCGGCTATAGGAGCTGTTGAAGTTCAGGACCCCAACCTAATAATCTTTGATCTAGAAAATAGTACACCGCGTTTACCTCATCAAATGGCTTTCCAGATCCCAGTGATAGTCAAAAACAGGCCTATTCATCGGACTGTAATTGATGAGGGAGCTTCCACGTGTATTATGTCGATACAGTGTTGGAGATCGCTTGGTTCTCCTTCACTAAATCAATCCCCGACAATTCTTAAGGCCTTTGATGGCCGTGGGTTTCATCCGTTTGGCATTCTACAGGATTTGCCTATAGGGGTTGAAGGAAAAACCATTAGTCTAGATGTGGAGGTGGTTGATGCCCCTGTAGACTACAACCTTCTCTTGGGTCGAAGTTGGTCTTACGCTATGACAGCAGTCGTTTCATCGGTCTTCAGAGTAATAAAGTTTCCACATAATGGAAAGATCGTAACCATAGCCCAGCTGGCTTACTTTTCATCCGACCCAGCCTCTTCAGAGAGTATCCAGCATGTCGGTAAAACGACTATCCCTTATAAGGATGTTGGAGTAGGATTAGTTAAAGATGCCGGTTTACTGGGAACTTTTCCTTTTCCTCCAATCAACGCCTTGTCTTCGTTTGCATCCATTCATATGATTACTTCAGACACCATTGTTTATGACGATCCTTGGATCGTTCCTTCTGAATCTGAGATAGACTCATTTGGTGATGCTATGCCTTTGAGTCCATATGAAATTGCCTATGAAGCCATGTAGTCTTTTACCGACCCGAGTTCAACCAAAATCAACCAAATGAATGTGGTCCGTGAGGAATCACTTTTCACGTCAACCTCGGAGTTAATAGTGTTTCCCGAAGTTGTGTCATCTGACGAGCAACTTTGTGAAGTCCTGTGTGTAGACGATTTACCATGGGAAGATCTCCATCACAGATCTTCGTTTTTACTTGAGGATGATCGCTTTGAAAACGATTTCTCATCAATTTTTACAGTTGAATATGTCAAAGAAGCTCAAAATCCAATGAAACATCCTGATTTAGAGCTAAATTTGGGAAACATCTCTCGCACTATTCCCATTGACATTTCAGTCAAGCCCGGAATTGTTGAGCACATTCATATAGGTGCCTCGTGTTCAGATGACAAAATTCAGACATACAAGGCCCTATTTCAAGAATTCCGCGACGTGTTTGCCTGGTCCTATGAGGAAATGCCAGGAATTGATCCCTCGATTGTTGTCCATGAGATCAAGACTTACTTGGACGCTAAACCCATCCGGCAACGTTTGCGTCAGATTCACCCACAAAAAGCGGCTGCAATTAAAGCAGAAGTTGAGAAGTTGTTGAAAGCAGGTTTCATTTATCCGATCTCGTTAACGGATTGGGTATCGAATGTTGTTCCGGTTAACAAAAAACAGGGAACAATAAGAATATGCATCGACTATAGGGATATCAATCGAGCTTGTCCCAAGGACAACTACCCAACACCCCATATCGATCAAATAATTGACAATTGTGCCGACAGTGAAATATTTTCCTTTATGGACAGTTTTTCCAGTTACAATCAAATCAATATTCTACCTGTCGATCAACCAAAAACGGCTTTCATTTGTCCATGGGGGACATTTTCTTATTGCAAATTACCTTTTGGGCTTAAGAATGCCGGAGCAACTTTTCAAAGGGCGATGTCTTATGCGTTTCATGACATCAAACACATTGTGCAACCATATCTCGATGATTTTCTCGCTCATTCATTACATCGAGCTAATCACCTTGTCCATTTACGAGCAACCTTCATGAGGTGTAGGCATTATCGTATTCGGTTGAACCCACACAAATGTGTCTTCTGTATAGAAGTGGGACGATTGCTGGGATTTGTAGTTTCAAAAGCTGGCATTTGCGCCGATCCCTCGAAGGTAGAAGCTATCATCAAATTGCCTCCTCCTTCGAGTCTTCGCCAAACTCCAAAGTTTGCAGGGGAAAGCAAACTTTTTACGCCGATTCATTCCTAACTACGCCGAGATTACAAAGGGTTTTACCCAGTTGTTGAAACAGGACGCTCAATTCTCTTGGGATGAGATAGCTCAGAAATCTTTTGATGCACTCAAGCACGCGTTGACCCATGCACCGTTGCTGCATCCTCCCAACTACAACCAGGATTACTTTTTGTACCTCGCCGCCGCTCATTCCACCATTGGAATGGTCTTAGTTCAGGAAGACGAATTCGGAATGGAACATGTGATATATTACCTTAGTCGGACGTTAAATCCAACTGAGCTCAAATATTCACATGTGGAGAAATTGGCATTGGCAGCCGTTCAAGTTGTCCAACGTTTTCGTCATTACATTCTACTCCGTAAAACTACAGTCATTTCGGATTGCAACCCTATGATCTACATTTTGACTAAACAATTGCTAAGGGGCAAGTAATCTAAATGGATTGTTATCCTGCAGGAGTTTGACTTGGAATTTGAAAAATCTGTCTAAGAAATCTTTAGTTTTTGCAGAGTTAATGTGTGACTTCCCGCGTGCTGACACAGAAACTGTGGCAGAGGAGCCCATTGCGGACGAATCTTTGTTTCTCATCAGCACTTTAGATCCGTGGTATGGAGATATCATCGTCTATCTCCAGACCCAATCCTTTCGGCCCGAAGTTTCAAAGACGGAACGTCAGAAACTTCGATTCCAGTCCCAACAGTACAAAATTATTGGAGATACTCTTTATCGCCGTGGGGCAGACTTGGTTTTTTGACGTTGCTTGACTCACGAAGAAGCTGAAAGGGTTCTGAATGACTGTCACTCTGGAGCATGTGGCGGTCATATGTCTGGGTATGCCACAACCCAAAAGATATTGCGCGTTGGCTACTTCTGGCCATCCTTGTTTAAAGACTGTATTACTGCGGTCCGGAAATGCCACAACTGTCAAGTGTTTGATCGCAAGATGCGCGCTCCACCTGCTCCTCTCCACCCTATAATTTCCGTTGGTCCTTTTTCCAAATGGGGTATTGATTTTATTACATGTAACCCTCACTCGGCCGGGGGGCATGCGTATATCATCCTTGCGGTTGATTATTTTACTAAGTGGGCCGAGGTGATGCCTACATTCGAGGCAGATGGCAAGACAACTGCAATTTTCGTATTCAATCACATTATTGCTAGGTTTGGTGTCCCACAAGTGATAATCACTGACCATGGGCACCATTTTCGAAACTTTAAGATGACAGAACTTACAGGCCAGCTTGGCTTGCGTCACGATAGCTCAACTCCTTATTATCCACAAGCGAATGGTCTGGTTGAGTCCATCAACAAAGTTTTAGTTATCATGATCCGACGAATCATTGGTATTCATCGGTCGAATTGGCACAACATGTTATTTTCCACGCTTTGGGCGTACCGAACCTTAGTGAAAACATCAACAGGGTTCACTCCTTTCCAACTAGTTTATGGTTTGGAAGTTGTGCTGCCCATTGAATGCGAAATCCCGTCACTTCAAATGGCCGTCGAATTACTTCCAGCTACTTCCAAAGAGGAGAAGCGTTTATTATACTTAGCTCAATTAGATGAGACTCGACGTGATGCTGCATTGGCGATCGAGACTCATGCAAAACGTATGAAAGCTCAGTATGATCGAAATGTGACTCCTCGAAATTTTTCGGAAGGAGACCTAGTGTTATTATATGATCAAGCTAACGATACATTAGGTGCTGGAAAATTCATTCCTATGTGGCATGGGCCCTACATTGTCAAGCAAAAGCTAGCAAAAGGGGCATATGAGCTGGTAGACTTTGACGGGGACTCTTTGGGTAAACCCAGAAATGGACTTTACCTAAAGAGGTACTATGCTTAAATGATGGGTATGGAGATTTTAGTTAGGTTAGGTTTTTCTTTCTAGCTGGTGTGTTTGTTAGTTTAGACAGTGTGCTTAGCTTAGAAAGTGTGTTTTTCGTCGTTATTCTTCTTATCTTGGTTTTACACTTGATGTTTGCAGATGTCGATGCCTCTCCAAACATACATTGGATTTGCTGATGGTGCTTGTCGTAGTACACAGAATATCTCTTCCGCAGCTTGGGTTATCTATTCGCCCTCTGACAAGTTAGTTTCTATGCATGGGGTAAGCCTCGGTCAAACAACAAACAACATTGCAGAGTACAGTGCAGTGATTGAGTTATTGTCTGAATCTATTTCATTTGGGATTCGGAGTTTGATAGTGAGGTTGGATTCTGAACTCATTGTATTACAGCTTAATAGAGTATATGCCATTAGAAATGAAGTGTTATTAAGGTTATTTTTGAGAGTGCGTCTCTTGGAACGTGAATTTGATTACATTGAATATCAGCATATTCCAAGGTCTTTAAATACATTAGCAAATGCAATTGCTTCTCGAATGTTAGACAGACATTTGCAATAATCATACATGTAAATTTAAAAACATTTCATCACACATGTTTAACAAGATAAGCCGGTAATAATGATATATATAGATAGGAGTGTGTCAAAAAATACATCGTCTTCGATCATAGGTTGAAAAACACCTTATGATCGGCAAAAATGATAAGTACAAAAAACCAAAATGTCACATGTGTCTACAAAAACGACCATCCAATCACTGGTGATGCTCTCTATACGACACCACTGCACGCGCCACCCTACACAAGAACCTCCTAAAAGGTCCTGGGACTGCGACTACATAGCACTGAAGCCTGATAGGAATATCATCTATACTAGTCTCTGGTATGTCAGCTGTAAGACGCTCTAGGTCTTGTTCCAACTCAGCTAGGGTCTCTGTGGCCTCGTCCTGTGGGGCCGGTGCCGCTACAACTGGTAGTCTCCTATCAAAAGGCCGGAGATTGGCTGGACGACGTGGGCCTACATCTTCATTTTGAAAATTGTTACTGTCATTTTTGAGACGATATAAAAAACAAAAAAAAAGAGTAGATAATTTAAAAACTTGTGGAAAATGAAGTACCTGTGTCATCCCATTGTTCTCCCGGTGGAAGAACCATGTCCGGATCTCCACGAAAATCAACTCCGGCATAAGGAAAATCCTGTATAGAAAAGATCTGGTCCTCCAACCAGTGAAAATACTCCGGAGTAAATCGAACAACCTTCATGCCCTCGTCAGGATGACGGGCCATAACCGCAACCCATCGCATCAATTTAGGCTCTTGGGGAGGCCCAACCTCAACAGTGAGCTGCTGTGGGATCAACATTGGAACCCTCTCTAGGGCAAAACTCACAACTAAAGGCCCATAACCAAAAGTCTTTAGCTGTCCATTTTTTGTCCTAGTCAGTTGGCCCTTTAAATTAGCCAACACAGCATCACACCAGTTGAAAATGGTGCCCCGATAGCAATCAATCGCCATCCGCATCTAGGATCCAGTGGCAATGTGTAAAGCGGCAGCCCCGCAAAGTCTGGTAACTGTAAAAGCAATCACCATAAGTTCAAGTGGGGATATAGTTTTGATCTCTATCCCATTCTCCTGAGACTGAGTGTTACACCACTCTTGTCGGAGACTAGCGATGGACTGGCCACCCGGCCTAGTCCCGAACAAAGTCAAGTGTTCGCCTCTCTTGGGCAAACCAGCGAGGAAGTAAATATCTGAGGGCTCTATCTCGAGCTGGTGCCCTCCAATGTAAAAGCACTGGACCTGGACGTTCCATCTCTCTACCAGCCACTCTAGAAAGCACACCTGGGCCCTCATGCCAGGTATGGCCCAGTATTTGTAAAGGCCACATGCCTTCAAAGCATCAACGGATGGTTGATGATTAATGGCGGCCAAATCAACATCTTCGTGCTCTCTCTCACGCCAATCAAGCATGGTGGCCAATCTACACACCAAAAAACATCTGTTAGATTCAATGAAATAAAAAAAAATTGGTCCATTTTGAATAAATTGGGGTTTGAAAACTCGTTTTGTGGGGTACGCACCCTGCCTTTAGGAACAGGGCGTGGGTACGCGCGTTCCCTTAAGGCAAGGTGCGTATGCCCGGCATTTTCCCAACTGATAAAATGTCGGGGTACGCGAGTCACCAGTGGAGCACCTGCGTACCCCGAAAGGCGGACCTTGAAACCCTAAAGCCTCCAAAAAATGAAACTAGGGCCTAAAAACAAATTATAAACGGATGAAAATGAAGAGGAGGATGTTGTGGAATACCTGAAAGAGACGGCGTTCAATTTCGACGGTCGGATTCTCCGCAATGTCCACGGGAAGTTTCTTGCCAAAAGCCCTTTTTCTCTCCTCAACAATAAAATGGTAAAAATGAATTGGTAAAAGCCCTTTTTATAGGTTTTTTGGATAAATAAATGGTAAATTTGTTTATTTTTCACCATGAAAAGGTATTTTTCAAAGTATTTTTATCTATCTTTAAACAGGTATGAGTAATGTGTTGGTTTTTGTGCAGGATAAAGGATTTTCAGGGAAAATTGTCATTTTTCACAAACAAAAACATCAGAGTCATCTTTAAGCCCTTTTCTGACTCCTAAAACATGAAAATATTGCCAAGCGTTTCTTTTACACTCGTTAAAACGGAATTAAAAGACAGTCCTCTTATAGCCCTTTTCTGACCGTAAAAACAGGAAAAGATTGTCGAATTTTTGTTGTTTCAAATTCGATACTGGAAATAAAACGACGTGTCCTTGATCACTTTTTACTTTTCAGGTCAAAGACACTAATTATGAAAGTACTCCTTGGTCGTAAAAGATCAAGCGGTTCTCTCAAGTATTATTTTATACTTTTTCGGGCTTGGGAGACACAAATTTATGAAAAAGTTCAACCCTGGAGTCTTCTTAAGTTTTTCAAACTTTCTAAAATTGAAAAACGCCAAGTTTCTCCTATACTGGATTCGTTAAAATTTCACAGTAAAGGACCTGTTCGATTACAAACAAGAACGGACCACTCCTTCTTAGGGTTCGAATCTAAACTAAGTTGGAATCATCTGAAGGATGAGCTTATAATCAAGCATATGTTATCCTCCTCAAGCTTGTAAAAAATAAAGAGGTACTTGCCAGAAATGGTGGGGGAAAAGAGAGGAAAATGAGCCTATTTGTTATCCTTTGTCTCAGAAGAAACCTTATCACCACTCTTGAACACGACACACTTTTCATTCACCTAGGTTGGGAAATCCTTTGCCAGTTAATCAAACCACATTGAAAATCTTCAGTCGGTTCCGGGTATTAACTTTGGGTCAATTGTCACCAAGCCATCTGTCGTGTCGTTATGTGTTCAAGAGGTCACTGCAAATAAACCATTCATCTGCAAAATACCTGTCATCCATTTTGACCATCCTTGAGTCAGTCCTTACAGCTACATTTCTTCAACTTGATTTATGATTTCGTGTTGTGGGATTGCCTGCAACGGATCGCTTTCTATCGACATCAGCACATTATCTAGAAAGATGACCTAGAAATCGTCAGTACCTTGAAATCTGCATGCATCAATGGCAGATTTCGCGCCTTGGACGACGGTTTACATCATTGACTTTCGATCGAAGGATTCCATGAAATGTTCGACATCAACTCATTCATTCACATCTCATGGATTGTACTGAGTACTTTGAGAACCATTGACATCACTGGTGGTCTCTCTCACACTTGTTAACAGTTTACATCATCGACTGGTAATCAAGTGGTTTCTACCATGTTCGACATCAACTCATTTATTTGCATAGATAGAATTGTACCATTTCGGGAAGTAGAAATGAAGACCCTGGATCTAGTTTCCACTATCCAGGCTGCAAGGAGTTTTTTATTCATTATACAGTAGACTATTCATAAAAAGATGGCTGCGTCCATACTGTGTCTACATGAGTCTATGATTATGATGTACTGCGAAATCATTCCTATATCAGAGCAGTAGTTAGTTTGTTAGTTAAAGTTTTCAATCTGAGTATGGGAATGCCTACCTCAGTGATGATATGATCTTACATATGTATTTTGTGTTGAATATTTGTAGGTTCCGACTGGGCTCTCCACAAGATAATCCTTGAAATGATAAAGTACTTCACCCTTCCTAGATGATATGAAACCCTAATCTACTACAGGCTTCGCACTTTAGGGGGCAATCTGTTACACTAAAATTTGTCACCATGACTATCTACAGTTAGTATGGCTCCATCAACTAGCATACTATCCTCCTTGGCAAGTCTTATACCTCTGCTCCTCATGTCAAACTCCAAGAAAGAGAGAAAGTCCTTAAAAAGTCAATTAACTCTGGTTACGCAGTTTCTCTTAACCTTACCTGCGTGTACGCACCCCAAGTTCACAATACCTGCGTACTTGTACGCTCTGTCTGTAAAGGGGTGGGTGCGTACTCCTGTAAAGGTCAAAAGGCGCGAGTTTTACTTCAAAAAAGTTAATTGTGGTCGATTCTAGAGCTTTCTAGAAGATGGTTTGACGTGTATTGAGCGCCTCCAGATGGTTCATGTATCCCTATGAAAGAGGAACTTATCCCATCAAGAGGGGAGCTATCCCTTTGAAAGAGGGGCTTATCCCATTGATGGTGGACTTGATTAACTTCCTCCAAAGCATTATAAATACAGGCATTGGGCCAGAGGGAGGGGAGGTTGAAAGCTGAACATTCCTAAGGGTAGATGCTGCTGAAATTAGGACTCCCTTATAGAGCTTGAGAGGAGATATTCCCATCCTTTCTTAGCTTCATTTGGAAGTGGGTGAGCTGGTCAAAGTAAAGGAGAACTCTTGCTGGACCCTGGGAGGGACCTGCACAACACCAAGGCACTGATTTTAATGGTTTCTTTTGTTTCCACTTAATACAATTAAGTTCATTTTTCTCAACAAGTTGTTATAAATAATTTGTTTCATATACGCCTTGGTCTTTATGATGAATATGTTTTATTTTATGAGTTATTCAGGTGCTATGTAATCGTTTGCTTGTTAGTGAATCCAGGTTTCAAAGAGAACGAGGAGCTCATCCGGATCGGAGAGGCTGGACTGCTACAAACAGCGTTGGACTAAAGGTATGCTTTAAACACCTGGTTTCTTGTATTTTAAATGCATGTTTAGGGAAAGATAGTGCTTAATTGTCTTGTTTGTCACTAGAAAGCCTTAGCTTCTAGGGAGGTCGGTTTTGTCCGCAAAATTGACTCTTTCCGCATGACAATGGTCCCATTGGAAATTTTTTTGATGTCAATGACGCGGCAGTCAAACCAGCCAAGAAGGAATCTGAGGAGGATACATAGGACTGTAATATTCGCACATAGCAGCAACCCAAACTAGTTAAATTAGCCAACGGGATCCTAGAGGGATATACGTAGAAGTACCTTGACCTATTTAGAAAATATGTGATATTTTTGCTTGGTGTTGTGATGACTTGAAGACTTATGATTAATGACTTGAAGACTTATGATATCAGTATCATTCAACATAAGATTCCTTTCAAGTATGAAATTAAACCTCATAAGCAGAAGCTTAGGCAAATAAATCCCCTTCTTCTCCCCTTGATAGAG
Organism: Pinus tabuliformis; assembly: GCA_031772625.1. Lineage (NCBI taxonomy): Eukaryota > Viridiplantae > Streptophyta > Pinopsida > Pinales > Pinaceae > Pinus > Pinus tabuliformis. The sequence goes on from CM062815.1 coordinate 875,724,807, forward strand.
AAAGAAATCAGGAAAATGCTCCAAGCTAAAATCATTGTACCCTTGAGATATTCAGATTGGGTGGCTAATATGGTCCCTGTCAGAAAGAAAAATGGAGAGATTAGGTTTTTTGGGGATTTCAGAAATCTAAATAGGGCCTCCCTAAAGGATAATTACCCCCTACCCAAGATAAATTATATTTTACAGAAGTTGGTTGGGTATTCAAGATTTTCCATCATTGATGTATTCTCTAGGTACAACCACATTGTTGTACAACCCGAGGATCATAAAAATGCTACCATCACCCCACCCTGGGAACTTTCATGTATGCCTGATTCGCTTTTGGTCTCATGTAATTTGGAACTACTTTTCAGAGGGAGATGGGAATATTATTTGTTGGGGAGAAGGACAAATTTGTGGTGATTCACTTGGAATACATAACAATGTTCTCAAATTCTAGTGAAGAATATTTACAACATTTACAAAACATCTTTGAGAAATATCTTTTCCTTATCCTTGAATCTAAAGAATTCACAATTTTCTCTCAAAGAAGGCAAGTTGTTGGGGCATATAGTGTCAAATGAGGGAGTGAGAATTGACCCCAAAAGGATAAAAGAAATCAATATCATTCCCGTGCCAAGAAACAAGAAAAAGTTATAGATCTTCTTAGGGAGGAAAAAATTCTTGAAGAGGTTTTTGCCCAATTATGCTGAGATTGTGAAGGAGATTATAGACATGATGAAAATGGACAAGGAGGTCAAATGGACTACAAAGGCAAGGGAAACTTTTACCATAATTAAGAATGCCTTTGGAGAGGCTCCAACCTTCATCAACCTTGATTACCAAAAGTCATTCACTATATTTTCTTTTGTCTTCCCTAAAATTTTCGCAGTTGTCCTATTACAAAAGAATGAAGAAGAGAAAGAAAAACCAATGGCCTTTCTCATCCACGTACCAAGGGACACAAAATTGAAGTATGCCATCTTGGAAAAATAGGCCTATGCTCTGGTTAAGTCCATAAAGAATTTCAAAACCTATGTTCTAAAGTCTAAAATTATTGCCTATGTTACTACAACAACTATGGAGGACATCCTCACACAATAAGACAACGAAGGAAAAAAGGGAACGTGGATAGCCAAGATTCAGGAGTATGATATGGACAATAATCCAACTAAACTAATAAAGGGGTATGGTTTAGCCAAGATCTTATCATAGGAAAATTGTCAAGTAATGAGAAATATGTTGGATGAGACTTTTGCACCAAACAAAGCAAGTAAGGAGAACCAATCAAGTGAACAAGATAACATATTTTCTTATAAATACCTTTGTTGAGATTGGAACAAAAGTATTGTCCATTATGTGTTATTTTTTAATATCCCGTCAGGTTTTGATAGAGAAAAGTATAGGGATTTGAGAATGAGCTCCCAAAATCATGTAATCACAAATGGTCAACTGTATTGGAAGGACCCTATTGATGTGTTGTTGTCGTGCTTAACAGAAGATGAAATTCCTAAGATCATTAATGAACACCATGGTTGTGCTTATGGGTGAAACTATAGTTGGAAGGTTACATTGCATAAGATCCTGAAGGTTGGTTTTTATTGGCCAACACTGTTTTCTGATGTTTACCAGCTAGTGAAAGATTGCATGGAATGTCATACTTTTTCTGAGAAGAAGAAGCTAGCTCCATTTATATTAATCCTAGTCTTTCTGGAGGAACATTTAGGCAGTGGGGATTTGAATTTTTAGGAGATATTCACCCGCCTCCTTATGGGAAACATAAATGGATTTTGACAGCTGCTGAATATTTTATAAAGTGGGTGGAAGCCATTCCTATCTGGACTGCAACTGCTTATGTGGTCATAAAGTTTCTTAAAGAAAATATTTTCGCTAGATTTGGTTGTCCCAAGAAGATAGTGATTGATAATGCCCAAGTGTTTAAGTTTGTCTTGTAGTGGCTACAGCCACCCTCCAAAATTTTGGCTTGCACCGATTTCGGAGCCTCCATTGAAGAGTTTCACTTGATGGCTACACACACACTCGGGTTCACTCAGTGAGCTCGTGTGAGTCTTTACATTCGCCTTACTTGTTTATTGCATTTAAGTCCCTACATGTTAATGTCTAAGTCATGCTTGCGACCATGTCCTGGTTATGCCCAAAGTCTTTGCTTCGTACACGTTGTTGTGTTCGCCATGAAAGTATCTGTCGCACTCACACATGGAGTCACATTCACTGTCGTGCAAGCATCATCTCGATCATGAATGATCAATCATGAGTGTCATGCTTGTCGCTTGCACCATCGGTCAGTCATGTTGGACATGTGTGTCTGTATGGTTTGGTCATTTCATCTTCAAGTCATGCAAGTGTGTGTTTTCCTTCTAATCACCTATGCATCTTCAACTGTTCACACACTTAGTCATTTTTGCTAAAGTTCTGATGACCAGACTCCTCACTAACAGCCAGACCATCACCCTACTTTTGACTCAATCGACTGTCAACCAAAACAACGCAGAAGCACCAAGCTAGTCCTTTCAAGCTACGCTGCCCACAACCAACTCAATCAACTCTCATTCTGGCCACCTGGACAGTCATACCCGACAGTCACCCTGGGACTGAATCTCCTCAAAAATTGCACATAGGTGATTGACCTCAACCATTCAACTCACTGAGGTGATTGCGCAGACAAGTCAAAAAGACACCAAGTGCCCATCCTTGTCTCCTTCAGAAAATTGCATAGTTTTCCTAGTCATTCATCTAGACATTCGACCGACTACTCATCTCAAAAATTGCACAGTACTCATGAGCATACCTTCTGCTGCCCATCAGTCATCTCAGCTCAGAAATTATGCAAAGATGATCAGAAAGCCAGCCTACCGACCTTAGTGTAATTTTCCCAGCCAATAGCTCCTAGCAGTAGACTGCTTATTCCCTCTAGGAATTGCACAGTTTCAGTTGCCAGTGACTGAGAAGCCAACTGCCATTTCCCTCTCAGAATTTTGTAGTTCTGTCTGCCAATGACCCTAGCAGCCAACTAGTAGTTTCCTCTGGGAATTGTACAGTTCTGGCTGCCAGTCTCTCAGGCAATTCCCCAGACAAACTGCGCATTCCTTGCCTGTTGACCCTTCATGCAACCCAACCCATTCCCCTGCAAAATTGCACAAATATGGTTGTCCAGCCCCTGCTGACTATTCATTCCAGAAAATGCATAGAGCGTGCCTACCTTTCCCTCCTGCAGCCCGGACTATCCCTCCCAAAAGCGATCTAAACCTTGTAGATAGTCACTGTCGACTAAGATTGTCTGTCTCCATCTCTCAGTGACTCTTGCACAATTTTCATCAGCAGTTGCCCCAAGCCATCATCCCACATCATAGCCCTGCCGCTTCTCCCGGTCACTTGCACCTGAATGATCATGTGTCATGGTAGACTAGGAGGTTTTGGATTTGATGTCATCTTGTCACGACTGACTGCAAATATAGGTACACCAACAAACATGTCAAGACAACGAACAAGATGAACAAAGGGAGCACATGCAGATGGATAGGTTCACCAATGGATGAATGAACGAAGCATGCAAAGTGGATGAATGCAATGAACATGCACCTTCGCGAACAAGTGAGCCTGTCAAGCCTTCCAGCGTGAAGTAAGTAACAACATGCTAAAGCTTCATCAAGAGAACCAAGGACCATCGAAGACTCTACACACTTTGCCATGCGGAGGTGAAGTTATGATACACCATGAAGACATCCATCACTCAATAGCACTATATCTCCACATGCGCTCCAGCAGCAACATGAATGTACCAGCATTTTCATGTCAAGTCATGTTGAATCAAGTCATGAGTCATGCTGCCCACATCTCCACTATGGGCTTGTTTTCAATCAATATGATTTAATGTGGAAGTCCAAGAGACCCTCTTGTTGGACATAGAGTCATGTAAGTTGAAAATTCATGGAAGTCGAATGGTCATGAGGGTAGTCGAACAGCCACAAGGGTCAGTTTCATCCTTGGCTATAAATTACCCCCTCATTTGTACATGAAAGGGCTTTTCACGTCAACTCCTACCACAGAGCTAGGAGAGTATGTAATATTTTATTTGAGGAGTAAGTAGTGGCTCCAATGCCCCACTAACGGGGTTAGTGATGTATGGTGTAACAATTTGTCTTGGAAATTTCGCTTAATTCAGAACCCTGTTAACAAGCCAACATGTTTTCACACATGTATTGTATTTGTTGTAAGACTAATCTTTAACACTTGTAATGCATGTTGCTTTAACCTGTGCTCTACATTTGAACTAATTCATTTTTTGTAAAGCATAATCTATTAATGGAAATGTGTTGTATATGTCATTAATGTTGTCCCGTCTGTGTCAACTGCTTTGCAGGACATCAAACAGACCTTTCACATGAAACTTGTTGTAACAACCGTGCACTCGTTCGAACTATTCCATGAGTGTTGTACATGTTATCTTACCTTGTATGTTGTGACTGCTACATCCAAGTGGATTGCTGATCCACCAGAATCTGTGTATTTCATTTGTGTTGTGTGTTCCTAGCCGAGCTGGGACTGATCCCTTTGAACCTAGAACTCACCTTCACCTTATTCCCCTCACAGTGAAAGGACCATTGACACAAGTACACTTACACTCACTAGGCATGCAAACCTCACTTCTCAAAGACAAAGCAAACCACTCTCCTATGCTGACAAGAAAGAGTAGAGGAAAATCCTTAGGATAATGGAAACTGGGCCATCATACCAAATTACCAAATGGGACTCCCACACCAAACAATGTGAGGTCTAGTTGGGACATCATACTGGGGTGATCCCTTGATTGTTGGCAGGTTTAGTAACATCAACATTTCAGGCACTAGAAGGAGGGAAACCAGTTGTACATGGCTGAAATTCCCCTCACACTCATTTAACAAACATCTGGTCAAGGCAGTAACTCGCACTCTCTCTCATCTACACACGACTCAGCGGTTGGTTACTCCTAACCTCCCAGTGTTGAGCATGAAACTTCAAATCAATACCTTCACTCCATTCATCCCATCACTCGCTAGTTCGTGAAAGTAGTCGAACTGATCCCAAACACACAACATCTTCCACGCGCAACAAGGAAGCCAAAGGCCACTCCCACGAGTGTTGTTGTATCATCAGTGGAAGAAGCAACCCTTGCTACACTTGAAGGTCTAGCAGAAGCTATCATAGATGAAAAGAAATCTCCCATCCTCTGGCAAAGTGAAAAAATCACTCTTGTAATCTTTGGATCAGACTTTGGTGTAGGAGGTGGAGGGGAAGGCAGCGAAGGAGGCAGAGGCGGAGGCAGAGGCGGAGGCAAACCAACAGACTCAGAGTTGGAATCAGACTCCGAAGGAGAGGGAGAGTACAAAGAAGATGAATAGATGGATAACCCAAATCTTGAATGGATCACTCAGGGACCATTGGCTCTCCCAGTTGTCTTGTATAAGATGCCGGAGCAAGCAGAGAGAATGAACGTCAAGTTCGATCCTGACAGAACAGTAAAGGCAGAAGACCACCTAGACAATTTCTACCTATAGCTGTAGACCCTTGAGGTGTGTTATGATGATGTCGCATATAGATTATTCTCATGTACCTTGGTTGGTCATGTAGCTTCTTGGTATCACAACCTTCCATCGAACTCTATACATAACTAGGTCATATTTAAATGCATGTTCCTTGAGAAGTTCACTGATGAAAAGAACCCAACCATACTACTCAAAGAGTTTGGAAGCCTCAAGATGGAGGGGAAGAGAAAGTGAAAGATTTCAATTATAGGTTTACACGTATATTGAACAAGTTTCTAGCAGACACTAAGCCTCATCACTCCATCACTACTGATTACTACACATCCTCACTGCCAACCATCATTGCGCAGTTCATCAAGCGAGCTGCGAGACCAACACTATTGGAAAATTATAAGAGGCTATCATTATTGATAAATACCTACGTGTAGTTGGAGTCATCAAGGATGATGAATTGATGAAGGACTCCAAGGATTCGAGCAAGAAGTCCCAAGAAATGATGAGAAAGGGTAGAGACAAAGAAGCAACCGATATTGAGACCCTCACTCATCTTGTCAAGATATTGACCGTTGAAGTGTCTGAACTCAAACAACGTAAAACAGACACTTTTGCAAGCAGTCACCCACCCAAGCAGAGACAGGTAAGCAGCTCATCAAGAAGCAACTGGTTCATTTCAAAAACTGCGCAGAAGCCTGTGTTCCAATTTGAACGGTGTGTAGATCTGAAGTTATGTTATTTCCATGAAGAACATCATCCCAAGAACTCTTGTTTGGACTGGAAGCGAGTCACAAATGCTTTCTACAGTCATACACTCAATGCGCAAAGCAATATGTAGGAGAAGCTAGAAGACGCTGACAATGATCGAGAGGTTGTACCTAATGAGCCATCAGGCTTTGGGCATGAGGTGAATGCATATCATTAATCGCATCCCTAGAAGCAAACTGACCATTACAATCTTAGAAGTAAAGGGGCTCGCCTACACTTGGGGAGATTGAAGAAAATATCATACTGTTGATAAGGAAGGTCGATCCACCGACCACCTCAAAGCCAAAAACACAAAGCAAGTCTAGGAAGACAGTGACGGATAAGAGTACATCCATGAGAAGAAAGTTGTAAAACACTCCACCAAGCAACACGAACATCCATTCCACTCGAGACACCTCGACAGTCAACCACCTCTCGACTACAACATGTTGATGACACAAAGAAAACTCGAGCGAACATCAGCTTTTTCGAGTTGGCTAAGATCAAGAGTTAGCGAGATCTCCTCTTGCATGATTTGGGATAGAAAACAGCAGATAGTGTAGCCTCTACCAACCAAGGAGAAAGCACACCTCCTAGATCACTTTCCACAGTGCTCAATATGCTCTGGATGGAAGAAGAAAACTTAGGTTTCCCTCCATTCCTACTTTCATTTCAAGTTTTTAATTACAATGTTCACAACTGCTTGCTTGATTCTAGCGCGACAACCAACATCATGCCACTCTCCATTGCTAAGAAGATCAATGCACAATGGAGCAAGACATCCACATAATCCTCCAACTTGATCAAACATCAGTACCAACCATTGGTGAACTGCGGGACATGAACATCAGACTATCCCATGACAGTCAAGTCCACCAATGCATCAACAAAGTTGTTGTGGACATACTGGAAGCATATTGTCTATTACTCAGCAGAGACTGGTACAACAAGCTAGATGGATATTTCGCTACAGAATGGTCTCACATGTGACTTTCGTACAAGGGCAAGTGCATCCAAATCTAGGTAGAATCCGAGAGGTAAATGAAGCATAATGTCACTCCCATCAATGGCGAGAATGAACCATTGGCTCTTGCACAACTCATGTTCGGCAACTACCTCCTGGAGACAACGTTGGGGTGTTATCCTGCACGGCCAACTCCAGCCCCACCAGATGCATAGTTGGGACTCCCTCCTTTCCCAGCTGATGGTAATGAAACTTGTACAGCACATGTGCCAATAATAGCAGTAGTAGCAGCAGTATTAGCACATCAAGTGGTCCGCGTATAGATGAGTTGTGGACTTTTTGTACTTCGAATGATCAAAGACACAGGATGGATCAGGAGTCGGGTGTGTTCTGATCGACCCTTGCAATAGGAAGCATCTGTTGTCAAGCCACTTGGAGTTTGAGTGCACGAACAATGTAGCAGAATATGAAGCAATCGTGTTGGGCTTGCAGAAGGCCATCAGCCTCAAAGTGGTCATGCTTAAAGTGGTAGGTGATTCATAGATAGTGGTACAGCAAGTACGTAACACCATTCATTGTTTATCACCCCATCTAAAAAATTACCAAGAAGAGGTATGGCGACTAATCTCAAACTTCCTATCATTTAATATCATTATTGTGCCATGTATGTGTAATGTAGTTGCCAATGCACTAGCAAATGCAGCCTCAAGAATGTCACCGATTAGGGATAGATTCACTATTGAAATTGTGTACAAACCATCTATCCCAGAAAACATAACTAACTTATGCGTGTTTAATGATGATCAAAAAATACTACATTTTATGGCCAACACTGATGTTTTCAAAGATGCAGCAATAGACGATGATGAGCACGAGCACTCTCCGCAAGCAGGAGATGATGGCATGAAAGGACACATTATCACAAAAGGGGTGGTATCAATGGAAAATCTATATGAATTGCAAGAGCGGTTCCAAGGGCCAAGGAACAACAAGACCCATAGTTCCACCATGATAAGTGAACTGATAAACCTAGGAACATAAAAGGATCTGAAGTTTGTCAATCTTGGTACATGTTGTACACATCAAGAACGACAAGCCTTCATCCGCTTGTTCAAACAGTACTGAGATGTGTTCACATCGATATTTGATGACCTAAAAACTTATGACACGTGGATCATCCAACATATCATCCCAATCAAGGAAGGGGTCAAGCCATATCAACAAAAGTTGAGAAAAGTACATCCGTCACTTGAACCCCTCATACAAAAAGATATTACTAAATTTTTGGATGCACGGATCATATATAAAGTTCATCATTCCGCTTGGGTCTCCAACCTTGTTCCTGTATGAAAGAAATTTGGGGAAATCTACTTGTGTGTCGACTTCTGGAACGTTAACCGTACCTCAGAGAATGAAAACTACCCCGTGTTGTCTATGGACCATATTTTGCAAAAAGTATCTAGGGCACAGATGTTCTCTCTCCTTGATGGTTTTTCAAGATACAATCAAGTTCTGGTAGCAGAACTTGACAGACTCAAAACTACTTTCCGTACCAAGTGGGGTACGTTCGCATATAGATGAGTGCCATTTGGGCTTGTAAACACAGGAGCAACATTTCAACATGCTATGGATATTTCCTTTTGAGCACTCATTGGGTAGAGCATGGTGGTATACCTCGATGATGTGACTATTTTCTCAAGAAGACGAGAAGACCACATACACCATCTTAATAAAATTTTCGAGCGATGTCGAAGATAGGGGATTTCCCAGAATCCCAAGAAGAGCATATTCACCATGTCAGAGGGGAACCTCCTCGTACACATTCTTTCCAAGAGCGGGATCAAGGTGGATCCGGACCAGGTCCAACAAGAAAGACATGCAATCCTTCTCGGGCAAGATAAACTTCCTCCAAAAATTCATCTCGGGTTATGCACAAATAGTCAAGCCCATGCATGACATGATTAAGAAAGATGTAGTGTACACCTAGGGAAAGAAAGAAAAGCATGCATTCACCCAGATTAAGCAAGCCATTGCCAATGCACCCACGCTTTATAGCCCAGATTTCAAAAAAGATTTCCTGTTATACACCTTTGCTTCCGATAACTCACTAGCTACAATACTCACTTAGAAAGACAAAGCTAATGATGAACTTCCCATCTCTTTCATGAGTGAAAGCATGTAGGGACTAGAGCTTAAATACCCTTCCATTGAAAAATAGGCTTATGCAGTTTACAAGGTGGTGAAACACTTCAGGCCCTATTTGCTGAAGAACCATTGCATAGTCTTTGTCCCCCACCTAGTAGTTCGTACATTGCTAGTACAACAAGAGCTGGGAGAATGACGTGCGAACTAGATAATAGGTTTGCAATAATATGATCTTGAAATCAAGCCAATACACACAATCAAAGTACATGGGCTCTATAGACTTATAGCTAAAGAAATTGACACTCTGGAGAACAAAGAAGAGCTCGTTAGTTGGCAGGAGGGGATTGAAATGTAAGAAATAAGGCGAGCAAACCCCATGGAAAATGGAACCTCTTGGTACACAGATGTACGCCAGTATCTTGAGCATGGAACCATACCCTCTCACTTTTCTACCAAACAGAAGAGGGTATTGTGCCTGAAAGCATTAGCATATCAATCGGTGCATGGAGTGCTTTACAGAAAGCATAGTAATGGAGTTTTTGCTCAGGTCAATGGAGGCATAGGAATCATAGAAGGTAGTTCAAGATCTGCATGACAAACTCGCTGGGGGTCACTTTATGGGAAATACCACAACACATAAGGTTATGCGAGCTGATTTTTACTGGACCACATTATTCAAGGATGCGAATGCCTATGCCCACAAGTGCCCAGTTTGTCAGCGATGCAACAATAGAACACGAAGATCAACAGCCCCACTACACCCTATTGCAGTGACTGAACCATTCCAACAATGGGGTGTGGACATTGTTGGGGAAAATTTCCCTCATTCGTCAAAGCAACACCATTATATCATAACAACAATTGACTACTTTACGCAGTGGACAGAGGCAATTTCTCTCACACAAGTGAACAACCAAGAGGTCATAAGCTCCCTCCAGCAGAATATCATCTCACGCTTTGGCATTCTAGTATCACTTGTTTTTTATAATGCAACTTATTTTTCGTCTTTGAAACTCTATGGATTTTCATTACATAATTGTATTGTGTTAAAGAATTCATCGAATTACTATACACAAGGAAACAGTCTAGCAGAGTCTACGAATAAGAACCTCATCCTTATAGTCAAGAAAATTGTTTTCTCTAAGCAGCGCAACTGGCATACCGCCCTAAAGAATGCACTATGGGCTGATCGTGTAACACCTAAGCCCTCTCTGAACACCTCATTGTACTTCCTAGTTTATGGTAAAGAAGCTATCCTACCACCAAATATCTACTTGCCTGCTCTTCAACTTTCCCAAGAATCCCAAGGAAAGCCTTACCAGCTAGTTTGACGTAGGATGGATGCTCTCCATAAGCTCCAGGAAGAAAGGGTGAAAGCAAAATAAAAATTCACACTCCACTGGAACTGTATCAAGAGGTTGTTCGATAATAAGTCTGCAAGGAAAGTTAGCTTTGATGTGGATGACTTAGTTCTAAAATGGGATAAGCCCTATGAAGACAAAGGCAAACATACGAAGTTCCAATCCCTATGGATTGGCCCGTACATAGTTCACGAGAAGCTTGGCCCATATATGTATTGTTTGTGATCACTCGATGGGACAATTTACAGCCTTCCTATCAACGACCAAGATCTCAAGCATTATTTTCAATAGGCTGGGCCGCGCCTATGCCATGTACATAGTCTGCCTACTACTTGTTGTTTTCATTTGGTTTGTTTTACTTATTATCTTTGCTTTCGCTTTGTCTAATTATGCTTACTATTTTTATTCATATTCATTGTGTTTGTTTAATATGTTACTATTTTTGTTTTTGGAAATAACTGCTACCAACTACTACGTTCTAGCTTTTGAATAGGGTATGTGGTTGAAATTTGAAGAGACTTGTGACATTGCAACACTTGGCCCATCTTGTGTCCATTTTCTCTGTGCTTGGTTACAACCTTTGGTCGATGAAGTCCTAACGGAAAATACAAACTGTCTTTAAGGGAAGCTTTGGTCCAACTGTGAACCAATGTCCACATTGGGAATTCCCATGCCTATACTCAACCTTTTGCTATGTGTGTTTAATCTAATCCAACTAGTAGAAACGGAGAAGGGGAAAACTATAAATGAGAAAATCTATGTCAAAGGTCTTACATGATTCTCTGAAGGAACAACCTCTTCTGCTCTCAATAAGTCGGGATCCCTCTTTCGCCCCAAAAATAAATAAGTTCCTATGCATAGTTCTCTAAAAAAAATACAAAGGCGAAAGAAGAGAAAGGCTTCCTACGCAAAGAGGTGAAGCATGCAACTCCACCAAGGTACTGACCAGGCTCGTTGGCAGTGGAGAAATGTGTGTGTTCCTGTGTGACTCCACCGAGGTACTATCCAGCATGGTTGGCAACGAAGCAACACCAGAGATGAAAGCTTATACTCTGAAAATCTTCAACTCGCGAACTAAACTACACTTCCAGATTCGAAACACTGAGATCTAAGCTGAACTTTTGATTATGTTTGACTGAGTTAGCAAAGGGTGAACCATGTACATCCATGGGGTAAGTGGGGAAACTGAAGTAACCTTCACAGTGATTCAATACTCCCCGAAAGACCAAGGCCCTGTGCTAGCAATGAACTGAAATAGAGAAGTTGGAGTTATCCCAGTGTGTCTCCAAGTGTTGTAGTGGCTACAACCTGTTGTAGCATTTTTTGGTTTTTATAAGTTAGAATCAACTAGTCAAAAAATGAAAATACTTTTCAAAAAATGTTAAGCTAGGATATGGACAAAAAGAATACCGAATAAAAATTTCAGGAAATATTTTCATAAATATGTCCATATCAAAGAAAATTTTAGTAAATATTTTCATAAATATTTCCGTAGATGCCCTAAAGAATGAAGGCAAAAATAAAATGTTAGGTTAGAGAGAAAAGCAAAAAGCAATAAACTCTGAAAGTATGCAAGTCCAAGTGCCACTACTTTTTACTTTATTATGAAAAATAATGGTTGTATGCACCTTGTCATAAATGCCACAACCCATGATAGTCAAACTGTTTAATCTTGACTAGTTCATGCTTTAAATTTCATGTTTATAGTTAGAGAATAAAGATCTAGCCAAACTGTTTAATCTTGGCAGATCAGTGGTTAGGTAGAGAATAATAAGGAGCTCATCAGTTTAATTTGAGCCTTTGGATGTTATAAGGTTAGAATTAGATAGTTTGTTTTTCAAAAGAAAAATGAAAGAAAAGGGTCTGCTAACCTCAATGCACCCAATTAAGTGAAGAAAACATGTTAGGGTAAGTAAAGGGTAGGTAAGAGAAAGGTTGCAGAAGTACAAAGTTGATTGAAGCCTAAGCACATTTATCATGTTTGATCATGTGTTTCAGTGTGCAGGAAACAGTTATGAAAGTCAAAATATTGATTTGGCTAACTTCCATTCCCCACTACATACTTACTAATATCCCCTTTTCCCTTCATTTTCACCTTTGCCCCTTGGTTTCACACATTTTCTTAGAAAAATACCTTCTAAAGGTCATTTCCTACCCAAAACCCCTTTTCCCTAGTGTGAAACCCATTCCCCATTGAAAAATCACTTTCCCCTTGTAATTTTCCCTAAAAACCCATAAAACTCGTTTAGCCTAAGTTATATGTTAACCCTACATTACTTAATAAAACTGCGCAATTCATGTTTTTCCTGATACAAAACTCTTTTAACCCACCACCCTTGGTGTGGTTAAATAAAACCCCGCAGTTAACCCTGGTCCCACTCCTAAACCCATCGCGACATGTTTAGACCCCGTTTATTCATTAAAATAATTACAAATCCTTTGTAATTATTCCCCAGGCCCTGCTAATCTCTGTGTCTGTTCCCTCCATGCATCTCAACTGCGTGATAGCCATCAGATCATCCACTTCGAGATCCAATGACTCAAAGCAATATCGTGCGCTCTCGATCTCCGAGCTTTACCCACCCGAGAGCACGCGAGATTCGTGGCTTTTCAGGCCCCTTGTGGTTACGTGGTAGCTCCACGTTAACTCGCGTTCTCTCGAAGAAAAACCACCCCATGGCCAAAAGAAATGTGATGAGCCTTCGAAACCACTCCCCACGTACGGTAAAACCATCCACTGTTCACTTTGCACCAAATTTTAAAAAGTTAACTGTTTCCCGTTTAAACACAAAAACCCTCACTTTTGCTCTTTTCACCCGTTTACAAAGTAAAACCATCCTAAACCTTCCCACGACACCATGAACCTCTACAACCCAATTCGACCTCTAATTACTGTACAAACACTACCAGGACTCTGGTCCATACACTTTCCTATTCCCTCAAACCATTATCTCCTTTCTACAAACCTGTGTTTTCATTAACTATTGGTTTATTTTTGCAGGCGATCATATAAAATTTGTTTGTTCTAGATTCACAAGGAAATCCATTCTAAAGCCTTTATTTAGAAGAAAAGACATTTATTATAGAATAGAAAGAAGTAATTTACACAATAAATGTTAAAACAGAGGAGACTGATAAAGAGGTACAATTAAAAGACAAATAGATGAAATATACAGAAAGATGGTCAATATCCAACTACCTGATACTGAGATATGTAAAAACTAAATGATTTACTATTGAAATACACAGTACAAACTTGAAATTTACAGTTAAGTAAAAAATCACAGTAAAGGATATTGACAGGTCAACAAGGTCAAAGAGTATCATATGAAAGTGTATCAGATGAAAGATCATAAGTGAATATGACTTTCAGCATGAAGATCAAACAGACAAGCAGCTTAAAGGGAAAAATATCAAAGACCAAAGCCAGAAAAACCTAAATAACAAGGACAGCGAGCAAAAGTTCAACAGCTGTCTTTATCTTCCTGCATGAAGATATTTCCTTTTCCTAGAATAAATGTAAAATAGTTTAGGATATTTTCTTAGACCTACTATTGTATAAATAACTCTCTTTATGAGTTACTATGGGTTCATTGTTCACCATTGAACCAATTTGACTATTGAAGAAGTGTTGCACTCATTGAAGAAGGGTTGCACCCCTGAAGAAGCATTTGTAAACACTTGATGTACATGAATTTTCTGGACCTGGTGGGCTCCAGTATTGCAGGAATGATGCTGCAACTCCTGGGACTCCCTTCTTTACTTTTTTCAACCCGGTAGTTCGTAACAAACTTGGAAGCGATGGTGTTGTATGCATAAATACTAGCTATTATTGCAGGCTGTCACTTGATCAGCTGGCACAAGTTCGCTAGGAGCTGAAGCCAACTTCCATGAGTTCTTAGAAGAAGCATTTAATTGTGATGGAAGAAAGCTAACTCAAAAGAGGCTATTCTACTTGCAGAAAGAAGATGAAAGCTGAAAGGAAATGCAAACCCTAGCAAACCCTAGTTTTACCCACTAACCCTACTTTTGCAAGAAAAAGCAATGAAATTACTGCAATGGATGCCATGGACTACTGTCAAGGTAAAATGCATGTACTTAAGCTATTTCTGAAGGAAAATGTGGAAGACCCATCTTTTTGTACTTTTGAGCAATTTTATGCAGAATTATTATGGTTGTGTTTTAACTATTTGAATGTGCAGAGGTTTGGTGGCGAAAGGAGATAGATTTGGTTGTTGCAGATGATGAGGAAGGTGTGGAGAGGACCTAAGGAGTCCCTATAACCCTTCTGGAGAATTCCATGGTGATCAGATTTTGAAAAACCGCACGCATGAACCTCTACAGGAAGTCTGCAGGGGATCTACAGGAAATTCTACAGGAAGTTCTACAGGAGCAGGCCGAAAGTGATTTTTGAAGGTTTGGAGGAGGAAAAATGGTGGGAAAAGGAAAATCAAGGGTGGATGAGGGTGTTGGAGGGTCTAGGACCCTGTCAATGAAGATCAAACATGAAGGTGATGGTTGGATTAGTTCAAAGGATAAGAAAGCGATTTTACACAAAAACGTAGAAATTAGGGCTGTTTGGGAAAGTGTGGCGAATGAGTGGAGAAAACTTTGAGAAATGGAATAGAGCAGGTTGGGGGACAAGAGGATGATAATTTGGGATGGTATTTGAGTGAGCTGCACACCTGGTTCTACAAACTGTTTCAAGGAGAATTAGAAAAACAAAGTTTTACCTACTTTAACCTAATTCTGCCCTAAAAAAACTGAAAAGTGCAGAACAGAATGTTATGGACAGGAAATGATGCAAGAAAGCTATGAAAACTGAACAAGGAAAAATCCAAGCATGTAAATACAACTGATATCAACTTCTCCAACTCGAATTCACACACTAGCGATTGCATTGGAAAGCAAAAACAGTGTTTTGGTGGCAACAAGAGTGCTTTGGTCTCGATTCATGGTCCCAAGGAGGGAGAAAGAAGCTCAAAGCCTACTTGGTAGCCTTTCTGTGGATCTCTTCTATTATTGTAGCAAAATAACTAATCACCTAAAGCAAGAATAACTATTCTAATCTGTTATCTCAAAATCAGACCCTGATAGGCTGCTGGTCAGGTTGACTCTAAGTAACTATTTCAAACCTACTTTATGCTGAGGCTTAGCCTCCTCAACCTGAGAGGGCTCTCTCTAGATGGGTTAATGATTTTGATTAAGATAAGATGGCTAACTCTTGTGAAACAACTGTAACAAATATGAATGCTGGAAACATATTAAACAACTATCCATTGGGCCTATGGAGTCAACAACACCTCAACATAACAAAGATCTTGACCTTACATGGAAGTCAGGGCATTCAGCATTTGAATATTCAGAACATACACTCATATAGAACCACACAGTTTATAGATGCATACAGGAAATCAGAGCACATTCAGTGAATTCTGAGTGATTATACATCCATACCACTGCAAACAAAACTAAGGAAAGGACAACATCACACATTCTGAATATAAGAAATCCTTCATGAATCCTGAGAATTAAAATCAAAATTATATTACTGAAATGAGTCTTTACATAAGCCAAATACCAGTTGTATCATAAAATTTTCCAACCACGATTACCTTGCTGTTTCAACTATATATAGAGTTCTTATTCTAACTGATCGATATTCCTCCTCCAGCATGAGGGGAATTCGAAAACTACTTCTAATGACACCTATCAACCATTTAACCAACTAATAAATACAACAAAGTGCTAACTGGAGTTTTTTAAGAGATCTAAATAAACTATGACTCTAACTCCATATTTCATGCATGATGGCTTTAATTGCAAGGATCCTCGTTCTTTGACATCTGCTCCCCTTCAGTTGGACTGTAATGGATGTTCAAAGCTCCATGTTTGATCTTTAATGACACATCCTTTCCAATACCCTGAAACATATGAAATTGTCCCTGTGTATCGGTCTTTAGTCTGCCTTAACATGTCCGGATACAACGAAGTATATCCTTTATCTTTTAATTACCCCAAAATGGAGAAAACTGCCACGTCTTTGATGTGTTGTCCACTGTTTGCATATACCTGTGTGATGACAAAACCTTTCAAAAAGATTTGCCGCTTTGTCAATCATAATTGATCAACTGAATTGTAACATGCAGCTACAGCAGTTTCGTAGCGCGCTACGAAACTGCTGTGTAATTTCAAAAACACAGTCTTCTTTTCATAGCTAAAAGATCGCCACTGTCCATGGCTTAAGCACCTTACTCCCTTGATTTCGTGGGTTTACCTGCCCCAGAATTTGACGATTGTGCCAACGTAGAGTTTTGGGATGATTGGGCAGGTACGATTGCATTTAAAAGAGCTACACCAACATGAGCTTGTTTGAGAGCACCAACATCATTTGTACCATCTCCACACACTAATGTCATTCTTCCCACTGTCTTCAGAGCTGTCAATATGAGTTATTTCTGCTCAGGGGAAACTCTTGCAAAAACCTTCACATATGGGATCACTGAATGTATAGCATTCGTACGTTGCAAGATCATGAAACAATCACCAACTACACAGAGATCATGGGAAACTGACAATTCCGCCACATTATCTTCACAGTAAGGAATTTTCATCATCTCATCAGGTGAAATCCACTCAAACCCTTCACTGTTCTTAATTGGAGTCAAGATTAAAGGAGGTTGTGAAACAATGTGAACTTGACCCGCAACATAACAAGCTGTCAAAGCTTGATCACCTATGATAATCACTAAATCATATGACGACTCATTAAGTTCCTTAAGGACGTCGGCAGAGTCAGCACGAATAGGACAATTAAATACCGCAAATCCTGCAAAAGTAAATCCACTCTCCACAGTCTCTCTATCTAAACTCCTAGCCTCACCAACCGCCATTTCAGGAAGATGCTTGTATGCAAGGGCAAGAACTCGATATCCTTGCTGAGTATAGTGCTTGTAGGTATCCACATATCCTGGGGTTATATCTGTTAGCCTCTCCTGAATGGTTTCTGGTGCACCCTTTGCAATATCTGCACAGGTTGTCCATTACCCTTCCGAGGCATTGCTTTTTCATCAGAAGTATATATCCAATCAATTCCTTTGAGTGCTGCCTTTTCTAGAGGGTCACCAACCAGTTTGCTATCCACAAACACCAGAGCATGGCACACAGACAAAACTTTCAAAGTACGCTCTGGCACATTATTCATGTCTGTTTCTAAATTCAAACTGCCATCAAGACCAACAATTCTTCGAAATTCCATGCCATCTGTTGTAAGAGTGCCAGTTTTGTCAAAGCAACATATATCCACCTTCCCAGCAAATGGAATTCGGAATGGTTCTGTATAGAATATTTCCACGTAATTCAAATAATGAAGCATGTTATAGCTGACTCTATTTCAGGAATGACATCTGAAGAAAGTTTGTCTTTATATTCACTCAAACTCTTCTCTACTGAGTATATCGTGCTGTCTGTAGCATTTCTAGCATCGATTAATGCCTTCTTTTCCTGATCTTTTTGAGCATGCATCTCAGCCTCTCTCACCATTTTCTATATCTCGTCTTCTGTCAGTCCTCCAGACGGCCGGATAGTGATATTCTGCTCCTTATTCGTGGCTTTGTCTTTAGCAGATACAGTCACAATACCATTTGCATCAATGTCGAAGGTAACCTCTATTTGAGGTACACCTCTGGGTGCTGGTAGAATGCCAACAAGCTCAAACTCGCCAAGCAGCTTATTATCTGAAGCCATTTCCCGCTCACCTTGCAATACTCTCACTCCTACCTGAGTTTGACCATCTGCAGCAGTTGAAAACACCTGACTTTTCTTTGTTGGAATTGTGGTGTTTTTGTTGACAAGCCGTGTAAATACACTACCAAAAGTTTCAATTCCCAACGACAGAGGAGTAACATCAAGAAGAAGTAACTCTTTCACATCACCACAAAGTATACCACCCTGAATGGCAGCACCCATGGAAACGGCCTCATCGGGGTTCACACCTTTACCACGGCATTTCTCCAACCTCTACCATAAACAAGAATAGCATTCTCCTTGTCATCTATACCCTGGCTGTAATAACTTCTGAGTTCATTGCGAGCTGCAACAAGTTTTGTAATAAACTGTAACATGTACTTCTCCTTTGATTATACAAAAATATCAGAATGCCACGTCTTTGTGTGCTGTCAACCTTTGTCCATGTGTGAAGACAAAAGCTCCTCCAGGTTGCCTGACATATTTTGGACTGTAGTAAATGTGTTCACTTTATGACAAAAGTTTAAAGTTGCATTCGAATATATGTTTCCTCCACCTGTATTAACTTTGCTGAAGATTGATAATTTTGCAGGATCCCTTGAAGATATTCCCTTTTCAACATTTCCACTTGTAGTTCAAAACTAATGACTGAGATTGGATTATTTAGCTTCAGCAGTTTCGTGGCGCGCTACGAAACTACTGAGATTTAATTATCACCGTCAGCAGTTTCGTAGCGCGCTACAAAACTGCTGAATTGTTTCAAAAATCACAGTTTCAACCCAAAACTTTGCTATTTAAGCACTTTACTATTAAAACCTCCAAATCTGAATGGGAACGTTTGAAAAGATTAATACCAAGAAAAACCATCAAAACTCTGAAACATATCCTTACTTGAAGTGAAATTTCTTTATGGAGATTCTTTTAGTTTTCTCAACTGTATCTTTAAGTCTTCAATTTGTTTCTTCTTGCTTCTAATCCCAGCTCTCAGTTGCCTGTTAACCATTCTAATGTATCTCACCTCTTTTTTCTTGCATTTCTGATATAATGGTAGGTGAAGATGACATGAGATATAAGCTTCTGTTCTGGCTGAAAAATAGGTCTTGGGACAGAGCATCAAACTAATGTGAGCAGTTTGGAAATTAGAATTCTTAAGTGATAACAGGTGGCTCCACTTGGGATAGTGTGCCCCTGTGGTACACTAAGAACATGCAAGTCCAGTGCTTTGTCCTCTTTATAAAAAACATGGATTTGCTTGACAAACATCCCCTTCAAGCTTCTTGGGCCTTCACCTCGGGCTTAAGCTTGATGATCACTGTAGGAAAAAGAAATCTACATCTACTAAAAAAAAATGCTCAGTCAACCTTGAGCTTATTTACATTTTCCTACCTACCTACCCTATCAATTCAAACTTCTTTCAGCTCAATCAATGTGAAATTTCCAATGTAGCCAATCATTTGTCTTATCTGATATTTGAGTTTTTTAACTATATCGGAGTTCAGAGCCACAATGATATTGTGATGACCAGTGCCACTAAAATTGCCTCTGATCTCCATCGAAAAACTGAAACTCTGGAGAGTAAAACTCTTCCATGTATTTAGCTATAGGATCCCAGAATACATGATTAGCTTGATGATTCTTGTAACTTTCTGGTTGTGCAAACTGATCTTCAACAACAGTGTACAGTTCCTCAATCGTGAAAGAGAAAGGAAGCAACACTCTCTCCTTGTGTTCTGCCATAGAAAGCTTCTGAAAATAATGATCATGATTATGAAGACTATATGCCTGAATTTGACCTTCTAAACCTTCAATGTCTTTCTCAATTTCCTCAGCCACTTCATCCAAAAATTTCATCTTATCCTCTGCCTTACACTCAAATGATTTTAGATACGAGGACAAGGACAAAGAAAATCTTTCATCTATTTCTTCATTAATATGATCATCATTCCATTGTTTGAAACCTTGAATTGAAGGATAGTTTGCCACCACATCTGATCTATCTATCCATTCCTCCAAAAACATAAGCCAAAAGTCTTCAAATGACTTAATGGATTTGGTAGGAAAGCTTTCAATCCACTGTTTACATTTCCCTTGAAATGAATCATAGAACAACATAATGAAAACATCCTCATGCTTAACTCTAAGAAGCTCTGTAAAATCACAAAAATCTGATATATGCTTCAACGTTAAACTCAAATCTTCTCCATTGAATTTTGGACCATTCCTTAGAAAATATGCATCCTTTGGAAAATGATTTGGGAAACCATGAATTCCTGAAAAATTTATGCATGCATACCTTGAAATAAGAATGGTAGCATTTGGGTCCTTCATAACTCCAGTGGAATCACCATCAATCTATGAATTTCGAATTCTTCAACAATGGAGTCGCCAAGGTAGATTTGCAACCTCAAAAAGATTTTTGAGCTCCTGCTACCTTCAGAAGTTCAGCTTCATGATTTCGGGAATGAATAATCTTCAGGCTCCGGGCAGACGCACCAAAATGTTATCTCAAAATCAGACCCTGATAGGCTGCTGGTCAGGTTGACTCTAAGTAACTATTTCAAACATACTTTAGGCTGAGGCTTAGCCTCCTCAACCTGAGAGGGCTCTCTCTAGATGGGTTAATGATTTTGATTAAGATAAGATGGCTAACTCTTGTGAAACAACTGTAACAAATATGAATGTTGGAAACATATTAAACAACTATCCATTAGGCCTATGGAGTCAACAACACCTCAACATAACAAAGATCTTGACCTTACATGGAAGTCAGGGCATTCAGCATTTGAATATTCAGAACATACACTCATATAGAACCACACAGTTTATAGATGCATACAGGAAATCAGAGCACATTCAGTGAATTCTGAGTGATTATACATCCATACCACTGCAAACAAAACTAAGGAAAGGACAACATCACACATTCTAAATATGAGAAATCCTTCATGAATCCTGAGAAGTAAAATCAAAATTATATTACTGAAATGAGTCTTTACATAAGCCAAATACCAGCGGTATCACAAAATTTTCCAACCACGATTACCTTGTTGTTTCAGCTATATATAGATTTCTTATTCTAACTGATCGAGATTCCTCCTCCAGCATGAGGGGAATTCGAAAACTACTTCTAATGACACCTATCAACCATTTAACCAACTAATAAATACAACAAAGTGCTAACTAGAGTTTTTTAAGAGATCTAAATCAACTATGACTCTAACTCCATATTTCATGCATGATGGCTTTAATTGCAAGGATCCTCGTTCTTTGACATATGCTCCCCTTCAGTTGGACTGTAATGGATGTTCAAAGCTCCATGTTTGATCTTTAATGACACATCCTTTCCAATACCCTGAAACATATGAAACTGTCCCTGTGTATCGGTCTTTAGTCTGCCTGAACATGTCCGGATCCAACGAAGTATATCCTTTATCTTTTAATTACCCCAAAATGGAGCAAACTGCCACGTCTTTGATGTGTTTTCCACCGTTTGCATATACCTGTGTGATGACAAAACCTTTCAAAAAGATTTGCCGCTTTGTCAATCAGAAATTGATCAACTGAATTGTAACATGCAGTTACAGCAGTTTCGTAGCGTGCTACGAAACTGCTGTGTAATTTCAAAAACACAGTCTTCTTTTCATAGCTAAATGATCGCCACTGTCCATGGCTTAAGCACCTTACTCCCTTGATTTATGGGTTTACCTGCCCCAAAATTTGACGATTGTGCCAACGTAGAGTTTTGGGATGATTGGGCAGGTACGATTTCATTTAAAAGAGCTACACCAACATGAGCTTGTTTGAGAGCACCAACATCATTTGTACCATCTCCACACATTAATGTCATTCTTCCCACTGTCTTCAGAGTTTTCAATATGAGTTCTTTCTGCTCAGGGGAAACTCTTGCAAAAACCTTCACATATGGGATCACTGAATGTATAGCATTCGTACGTTGCAACATCATGAAACAATCACCACCTACACAGAGATCATGGGAAACTGACAATTCCTCCACATTAGCTTCACAGTAAGGAATTTTCATCATCTCATCAGGTGAAATCCACTCGAACCCTTCACTGTTCTTAATTGGAGTCAAGATTAAAGGAGGTTGTGAAACAATGTGAACTTGACCCGCAACATAACAAGCTGTCAAAGCTTGATCACCTGTGATCATCACTAAATCATATGACGACTCATTAAGTTCCTTAAGGATGTCGGCAGAGTCAACACGAATAGGACAATTAAATACCACAAATCCTGCAAAAGTAAATCCACTCTCCACAGTCTCTCTATCTAAAATCCTAGCCTCACCAACCGCCATTTCAGGAAGATGCTTGTATGCAAGGGCAAGAACTCGAGATCCTTGCCGAGTATAGTGCTTGTAGGTATCCACATATCCTGGGGCTATATCTGTCAGCCTCTCCTGAATGGTTTCTGGAGCACCCTTTGCAATATCTGCACAGGTTGTCCATTACCCTTCCGAGGCATTGCTTTTTCATCAGAAGTATATATCCAATCAATTCCTTTGAGTGCTGCCTTTTCTAGAGGGTCACCAACCAGTTTGTTATCCACAAACACCAGAGCATGGCACACAGACAAAACTTTCAAAGTACGCTCTGGCACATTATTCATGTCTGTTTCTAAATTTAAACTGCCATCAAGACCAACAATTCTTCGAAATTCCATGTCATCTTTTGTAAGAGTGCCAGTTTTGTCAAAGCAACATATATCCACCTTCCCAACAAATGGAATTCGGAATGGTTCTGTACATAATATTCCACGTAATTCAAATAATGAAGCCTGTTACAACTGACTCTATTTCAGGAATGACATCTGAAGAAAGTTTGTCTTTATATTCGCTCAAACTCTTCTCTACTGAGTATATCGTGATGTCTGCAGCATTTCTAGCATCGATTAATGCCTTCTTTTCCTGATCTTTTTGAGCATGCATCTCAGCCTCTCTCACCATTTTCTGTATCTAGTCTTCTGTCAGTCCTCCAGATGACCGGATAGTGATATTATGCTCCTTATTCGTGGCTTTGTCTTTAGCAGATACAGACACAATACCGTTTGCATCAATGTCGAAGGTAACCTCTATTTGAGGTACACCTCTGGGTGCTAGTGGAATGCCAACAAGCTCAAACTCGCCAAGCAACTTATTATCTAAAGCCATTTCCCGCTCACCTTGCAATACTCTCACTCCTACCTGAGTTTGACCATCTGCAGCAGTTGAAAACACCTGACTTTTCTTTGTTGGAATTGTGGTGTTTCTATTGATAAGCCGTGTAAATACACTACCAAGAGTTTCAATTCCCAACGACAGAGGAGTAACATCAAGAAGAAGTAACTCTTTCACATCACCACGAAGTATACCACCCTGAATGGCAGCACCCATGGCAACGGCCTCATCGGGGTTCACACCTTTACCACGGCATTTCTCCAACCTCTACCATAAACAAGAATAGCATTCTCCTTGTCATCTATACCCTGGCTGTAATAACTTCTGAGTTCATTGCGAGCTGCAACAAGTTTTGTAATACACTGTAACATGTACTTCTCCTTTGATTATACAAAAATATCAGAATGCCACGTCTTTGTGTGCTGTCAACCTTTGTCCATGTGTGAAGACAAAAGCTCCTCCAGGCTGCCTGACATATTTTTGATTGTAGTAAATGTGTTCACTTTATGACAAAAGTTTAAAGTTGCATTCGAATATATGTTTCCTCCACCTGTATTAACTTTGCTGAAGATTGATAATTTTGCACAATCCCTTGAAGATATTCCCTTTTCAACATTTCCACTTGCAGTTCAAAACTAGTGACTGAGATTGGATTATTTAGCTTCAGTAGTTTCGTGGCGCGCTACGAAACTGCTGAGATTTAATTATCACCGTCAGCAGTTTCGCAGCGCGCTACAAAACTGCTGAATTGTTTCAAAAATCACAGTTTCAACCCAAAACTTTGCTATTTAAGCACTTTACTGTTAAAACCTCCAAATCTGAATGGGAACGTTTGAAAAGATTAATACCAAGCAAAACCATCAAAACTCTGAAACATATCCTTACTTGAAGTGAAATTTCTTTATGGAGATTCTTTTAGTTTTCTCAACTGTATCTTTAAGTCTTCAATTTGTTTCTTCTTGCTTCTAATCCCAGCTCTCAGTTGCCTGTTAACCATTCTGATGTATCTCACCTCCTTTTTCTTGCATTGCCGATATAATGGTAAGTGAAGATGACATGAGATATAAGCTTCTGTTCTGGCTGAAAAATAGGTCTTGGGACAGAGCATCAAACTAATGTGAACAGTTTGGAAATCAGAATTCTTAAGTGATAACATAATCATCGAAAACAACTAAGTAATGAAACAAGATTTAATGTAAATAACAGAAATTATTTCATGAATGAAAGAAGAAAACACTTATAAATACAAGAAATAGGTACTGGGCACTTGGGTTGGGCCCAACACCAAGAGCTATAGCCCCCTTAGAAAGATCAGTTCTGGTTCAAGGCTGAATTCATCTTCATTGATCAAAAAATACTAGTCTTATCACAAAACTGTTTACAAAAAGAGCTCGAAAATGAGCTAAATGCAGAGCTGCACTAAAGTGTGAAAATAGACTATTCAATAGCTAACCTACTAAGGCCTAAGGCCTTCTTTTTTATACAACTTGAGGACTCCCAACAGTCCTCCTCAACTTTAGGAACTCGGCTGCCAAAACTTGCAGATAACAGCACTTCATTAGACCTGCTCGGCTGCCCTTGTGATCATCGATGTGGTGGCCTTTGAACTCTGACCTGCTGGTGGATAACTCGAGCAAGGGGTCATTAATGCAAGAGACACCCTTCCTATAAGTCCTCATCTTGGTTTCTTTGAGTTTTGGCTGTCAATCTGCTCATAAATGCCTGGTCTTGGTCCAAAAATGTCAAAAAATCTGCAATAAACACTCATTAGACTTCATGGAAAAATGATTATCCCCATTCACTCAATTAACATAAATATATTAAAAAACATGCACAAAACTATGGAGAATGGTGGATTAAATGGAAACAATAGGAAAAATGAGCCCATATAGTTACTCATTTCTGGGGCTCATCATCACCCCCTGCTGAATGGGTTGCTCATCCTCTGAGCAACTAATCTAGTTCTTCATCCTTGATGGCCTTAACAGCTTCCCTTACATCCCATGCTTCTGAGGTGATGTCCTCTTCTCTGTCATGAAAGCCTGCTTTTTTTTCTACCTCCTCCCACTGCTGTTGTTCTTATTCCTCCTTAACCCCTTCCAGTATTCCTAAGAGTAATGGGGGACTGAACTTTAGGCCAATCCAATTGCCCTTCAGGTTTTGCATTGATTGTTTATAAAGGGGCACTCTTGCCAAAGCCTCCCTCATTCTGGTTGGGGAGTGATACTCACTGATCTTTAAGATGTGGGATAGTGTATTCCATCTCCTCATACAAGCATGAAGGCAATCATCACCAAATAATCTTTCCATATCCTCAAAATGGGTGATGGCTTGCACTTGCTTTTCGACATAATCTGGAAGAACTTGAGGGTTGTTGGCAAGGTGTTGATGAGCATATATTAGAGATGAGGGGTCTTCTGGTTTTGCCTTCATTAGCAGGGGCTCATTTAGTTCTTTGGCCATGATTTGCTAAACTTCCACTACCCTTTTTTCCTCATGGCTCATCCAGGAAGCCATAGCCATGAGCTGTACATCTCCTAATGCAGAATTGGGGTCCCAAAAGTTCATATCAGGGAGTGCCATGTTATGTAAGTAAAACTCTACTAATTTGGCCTTGTCCTCGGCTGAACTAGTGGCACACAGGTGCATAAACTGACCATAATGTTGGAAAGGGATTGTGCCCCTTTGGTCCATTGTTTTGATTTGAAACTGAAGCCATTGGTCCTTAAGATACAATGCATAAGATCTGGCCAATTGTCTACATTGCAAGGCTTCCATTGCCCAGCTGGCCATGCAGGCCATCTGGGCTTCTCTCTCTTGCAACTGTTGTTTCAACATCAGTATTTCAGCTGCTTCCTGAGACTCCCTCTCTTGTTGTTGTTTTATCATTATTTCCACATCAGGGTGTGTCTCTTCCCTTGGCTGATGTTCCTGTGTTGTTTCCTATCCTTCTAGAGGACCTTCCTGTAGGTGTTGTTCTTCAGAAACTTGTGTTATGTCTACCCTTTGAGTTTGTTGTTGTTGTAACTACTTTTTCAACAATGCATTTTCCTCCTGCAGCTGGGCTTTTTTAATGCTTTCAGTGTGTCTCACCATTGCCAACTCCCTTTTTAATTCTTTCAGCTATTCTTCCATGTGGCCTATATCTGCAACTCCATTGGATTTAGCAATTTTCATCCAAGTGTGTGTTCTAATTCTTTCTTGCTCTAATTCAAAGAAAAGTGGTATAGTGAATTTCTGTGGGATGATCTTCCCACCATCTAGCAATTTGTAATATGAGCCAAAATTAGGCTGAGGGCTCGGTTCAGGTATCTCCTCGGTCTTGTCTTCCTCATGTGACTATTTCGCTGCCTCCTCTTCCATTTTTTCAGTCTCCTTTAGCTTGGACAACGTTTCCTGTAGAAAGGTCCTGACTTCCTATAGAACTGTGTTGGTGTCCAACAGTCTGATTCTTTCCTTCCAAGTGGAAGTTTTGGGACTTCCTCTCTCATAAGTGATAGATATTTTGGAGGGGGATTCCTCCTTTTTCTCAATAGGGGATTATGATAGGTTCTTTTGATGGTGGCTGGGGCTTGCCCACCTTTATCCTGGTGCTCCTTCTAGCTTTAAAGTACATGGATGCTACTTTTTCTCTTTTTCCTTTTTGTTTTGTTGGAGTGCTTAAGATAGCTAGCACAGCTACTGCTTCTTTTGCCAATGTATCAGGGGATGTTTCTTCCTGTTGTTGCTCCCCTTCATCTTCTGTTGTCTTTTCCGTGCCTACTATTTCTGTTGTTTCTAGCAATGGTTTCTCTTTTTCTTTCTGGGTTCTTGCTTTGCTTGTGGCAGTCTTTTTTTGGACTTTCTTAGGCTTTTTCTTCTCACTTTCTGTTCTTTTCCTTTTCTCTGCCTTTGGGGTGGTCTTCTTTTCTGTAGTGGGTTTCTCAAGTTTCTCTTCTGCTTCATGTTCCTCCTCTGTTTCCTACTCTTCCTCTATCTGAATAGGTGGTGTCTCTTCATGCACTGCTTCCTCAATTTCCTCTTCCTCTTCCTTACTACCAGAGGGGCTCATACCCTCAGCCAAAGTTTTGATATCATCATCTCTGGACATATTTATGAAAATGTCCCAAGCTATCGGAATGGTATAGGTATGTAAGGCATCTTCTACCAGCAGTCTGATGAGCCCATGGTGGGCCAGCTGATTTGGGACTCCTGCATTTATCTTGGTACTACATTCTATTAAAGACTGGAGGAGGAAATATGGGAGACTCATCTTTTTAACTAGAGGCAGGTCCATCCCATACCTCAATTCATGTAGTAACCTAAAGTGATAACCATAAACAATGTTGAACCTTCCTTCACAAGTGATGTATTTCATTATTTGGTAGCTAACTTCGTCCCATCGAGGAGGTAATCTTGTCCTTCTAACCCCGTTTTTATCCTCTACAGGATCCTCCCCAGGTTGAAAAAATGTCTTCTTGGCCACTTGTCCTAATGCATTTTCCTTCTTGCTCCAAGGGAGCCCAGGTGGTAGGCCTACAATTCGACTGATAAAACCAGGAGTGAGTTCTAGGGACAGACCCCTAAAACTGACTGTGGCATGTGTTTTCGAATGGGGTCTTAAGGCCATCAGAAATTCTTCAGTTACTTCATCAGCATACCCATGTATTCTTTCAAAGAAAATCATCCAATTAGCCCTGGTGAAGAGGGCCACCACCTCACGATGCTCATGTAGTTGGTTCAAGTTCAAAGGCTCCTTCCTCATAAACCCTCTTGGCATGATGCTGAGTAGTTTTTGACGTGCTTAAGTGAGGAGAAAAACAACAATTTCAAATAAAATCAGAGACAAAGGGACAGTTGAATTTTGTTTTTTTTAGAACTGTAGGAGGAGTTTCAGTGCTTCTTCTCACAACACTAGATTGCAATATATCCCTTGTTTCCAACTGCTCTTACCCCACATTTGATTTTCTACTTGTGGAGAGAATTGACAGAACATAAAATAAATAACGCAGGTTTTTTCAGAGAATAGAAAGATATGCAATTTCGGTTTTTTCTTTTTTTCACATAGGTTGGTTCCCACAATTGCAAGTGTTTTCTTTACAGCAGAATACGAAAAAGAGGAAGATAGACTTCGAATGCAGAAAAAACAGGGAACTATGTAGAACTCAGGGAAAATATGCAGACAAAATTTCAAACTTCATTCTCCTTTTTCCCAATCCAATTCTGTGTTTTTAATCCACCACCTTACACAAATAAGTCCTATGCAGAGAGGTTTCCTGAGCCTACCTTGTTTTAAGCTTGAATTCTCATAAAAATCTCGGGTTTTCCTTCTACTGGCTGCTCTCTGACTTACCTGTAGAAATTATCCGGCTTCTTGTAGAATGCAGCAAGGCTCTTGTAGAGCCCGATAGGGAAGAGGGTTACAAAAAAACTGACAGAAAACTGGCAGAGGATGACTGGTTTGCTGCTCTAGAGGTGGTAGATGAACGTTGCAGTCGAGAGCTTCGTAACATGCAAATGAACCAAAAGGGTGGTGGAGGCTTGGAGTGCATTGTACTTAACTGTTGGCGTAACCCACAGTGAGGAGATGAGGTGGCCGGATGGGTACGTTATCCCCATCTAGACCATTGGTCTAATGCCAGTGTCATTATAGTTCCTCACGCTGCCTGACTGCCATCACCTCCCTTACTCCCATTATCCACCGCCACCACTACCGTTTCAAATGCCTTCTTCCAAAGTTGACATGCCATATGTCCTGGCTACGTATCTAATCAGCAATTCGAATTTGGACGTGGCTCAACTGAATTCTGTGAAAGGGTGCGAATTGAATGAGGGTGGCCAGTTAGCTGGCCACCGATTCCACGTAATTGACCATTCCATAGTTCATGCAGTTTTAAAATATTATTCATGCAATCGAGGAACAGGTTTAGGCACTTACCTGCTCAGTCGCTGGTGTGTTATGCAGGTTTCAGATTTTGGCACTCTGTTTCCCCATTGCTATTGCTGCTTGCACTCTGCATGCTCGGCCTTGGTTTTTTTCCTGATGATCTCCCATTCAACTTTACTCTTCATACGTCCTGCTGCGTTGGCCCTGTCTCTGCATTATATTTTTCACATGGATCAGCTGCTACAGGAATCCTGTAGGATTTCTTGTAGCTACTTATCCTCTTGAAATTAAATCTAATACATGGGCAGGGCTAAAACTGTTGAAGGAGGTCTCGACTGAGAAGAAATCACTCCTAGAGGGTATCAGGTAGGAGTGAAACTGCTGCTGCCTTGATTTGTCATTTTTTATTTTTGTTGTCTATTTGCGGGATGACAGAAACAGAATATCTGCATGTGGCTGTGCAGGGACAAAGATGAGTGGAGAGGACGGTACACAGGGATGGAATGGCGAAATTGGAAGATGGATGATGGTAAAGAGGTTCACAATGCTGCCAGACAAATTTCCAACCCTTGTGTTCTATTTTAAAAAGGATTTTGGCCTTCCCGGAATTTCTACAGGATCCTCTTTTAGGAAACGCAGAGTTTCCTGTAGAATGCGTAATTTCATAACAAACGAGGTCAAAAACTTGGGAAAGGATAGCAGTGATGGTGTGATGGACTGTAAAGGGTGCATGTAGCCTGTCATGTCTTTTCCTCTTGTGCAACCTGTCTGCAATGACCTTCTTGCAACCTGCAATTTATTCAAAAGAGTTAGATTTTTCTTCTTTTTCTTTTTTCCTTTCTTTTTTTTTGAGACAATTGGGGCACCTCCAGGAGGTTTTCACCCTCACTGCCTACCCTGGGCGCCTCCAAGAGGTTTTCACCCAGGGATCTTTTATTCTATTTTTCCTTTTTTCTCTTTTTTCTATTTTTTTTCTTGCTTCTGCTCAGGGTGTGGGTGGAGTGGAGACAAGGACCTGCTCCACTACTAGCACTGATTTACCCAGAGTTTCAATTAACTATTGCCTAGAAAGGGGCTTCCTGTAGATTTTCAATCGATGCCCATTGACGAGCATGGGGATGGCTTCTTCATCAATGGTCTGGATAAGGACTGAACCATTGTCATTTCATTTTTCCACTGTATATGGTCCTAGCCATCTGGTTCTCAGCTTTCTCTTAAAATCTTTGTACCTTGAATCATACAGTAGTTCCCAATCTCCCAGCTGAAATTGTTTCTCTCTGAGGTGTCGGTCATGCCAGATTTTTCTTTGAAGCTGGACTACCTCTGAGTGGAGAAGGGCCTGCATTCTCTATTCATCTAACCCACTTAGCTGAAGCAATATTTCTTTTTGTGCATGGCTGAGGTCTAGGTCCAGCTAAGCTGCCAGCCTTAATGTGTTATATTCAAATTCTATGGACAGCAAAGCCTTCTTCCCATAGACCAGCTCATAGGGGGTGAAACCTGTGGTAGTTTTCCAAGTAGTGTTATAGGCCTAGGTGACCTCAACCAATCGCTATGCCCAATATTTTCTGCTGCTGGTCACCACCTTAGTCAAAATCTCCTCCAAATCTTTGTTACTGACTTCCACCTATCTATTTTCTTGGGGGTGATAAGGGGTGGAAGTTCTGTGCTTAATCTTGTGGTGTGTGAGTAGGTCTTCAACTAAATTGGAGGTAAATTGACTCCCTTGATCTGTAACTAACTCTCTTGGGTAGTCAAACTTATAGAAGATATTTTCCCTTAGTAACTCAACTACTTTTTCCTCTGTTGCTTCTTTTATTACCTTTATTTCTGCCCACTTTGTCAGGTAGTCCGTGCACACAATGATGTAAGACTTTTGTTTTGAGGGAGGATTGATAGGACCCACAAAGTCCATGCCCCAGTTCTCAAATGGCTCAAAAGTCACTTGAGGTTGTAGGGGCATCTCATCCCTTGGAGTCGGTTTCCCAATCCTTTGATATCAATCACATTGGCTGATGTATCTCCTAACATCTTGATGGAGAGTGCACCAATAGTAACTTGCCTGCAAAATCTTGAAAGAAATCCTCTTTGCTGCAAAGTGGCCCCCACAAGGTCCATCATGACAGCTTAAGAGGATGTCAAAGACTTCCTCCTCCCTGACACATCACCTCAAAATCTGATCTGGGCCAAGTTTGAACAAATTTTGCCCAATCCAAGTGAATGGGGCATTTTTCCTCATGATCTTGCTCTTCTCGTTTGAGGACAGGTGTGGCGGAAACTGTGCTGAAACCAAGTAATTTGCTATATCATAAAACCATGGAGGGAGTACTGAAATAGGAAATAAGTGTTCATCTGGAATTTGATCATCCACCATTCCTTCTTCACCTGCAGGCAGATCCAGTCTAGACAGAAAATCACCAACAACATTTTCCTTACCAAGTTTATCAACAATAGTCAAATCAAATTGTTGTAACAAAAGTAACCATCTAATGATACAAACGTTTACATCTGGTTTATTCATAAAATACCTAATTGCAGCATGGTCAGTATGTACGAATGTTTGGTAACTAGTGATGTAGTGTCTGAACTTGTTCAAGGAATGGACTACAGCTAGGAGCTCTTTTTCGATTACCGTGTAGTTTAATTCTGCCTTGGACAGGTTTTTACTGACAAAGTATATGGCATATGATAGCTTCTCTTCAACTTGTCCTAGGGCTACTCCTATAGCTTTGTTCGAGGCATCTGTGTGAATGTGGAAAGGTAGGGCCCAGTTTGGACCTCTCAAGATTGGGGCAGTTACCAGCTTACCTTTCAAGGCATCCAGAGCCTCTTGACAGTTTCCAGTCCATATAAACTCAAAATCTTTCCCTAAAATACCAAACAACAAAGAGGCTAGCTTGCTAAAATCCTTAATGAATCTTCTATAATACCCTGCTAAGCCTAGAAAACTCCAAACATCTCTTACCTTTTGAGGAGGTGGGACCCTTTGGATAATAGCAATCTTGTTGGGATCCACCTGTAATCCTTGCTGAGAAATTGTATGACCTATCACGGTCCCTTCAGTCATCAGGAATTCACTTTTTTCAGAACTGAGGGACAAGTTCATTTCAATACACTTGGCTAAAACTTTTCCCAGGTTAGTCAATGCTTCTTGGAAGTTGGAACCATAAGGGGTAAATTCATCCATATAGATTTCCACTGAATCATGAACCAACTCAGAAAATATGCTCAGTACTGCTCTCTGGAAAGTGGTAGGAGCGTTGCACAACCCAAAGGGAAGGATCCGGTAGGCAAAGGTATTGCATGGACAAGTGAAAGTGGTCTTGTCTTGGCCTTCCAAGCTGATTTGGATCTGGTTGTACCCGCTAAACCCATCTAAGAAAGAGAAAAAATTCTTCCCTGCCAGGCCATCTAACACTTGATCTATGAAAGGCAAAGGGAAATGGTCCTTCTTTGTAGCTTTGATCAGTTCCCAATAATCTACATAGATTCTCCACTTCCCGTTTTTCTTTTGCAGTAGCACCAAAGGAGAAACCCATTCACTTTTAGAGATGGGGTAGATGAATCCTACATCCAGCAACTTTTGCAGTTCTTCTTTGACAATGTCCTTGAGGGTTGGATTAATTATCTTTTGAAGCTGCCTAACTGGCTTACAATCTTCCTTGATGTAAATTTGATGAGTACAGATAGAAGGGTGGACTCCCTTCATCTCCTTATAACTCCAAGTAAAAGCATCCAAGTGATTTTTCAATAAGCTACATAGCTCTTTCTCCTAAGAGGTGGATAGGGCTATGTTGATCCTCAAGGTTCTTTCTAGGCCAAATTCCAAATTCTTAACTCGGAGAGAGGTTGGGTCAGCCACATAGAGATCAACTGAAGCATTGGCTTTGGTTTCTTCCACCAACTCTTCTAATGGCAATTCACTGGGGGGTGGATTTTTGATCAAGTTTTTCGATAAGATCATCCTCAGTTTGTGGACCCCCCATGGTAGTTTCTACTGTGAACAATGGTGCGGAGTAGACTTCATACTCATCTTCCTCCTCCAACCAAAGGGGTAAATCATGCTCCAGTAGAGGTTGGGCAGGAGGATAGAGGACTAGCTGCTTGGACATATTCCCATTCTTGATTGTCATGTTCCCAACTCAGTAGTTGATATAGGCATCTGCAGTAGCCAACCAAGGTCTTCCCAGGATGAGAGGGTACCCAGTGAGCTTTGCCTTTGGTTGGAGAACCAAAAAATCAATGGGGTACTCCCAGGAATCAATAGAGACCATGACATCTTCCACAATCCCCTTGGGGGTCACGGTGGAGCAGTCTGCTAACTGCATTACTGTCGAGGTATTTCTTAGGGAACCCTGAAGGTTGAGCTTGAGCATAGTGTCCCTGGTCATCACATTAATGGTAGCCCCTAGATCAATCAAGGTATGGGGGATTATGGTGCCATTGATGTGGACATCAACTACTGGACTCCCAAGGTCTAGATACTTCAGACAAATTACCTGCCCCAACATTAGATCAGACAGTTGTCCTATGACATTGTTGGTTGGGGCATATCTCCCTCACCTGCCTGGGTGTTTAAAGAACTTCTCCTTGATCATCTTGTTGTATATGGGCACATCCTTTATGGCTTGGAGAAAGGGTATTTTTACACATAACTGTTTTAGTTGTCCCAGAAGTTCAGTTTCTTCTGGGGTCAGTTGTGTGGTTCCAGTTAGTCTCTCAGGAAAGGGTGGAATGGATTTTGGTTCACTTTCATGTTTCTCCTCTTCATCCTCCTTAGGAGGAGGTTGGTGTTGAGTCCCAAACCTGCACTTCCCTATATACCCTTTCAGCCTTCTTTTTCCATTTACTTCATCCACCAAGCTGTCAAATCGTTGCATATTTGTCTAAAAAGAGCTTATGAAA
This sequence comes from Pinus tabuliformis, assembly GCA_031772625.1. Lineage (NCBI taxonomy): Eukaryota > Viridiplantae > Streptophyta > Pinopsida > Pinales > Pinaceae > Pinus > Pinus tabuliformis. Next base: position 875,759,236 of record CM062815.1, read on the forward strand.
TGGTTTCCTAACTATGTTTATGGCTATTGTTTGATTTAGATTTTTGTTCAAGCAGCTGCGGAAACTTGTCACTTTCCACAGCCAACCCAAGTTTCCGCAGCCATTTTGTTAAAGGCTATGCTACAGGTGTTCAATGGAGAAACCGGCCACATGGGTAAGCTGCAAGTGACGTGTACATGGAATGTGTCACCTCAGATCAACAAAATCACTCATAAACGGTCACGGTCAACGATGGTCAAAGGAAGGGCCAAATGAGGAGTTTTATTGTGGCACAGCTCTGTTTTGCCCACGTGAAGGTTTGCGTGGCATGATCCTTAGTTTTCGGAGGTACTGGCACACCTGGAGAGCAGCCCGTGAACTGAATCGAGCAGCGAACACTCCATGAATTCAACTGTCATGATGACCATCACGCTAGATCTCGGGTCAAGAAGATTTACGTGTCTCTTGGCAGCATAAATCTAGGAATTAGTTGCGGCACCTTTTCCTTATAAATAACGCGTTGATATACGCTGAATAGTTAGTTTTTGGAAATGTAATTTTGACTGTTGTCATTAGCCCACTGTACTGCATTTCACTTTGCTTTATTTCTGCACTTTAAATACATGAGAAGACAGTTTTTCTGAATCTGATTTGTGACTAAGTGATTGACTGGCTGAGGTTGCAGAGGGCCCCTGTACACCAAAGCTTTGTATAGTTTCTTACTTGCTTTTATTTACTATTTTTAAATCGTTGTTTGTATATATATTGTGTTGTTTTGATGTTCATTGTTATCTATATTTCCTTTATGTTTTCTTTTATAACTGTTAGTTGATCAGTGCTTCTTTTACAGGTTTTGTTGTAGGTAGCCCGGGCATATTTACATATTTTTTTTGATAACTACTGACATGAGATCATCTTGTCCTTTCTCCTGATTTTCATTTCCTGAGTTTAATTCCAGCACTGTCATTTTTCAAATTACGTTTTGCTTATTCACTTTTCTGCTACTTAGACATCATATTACTCATCTGTTTATGATTTCCTTTCTATAGTCAAGTGACTCTATTAGTAAGGAATTAGAATATTACTTATTGTAGTATGATTTAGTTTGCTTTCCTGCAAGTTAGAGATTGAATTACTTATGTCATTTTCAAGAGTTGAAATATGAATGAGTAGTTAAATCTTAGTTTCCTTTTATGCAATTTAGATATCATATTACTCAACTTGTTTATGATTACTTCCTATAGACAGCTTGAGTTGAAGGGTGAAGGATCAGAACAGGGGTTGAAGTAGTGTGATTTAGTTGCTTTGCTTTCAGTCTTTGAATTGCTTTAAGTTCAGTTTTTACTTTCTTTTTCATACAGCAGTAAGGATACTGGGCCATTGTCACTAGTTCACTGTTTGGTACATTTACTTCCTTTTGAGAATTGATTTCATTACAGTTAGTTTGAAGCTTTCCTTTTGAAAACTTTTAAGTTTTGAAAATCACTGTAGAAATCACCATTACCATCCATAACTTTCAATTTCACCATCACACACTAGGGAATCCATAGAAGCTAAACCCAAAAACAAACTAAAAAACTCAAAAATGACAAAAGACTAAGAAAATGGTTATCTTGTACATATAGTACACCTCACTTCGTCAGTTTACGAATCCCGGATTGACATTTTAATTAGCAATTTAGAACACACTAAATTGACCAAACATTTTGGCGCCGTTGCCGGGGAAGTGAAACTAGGTAGCCAATTTATTAAAAAAAAAAAATTCAAGAAAGGAAAATTGATAACCTCTCAAAGTATGCTCTCCTCTTGTACTTAGCGTGATCTGGAGGATCAGAAAAGAGAAAGTTATTGGTTTAATAGTTTCTTGAGATGCTCTCTTCTTGCACCTAGAGTGACCTGGAAGATCAGAAAGAGAATTATTAGCCTGACTTGAAGAAAAATAAAAATGACATGCATAGAGCAAGAGATTCTAGGGGAAGGTTTTTAGCTAGAGCCAAGAGTTCGATTTTCACAACTCCATCTACTTCAAGGAATAGACAAGAGACACCTCCATCATCTCCAACCCACACTCCTAGCCCTAAGATTCCTGGAATTCAAGAGGCAGTAGTTGAGTTAGGAGACTCTTCCACACCATCCATCGAATCTGAATTAGGAAAAGATCCTTTCTTTCCTTCTACAGGGAGACACATTGTAATTGAAGAAGTAGAATCACCCAAGGAAGAAGAGGGAGAAATTCCTCCTCGTTCGCCATTAGTAGAGGAACCAGAGGACTCTGAAATCTTTGAGGAAGCTATCATGACAGAGGAGGTAGTTAACGGATTTGGTAGAGGTAGAGGTAGAGGAGGGGGGGAGGAAATAATGGAGGAGGTAGAGGTAACAATGGGGGAAATAGGGATGGAGATAACTCATTCGGATTTCCTATAGTCAATGAGGATTCTCGAGCAACAATGAAAAATATTTCACCATCTGTCCTCCCAAACTTCCGTGGGTTAAGAAATGAGGATCCTGAAACATTTCTATTTGAGTTTGAGGTCATGTGTCGAACTTATGATTATCTGGAAGACTCTCAAAAAATCAAACTGTTTCCTTCAACATTGAAAGGAGCTACTTTGAAATGGTTCATGGGATTACTCTCTCAATCCATTAGGACTTGGAATGATATGAAAAAAACATTTTTGGATAGATACCTGGACTATTGTATGCCCACCAACCACAAGGAAGTATTTAAAATGGTGCAAAGAGAAGATGAAAACTTGGAGGATTTACTTGAGAGATTCCAATACAACCTGAAAAGAGCAAAAATGAGTAACTTAGATGAGGAAACCCTGAAAGCCCTTCTATTAAAAGCCATTAGAGATGAATGGATAGATATTTTGAACATGATGGGAAAAGGAGACATATCTCAACTTCCACTTCATGATATAACAGAGCTGTGTGTCCATCTCTCAACAGGAAAATCTAAAACTGAAAAAGGGCATAGAGATCCTTCTCTCATCATAGCAAACAAATCTGCAACTAGATCAGTAAGTAGGGCTGAGATTGGCAATATGCTTGATGAATTCAAAACTGATATCTTAGGGAGTCTTAGTGAGCAACTAGACACTCTTAAGATCCACAATAAGCAGAAAGCTGAAGCTGAAGCTTTAGCCATCTTTTGCCCAAAATGTAGAAAGAAACATGCTCTCAAGGAATGTCCCTTGGATGCAAAAGTTGTAGAAACATGTGCAATTTGTTCAGAGAATCATAAGACCAAGGATTGTCCTTCAATTCCTGGGCTCAAAGCTGTCTTCCAAGAAGATCCAAATACAATTGAGTCTCTCTGTTTCGTTGCAAGGAGACCTTGGCAGGGGCAACAAAACCAAGGGTTTAACAACTCTATAACATTCAAACCCCACCAAATTGGAATCCTTGGCAACAACTTTGGTCCCAACCTCAAAATCCTTCTCAATCATGGGTACAAAGCATGCAAAATCCTTATGGGAGATTTGCTCAATTTTATCAATATCCTCCATCTTTTCAAAACAAACAAGCCCCACAACTTTCAAATCAAAATCCACAACTATCATTGCCATTTCAACAACAACAACAACAACCTTCTCAACAGAACCCAAATTCTCAACTCTTGCTTCCATTCCAACAGAAGTCAAATCAACTTCCTTCCCAGCCATTGTCGAACCCCAATAATAAAAACCCTCAAAATGCTTACATGGTAGAAGGTCAACAATTTCCTACCTATATGATTGTTCCTCTCAATGATGTACAACTCAGATCTGGTAGAGTTTTAGATAAACCATCTATAGATGCCCAAAAGCAAAGTATTTTTGAGGAAGATTCTCTTGAAGCCAATAAAGGTTCTGAAGCATCTCTTCAAAACCCAAGCACTCAGAAAGAAAAAGAAAAAGAGCTAACCCCCACAACTCCTATAGTTGAGCAACCTGCATCTTCATCCACACCTCCTTTTCCTGAAAGATTACAAATTGACAAAGGGGTGGAAAAACAAATATTGTTGCCTGACTATGATTTTCTAGATGAATTGAAAATGTCTGTATTAATATTCCCTTGTTACAAGCCATTAGAGAGATTCCTATTCTAGCAAAAATAATAAAGGAGTTGAGTCTTAAAAGACCAGGAAGGAAACCTAGAGATACAAGAAGAATCCACCTGGTAGGAAAAATTGCAGATATCATGATGGGAAAAATTACTATGCAGAAGTATGTAAATCCCGGTAGTCCAATTGTCAAAACAAATATCAATGGGGTAGAAATTCCAAATACTTAGATTGATTTAGGGGCTGCTATCAACATTATGAGTAGACAGACTATGGAACAACTGAAACTTCCTAGAGTAGACAGACTATGGAACAGCTGAAACTTCCTAATCTTCTTTTTACACCGACTTTACTGCAACTTGCAGATCGATCAATTATCAAACCAGATGGTGTATTAGAAGACATTTTGGTCTCCTTAGACTCTTGGGAATATCCAGTAGATTTCATGATTTTAACTTCCAAGAGTAATTTAGGAGGACACCCTCTCATCTTAGGAAGACCTTGGCTAGCCACAACTGATGCTTTCATTAGTTGTAGGTCTGGGGATATGTATATTTCTGATGGTAATTCGACAAAGAAATTCAATCTGTATCCTCCAGCAAAATCAATTACAGAAATAGGAGATAATGATTGGATTGATGATGAGGATACTATACAACATGTCTTTACCATTTCTGAAGTCAGTGAAGATAGTCAAATTCTGAACACATTAGAAAACTTTGAAACACCTTCAGAGTATGACCACACACAATTTCTAACACACAATTTCAGTTAGATTCTGACATTGAGTATCTATCATCTAGACAAATGTCTATTTTCTCTATGGAAGAGTTTGGTAGTTCCTCCATTCAGATCTTTCCAAGTAAAACATTGAATATCAACAAAAATTTGGAAAGATCACAACAGGAAGAACTAACCAAAATCTTGCAAAAACATTCTACTGCATTTGCATGGGAATATACTTATATGAAAGGTATTGACCCTAAGACTTGCATTCATCACATCTACATTGAGGAAAACAGTAGACCAATCAGACAACCTCAGAGAAGGATGAATCAAAACCTTAGGGAGATAGTGAAAGAAGAGCTCCAAAAACTACTTAATGTAAACTTCATTTATCCAATTTCAGATAGCCGATGGGTTTCTCCTTTGGTTATAGTACCTAAAACGAATGGTAAATGGAGGGTATGCATTGATTACAGGAAATTGAACAAAGCAACTTTGAAGGATCACTTTCCTTTACCCTTTATCGATCAGGTATTAGATACTTTAGCAGGCAAAAAGTATTTTTCATTTTTGGATGGTTTTAGTGGCTATAATCAGATTCAGGTAGCACCTGAAGATCAGGACAAGACCACATTTACCTGTCCATGGGGAACTTTTGCTTACTGAGTACTTCCTTTTGGATTATGTAATGCACCCGCAACATTTCAAAGGGCAGTACTAGGAATCTTTTCTGATCTAATCCATGATTGTGTAGAGGTTTATATGGATGATTTTACAGTTTATGGTAATTCGTTTGAAGAGGCATTATAGAATTTGGAAAAAGTCCTTCTAAGATGTAAAGAAACAAACCTATCATTGAGTCATGAAAAATGCTTTATGATGTTTACTGAAGGGATTGTTTTAGGACATCATATTTCAGGGGATGGGATTAAAGTTGATAGATCAAAAGTTGAAGTCATCTCCAAGTTGCCTATTCCAAATTGTCAAAAATATGTTAGAAGTTTTCTTGGATTTACTGGATACTATAGAAGATTTATTGAAAACTTCACCAAAATAGCATCTCCACTCTTCAAATTACTTACAAAAGACTATGAATTCAAATGGGATCCTGATTGTCAATTTGAATTTGAAACTTTGAAAACAAGAATATCTGAAGCACCCATTTTGAGAGGGCCAAATTGGAAACTTCCTTTCCATATTTCCACAGACGCTTCAGATACAGCTCTAGGAGCTGTGTTGGGACAAAAGGATTTAGTTCCTTATGCCATTTACTACACCATTAAAAATTTGACTCCCACCGAGTTAAACTATACTGTGACTGAAAAAGAGTTCTTAGCTGTTGTTCATGCAATCAATAAGTTTAGACACTATATAACAGGCTATGAAACTTTTGTCCATACTGATCATTCTGCAATTAGATATCTCATGAATAAACCTGTTACTAATGGCAGAGTTACAAGATGGCTCTTACTTTTACAAGAATTCAATATTACTGTGTTGGATAAACCAGGGAAACAAAATACAGTAGCTGATTTCTTGTCCAGAATCCAAAATACTAATGAAGATTCTCCTGTAGAGGATAAGTTTCCAGATGAGTATTTATTTGCAATAACTACTAAGACTCCTTGGTATGCAGATATTGCTAACTATTTGGTTACAGGAAAGCTACCTCCACATTTATTTCCTGGTGAAAAAAGAAGAATTATTCAGGAGAGTTCAAGTTATTCATGGATTTCTAATGAATTGTTTAAAACAGGGCTAGATTGTGTGATCAGAAGATGTGTTCGGGAAGATGAAATGCCTGACATCCTCAAGGCATGTCATGATGAACCATGCGGTGGACACTTCGCTGACAAAAGGACGGCCTATAAAATCCTTTCCTTAGGATATTATTGGCCTTCCCTTTTCAAAGATGCAAAACAATATGTCAGAAGGTGTGACAGTTGCCAAATAGCTGGGAGACCGACTCTTTCAAAAGAAATGCCATTACAACCACAGGTACTCATCGAACCCTTTGAAAAATGGGCTTTAGATTTCATTGGACCTATTAATCCACTATCTAAACAGAAAAAGTATATATTGGTATGCACTGATTATGTCACTAAATGGGTAGAAGCCAAAGAATTGCCTTTTGCCACTGAAAATTCAGTTGTTCAATTTCTTTTTAAGGATATTTTTACTCGTTTTGGTGTCCCAAGAGAAATTGTGACAGATCAGGGAAGTCAATTTACATCTAACTTGATGGAGAAGCTGATGGAAGAATACAAAATCAAGCACAGAAAATCTACTCCTTACCATCCGCAAGAAAATGGCCAAGTGGAGTCTACAAACAAAGTTCTTGAGAGCATCATCACCAAAATTGTTCATCTACATAGAAAAGATTGGGTAGAAAGGCTTCCTAAAGCCTTATGGGCCTACAGAACTACATGGAGGAATACAACAGGACATTCTCCCTATGAACTTGTTTATGGGAAAGAAGTCCTGCTCCCCATTGAGTTTCAAGTCAAGACTTTCAAGATGGCAGTCCAGTTGGGGATGAATCTATCAGAAGCCCAAAAGCACAGAATGGAGCAGCTGAACAAGCTAGATGAGATCAGACAAGAAGCAATTTAAATATTGATCTAGTTCAACATCAAAGAGCTAAGTGGCATGACAGATACATCAAAGAGAGAAAGTTTCAAGAGGGAGATTGGCCATTACTATTTGATTCCAAGTTCAAAGACTTTAAGGGTAAATTTCAGACCCATTGGCTTGGGCCATATGAAATTGACAAAGTCTTTAACAATGGAGCGGTAAGAATCAAGACCATTGATGAATTTCAGATTTCTTTTCTTGTGAATGACCACCGATTGAAAATTTATCATAAGCCACTCTCAAAAGAAGAATTTTTCAAGATGTTCCAAGAGAATTCTGCAATAAGGCTGGTGGAGAAGAATCCTTCTTCCCCACTAGCCTAGCCTTTGATTCTTTAAAAAAAAAAAAAAAAAAATTGTATAAGCCTGAAAACCAATCATAGATTTGCAGTCTTATACAGAAAATATAGAGTGAAAATCAAGGACACTTGACACTCTATATTTTCCAAAAAAAAAATCTCCTCTCCTTCTCTTTCCATCTTCACTCCACCTCATTTGCCATTCCACTCCATCTCCATCTCATTCACATTTTCTCTTCACTTCACTCCGCTTCATTTTCATTCCATTCCACTCATTTCATTTTCATTTCATCAATAAAAGTTCCTTTAAGGACTATTTTCACTCAGTTAGTTCTTTTCTAACCATATTTGTTGAGCTAAGTGGGTGCTGTCCCAGTTTCCGCAGCTGGAAGCAGTTTCCGCAACCAGAAAAAGTTTCCACAGCCAGAAACGATTTCCGCAGCTACCACCACTCTGTTTTTCAAATTCACAATCAAGATGTTAGTACAAAAATCATGAAAATGCAGGTGTAAGTGAGAAAATGCCATGAAGACATGGAGCATCTCCAAGACATCAAGAAAGAACAGTTGGTTAAAAGCTATGGGCAAGAAATGACAAAGTTTTCAAAGGTATGAGCAAATTTTTTTATCAAATAGCAATTAAAGTCATGATTATGCATAGTTATCAAACCATGAAAAGTTCTACTATGTGCAATGATTCGATATGATAGCTCCATTACCCACTCCTATCCCACGATATTACTCCATACACCATGCATTCATTTCTTAATGGTCTCATGATGGGTTTTCGGGTTTAAACTCAAGTTGACTGCACTTTCATTTGCCACCTGCGCTCATAAGATGTGACCAATCTCTTTACGGCTCTTCTTCACCGTATTTTTCGCAGCCATCTATTAAAACATGTGATCTCCCATACGCAGTCGTTAATTCAAAAAAAAAGATCTCGCCTCCACTACCGTTCACTTACCATTTCATTTAAGACCTTCCTTTCATACACACGCATTTCAATTTGTAAACCCATTCACTACTGCTTATCCTCTATTCCACCTATAATCTGAAGCATTCTCATTACCTGCTATCGATTGCAGCCATTGCCTTTTACCATAAACCCTGCAACCGAGCTACTTTCCTCTGCTAAAATCCTCATACGCAATTGCATCCTCAGTTGAAATTTAAAACAGAGAAAGGAATGGGAAAACTACTAAGGGCAGAGCAAGAAGGACCGAAATATCTAGAAGGTTACCCTCAAGCCAAGGATTTACTAAAGAAAGCCAAATGGTTACAGTTCATTCAAAGGTTTAAAGGCTATAACAAAGAAGTAACCAAGGCTTTTGCACAGTCATTTGATGGTCAGAAAGTGGAGATTGGAGATTTGAAGCTCATGGTGACCGAAACAACAGTAGCAGCTGCCAAAGGCTTACCTTAGGAAGGTGAGAGGTGGTTCAAAAATAAAAGCATGGATGAACAGGCATGGAGAATTATGCTAAGAAACCCAGGTATGGACACCACCGTGTTTACTAAAGGAATTCTTGTTCATGCATTGAAGGAAGAATGGGCTAGTCTGCTGTTAGTTATCCAAAAATTTGTCACTTGTGAAGGACGCTTTGGTTCGATGTACATGTACCATGCTAGACTGTTGATGAATTTATTAGAAAATCAGACTCTTAATTTGCCTTATTTCTTACTCTTGAGTTTGAAGAAGATGAGCATTACAGTCCAAAAACACATAGGCAATATAGACCCTCATCTATACCATCATGGACTTATAAAAATTCTTATTGAAGACCTTAAAGAAAAACAAAGATACATGGCAGCAATTCTTGATAAGAAACTACTTCCAAGAGCCATCTGAGGCCTCTGAAAGTAGCACACCAAATACACCAAGAAAAAGTAGGAGAAGAGAAAAGAGTACTACAATCCAAGACTCCCCTACTATAGAAACTCAAGAAATTGGTCAAAAAGAAGAAGAAGATAGAACTAAAGACAAGAAACAGAAGAAAGAAAAAGGCAAAAGGACCATCCAAGAAGTCTACCAATCACCTGAGCAATCCATAGAGGAGGATTATCAACCACTGTCAGAAAGATTAGTACATCTTCAGGCTGCTGCTATAGCAAAGAAAAAGGCAAAAGGAAAATAGAGTATACAAGAAAAGAGTACTAGTCCACCATACTTAAGGAGAAGCACAAGGTTAAGAGGAAAAGGGAGTAAAATGCAAATAAAACAACCCCACTTCATTGACTTGGGTGGAGAGACACCTGAGAAAACTCCAGCTGGTCGTAGTCCACCTCATCCTTAGCCAAGCATTGAAATCAGTCCTCCACATGATGAAAGCCCTTCTTGGCCAGAGCTAGAGAGCAGTCCTCCTCCTCCACCAGATTTTGAACTCAGTCCAAGAAAGACACCTGAAGTAGACCCCAATCAACAGGAAGTATATGACTACTTGGAATCATTAGAAAAATCAGCTGCAGGTCCAAGTACCACTCTGCCACTAAATGCACAAGTTCAGTCCTTAAAATAGGAGGTATTTGAATTAGAGGTCCTAAACAGGCATATCACGCAAGAAAATGAAGCACTCAAAGAGCAGAGCAAAGTAGATAAAATTATTCATGATAACACTATGCTCCATTTAGGACTATGGCAAAAGAAAAACAAGAAACTGAAGAAAAAGTGCAAAAAGTTGAGCAGAGCATTGATCAATCTCAAGTTCAGATGTCTAATAAGGAAACCAAGAATGGTGGTAGCACCAAAGAAGAAGAAAAGAGGGCTAGATGTCCTAGCAGAAGCATCAGAACATATGGATTAGAGAGGGGTGACTAAATTTTGGTTACATGAGGACATGCAACACCTTCACAGTGGGGGTATGTTGAGTCCCAAACCTGCACTTCCCTATATACACTTTTAGCCTTCTTTTTCCATTTACTTCATCCACCAAGGTGTCAAATCGTTGCATATTAGTCTAAAAAGAGCTTATGAAATGGTTTCCTAACTATGTTTATGACTGTTGTTTGATTTAGATTTTTGTTCAAGCAGCTACGGAAACTTGTCACTTTCCGCAGCCAGCCCAAGTTTCCGCAGCCATTTTGTTAAAGGCTATGCTACAGGTGTCCAATGGAGAAACCGGCCACATGGGTAAGCTGCAAGTGACATGTACATGGAATGTGTCCACTCAGATCAGCCAAATCACTCATAAACGGTCGCGGTCAACGATGGTCAAAGGAAGGGCCAAATGAGGAGTTTTATGGTGGCACGGCTCTGTTTTGCCCACGTGAAGGTTTGTGTGGCACAATCCTTAGTTTCCAGAGGTAGTGGCACACCTGGAGAGCATCCCGTGAAATGAATCAAGCAGCCACCACTCCATGAATAAAACTGTCATGATGACCATCACGCTAGATCTCAGGTCAAGGAGATTTACGTGTCTCTTGGCAGCATAAATCTAGGAATTAGTTGCAGCACCTTTTCCTTATAAATAACGCGTTGATATACGCTGAATAGTTAGTTTTTGGAAATGTAATTTTGACTGTTGTCATCAGCCCACTGTACTGCATTTCACTTTGCTTTATTTCTGCACTTTAAATACATGAGAAGACAGTTTTTCTAAATCTGATTTGTGACTAAGTGATTGATTGGCCGAGGTTGCAGAGGGCCCCTGTACACCAAAGCTTTGTATAGTTTCTCACTTGCTTTCATTTACTATTTTTAAATCATTGTTTGTATATATATTGTGTTGTTCTTATGTTCATTGCTATCTATATTTCCTTTATGTTTTCTTTAATAACTGTTAGCTGATCAGTGCTTCTTTTACAGGTTTTGTTGTAGGTAGACTGGGCAGATTTACATATTTTTTTTGATAACTACTGACATGAGATCAACTTGTCCTTTCTCCTGATTTTCATTTCCTGAGTTTAATTCCAGCACTGTCATTTTTCAAATTACATTTTGCTTATTTACTTTTCTACTACTTAGACATCATATTACTCATATGTTTATGATTTCCTTTCTATAGTCAAGTGACTCTATTAGTAAGAAATCAGAATATTACTTATTGTAGTATGATTTAGTTTGCTTTCCTGCAAGTTAGAGATTGAATTACTTATGTCATTTTCAAGAGTTGAAATATGAATGAGTAGTTAAATCTTAGTTTCCTTTTATGCAATTTAATTTCCTGCAATTTGGATATCATATTACTCAGCTTGTTTATGATTACTTCCTATAGACAGATTGAGTTGAAGGGTGAAGGATCAGAACAGGAGTTGAAGTAGTGTGATTTAGTTGCTTTGCTTTTAGTCTTTGAGTTGCTTTAAGTTCATTTTTTACTTTCTTTTTCATACATCAACAAGGATACTGGGCCATTGTCACTAGTTCACTGTTTGGTACATTTACTTCCTTTTGAGAATTGATTTCATTACAGTTAGTTTGAAGCTTTCTTTTTGAAAACTTTTAAGTTTGGAAAATCACTGTAGAAATCACCATTACCATCCATACTTAACTTTCAATTTCGCCATCACACACTAGGGAATCCATAGAAGCTAAACCCAAAAACAAACTAAAAAACTCAAAAACGACAAAATACTAAGAAAATGGTTATCTTGTACATATAGTACACCTCACTTCGTCAGTTTATGAATCCCAGATTGACATTTTAATTAGCAATTTAGAACACACTAAATTGACCAAACAGTTGGTTGTCTGGGAGGACCTTCCCAGATCGTAGGTTGATCGCCTGAATCTCCATAGCATAGGTAGGACATGTTGTTTCTCCAGTATATACCTGCTGAGCCTGTCTGTTATTGAGTTTCAGGTTTAGTTGAGCAGGTATTTGGGGTTGTCTTGGAGGAGCAAGAGATAATGGTTGTGGTTGAGCAGGTGGTGGAGGAAAAAGAGTGGGAGGAGAGTTGTATTGGGGCCTCCACCCCTGATGAGGTGCATTCCATTGAGGTTGCGACTGAGCATGAGAATGAAACGAATGAGCAGCAAGTTGATTATGGTATTGAGATGGATACAACCAAGGAGGGGGTTTGGACCATGAAGTATGAGCAGGGGGACCCTATGAAGGTATGTGAGTGGATTGAGTGGGGTTGTAATAAGTCTGGGATGTCCCTTGCTTTCCCTGCTGGTAAGGTCGAGGTCCATGTGGCCTCCTTTGGTTCATGAAGTAGAGTGGTTCAATGGCTCCTTCAACCCCTTGATACATAGCTTTAAATTTGGGTAAGGATTGGCACTGATTGGTAGGATGGTCTGCTTCATAGACAAAACACTCTTCTACAGAGTGCAATGGAAATTGGTTCCTGGGATGCTTTCTGGTGCATCTGGAACAAAAGATGGCCAAAGCCTTCTCAGCTTCCTCTTTCTTCTTTTGGATTCGCAAGGTGTCCATTTGCATGGCAATGGTCTGTCTCATCTCGCTTTTGAGATCCTCCATCTGATTTTCAAACTCATTTTTGGATAAGGGGGCACTGGATAAAAGTTGACTTCCCCTACCTCTTTTTCTGGCTACCCTAGAATTGTTTCTAAACACCGCCTTTATGTCATCATAAGGTAGCTGGTAGATGTCTCCACTAGCTAGCAAATGGAGGGTATCTAGAAGGTCTTCAGGGACTCATCAGAGCATAACCAACTTCAGAGATTCGGGGTCAAGTGTGCACCTGGCCCTTTTATAACTGAGTTGAAACCTCTCTTCATAGTCTTATAAGGATTCATCACTTCCCATGGTCATCCGAGATATTTCTTCCTTTGTTTGCTTTGCGCTACAGTAATCCCAGTATTTGTTGTTAAAGGCTTGCTGCATCTAAGCCCAAGTTGTGATATTGTTTCCAGGTAGCCCCATGAACCAGCGTAGTGCTGCATCCTTGAGGGTAGAGAGAAAGAGTTTCAGCTTTTGCTCGTCTTCTGCATAGTCATAAGTTCGACAAAGGACAGCAAACTCAAACAAGAAGGTATCAGGGTCTTCAGTAGTCAATCCATGGAAGTGAGGTAAGGCTAAGGGACTTATGTTTTTCATTTGTGTCCCCATTGGTCTCTCGGATGGGAAAGGTGCCTTCTATTCTCTACTCATTTCCTATATCGTTTCTGTTTTCAACCATGGTCTGAGGAGGAATGTTTTCTTGCTCTTCTTCTGTTATAGGATCTTTGTATATCTCTGGAGTTTCACCTATAGGTTATTCTGGATCACTGCCACCAAAGAAGAGAGAAGGGTGACTTAGTGATGTGTTGGGGGTGTTGGGTAGGAATTTTCCTGAATTGTATCTATTCCTACGAGGAATGAAAGAGAATCTCTTTTTAGGATTTTTGTGTTTCTTTTTCTGCTTGTACCTACAAAAACTTGAAATGGATTGAACAGCAAATTGCAGCTAACTAAAATAAACCTTGCTGAAATGAAAATTGCATAATTGAAATGAAAGCGGGAAATGACTAATCTATGTTGCTGAAATGAAATTGCAGAATTGAAATGCTAATCTACGCTTGCAGAATTGAAATGCTAATCTACTCTTGCAGAATTGAAATGCTAATCTATGCTTGCAAAATTGAAATTGCATAGTTGAAATGATAGCAGGAAATGTCTAGTCTACGCTTGCTGAAATGAAATGGAAGTAGGAAATGTCTAATCTACGCTTTCTGAAATGAAATGAAAGAAGGAAGTGTCTAATCTTCTTTTGTAGGAATGAAATTGCATAATGGAAATGAAACAACTACTCTACTCTTGCTGAAATAAACTACTTAGCAGAATGTTGCAGCAGAAAATAGAAGAAAAGCAGTAATCACCAATACTCTGACGCTTCCCCGGCAATGACGCAAAAAAGATGGTGGGCTCCAGTATTGCAGCAATGATGCTACAACTCCCGGGGCTCCCTTCTTTACTTTTATCAACCCAGTAGTTCGTAACAAACTTGGAAGCGATGGTGTTGTATGCGCAAGTACTAGCTCTTACTGCAGGATGTCACCTGATCAACTAGCACAAGTTTGCTAGGAGCTCAAGCCAACTTCTATGAGTTCTCAGAAGAATATTTTAATTGTGATGGAAGAAATCTAACTCAAAAGAGGCTATTATACTTGCAGAAAGAAGATAAAAGCTGAAAGGAAATGCAAACCCTAGCAAACCCTAGTTTTACCCACTAACCCTACTTTTGCAAGAAAAAACAATGAAATTACTGCAATGGATGCCATGGGCTACTGTCAAGGTAAAATGCATGTACTTAAGCTATTTCTGAAGGAAAATGTGGAAGACCCATCTTTTTGTACTTTTGAGCAATTTTATGCAAAATTATTATGGTTGTGTTTTAACTATTTGACCGTGCAGAGGTTTGGTGGCGAAAGGAGATAGATTTGGTTGTTGCAGATGATGAGGAAGGTGTGGAGAGGACCTAAGGAATCCATAGCACCCTTCTGGAGAATTCCATGGCGATCAAATTTTGAAAAACTGCTCGCATGAACCTCTATAGGAAGTTTGCAGGGGATCTACAGGAAATTCTACAGGAAGTTCTACAGGAGCAGGCCGAAGGTGATTTTTGAAGGTTTGGAGGAGGAAAAATGGTGGGAAAAGGAAAATGAAGGTTGGATGAGGTTGTTAGAGAGTCTAGGACTCCGTCAATGAAGATCAAACATGAAGGTGATGGTTGGATTAGTTCAAAGGATAAGAAAGCGGTTTTGCACAAAAATGTAGAAATTAGGGCTGTTTGGGAAAGTGTGTCGAATGAGTGGAGAAAACCTTGACAAATGGACTAGAGTAGGTTGGGGGATGAGAGGATGATAAGTTGGGATGGTATTTGAGTGAGATGCACACCTGCTTCTACAAACTGTTTCAAGGAGAATTAGAAAAACAGAGTTTTACCTACTTTAACCTAATTCTACCCTAAAAAAACAGAAAAATGTTGAACAGAATGTTATGGACAGGAAATGATGCAAGAAAGCTATGAAAACTGAACAAGTAAAAATACAAGCATGTAAATACAACTGATATCAACTTCTCCAACTTGAATTCACACACTAGTGACTGCATTGGAAAGCAAAAACAATATTTTGGTGGCAGCAAGAGTGCTTTGGTCTCAATTCATGGTCCCAAGGAGGGAGAAAGAAGCTCAAAGACTACTTGGTAGCCTTTTTTTGGATCTCTTCTATTATTGCAGCAAACTAATTAATCAACCTGAAGCAAGAAAAACTATTCTAATAATCAAAAACAACCTAAGTAATAAAGCAAGATTTAATCTAAACAACAGAAATTATTTCATGAATGTAAGAAGAAAACACATATAAATACAAGAAGGAGGTACTAGGCACTTGGGTTGGGCCCAACCCCAAGAGCTACAAACCCCTTAGAAATATCAGTTTTGGTTCAAGGCTGAATTCATCTTCATTGATCAAAAAATACTAGTCATATTACAAAACTGTTTACAGAAAGAGCTCGAAAATGAGCTGAATGCAGAGCTGCACTAAAGTGCAAAAATAGAATGTTCAATAGCTAACCTATTGAGGCCTAGGGCCTTCTTATTTATACAAATTGAGGACTCCCAACAGTCCTCCTAAACTTTAGGAACTCGGTTGCCAAAACTTGTAGATAACAACACTTCATTAGACCTGCTCGGCTGCCCTTGTGATCATCGATGTGGTGGCCTTTGAACTCCGAGATGCTATTGGAGAACACGAGGAAGGGATCATTAATGCAAGAGACACCCTTCCTATAAGTCCTGAGCTTGGTTTCTTTGAGTTTTGGCTATCAATCTGCTCATAAATGCCTGGTCTTGGTCCAAAAATCTGCAATAAACACTCATTAGACTTCATGGCATAATGACTATCCCCATTCACTCAATTAACATAAATATATTAAAAAACATGCACAAAACTATGGAGAATGGTGGATTAAATGGAAACAATAGGCAAAATGAGTCCATATAGTTACCCATTTCTAGGGCTCATCAAGACCCTTAATACAAAGCAAAGGATTCTCAATTCAGTTTTACATAGTTTATGTTTCCTTTAAGTTTTTCCAGTAATACACATTATGTTTTTCTTCATATTCTTATGTCTTACAGAGATACCTCGGTAGGAATAATTGTGTCTCAATTTATTCCTATAAGCATATGAAGTGATAATCTATAAATAAAATGGATTAATGAACTGTTTGTTTAATTAGTTCCCTCTAAATCAATAAATCATTAGCTTGTTGTTGTAAGAATAAGCATATTCTCTTGAACCTTCTGAACATTGGTCAAAGGTTTTCATACTTACGATTGTTTAATTTTTTGACTGAAAATTGTGATAATCATATTTTTTTGTTTCTGCTCACCACTATTCAAGCTTTATCACTGTGTGAAGTTTTATAGCAGCCCTCTACTTTGGGATTAATATTATTCAAAAGGTTATGCATTATATTGTTACATCTGTTTTATTCGTTGATCTTCCAAATTAAAACAAAAACCCCAAAACAATTATCTAAGATGCTCTGGCTTGATAGTTGACCATTATCAACTCAAAGGTACAACATCATTCTGGTGCCGTTGTTGGGGATTCGAATTTCATTAAGTTTTCCTGGGACAAAGATATTCATTCTATTCCTTTAAGGTGATTAAAGGTCTAGAAAGGTTAAAATATTTCACCTAGTGACTCCACTAACCCAAATTGGCACCTTTTAAGCTTACTAGATCTCATTCGGAATCTGACATAGTTAATCCTTTGTCAGACCCTAAAAAACTTCTGAGAAAAGCCAGTCCTAAAAGGATACATCAACCTTCTTCTTCTTCTTCGTCTTCTTCTTCTTCTTCTTCTTCTTCTTATTCTTCTTCTTCTTCTTCTTCTTCTTCTTCTTCTTCTGCCTTGCAGTCTGAAGATTTAGAATCATTTGTTCCTTTTAATAATATTCCATCTGATCCTGATAGGACACAAATACCTCCTAGGGTTTTTGAACTATTAGATAGGGGAGTTGATTTAGGTTCAGCTTTCCTCATTCATTCTTTTGAAACACATAAATAACCCCCTCTACCACCACGATCACCTAAAACTGAGTCTAAATTGGGTGTTCATTTACCTGAATACAAACCCACAGATTTCATATCCCCTACCACTTATTCATTCCCTTCCACTTCTGAACGACCTGAAGCTTCTACTTCTAAAAAACCTGAAGAGACCATCTTTGTATACACAAATCCACGCTTTGAAACAAAAGAGGGTATTCATTTGGAGGTCCCAAAGTTAGTTCTTAAGACTCCTTTAAATATATTCAAGAGACCCCCTCCTTCTTCACCTCCACATAGTCACACACCCCCTCAATCACCTTCTTCTACCTCTTCTTCATATTCTTCTCCTTCATCTTCTTCCTCTTCATCTTCTTCTTCTTCATCCACACAAACACCTCCTACACCACCTTCTACTATGGCATTCCAACCTATTGTACAAGCTAGATATGCCGCTTTAGTCTTACCTGCTAACCTAGATGCATTCCCAGTTGGATACTTGAAATACCTTCCCAGGTATAATGGAGAAATTAGTCCTACAATTGAGGACCATCTTCAAGATTTTCTAGACTTTGTAAACAACATGAATATCGAACAAGAAAATGTTTACGTGAGATTGTTTGTATAGTCACTTGAAGGAAATGTAAGAATCTGGTTTAGGCAATTACCTATAAATTCCATTAGAAATTGGGAAGAGATTACAAACATATTTAAAAACCAATGGGGTGTAAATAAATATCCTCTTTACATTCTGACTGAATTTGAAGAACTTAAATGAAATTTTGGTGAACCTGTATCTGATTTTATCAAAAGGTTCAACAAACTTTATCATAAGATGCCCCCTGACTTAAACCCCCTGTAGCAGCAGCTAAGTCTAGGTTTTCTAAAGCCTTTGATGATGATTTTGTTGTAATGCTAAGAGAGAGAACTTCAAGAACTCTTGAAGATATGCAAACAAATGCTATATAGGTGGAAGCAAATAGGGCCACTTCAACTTCCTTGAAGGCTAAAGAGGAAAAGGCCTAAAGAAAGCTCAAATCTATTCAAGAGGCCTCTAGTTCCTCTAGTTCTTCTAAGACTAAAACTGAAGATTCTAAAATAGATGAAATAACTTCTCTTCTTAGAAATCTATCTAATAGAATTTCCAAGACTGAGACTCAACCTAGGACAGTTCAACAAACAGTTACTAGACCCCAAAATCAAAATCAAGGCCAGTATAAGAGGAATCCACAATTACAAATTCTTCAGAGACCTGGTAATGATCAAGAGGTTCCCACTCTTATACTGATAGATGATCAGCAACCTGATGAAAATACTATGACTATTACTAAAGATATCAATAACATGGATACTTCTTCTAATCAAACAATGATTATTCCTCTCTCACAACAAAATCAGGTTCAAGAGGATCAAGAATCCTCACAGGTTTCTAAATACCATGCCTTCTCTGAATTTTTAATTGTAGATTTGAACAAGAGATATGATCTTAGACCTAGACCCAGCCCTAGAAGACCTCCCAAGGAGACTCCAATAATTGAACCTTGTACCAAAGCTGCTGAAAATCAAACAACTATTATTCAACCATTAAATTAGTCAACTGATATTGCTCAAAATGATAAAAATGCTTTGACTATATTTAATGTTAAAAAAGAGTTAGAAAGAGTTAAAATCCCAATTCCACTTTCAGAACTTTCCAAAAACCATGGGTATAAAAATCAAGTCTCCAAATGGATACAAAACACCTCGGTTGATGCTAAAGGTGATATCATTAGTCTACAATATGAAAAAGCAGCAGTTGTCTTTGGTCCTAGCTCAGATATGATAGATAAAATAGTGCCTCCTTTCTATGTAACTCTTAAGACAAATGATTCCATGTTATATAATTGTATGCTTGATTCTAGAGCATCACATAACCTCATGCCAAAAACTATCATGGAACATTTGAAACTTGACATAAATAGATCCTATAATGACTTATACACCTTTTATTCTAAAAGGGTGCCCTGCTTAGGATTGATTAAGGATTTAGTAGTTACTCTTGCCCAAATTCCAATGAAAGGTGTAGTGCTTGATATAGTTGTCACAGATATCCCTCCCAAATTTCAAATGCTCCTTTCTAGGTCTTGTTGTGCCAAATTGGGGGGAACTCTTCAGATGAATATGTCTTATGTCACTATTCTATATTATGGGGGAGAAAAACTAAGGTTATATAGAGAGGTAATATTTGTGCACACTGTTTGTAAAACAGACCAGCCAAGGAACCATCCCATTTATGCAATTGATCAGGATTTTGGTTGCTTTCAACTCTATTCAAACCAAAAACATGAAACTCAAGTTAAAATAGATGTAATTGAAAGTCCTGTACCAAATCAAATTGATGTATGGAAACTATTATTTGATGGTTCTTGTACAAAAGATGGAGCAGGAGCTGGGGTAGTTTTAATTTCACCAGAAAAAAGAAAATATCACCCAATCACATAAACTCAACTTTGAAGTTACCAATAATGTGGTTGAATATGAAGCTTTCCATTTGGGACTTCAATTAGCCAAAATCTTAAAGGTTCAAAACTTAAGTGTTTTTACTGATTCAGAAATTATTGTCAAACAAGTGAGAAATATTTGCCAGACTAAGCATCCTAGACTTAGGTCTTACCGAAACGAAGTTTGGGATTCAATTGAAAGCTTCTTTGATGCTTTTAATTTGACTTATATTCCAAGAAATCAGAATATTCATGCAGATGCCTTAGCTATTTTTACTAGTTCATTTAAAATCCCTTATCATACCAATGTACTCTATCGAATACAAGTCAAGTACAGACTATCCATCCCCTACGATCTAAAACACTAGCAGATATTTGAAGATGACAAACATTTGAAATATTTTCTGCAAGTTATAGATGATTTTTCAGTTCTACAAATTGATGAATATAGAACAGAAATAAATGAAGATACAAATGAAAATGATACTTCAAATTTCAATTCAAAAATTGTTGATCATGACATTATTCAACTGTCTAACAATTTTATTCCCAAAGGCCTCATTCCTTTAGAAAATTTGTTTGATCAAAATGATGTCCTCAGAAACCCTCGGTCCATTTCTTCACAAGATGACATAGAAGAAATTAATATTGGAACTGTAAATGATGATATTAAAAACATCAAAATCTGTGCATCTCTAGATCCTGAGATCAAATCTCAATACCTTAAGTTACTTCTAAATCTGATCAGAAACATCTAAAGCACTTGATGAAGGTTTTTGACAGGTGTAGAAAATTCAGAATATCATTGAATCCTAAAAAGTCTCTGTTTGCTGTCAAAGAAGGAAAATTGTTGGGCCATATAATTTCAAAAAAAGGAGTGGTCAATGCTATAGGATAAAATGAATGGTGTATGAAGAATGGAGATACGCTCAAAGGTCTTTCCGGGACCTTTCGCAAACTGTAAGATTATCTACAGCTGTCACAAAGTTACATGCATGTCCATAAACAATAACTAACTATCAAAGCAAAACAAATTGATTACCTCAAGCCTCTGTGTAGATTTACTGGACAGCACAATGCAGCTAGGTGGAAGTCCCCTGAGCCAGCTCCAGATCAAGTCCTGCACATAAAAGAGACAAGCATAATCACAACATACAACCTTGATAACTAATACATGAATATATAAAAGACATCTAGTTACACATAACTAAGCTACTCATGCTAAAAGGTATTGGAAAAACAACTAAATGAATGATAGTACCAACAACATGGAGTAGACAGTACAACTACAGTTCTATATTAATGTCAGAAGAGTGATTACAACCATCTATTGTATCAGCCTTCCCTTACCCCTCCAACTTCTCTCTCTCTCCCTTCTTACCAACTTCTTATGCTTATATTTGAGACTATGATCGACAATCAAGTAAGCTATCTGTCATGCGGAAAGAGTCAATTTTGCAGACAAAACCGACCTCACTAGAAGCTAAGGCTTTCTAGTGACAAACAAGAAAATCAAGCACTATCTTTCCCTAAATATGCATTTAAAATACAAGCAACCAGGTGTTTAAAGCATACCTTTAGTCCAACGTTGTTTGTAGCAGCCAAGCCTCTCCGATCCAGATGAGCTCCTCCTTATCCTTGAAGCCTGCATTCGCTAACAAGCAAACGATTACATAGCACCTGAATAACTCATATAATAAAACATATTCATCATAAAGACCAAGGAGTATATGAAACAAATTATATATAACAACTTGTTGAGAAAAATGAACTTAATTGTATTAATTGGAAACAAAAGAAACCATTACAACCAATGCCTTGGTGTTGTGCAGGTCCCTCCCAGGGTCCAGCAAGAGTTCTCCTTTACTTTGATCAGCTCACCCACTTCCAAATGAAGCTAAGAAAGGATGGGAATATCTCCTCTCAAGCTCTATAAGGGAGTCCTAATTTCAGCAGCATTTACCCTTAGGAATGTTCAACTTTCAACCTCTCCTCCCTCTGGCCCAATGCCTGTATTTATAATGCTTTGGAGGAAGTTAATCAGGTCCACCATCAATGGGATAAGCCCCTCTTTCAATGGGATAGCTCCCCTCTTGATGGGATAAGTTCCTCTTTCTTTGGGATGCATGAACCATCTGGAGGCGCTCAATACACGTCAAACCATCTTCTAGAATGCTCTAGAATCGACCACAAGTAACTTTTTTGAAGTAAAACTAGCGCCTTTTGACCTTTATAGGAGTACGCACCCACCCCTTTACAGACAGAGCGTACAAGTATGCAGGTATTGTGAACTTGAGGTGCATACACGCAGGTAAGGGTAAGAGAAACTGCGTAACCAGAGTTAATTGACTTTTTAAGGACTTTCTCTCTTTCTTGGGGTTTGACATGAGGAGCAGAGGTATAAGACTTGCCAAGGAGGATAGTATGACAGTTGATGGGGCCATACCGACTGCAAATAGTCATGGTGACAAATTTTAGTGTAACAGATTGCCCCCTAAAGTGCGAAGCCTGTAGTAGATTAGGGTTTCATATCATCTAGGAAGGGTGAAGCACTTTATCATTTCAAGGATTATCTTGTGGAGAGCCCAGTTGGAACCTGCAAATATTCAACACAAAATACATATATAAGATCATATCATTGCTGAGGTAGGCATTCCCATACTCGGATTGAAAACTTTAACTAACAAACTAACTACTGCTCTGATATAGGAATGATTTCGCAGTACATCATAATCATAGACTCATGTAGACACAGTATGGACGCAGCCATCTGTTTATGATTAGTCTACTGTTTAATGAATACAAAACTCCTCGCAGCCTGGATGGTGGAAACTAGATCCAGGGTCTTCATTTCTACTTCCTGAAATAGTACGATTCTATCCATGCGAATAAATGAGTTGATGTCGAACATGGTAGAAACCACTTGATTACCAGTCAATGATGTAAACTATTAACAAGTGTGAGAGAGACCACCAGTGATGTCAATGGTTCTCAAAATACCCAGTACAATCCATGAGATGTGAATGAATGTGTTGATGTCGAACATGTCACAGAATCCTTTGATCGAAAGTCAATGATGTAAACTGTCATCAAAGGTGAGAAACCTGCCATTGATGCATGCAGATTTCAAGGTACTGACGATTTCTAGATCATCTTTCTAGATAATGTGATGATGTTGATAGAAAGCGATTCGTTGCAAGTAAGCCCACAACACGAAATCATAGATCAAGTTGAAGAAATGTAGCTGTAAGGATTGACTCAGGGATGGTCAAGATGGATGACAGGTATTTTGCAGATGAATAGTTTATTTGCAGTGACCTCTTGAACACATAACGACACAACAAATGGCTTGGTAACAATTGACCCAAAGTTAATACCCAGAAACCGGCTGAAGACTTTCAATGTGGTTTGATCAACTGTTAGGCAAAGGATTTCCCAACCCAGGTGAATGAAAAGTGTCGTGTTTAAGAGTGGTGATATGGTTTTTCTCAGACAAAGGATAACAAATAGGCTCATTTTTCTCTCTTTTCCCCCACCATTTCTGGCAAGTACCCCTTTATTTTTTACAAGCTTGAGGAGGATAACATATGCTTGATTATAAGCTCATCCTTCGGATGAGTCCAACTTAGTTTATATTCGAACCCTAAGAAGGAGTGGTCTGTTCCTGTTTGTAATCGAACAGGTCCTTTACTGTGAAATTTTAACGAGTCCAGTATAGGAGAAACTCAGCGTTTTTCAATTTTAGAGAGTCTGAAAAAACTTAAGAAGACTCCAGGGTTGAACTTTTTCGTAAATCTGTGTCTCCCAAGCCCGAAAAAGTATAAAATAATACTTGAGAGAACCGCTTGATCTTTACGACCAAGGAGTACTTTCATGATTAGTGTCTTTGACCTAAAAAGTAAAAAGCAATCAAGGACACGTCGTTTTATTTCCAATATCGAATTTGAAACGACAAAAATCCGGCAATCTTTTCATGTTTTTACGGTCAGAAAAGGGCTATAAGAGGACCGTCTTTTAATTCCGTTTTAACGAGTATAAAAGAAACGCTCAACAATCTTTTCATGTTTTAGGAGTCAGAAAAGGGCTTAAAGATGACTCTGATGTTTTTGTTTGTGAAAAATGACAATTTTCCCTGAAAATCCTTTATCCTGCACAAAAACCAACTCATTACTCATACCTGTTTAAAGATAGATAAAAATACTTTTAAAAATACCTTTTCATGGTGAAAAATAAACAAATTTA
Source organism: Pinus tabuliformis (assembly GCA_031772625.1). Lineage (NCBI taxonomy): Eukaryota > Viridiplantae > Streptophyta > Pinopsida > Pinales > Pinaceae > Pinus > Pinus tabuliformis. The sequence goes on from CM062815.1 coordinate 875,783,584, forward strand.
CCATTTATTTACCCAAAAAACCTATAAAAAGGGCTTTTACCAATTCATTTTTACCATTTTACTGTTGAGGAGAGAAAAAGGGCTTTTGGCAAGAAACTTCCCGTGGACATTGCGGAGAATCCAACCGTCGAAATCGAACGCCGTCTCTTTCAGGTATTCTACAACATCCTCCTCTTCATTTTCATCCGTTTAGAATTTGTTTTTAGGCCCTAGATGTCATTTTTTGGAGGCTTTGGGGTTTCAAGATCCGCCTTTCGGGGTACGCAGGTGCCACACTAGGGACCCGCGTACCCCGACATTTTCTCAGTTTGGAAAATGTCGGGCGTACGCACCTTGCCTTAAGGGAACCTACGTACGCACGCTCTGTTCCTAAAGGCGGGGTGCGTACTCCGCGCAAAGGGTTTACAAACCCCAAATTCTCCAAATTGGACCAACAATTTTTGATTTCATGGATTCTAATGGATGTTTTCTAGTGTGTAGATTGCCCACCATGCTTGATTGGCACGAGAGAGAGCACGAAGATGTTGATTTGGCCACCATTAGTCATCAACCATCCATTGATGCTTTGAAGGCATGCGGCCTTTACAAATACTGGGCCATACCTGGCATGAGGGCCCATGTGTGCTTTCTAGAGTGGCTGGTAGAAAGATGGAACGTTCAGGACCAGTGCTTTTACATTGGAGGGCACCAGCTCGAGATAGAGCCCTCAGATATTTACTTTCTCACTGGTTTGCCCAAGAGAGGCAAACACTTGACTCTGTTCGGGACTAGGCCGGGTGTCCAGTCCATCGCTAGTCTCCGACTAGAGTGGTGTAACACTCAGACTCAGGAGAAGGGGATAGAGATCAAAACTATATCCTGCCCTGAACTTATGGTGATTGCTTTTACAGTTACCAGACTTTGCGGGGCTGCCACTTTACACATTGCCACTGGATCCCAGATGCAGATGGCGATTGATTGCTATTGAGGCACCATTTTCAACTAGTGTGATGCTGTGTTGGCCAATTTAAAGGGCCAACTGACTAGAGCCAAAAACGGACAGCTAAAGACTTTTGGTTATGGGCCTTTAGTTGTGAGTTTTGGCTTAGAGAGGGTTCCGATGCTGATCCCACAGCAGCTCACTGTTGAGGCTGGGCTTCCCCGAGAGCCCAAATTGATGCGATGGGTTGCGGTTATGGCCCGTCATCCTGATGAGGGCACGAAGGTTGTCCGATTTACTCCGGAGTACTTTCACTGGTTAGAGGACCAGGTATTTTCTATACAGGATTTTCCTTATGCCGGAGTTGATTTTCGTGGAGATCCGGACATGGTTCTTCCACTGGGAGAACAATGGGATGATACAGGTAATTCATTTTCCACAAGTTTTTTAAACTATCTTTTTTTTTTTTTTTTTTTTTTTTTTTTTCTATCGTCTCAAAACTGATAGTAATAATTTTCAAAATGCAGATGTAGGCACATCGTCCAGCCAATCTCCGGCCTTTCGAGAGGAGACTACCAGTTGCAGCGGCACCAGCCCCACAAGACGAGGCCACAGAGACCTTAGCTGAGTTGGAACAAGACCTAGAGCGTCTAACGGCAGATATACCAGAGACTACAATAGACGATATTCCTATCAGGATTCAGCGCTATGTAGTCGCAGTCCCAGGACCTTTTAGAAGGTTCTTGTGTAGGGTAGCCCATGCAGTGGTGTCATATAGAGAGCATCACCAATGATTGGATGGTCGTTTTGTAGACACATGCGACATTTTGGTTTTTTGTACTTATCATTTTTGCCGATCATAAGGTGGTTTTCAACCTATGATCGAAGACGATGTATTTTTTGACACACTCCTATCTATATATATCATTATTACCGGCTTATCTTATTAAACATGTGTGATGAAATGTTTTTAAATTTACATGTATGATTATTGCAAATGTCTATTTAACATTCGAGAAGAAATTGCATCTGCTAATGTATTTAAAGACCTTGGAATATGCTGATATTCAATGTAATCAAATTCACGTTCCAAGAGACGCACTCTCAAAAATAACCTTAATAACAACGGATTTCTAATGGCATACACTCTATTAAGCTGTAATATAACGAGTTTAGAATCTAACCTCACTATCAAACTCCGAATCCCAAATGAAATAGATTCAGACAATAATTCAATCACTGCACTGTATTCAGCAATGTTGTTTGTTGTTTGACCGAGGCTCACCCCATGCATAGAAACTAACTCGTCAGAGGGCGAATAGATAACCCAAGCTGCGGAAGAGATATTCCATGTACTACGACAAGCACCATCAGCAAATCCAATGTATGTTTGGAGAGGCATCAACATCTGCAAACATCAAGAGTAAAACCAAGATAAGCAGAATAACGACGAAAAACACACTCTCTAAGCTAAGCACACTGTCTAAACTAACAAACACACTAGCTAGAAAGAAAAACCTAACCTAACTAAAAGTTTCTCCACACCCATTATTTAAGCATAATACCTCTTTTAGGTAAAATCCATTTCTAGGTTTACCCAAAGAGTCCCCGTCAAAGTCTACCAGCTCATAGGCCCCTTTTGCTAGCTTGCGCTTGACAATATAGGGCCCATGCCACATAGGAACGAATTTTCCGGCACCTAATTTATCATTAGCTTGATCATATAATAGCACTAGGTCTCCTTCCGAAAAATTTTGAGGGGTCACATTTCGATCATACTGAGCTTTCATACGTTTTGTGTGAGTCTCGATCGCCAATGCAGCATCACGTCGAGTCTCATCTAATTGAGCTAAGTATAATAAACGCTTTTCCTCTTCGGAAGTAGCTGGAAGTAACTCGATGGCCATTTGCAGTGACGGGATTTCGCATTCAATGGGTAGCACAGCTTCCAAACCATAAACTAGTTGGAAAGGAGTGAACCCTGTTGATGTTTTCACTGAGGTTCGGTACGCCCAAAGCGCTGAAAATAACATGTTGTGCCAATTCGACCGATGAATACCAATGATCCGTCGGATCATGATAACTAAAACTTTGTTGATAGACTCAACCAGACCGTTCGCTTGTGGATAATAAGGAGTTGAACTATCGTGACGCAAACCAAGCTGGCCTGTAAGTTCTGTCATCATAATGTTTTGAAAATGGTGCCCATGGTCAGTGATTATCGCTTGTGGGACACCAAATCTAGCAATAATGTGATTGAACACGAAAATTGCAGCTATCTTGCTATCTGCCTCGAATGTAGGCATCGCCTCGGCCCACTTAGTAAAATAATCTACCGCAAGGATGATATACGCATGCCCCCCGGCCGAGTGAGGGTTACATGTAATAAAATCGATACCCCATTTGGAAAAAGGACCAACGACAATTATAGGGTGGAGAGGAGCAGGTGGAGCGCGCATATTTCGATCAAACACCTGACAGTTGTGGCATTTTCTGACCGCAGTAATACAATCTTTAAACAAGGACGACCAGAAGTAGCCAGTGCGCAATATCTTTTGGGATGTGGCATACCCAGACATATGACCGCCACACGCTCTAGAGTGACAGTCATTCATAACCCTTTCAGCTTCTTCATGAGTTAAGCAACGTCGGAAAACCAAGTCTGCCCCACGACGATAAAGAGTATCTCCAATAATTTTGTACTGTTGGGACTGGAATCGAATTTTCCGACGTTCCGACTTTGAAACTTCGAGCCGAAAGGATTGGGTCTGGCGATAGACGATGATATCCCCATACCACGGATCTAAAGTGCTGATTAGAAACAAAGATTCGTCCGTGATGGGCTCCTCTGCCACAGTTTCCGTGTCAGCACGCGGGAAGTCACACATTAACTCTGCAAAAACTGAAGATTTCTTAGACTTAGATTTTTCAAACTCCAAGTTGAACTCCTGTAGGATAACGATCCATTTAGAGTACTTTCCCCCTAGCAATTGTTTAGTCAAAATGTAGATCATAGGGTTGCAATCCAAAATGACTGTAGTTTTACGGAGTAAAATGTAGTGACGAAAACGTTGGACAGCTTGAACGGCTGCCAATGCCAATTTCTCCACATGTGAATATTTTAGCTCAGTTGGGTTTAACGTCCGACTAAGGTAATATATCACAGGTTCCGTTCCGAATTCGTCTTCCTGAACTAAGACCATCCCAATGGTGGAATGAGCGGTGGTGAGGTACAAAAAGTAATCCTGGTTGTAGTTGGGAGGATGCAGCAACGGTGCATGGGTCAACGCGTGCTTGAGTGAATCAAAAGATTTCTGAGCTATCTCATCCCAAGATAATTGAGCGTTTTGTTTCAACAACCAGGTAAAACCCTTTGTAACCTCGGCGTAGTTAAGAATGAATCATCATAAAAAGTTTGCTTTCCCTTGCAAACTTTGGAGTTGGCGAAGACTCGAATGAGGAGGCAATTTGATGATAGCTTCTGCCTTCGAGGGATTGACGCGAATGCCTACTTTCGAAACTACAAATCCCAGCAATCGTCCCACTTCTATACAGAAGACACATTTGTGTGGGTTCAACCGAATTCGATAATGCCTACACCTCATGAAAATTGCTCGTAAATGGACAAGGTGGTCAGCTCGACGTAATGAATGAGCGGGCAAATCATCAAGATACGGTTGCACAATGTTTTTGATGTCATGAAACGAATAATACATCGCCCTTTGAAAAGTTGCTCCGGTGTTCTTAAGCCCAAAAGGTAATTTTCAATAAGCAAATGTCCCCCATGGACAAATGAAAGCCGTTTTTGGTTGATCGGTAGGTAGAATATTGATTTGATTGTAACCCGAAAAACCGTCCATAAAGGAAAATATTTCACTGCCGGTACAATCGTCAATTATTTGATCGATATAGGGTGTTGGGTAGTTGTCCTTTGGAAAAGCTCGATTAATGTCCCTATAGTCGATGCATATTCTTATTTTTCCCTGTTTTTTGTTAACCGAAACAATATTCGATACCCAATCTGTTAACGGGATCGGATAAATGAACCCTGCTTTCAACAGCTTCTCAACTTCTACTTTAATTGCAGCCGCTTTTCGTGGGTGAATCTGACGCAAATGTTGCCGGACGGGTTTAGCGTCCAGGTAAGTCTTGATCTCATGAACAACAATCGTGGGATCAATTCCTGGCATTTCCTCATAGGACCAGGCAAACACGTCGCGGAATTCTTGAAATAGGGCCTTGTATGTCTGAATTTCGTCATCTGTACACGAGGCACCTATATGAATGTGCTCAACAATTCCGGGCTTAACTGAAATGTCAATGGGAATAGTTCAAGAGATGTTTCCCAAATTCAGCTCTAAATCAGGATTTTTCATTGGATTTTGAGCTTCTTTGACACATTCAGCTGTAAAGATTGATGAGAAATCATTTTCAAAACGATCATCCTCAGGTAAAAACGAAGATCTGTGATGGAGATCTTCCCATGGTAAATCGTCTACACACAGGACTTCACGAATTTTCTCGTCAGATGACACAACTTCGGGAAACGCTATTAACTCCGAGGTTGACGTGAAAAGTGATTCCTCACGGACCACATTCATTTAGTCGATTTTGGTTGAACGCGGGTCGGTAAAATACTACACGACTTCATAGGAAATTTCATATGGACTCAAAGGCATAGCATCACCAAATGAGTCTATCTCAGATTCAGAAGGAACGATCCAAGGATCTCATAAACAATAGTGTCTGATGTAATCATATGAATGGATGCAAACGAAGACAATGTGTTGATTGGAGGAAAAGGAAAAGTTCCCAGTAAAATGACATATTTAACTAATCCTACTCCAACATCCTTATAAGGGATAGTCGTTTTACCGACATGCTGAATACTCTCTGAAGAGGATGGGTCGGATGAAAAGTAAGCCAGCTGGTCTATTGTTACGATATTGCCATTATGTGGAAACTTTATTACTTGAAAGACCGATGAAACGACCACTGTCATAGCGTAAGACCAACTTCAACCCAAGAGAAGGTTGTAGTCTAGAAGGGCATCAACCACCTCCACATCTAGACTAACGGTTTTTCCTTCAACCCCTATAGGCAAATCCTGTAGAATGCCAAACGGATGAAACCCATGGCCATCAAAGGCCTTAAGAATTGTCGGGGATTGGTTTAGTGAAGGAGAACCAAGCGATCTCCAACATTGTATCGACATAATACACGTGGAAGCTCCCTCATCAATTACAGTCCGATGAATAGGCATTTTTTTGACTATCACTCGGATCTGGAAAGCCATTTGATGAGGTAAACACGGTGTACTATTTTCTAGATCAAAGATTATTAGGTTCAGGTCCTGAACATCAACATGGACTATAGCCGACATTGCTGAGGGTGAAATAGCTAAGTCCTCAACAATGTTATAATTCTGGGCCGCTCTCGCATGTGGATTGAAAGCAGACTTTCAAAGTATACCCTTGGTGGGCGGTTTGATTACTAAGTCCGGGTTAGGTTTCTCGATCTGTAGTGGATCGGAACCGGGAGTTGAGGTTGATGGATTAGAATGAGAAGATTCTTCTTCTTTGCCATCAACAGGACTTTTACTACCATAATTTTGCGATCGAGTCGCAATCCTTACATGAGACATCATCAATATGGGTTCTTCACTGGCACTCGAGGAAGAACCTATCATCTTAATCTCCTGCTTTGGAAATGGATCTTTCAAAACAGCAGGAGTTGGGGAACCTTTGACGATTTTCACAACCTCTCCCCGATGAGGGCAATCTCTTTTAAAATGATCCTCTTCACAAATAAGACAAGGATGACGAGGTTTGCGCTTTTCGTCGTTGGTTTCTGACTTTTCAGTTTTCTCCTTTGGAGTTTTGTCTGCTTTATTCTTCTTCTTGCCTTTCTTTTTCCCACCGGATTTTGATTTAGCCGTAGATGACTCTACAACATGAATATCGGCGGAAACTTCAGCAGAAGAATCTCCTGTCAGGGAGTCTGGTAAGGTTATAATAGGAGAAGAATTTTTTGAAGACTTCTTCTTACTTTTAGTGTTCACTGTACCAATCATACCATCAGCGGCATGAGACCCCGAAGGAGCGGCAGCTATTTGATTCGACTTAGGAAGATCTGGGATCTTTTCGTGTAACGTACCTGACTGAGTATAAACTAAGTCAAGGTACTGCACTTGAGCAATCACTTGCTCTTCAATAACTACTCCGGCCTTAGCTACTTCTTTAGTAATCTTCGGTAGCAATGATTTAACAAACCATTCAGCTAAGATCTGGTCCGGGATAAAAACTTTCACTAACCGCCTTCGACATCTCCATTCATGAATATGATCGGAAATATATGTGGACGTCGATTGTTTTAATGAAGTTAGTAACTCCGTGCCATTATCATATCTGACCGGCAACTGAAAATGAGTTAAAAACGAGGTAGCTAACTGGCTAAAATTATAAAAAGAGGCCCGTGGTAACTCAATGTACCACTTGGCCGCAAGACCAATGAGAGTACGCTGGAAAAGACATAAGCGGATCGAATCATCCGAGATGGAATTAGAGGCACACCAGTGGTGGTAATTCATCACATGATTTGACGAGTCCTCTCCAGACTTACCTTCGAACTTGGGTATGTCACTGGGCAACTTATTTGGCATTGGCGGCCAAAACGAAAGATAATTTATTGGATCGTTCGTTAGGCGCGACAAGTCTGGTAAATCCAAAGTTGCGATAAACGGAAATTGTCGATTAGGATCCCTAAAACTCTGGGTCACAAGACCAGTCCCAGGAGGAGGATATCCATGATAATTAGGAATAGGAATCGTGTTCGGGATATTGTATCCTCCCGAAAAACCAGGATTAACCGGACCGTACTGGGTTGTTGTGATTGTTGATAAGTGTACCCAGGATACGGTTGATACTGGTAAACTGGCTGTTGGACAGCAGGACCGAATTGGTACTGTCCCTAGTACGGTTGATAAGTGAATTGTGGTTGACTTGTGACAACCGTACTTAAACCAGGTTGTCCTACAGGCATCTGAACCGTAGTTTGAATCGTGGATCCAGACGATGGTAAAGATGTTCGAGGAGTAGTTACAGAGACAGTAGAAACCGGAGTTGTCGATACTCTAGAAGTAGGTGGGGTAGATTGAACATATGTTGCGGTAGTTGCAGCAGTCGTTTGAGATGGAGTACTAGGTGCAATAGGCCCAGACTGAGAAACTACCGAAGGTACAAAAGTTTGAACATCAGACTGGACTGGTTGCTGGGGTGAACCAAAAACTAAGGGTTGTCTAGTTTGAGATGACAACTGTACACTTGGCTGCAATACCTGTTGAATTTGCGATGGATCCCACACTATGTTCATTCTGGGGTATTGACCCATAACAAGTTGAGGATATTGAGATCCATAACCGGATTGAGGGTAGGATTGATAACTGAAAGGTACATTTTCCATACCTTGAACATAAGATTGACCTTGGGGTGGTTGGAAACCTTGACTCGAGTACTGACCTTGGGGTAGATACCCTTGAGGTAGGTACTGATACTGGGGTTGACCTTGAGGTATAAATTGATACTGAGGTTGACCTTGGGGTACATATTGAGTCTAGGATTGACCTTGAGGAATGTATTGCACCACAAGTACATATTGTCCTTGAGGTTGCCCCCCAGACACAATTTGTGTACCTTGAGGTTGCCCCCCAGGCATTAATTGAGGCTGCCCCCCAGGCGGTAACTAGCCACCTTGAGGTTGAGAACTGGGAATTGAACCTGACATCATATAAATGTCTCCTACGCTCAACGGTTTATTACCATTGTTTCTAGTTAATAACCCATGTTCAATGGATTGAGGAGATGCTCCCGCAAAAGTACCAGAAAGTGACTAATACCCAGAGGGAACAGAAGGACCGTCGTACAAAAAAGATTCAGGCGATTGAGTAAACATGGATGACTGACCAGACATATTTACAGGAGTATTGAGCGCCTCCAGATGGTTCATGCATCCCAAAGAAAGAGGAACTTATCCCATCAAGAGGGGAGCTATCCCATTAAAAGAGGGGCTTATCCCATTGATGGTGCACCTGATTAACTTCCTCCAAAGCATTATAAATACAGGCATTGGGCCAGAGGGAGGAGAGGTTGAAAGCTAAACATTCCTAAGGGTAGATGTTGTTGAAATTAGGACTCCCTTATAGAGCTTGAGAGGAGAGATTCCCATCCTTTCTTAGCTTCATTTGGAAGTGGGTGAGCTGATCAAAGTAAAGGAGAACTCTTGCTGGACCCTGGGAGGGACCTGCACAACACCAAGGCACTGGTTGTAATGGTTTCTTTTGTTTCCAATTAATACAATTAAGATCATTTTTCTCAACAAGTTGTTATATATAATTTGTTTCATATACTCCTTGGTCTTTATGATGAATATGTTTTATTATATGAGTTATTCACGTGCTATGTAATCGTTTACCTGTTAGCGAATGCAGACTTCAAGGAGAAGGAGGAGCTCATCTGGATCGGAGAGGCTTGGCTGCTACAAACAGCGTTGGACTAAAGGTATGCTTTAAACACCTGGTTGCTTGTATTTTAAATACATATTTAGGGAAAGATAGTGCTTGATTGTCTTGTTTGTCACTAGAAAGCCTTAGCTTCTAGGGAGGTCGTTTTTGTCCGCAAAATTGACTCTTTCCGCATGACAAAATGGCGACTCCACTGGGGATTGAACCTGGAATCTCTGGTCTGCGAAACCAGAGATTCTAGGTTCAATCCCCAGTGGAGTCGCCATTTTGTCATGCGGAAAGAGTCAATTTTGCGGACAAAAACGACCTCCCTAGAAGCTAAGGCTTTCTAGTGACAAACAAGACAATCAAGCACTATCTTTCCCTAAATATGCATTTAAAATACAAGCAACCAGGTGTTTAAAGCATACCTTTAGTCCAACACTGTTTGTAGCAGCCAAGCCTCTCCGATCCAGATGAGCTCCTCCTTCTCCTTGAAGCCTGCATTCGCTAACAAGCAAACGATTACATAGCACCTAAATAACTCATATAATAAAACATATTCATCATAAAGACCAAGGAGTATATGAAACAAATTATATATAACAACTTTTTGAGAAAAATGAACTTAATTGTATTAATTGGAAACAAAAGAAACCATTACAACCAGTGCCTTGGTGTTGTGCAGGTCCCTCCCAGGGTCCAGCAAGAGTTATCCTTTACTTTGATCAGCTCACCCACTTCCAAATGAAGCTAAGAAAGGATGGGAATCTCTCCTCTCAAGCTCTATAAGGGAGTCCTAATTTCAGCAACATCTACCCTTAGGAATGTTCAGCTTTCAGCCTCTCCTCCCTCTGGCCCAATGCCTGTATTTATAATGCTTTGGAGGAAGTTAATCAGGTCCACCATCAATGGGATAAGCCCCTCTTTCAATGGGATAGCTCCCCTCTTGATGGGATAAGTTTCTCTTTCTTTGGGATGCATGTACCATCTAGAGGCGCTCAATACACGTCAAACCATCTTCTAGAATGCTCTAGAATCGACCACAAGTAACTTTTTTGAAGTAAAACTCGTGCCTTTTGACCTTTACAAGAGTACGCACCCATCCCTTTACAGACAGAGCATACAAGTACACAGGTATTGTGAACTTGAGGTGCGTACACGTAGGTAAGGGTAAGAGAAACTACGTAACCAGAGTTAATTGACTTTTTAAGGACTTTCTCTCTTTCTTGGGGTTTGACATGAGGAGCAGAGGTATAAGACTTGCCAAGGAGGATAGTATGACGGTTGATGGAGCCATACTGACTGCAAATAGTCATGGTGACAAATTTTAGTGTAACACTATCCTTTCAAATGATTTGACCTCCATCACCATAGCCCTAGCTTTGCCTATGTAGCAATTGAGTTAGGGTTGCCAAGTTCCTCCATGAGTCTCTTAAGGTAAAAGCAATGATGTTTCCATGCTTTTTAGCTCTTTCCCATTTTCCTCCTTCATTAGGATTTAGAAATCCCATAAATAGGTCGAACTTGAGATGTTTCCTTGCTATTCTGGGTGGATTTAGTAGGGAATATAAAGATATTTATGAGTCAATTCACTACTTTAACCTCTAGATGCTCATTAGGATCCACTAACAATGTTCCCAAACTAACAACTAGAGTTAGTATGGTCACTAACGCTCCATTAGGCTTACAGAGAAGCTTTATAAAGCATGTTGTCAGTGTTTAGCCAGCGTTAGTGCAGAAACAAGGCTTGCGATCTTGGCCTTTGCTTCAGCTATCATGTCTTTCCCCTCTGAGCTGGTGACGGGGTCATTTTTCTGTATAATAGATGCCCCCTAAAGTATGAGATCAAAGGCTATGATGATGGCCGAAATACTTTACTTAACTGTAATTTTCCTTCTTCGACAAAAAGAGAGAGAGAGGATCAAAGCTTTGGGCGGTACTAAAAACCTGATACAACACATATATATAAAACAACTAAAATCATTTCCTAGGTTGGGCATTCCCATGCTCAGTAGCTATGTCAGAGTAATTTTCTCATAAAAGAGATATGACGATGTTGGCTGCCAATAAGCACAATGCGGATCCGGTGTCATAATAGGATGATTATGATGAGCTATCTCCAAAAAACAATATATGCAACTTGGGAGAGTGTTGGGTAGCACAAGCCCCGTGGAACGAGTATGGGTTGCGAAGCCCAGAATTTTGGGTAATATTAGGATAAAAGACTCTGCGGAAAGCGTGGAGTGCGAACTATAGGAGGTTGAGTCAAAGGGTAGTCTGCCTGCAAATAATGTAAAAAAATAGTAATAGAGTCGGCCCGTAGAGGGATCGTGGGCCAAGGGAAAGTATAAATAGAGTGTGGCTCTATGAGGGAAGAGTAGTTCTTTTGGAATATGGAATGTAATGGGTTCTTAAAGGAAATAGCCTGAAAGCATCTGTAAGTCTGAGTCGAGGGAGTAGGATAGAAGGTAGAGGCTCTGTAGCTGTGTGTGCAAAGGCCTGGAAAGTCTGCAGCTGTGTGCACGGACCCCTGCAGCTGAGTGCATAGGGTGGATCTGGATGTATTGTTGAGGATTGGTAATAAAGATAAGTTTCTTCTGAATTTTGTGTTAATTGCGACTTTACTCTTTTATGATAAATGAAATGTTATGATTTCTGCATTTTCTACAGTTGAATACATGTGAACTGGGTTAATCTTGATGCACGAAGTAACCAAAGTAATAAATGTTTTCTTAAAGACCACTTTAACTATATCAAACTAGTAATAAGTGATTCAATCTGTAATAAAAGTGATAAGGGTATTCTAATCTGTGCGGAATTGGCACTGCGTGAGGCTGCAGAACAGCATGTGAGCCCCAAACCATATCCAAGACATCTCCAGGGTGTGGAAACCTAGTTCCAGCACCCTCCCCTACTACCTCGGGTGAGACCTCAGTCTGCGCTTCGTGAGCTGTTGCCGAAAGGGCCGGTAGCTGCGGGATTTGTTTGGCTAAATAATGCTTCCAAACCTAGGTCAAGCCCCAATAAGCCAACAAATGGTTCTGTTGCCGAGACTGGGATCTGCCTAAGAGGTGTCTCGTGTGAAAGGTGGGGATGCTAGAGAAAAGAGTGACGAAATATCAGGACGATAGTAATGGCGAGTGCCATCCAATTACCAGTATTCAAAGGAGTAGGTAGTGAAGATACGGAAAAGTTTTGGTTTGTATTGAATTCAGTATGGAACGCGCAGCAGAACACAAATGATAATATCAAGAAATCCGTCTTAGTCAACACACTGCAAGACCGAGCACTAACATGGTATATGAAGTATTCAGGCATCAACCCAACAGTGGGGATAGCGGACATCCACACGGAATCAAAAAGGAGTTCAACCGGCCAAAATCGGAATCGCAGTCGGTCATGGGATTCAAAGAGATCACAATGATGCCTAGTGAGACCCCGTGGGATCTGGATCAAAGGTTAAAAATCACTATTCGTGAGGCCAACATGACCCTGACGGATGCACAGCACCGCGCTTGGTTCATCGCATCACTAATGCCATATCTGAAATCGGCTTTGTCATAGCAGAAGATCTCAACCCAAGCAGAAGTGTTGGAGGTAGCAATGCAGCTACACAAAACCCCGGTACAAGACCCAGGGTTGGGAGTTCAGCAAATCCAAGAGCAGGTCCAAAATTTGTGTTTGGAAATACAGAAGTTAAAACAAGACCAGGCGCCGGAAGTTCGAGAATAAGTTTGGTGTGTCAAGTGTAGGGGCCAGGGACATGGTAAATACCATTGTCCAGTCACAGTGAGTCTTGTGGTCACGGGGGTACCAGCACCGTTGCGACCAGAAGCACAGGCAGTGTCGAGTGTGATCGCCCTGCTTTGGTGCACAATCTGTCAAGTAGGAGGAAAACAAAACACAGATAATTTCCACCTATTGCCGAAATGTAATCAGATCCCGCAGCAGCTCTTTTTCAACTTTTGTAGATTGATGGGTCATGAGGAAAGGGATTGTCGGACATTGGTAGATCAGGCATCTACATACCGAATGCAGACTGAGGGGCGAGGTCAAAACCAAAGTGCAATGGATTCCAAGGACGAGGTTGAGGATATGGTAGAATGGGACCAGGAAGGGATCGAGGACAACTAATTTGTTACAATTGTGGAGGACCAGGATATTATGCCCGGGATTGCACAAATCAAGCTCGAATATCATGTCCCTATTGTGAGCAATTCGACCATGAACTGCTAGATTGCCCTATGTTGCTAGCACAGATTCGTGAAAAAAGGACAGCACCTCCTACAATGACACAGAATGTGCAGATGGTAAGGCCCGAACAACGTGATGAAGAATCTAAAGTAAATATGGTACTAAGGGGTGATGCAACCTTAGAAGGGGATCAGTTTGAGCCATATAAAGGTCCCTCAACGTTGACAACGTTTCTAGAAACTTGCATGAATTTACTTCGCGATAATAGGGCAGTGAAAGGACTGCATGAGGTAATTAATAGATACGCATGATGGGGAGAACCTCGCATGGTCCCACGAATGGGGAGCCATACATCGCGGACCAGAGAATAAATGCGATTAGTAGCACAAATTGGCGACTATGAGATGGATCAGGTCATTCTGGACCTCGGTTCGGATGTAAACATCTTGCCTAAGCAGATGTGGGAGCGTATCAGTAAGCCCCCACTCCAATGGTCTCTAATCCAATTATGGATGGAAAATCAACAGAAGATCTTGCCCGTGGGTAGGCTGCAAGGAATCACCGTAGACCTGGATGGTGTGAGCACTAGAACAGGCTTTGAATTTATTGAGATAGTGGACGAAAAAATATCGTACCCCGTGTTTTTGGGAATAGACTAGGCCATCGACATGAATGGGATTATTAATCTCAAGCAAAGGAAGATGATATTTGAGAAAACATTGCACTGCATAGTTGTTCTGCTAGATCCAACCGAGGGACCCCGCTACACGGAACCTGTGCACAACGACGAGCGGGACGAAGCATTGGATTGCATCTACCAAATTGCTGCACAAAGGCCAATAAGGGTAAGGTAATGGAGGAACAGAGAATTTCATAGGGTTACGTGGAACCATACACCGATGATTTGGAGGAAGAAGATGAGCAATGGCGGAATAGAATGAATGGGGCAACTACTTGAAACTGCAATATGATGACAAAATCCATGTACTAAGTTAAAGCTCAGAACTGCGAACTGCTGGTGTATGACGGGCTCACAATAGTAAATGAATTCCTAGAAAAGTTTGAGAGCGCAGGAGCCACAACTAGAATGGGTGAACCTATTTAATCATACCTTGGATGTCATCCCAAGGAATTGGTATACTGAAATAGAGCTACGACATGGCACAGGGGAGTGGGATATCTTGCACGAAAATTTTCTGTCAACATTTCTTTTCGAGTATCAATGGATGGATACAGCGGATGATGCATTAAAGCTAGTAAAGACCGCAATTTTCAAGATGCCGCTAGAACCGGAAGAAGTCATGCAACCAGACTAGTCGTGACAGTTGAGCGGGGCCTTGGAATGTTATAGTGTAAAAGCAGAAGGCGACGAGGATGATCCGCACGACATCAATATACCAGAATCTGAAGGAAGTCGAGAAGTGTGTGGCCCCAAAATAAAAGATCCAGATGTCACAGCACCATTAAAAACGAAGCAAGTGAATATCGGAACAGAGGAAGAACCAAAGTATGCTACGCTTGGGGATTACTGGGACGACGCTATAGTGGAAAAGGTCGTCGAGCTGCTCTAGGAGTATCGAGACCCTTTCCCTACCAAGATTACGAAGCTGAAAGGGATTCGAGGTGAACTAGGAATGTTGAAGATAACTTTGAAGCCTGACGCGAAGCAAGTAAAGCAGTGACCTTACCGATTGAATCCAAAATATAAAGCAAAAGTACGAGAAGAATTGGACAAGATGCTAGTAGCCGAGATCATTGAACCAGTTGAGGAGTCCAATTGGGCAAGTCCGATGGTGGTACAGGAGAAGAAACAGAAGGGTGAGATCCACATCTGCGTGGTTCTACGGAAACTGAATGATGCTTGTGTTAATGATCCATTTCCCACACCTTTTACCGATGAAGTCTTAGAAAATGTGGGTAGGCAGGAAGCATATTCCTTTACAAATGGATTCTCTGGATACCATCAGATCAAGATCACACCAGAAGATCGAAGCAAGATAATGTTTGCTACGGAATGGGGTTGTTTTTAGTATACGGTGATGCCATTTGGGCTGAAGAATGCGCTGGCAATATTTTCCCACATTGTGGTAGCTACATTCAAGGATTTTATACATAAATTCTTGGAAGTCTATCTTGACAGTTGGACCATCATTGGCTTGGTTAAGACACATACTGAGAGCTTATGATTAATGCTGGATACTTGCCTTCGACACCAGATTGCGCTCAATCTAAATAAGTGTACGTTCCTTGTTCCTTTCAGGAACTTGCTGGGCCACGTAGTTTGTAGGCAAGGCCTGATGGTGGATCCGAAAAAGATCATTGTCATACTAGGTCTGCAAGCACCGCGCAATGTCAAACACCTACGCGCTACACTGGGACACATGGGGTACTATCAGAAGTTCATAAAAGGTTACGCCCAGATCAAGGCTCCAACGGAACAGTTGTTAAAAAAGGATGCCACGTATTGCTGGAACAAGGAATGTAACAAAATCCTGGAATTGCTGAAGGAAAAAATGGCATCTACCCGTATCTTGATCTTTCCAAAATGAGACGTGGAGTTCCATGTGCATGTCGACGTGTTGTGTATCATGTTAGGAGTAGTACTTACTCAGGAAGGAGCGGAGGGAGTTGACCACCCGATTGCTTTTGTAAGTTGAAGGTTGTCAAAAGCTAAGAAGAATTACTCTACTGCTGAGCAAGAGGGATTGGCGATGGTTTACGCACTCCAGAAGTATCATCACTATTTTCTTGGAGGGCATTTTAATATGTATACTGACCACTCTACGCTAAAATACCCAGTGAATAAGCCTGTGTTCGGGGGGTGCATCTGTCGATGGTTGTTGTTGTTTCAGGAATATGATTTTGAGGTTGTTGTAAAGCAAAGATGTCTGAATGTGGGTCCATACCACTTATCCCGGATTGAGATGGGAGAGGAACCCACGAATCTAGAAGAAGGACTCCCAGATGCCCAGTTGTATGTAATGCTCATTGCGAATGGCCACTTTGAAGATATAATCCATTTTTTGACTACCGGCATTGCGCCGCAGGTGTATTCTGTGCAACAAAAGAAGGAATTGGTGACATGATGTTTCTCGGAAAACTAGTGTCTTTTTGATCTTCTAGTCCCACTAGGATTGGCAACTATCCTAGAAACAAACAATCAAAGCAATTTGTGATTTCCTCTATGTATAATAGATAAGAGAGAGGTAAAGGAACCAACCTGGATCTTCCGCTTAACTCCTTGCTTGATCTCTCTCCAACTTGATAGAACTTGCAACTCCTCTCCATACTTATCCTACTTGAAGAGTACTTGTAGAAACACAGTAACAAAGAACTATCAAAGCATCTCGATCTATTATATCATAAGCATTGCAGAATCAGAAATACAATGAACATACAATGGCATTCACAAATACACGATTGTATGGAGGAAAACTCAAAGAACTTTATTAAAGTATAAGGGAGAATTACAACCCAGCTATCTAATCCAGCATCATCCTCCCAACATCAAAGCCCTCTTCACTTCATGAAAAGCAAGGTCACCCAACAATACAATGCTCCTTCTCAAAGACAAACTATCAACACTTCCTTACAAATTACAAAATTCCAGCCTCCATATCTCTCAGATGAGGGATCCATTTATAGATGTTTGTAAAGGTGTGATTCATCTCTGGGTTTTTGATTAGTTTCATTCCACTTGTTGTTCTTGGTTCCACTTTGAGATTTCTTGGATCTCTTACACATCCCTGAATGAATTCAGAGAGGCAAGTGTCATAGGAGAAGTTTCTAGAAGATTCCATGAGCATCCACTTAGCAAAATGTCTCAGACATTTGTCCATTCTCGCTCATCGCACCCCACAGAAGGCCCCTTTAGTATGCATCGCACCTGGCTAGTGTAGGAGTCGGTATGCATCGCACCCTGATAGTGGAGCAGTCAGTACAGTCTAGTTTTGGCCAGTTCTGAGTGGTTTTCTGGGTGGAACTTTTGGGGAATGATGTAATCAGTTGACCATGGTCCTTTAGGGTATGAAACAACACTTTTATGGGTTAAAGAGCCCTTGGTTTATTGATATATCAGATTGGGATTAATGTGCCAAAATATGTCTATAACAGTTTCCCCCTAAAGCAGGAATTCGTAAATCTTTTGATGTCGGGTGAAATACTTTATCATGAGGATCCGAGGTATTCGAACTGGGAGGTGACCTGTAATAAGATACAATACAATACGTCATCATCATATTATTTTCATGATCTAACTGAGGCGGGCATTCCCATGCTCAACTTTATAAATTCATTTTCATGTACATAGAACAGATAACCGTCTGCAGTTGTAGACTAGTGATTCTTTATATGTTGAGTCATCATCCCTTAGCTTGGATGATCATTTGTACAGCTTCTGTGTACATTTTATGTCTTTATATTCCTGAATATATCACAGCCCAGATGGATGAAACTAGATCCGGGGTCTTCAATCTCATTCAATCTTCACTTGATGTACAAGATGATCCATGTGAAAATATGTCCTGAAGTCGAACATGGATAGACATCGCCTTATTACCAGCCAATAATGTAAGCTGTTAATAGACGCGAGAGGAATCACCGATAATGATAATGACCCTCAATTTACTATAGTACAATTCACGTGGTGTGAATATATGATCCAATGTCGAACACCACAGAAAATATTTTGGTCGAAGGCCATTGATGTCAACCTCTCACCAGAAGTGAGAAACTTGCCATTGAGGCATGCAAGCTTCAAAGTACTGAAAGGGTTGTTTCTAAGTCAACTTCTTGGATAATGAGCTGATGTCGACAAGTAGTGACTCGTCGTAGGAGGGCCTTAATGTATCCCACATCTACGACACAAAATGAAGCAAATGATTTTCTGGAGGTGAAAACAATTTGATGATACAAGGTTCAGGGATGGCGGTCATGAAAAATGGAGGGTGAAGGTATTGCAGTGGATGAGGCATTAACTAGATGGTGAATTCTTTGAATGACTTCTCTTGAATATATCGGTGACACTGTAGCGTTAACCCCAAAAGATGGATGGTATGGAGGACCAATGATGATATGACCGGTGAACGGAATAACCCAACCCGACTCAATCATGGTGATGGAGTGAAAGTGTCATGTTCAAGAGCAACCTGTTACCAATAAAATTCTTCAAGTTTTCTTCCCTTTTTCCCCAATCATTGCTGACCAGTACCTCTTTATTTTTTTCAAGCTTGAGGAGGATAACATATGCTTGTTCTATAATTTTCCCTTCAGGCAAACCTATCGCTATGTTTTAGCGAGATTAGCGACAGTGAAACTCATTCTCATTTGGGTGGACAAGTTTGTCGTTATTGTTTTAATGAGTTTCACGACAAGGATAACTAATTCCTTTTCATGTTTAGAGAGTTTGAAAAGGATGAAAAGGAAACTCCAACTGTTCTTTTTCATATCATAATCCCTTAAGTCCGAAAAAGGATAAAATAATACAAAAGGGATGAGTTTTTGATAACTTTAGCGAGCCGAAAAGACAAGCGCTTGAACTTTTTCATGAGATCATCCCTCAGGTCTGAAAAATATTTAAAATGTATGAGAGGGATGGCACTTCCAATCACTTTAGTGAGCTAGAGAGGCCAATAGCTCGACAATCTTTTCATATTTAGCAAGTCTGAAAAGAGTTTAAAGGAGACTCTTTTTTGAGGAACGAGTGGCGTTTAGGGTAGCTACTAGTTCCGGGTAATCTTGAAACTTCTCAAAACATGTTGATGTGAAGAGGGTGGCTAACAGGACCACTCATCGCAGTTGTTCCTCAAAAAGGTAAACAATCAAGTGGAAGCGTATGATCAGCCAAAAGAATGTAAGTGATGGCAAGAACACAACCAAGGTTCAAAAGGCTGATAGAATGGCAATCACAAAGGTTATTTACCGAAGGCGGGTCAATTTTTTAACGAGCTTGAACTCTAGGGGAAAATATGCTCAGTGGTAGGTTTATTTTTTAATGAGCTTGAACCATGTGATAACATTGCTCATTTTTCTTTTTATGTACGCTAGGAACGACAAACTAAAAAGCTAGAAAAACTAGAAAGCTAAGGAACTACTGAGGTTAGGTAGGATGGTTTCATCTGCAGAATGGTTCAAACACTTCCTTTGCTTCGTCCGCAGCACAGAAAAAGGTGAATGGTGGATCAAACCAATCACTGTTATCAGGAAATCTAGTGTCTATGCAGAGCTGCTAGTCCCTCTAAGGTTGGTAGCTACCTTAGAAACAAACAAACTAAAACCACTTTCGTCTTCCTTTATGAGAAATAGATAAGAGGGAATAGAGGATACCAACCTCTATCTTGCGCTTGGTTCCTTGCTTGATTCCTCTCCCTTCTGATAGATCTTTGCCACTAGCTTCCTCATCTACCCAGCTTCAAAGAGCACCTATAGAATCAAAGTAGCATAACAATATCCAAGAACATAGATCTATTATCATAAACAATATAGGACCAGATATATATTGACCACACAAATGCATATATCATCAATCATACAAGAATGTGGAGGAAAACTTGAATAGCTTTATTGATAATCAAGAATAGAAAAGAGGATTACAACCAATTGTTCTCACCCAACATCATCCTCTCAGCAAGAAAGCCCTTCTTCACCTCATGAAAAGCCTATATCACCCAACACTATGATATTGCACCAAGAAACCAGCAGCACTTCCTTACAAGATACAAAATTCCAACCTCTGGATCTCTGGGATGAGGGATCCATATATAGATGTTTGCAAGGGGGGTGAGTCAGCTTTTGAGATTTGATTAGTGTCCTCTCTCTGATAGTTCTTGAATCCACTTGGAGATTCATGATCTCTTACTCATCCCTGGGTGAATGCAGAGAGGCAAGTGTCATAGGAGAAGTTTCTGGAAGATTCCATGATCCTCCACCTTGCAGATTGACCCTGCCATTTGTCCACTCTCGCCCATCGCACCCCATAGAAGGGCTTTTCAAGATGTATCACACCTCCCGTGTGTATTTAGGTGGGATGCATCGCACTTTGACCATGGAGCAGGTGAGATGGTCCGGTTTTGACCAGTTCTGAGCAGTTCTTCATGGAGAACTTCTGGGAGAAGATGTAATCAGTTGACCTTGTTCTTTTAGAGGTTGTAACAACACTTTTAGGGACTTAAGAGCCCTTGGTTTATGGACATTTATGATTGGGTTTGCAGTGCCCAAAAATGTCTATAACAATTTCCCCCTAAAGCATGAGTTCGTTAATCTGTTGATGTCGGGTGAAATGCTTTATCATGAGGATCTGAAGTTTTTTCAAGCTGGAAGGTGACCTATTATAAGATACAATACAATACATTATCTTCATAATATTTTCATGATCTAGTTGAGGCAGGCATTCCCATGCTCATATTTATAAATTCATTTTCATGTACATAAGACAGACAATCGTCTGAGTGTAAACTGATGATTCTGGTAGAGCCATCATCCCTTAGGTTGGATGATTATCTGTGCAGTAATGATGTACATTTGATGTCTTTATTTTCCTGAATATATATCACAGCCCGGATGGACGAAACTAGATTCTGGGTCTTCAATCTCATTCAATCTTCACTCAAAGTGCAAGTCGATCCATGTGAGAGATGTTCTGGAGTCGAACATGGAAAGACATCACCTGATTACCAGCCAATGATGTAAGTTGTTAACAGGCGCGAGAGGAATCACCGATAATGATGATGACCCTCAAGGTACTGCAGTACAAGTCACATGGTGTGAATAAGGGACTTGGCGTCGAACACCATGCAAAATCTTTCGGTCAAAGGCCATTGATGTAAACCTGTCGCCGGAAGTGAGAAACTTGCCATTGAGGCATCCAAGCTTCAAAGTACTGAAAGGGTTGTTCCTAGATTAACTTCTTCGATAATGAGCTGATGTCGACAAGAAGCGATCCATCATAGGAGGGCCTTAGTGAATACCACATCAATGACACGGAATGGAGCAAATTATTTTAATGGAGGTGAAAACGATCTGGTGATATAAGGTTCAGGGTGGCGGTCATGAAAGAATGGAGCGTAAATGTATTGCAGTGGGTGAGACACAGGTGAATTCTCTGAGCGACTTCTCTTGAACATATCGGCAACACTGACATGATGGATTGGTAGCATTAACCCCAAATATGGATGGTGTGATGGAACCATGGTGATGTGACCAGTGAATGGAACAACCCAACCTGACTCGGATGCGGAGTGAAAGTGTCATGTTCAAGAGCGACTTGCTACCAATAAAGTTTCTTCAAGTTTTCTTCCCAATTTTTCCCCAGTCATTGCTGACCAATACCTCTTTATTTTTTTCAAGCTTGAGGAGGATAACATATTCTTGTTCTATAATTTTCCCTTCGGGCAAACCCATCGCTATGTTTTAACGAGCCTGGCGATAGTGAGACTCGTTCTTGTCTGTATGGACAAGTTTGTCGCTATTCAGCTTTAACGAGTTTAAGGACAAGGATAACTCGGTCCTTTTCAATTTTAGAGAGTTTGAAAAAGGGACTTAAAGAAAACTCCAATAATCCGTTTTCGTCATATAATCCCTTGAGTCCAAAAAAAGTATAAAACAATACAAAAGGGATGAATTTTCGGTACTTTTAACGAGCCGAACAAAACAAGCGCTCGATCTTTTTGTGTAATTATCCCTCAAGTCCAAAAAGATTAAAATCTAAAGGAGGGATAGCACTTCCATCCCTTTAATGAGCTGGAGAGGCCAATGGCTCGACAATCTTTTCATATTTTACGAGTAGTTGAAAAGAGCTTAAAGGAGACTCGGTTTTTGAGGAACGAGTGATAAATTCGGGTAGCAGCTAATTCCAATTAAGGTTTGGAATTTTCCAATCACGGAAGTGTCACAAGGATGGCTAACAGGATCACTCTTCGCAGTTGTTCCTCAAAAAGGGTAAACAATCAAATGGGGGTGAATGATCGGCCAATACAAAATGGAGGTGATGATGAGAACACGACCAAGGCTTCAAAGGCCGATGATAATACATTCACGATGATTATTTACCAGAAATTGGTTCATTTTTTAATGAGCTTGAACTCTGGGGGAACATTTGCTCATTTCTTATGTTTATTTTTTAATGAGCTTGAATTCCGCATTAAAACTACTCGATCCAGTCGTCTAATAAGGATATCTCATATAAAAATGACATCTTTTCAAAGCTTTGCCCCACATCCTTTATTTATGCAAGTTAGGAAACGACCAATCCTACGAGTTTAAAGGGTTAGACGACCTACAAATTTAAAAAAATAAATGGTTGCTCTTCACTTGCATGCCAAAAGGTTTGCATGCCCCCAGGTATAGCGAAGTAGAGTTTCCCAGTTACCCCTCAATTTGCAGACAAAACATTTGTTTTATCGGGAAAGGCCTACCTTTTCCAGGTTACCCCTCAATTTGCAGACAAAACATTTGTTCTATCGGGAAAGGCCTACCTTCTAACAGAGGTATCTTATTCTGGTCTAACCCCATTTTCCTAAATGGACGGGTGTGTCAACCAGTCATATATCCTTTGTGGAAACCTACCCTATACCCAAGGTTTTCCTGTCAAAACAGGCCAGGGTACATGTCCCCTGGGTTTCAGTCATATCCTCCAAATCACTCGCGCTCATCAGGAGGACGGACTGGGGATTGATGAGACATTCCTTGCGTGAAAAGACCATTCAGGGTTGGTGTATGACTATTTGCTATGTGTGAACCAGGGAATGAAAGCTGGTCTATGAGCTTGACCACTCTTCCTTCATGTGGAAAACACATTACTCTAAAGAGTGAGGAGACAATGGCTCCCATGCAATAAATATAGTCACGTCCAAGGAGTAGATTATAATCCAGGGGTCCTTGGACTACCATTACGTTCATGTGAATGGTTTTCCTTCTCAATGTTATCGGCACATTGGGAAGGATCCCTAACGGTCGACTGGTTCCTTTGTCAAAGCCTGTTAGATTTCTCATCTCAGGCAAAAGCGATGGCAAACCAAGTGCTTTCCAAGTAGTTGAGGAAAGGATACTCACAGAAGCCCCTTCATCTATGATGGTACCAGCCATGACCATTCTATATATTTTAGCAATGATTTGAAATGGTACACTAGCCCGTAAACGAGGTCTGCCTAGTAGATTCCAATCGAAGGAAACAACCAGGTTGCTTGGAGGTGGGACTGAATAGACGGCCATATATGACTCTGACGAACTTCCTTCCTGCGGTAAAGGAACGAGTAGACTGCCCCCGTGTTCATTGGAGTCTGTTCTTACGAAGAGAATTTGAACGGTGTCGTTCTTGTTCTCTTCAATGACTGTATCATCTGAAGATTGATCCTCTGAAGGCAAGACCGGGTCAACTGCCACTTCGACCTTTTGACTTTCTTCTAGTGTGGATTCAAATGGTTTATCTTCAATGATAGACGCTTTGGCCAACCACAAGGGCATGTCAGCCGGATTTTCAACTAGTGACGGACTCGGCAAGAGCTTCTTATATCCAGGAGGAAGCCGTGAAACCAAACGGTCGTCCAAAACTCTTTTAGCCTCATCTAAGAAGGGACAACGGTGGACGGTGTGATCACCTTCACACAGTTTACAAGGAAATTTACATCTCCCTTTTTTTCCAGGGGTTTCACTTTCACTATTTGATGGTGTACTTTCAACATGATCATCAGAGGTTGATGACACCGGATTGTGCAAACGAGGAGACCAATCCCTTAAGATCCAAGGGATGCAAGGACAATCTCAATGATAGTGGTCTCCTTTGCAAATGACATATGGCGATTTAGGCCTAGATGGTGCAGTGCATGGATTTTCGCTAGACGATGCCTGGTTGCCCCTTTTCGCCTTTGGCTCCTTCTTCTTCTTCTCTTTCTTCTTCTTCTCCTTCTTCTTCTCAGTTACTTGATTTTTGGCTTTACCAGCTTCATCAAGCGAAGAGGAAGGAGGAGAGGAATAATTGGATGAAGTAGAGGGTTGGGGGGTAACTCTGGTATCATTTAGTTGTTGACTTGATTGTTTAGGAATCACGGTGTTCTGAACGACAGAAGTTGAGAAGAGCCATACGGGCAAGCCGATTGTCAATCCCGGAAGTGACAATGTGGCCATATGGGGTGTGCCAACATCTCCCCAAGAGGAGAAAGGACTAGGATTTCCCCCAAGGGGAACTCCTTGGTTGGTGAATTCCATTTTTCTCAAACTAAGACCAACGTAGGAAAGGTGATATTTATTCCGATTAAAATAAATTTTAGACGCTTTGACACAACTTGTTTTTTCAATTTTTAAGAGTCGAGAAAAAACAAAATATGACTCTAGTCGCCTTCGATTTTTAATGAGCCTGAAGTGACAAGTGCTCAGATGGACCTTTTCCTTTAAGGAGTCTGAAAAGGAATGAAAGAGACTTCTCTGGAAATCTAGACAGAGGGATTACCAAACCAATCGCAAAACTGCAGAATACTTTTTATGGTACGGCAGTCAATCTTCCCAAAGGCTGTGTTCAGTGCATTGCGATCGATAGGGCGACAGACACAGCTTCCTATGGATAAAGGATAAAGCCTATTGTGTTCTCCCAATATATACTTGACGGTACGTGGGAGCACAAGTTCGTACTGGCACTTATCGTCTCAAAGTGGAGGAATCACCCAACCATCAATGAAAACAACAGTTACCAGGCTTTACGACGCCAGAATACGTCTCTAGCCTAGACTTCTAAATGTTGTGTGTTAGGTTCCAAATCGTTTTTAGATTCATTAAATTTATTTTACAGTTGATGTTGCTTAAGAAATTTGCCTTTCAGGTTCACCGCTTGATGTAGATGTACAATTCCTAAAATGCAATCTAAGATGATAAACAATCATTTAATCTTCTTTTTGCAATGAAAATCCTAGCTACTAAGGAAAGAGAGATGATATTCTTTCAACATAGAGCAGAGAGCACACACTATATGCAATGTCCTAAATCAAACCAACTAACAGTCTAAATGCAAATGCACATGCATGTATTTGTTTTCAGCCTTCTTAGTGTGTGAGTGATAAAATGAAAGCCAAGCGCAAATCTGAATTATTTTTCAAAACGACATTACTAACAAGTTTCTTATCAAGACAAAATGAAGACAATGACGACACTTTGCGATTTGGAATTGAAAACTTGCTTTCGACACTTGAAAAACTACTAATTCAAATCAAATACAAGAGTAACAGTGTAATTGACTATCAAGAACAATCAGATTCTCTTCTATGACTGAAAATGACACTTGCGACACTTTCAAATCAAGAAACGACAGTTCAATTACGCTACTTCTTTGTAAAAGAGAACTGAAAATGGCTCAAAATACATAAAAAAAATTTACAGTTCTTTGCACAATGGAGGCGGAATAATGGCAAGGAAGGGGGTTTCAACAGAGGTGTACTGACTACAGGCAGTAAAACTCCTGAATAGAGCTGAAAAGAGTGAACACAGAAACCAAAATCTAAGAGCAGAAGAGGCCTTGTCTGATCAGCGCACTTGTAACACATGGAAAAAGAGATGTAGCGCACCTACTACACTCAGGAATGCGATGCATCCCGAATCCAAAGAAGAGACAGTGCGATGGTCCAGGGACGAGACTTCAACTGGGTTCCGGGTCACAATTTGTAGCTCGGTTCAGGGATTTAGGCCGAGCAAGTGGTAATCAGTAAATCAATCACAGGGGTAGATCTAAAGAGGTTACTAGAGCCACCACAAGGGCAATTAGAGAGCTTGTAAATCGATTGTTCAGTTCATAAAAAAAACCCGAAGATAGACTGAAGCAGCATTGGTCTACTTTGCACTTGCATAGCAAATGCAATTCGAAGGCTAGCTGGCTTGACTTCAGGCTCCGTCTGTAAGTTTATAAAGCAAACAAATGTGGATAAACAAACAATCTATTCACTCCTTAGATGAGTCTCCATTTTGTTATCAGGAAATCTAGTGTCTATGCAGAGCTGCTAGTCCCACTAAGGCTGGTAGCTACCTTAGAAACAAACAAACTAAAACCACTTTCGTCTTCCTTTATGAGAAACAGATAAGAGGGGAATAAAGGAGACCAACCTCTATCTTACGCTTGGTTCGTTGCTTGATTCCTCTCCCTTCTGATAGATCTTTGCCACTAGCTTCCTCGTCTACCCAGCTTCAAAGAGCACCTGTAGAATCAAAGCAGCATAACACTATCCAAGAACATAGATCTATTATCATAAACAATATAGGACCAAATATATATTGACCACAAAAATGCATATATCATCAATCATACAAGAATGTGGAGGAAAACTTGAAT
This sequence comes from Pinus tabuliformis, assembly GCA_031772625.1. Classification (NCBI taxonomy): domain Eukaryota; kingdom Viridiplantae; phylum Streptophyta; class Pinopsida; order Pinales; family Pinaceae; genus Pinus; species Pinus tabuliformis. The sequence continues at coordinate 875,810,500 of CM062815.1, forward strand.
AGCTTTATTGATAATCAAGAATAGAAAAGAGGATTACAACCAATTGTTCTGACCCAACATCATCCTCTCAGCAAGAAAGCCCTTCTTCACCTCATGAAAAGCCTAGATCACCCAACACTATGATGTTGCACCAAGAAACCAGCAGCACTTCCTTACAAGATACAAAACTCCAACCTCTAGATCTCTGGGATGAGGGATCCATATATAGATGTTTGCAAGGGGGGTGAGTCAGCTTTTGAGATTTGATTAGTGTCCTCTCTTTGATAGTTCTTGAATCCACTTGGAGATTCATGATCTCTTACTCATCCATGGGCGAATGCAGAGAGGCAAGTGTCATAGGAGAAGTTTATGGAAGATTCCATGATCCTCCACCTTGCAGATTGACCCTGTCATTTGTCCACTCTCGCCCATCGCACCCCATAGAAGGGATTTTCAATATGCATCACACCTCCCATGTGTATTGAGGTGGGATGCAACGCACTTTGACCATGGAGCAGGTGAGATGGTCTAGTTTTGAACAGTTCTGAGCAGTTTTTCATGGAAAACTTCTGGGAGAAGATGTAATCAGTTGACCTTATTCTTTTAGAGGTTGGAACAACACTTTTAGGGACTTAAGAACCCTTGGTTTATGGACATTTATGATTGGGGTTGCAGTGCCCAAAAATGTCTATAACAATCACCTAACCTAAGAAGTTGAAAAAATTAGAAAGCTAAAAAATTTAAAAAGCTAAAAAATAAAATTGGTCGTTTTTAGCTTGCATAAAAAGGTTTGCATGCCCCCAGGCATCAAGAAAAGGAGAGTCTCCAGGTAACCATATGGAAGTCACTGCGGTTAAGCAGGATCATTTTGTCAACGGAGCCGATGAAACACTCCTTTGGCTTTGTCCATCAAATAGACAAAGGTGAATGGTGTGAGATAACACCTCCAATCACATAACCTATAGGTAAACCTATCTTCTCAGCTAGGTTCATCTGCCTAGGAAAAACAGGGTGCATGTCACCTAAGGTTCATTACTTTCACTGGACTACTCACTGTAATTAGGTGGATGGAATGAAGTTTGAAGAGACACTCTTGGTATGAAAGGACCATTTAGAGATGATGTTTGACTTGAAGCTATGTTTGAACCGGGAAATGAAAGTTGGTCAATAGTGACGATTTTGCCTTCATGTGGGAAACACATCACTCGAAAGAGTGTGGAAACAATAGCTTCCATGCTATAAACATAGTCACATCTGAGGAGTAGATTGAAATCTAATAGTCCTTGGACTACCATCATGTTCAAGTGAACGATTTTCCTTCTCAAATTTATCAGAAACTTAGGAAGAATCCCTAACGGTTGAGTGGTTCTTTTGTTAAAGCTTGACATATTTTGAGTAACAGGCATAAGCGATGGCAAGCCAAGCGCTTTCTGAGTAGTTGAGGAAAGGATACTCACTGAAGCCCCTTCATCTATGATAGTGCCAGACACGATCATTTTGTAAACTTGTACTATGATTCGGAATGGTACATTAGAAGGAAGGCGGGATCTTGCTAGTCGATTCCAATCAAAGGAAGCGACTAGACTGCTTGGAGGGGGTACCAAATAAATGGTAGTATTAACCCCTTGAGTAGTAGGAACTGGAGGATTTTCCTCTTGTTGTGAAGGAATGGGCAGATTGCCCCCAAGTTCATCAGAATCTGAAGTGACAAAAAGAATTTGAACAGTATCGTTCTCACTCTCTTTGGAAGGTGAACTTTCTGAAGGTAAAAATGGGTCTACTGCCAGCGCAACCTATTGACTCTGATTCAGCATGGACTGAGAAGATTCACTTTCAACGATAGGTGTTTCGACCGATGATTGAGTCATGTCAGTCGGGTTTTCAACTAGTAAAGGATTTGGGGAGAGTTTCCTATATCCAGGTGGAAGTCGCTACGGTGAAGCATGACAATTATGCAAGATTCTCTTGGCCTCATCCAAAAAAGGACAACAGGGAAGGGTATGGTCCCCTTCACATAACTTACATGGAATTTTGACCTTGCCTTTTTGTCCATGGACTTCATTTTCACTAGTTGATGGTGTGTTGTCAACGTGATCACCAGAGTTTGATGACACCGGATGGTGCAGACGGGGAGACCACTCTATCAAGATCCGCAGAAGGCAAGGAAAATCTCGATGAAAATGGTTTCCTCTGCAAATTACACAAGGAAATCTGGGAGATTTACTGTGCGGATTTTCACCAGATGATTCATGGTTGCCCCCTTGCTTAACTGACTTCTTGTTCTTCTTCTCCTTCCCTTTCTTTTTTTTATTAGCTACTTGGTTACTAGTATCACTATTTTCACCAAGAAAAGAGGAAGAAGGGGAGGGAGAAACAAACAAAGTAGAAGGTGAAGGTTCAACTCCAGTATCAAATGGTTGTTGATTCGATTACTAAGGAATTACGATATTTTGAACGACAAAGGTTGAGAATAGCCATACCAGCAGACCAATTGTGATTCCTGGAAGGGACAATGTGGCCATATACGGAGCACCAATATCTCCCCAAGAAGAAAATGGACTAGGATTCCCCGCAAGAGGGATTCCTTGATTGGTGGACTCCATTATCTCAACCTAAGACCAACAAAGGAACAGGGGTGGTATTCCAAATTAATAAATTTTAATGACGCGACACAAATTTGCTTTTTCAATTTTTAAGAGTCGAGAAAAAGCTAAAGATGACTCTAGTCCCCTTCAATTTTTAATGAGCCTGAAGTGACAAGTGCTCAGATGGACCTTTTCTTTTAAGGAGTTGAAAAGGAACAAAAGTGACTACTTTGGAAATCTAGACAGATGGATTACCAAACCAATCGCAAAACTACAATATACACCTTGGCGATAAATTAAAGAGAAATTACCAAGGACTTATGTACGACAGTCAATCTTCCCGAATGCTATGTTCAGTGCATTATGATCGATAGGGCAGCAGACACAACTTTCTATGGATAAAGGATATAAGCCTATTGTGGTCTCCCAATATATACTCGACGATACGGGGAGCACAGGTCCATGCTAACACTTGTCGTATCAAAGAGGAGGAATCACCCAACCTTTGATGAAAACGATAGTTACTAGATTTTACGACGTTGGAACACGTCTCTAGCCTAGACCTCTAGATGTGTTGCGTTAGGTTCCAAAGCATTTTTAAGTTCAATGAAATTTATTTTAGATTTGATCTTGCTTAGAAGTTTTCCTTTCAAAGGTTCACCACATGATGTAGATGTAAAATTCCTAAATATGCAATCTAAAATGATAAACAATCGTTGTTTATTTTTAGCAATGAAAATCCTAGCTACTAAGGAAAGAAGATTACGATTCTTTCAAACAAAGAGCAAAGAGCACACACTAAATGCACTTTTCCTAAATCATTTTTCGCACATAGTCTAAATGCAAATGCAAATGCATGTATTTGTTTTTCATTCCCCTTAATGTGAAGAATGCCAAAAAGGAAAACTAAGTATAGATCTGAAATATTTTCTTCAAAGCAACATTTCGACAATTTGTTTTCAAAATGAAAAGAAGACTAAATGAAACTTTTCGATTTCGAATAGAAAAATGCTTTCGACACTTCAAATATTAACTATTCAAATCAAATACACGACAAAAATTTCAATCGACTATCTAGAGAAGGAAGACTTTACAACACTCCTCTTTTTGACACAAAACGACAGTTACGACGGTTTTGTACCAAAACGACAGATCGATTCAAGCAACTTTTCGACAAAGGATTGTGAATGATGCACAAATACATAAAAACATTTACTAATCCTAATCAATGGAGGCTGGTCTATGCAATGCAAGGAGGCTTTAGCAATGAGATATTGTTCATAAGCAGAAAAAACAATTAAATAAAGCTAAAAACAAGGACAAAAAACTCAAATTTCAAGGAGAGAAATAGGATTACTTAGTCATCGCACCTATGCTTCATAGAAACAGGGATGCATCTCACTTGCTACACTCGAGAAGCGTGATGCATAATGGATTCTATTGATAGACAGTGCGATGGGCCAGGGAGCGCAACTGAGATGGGTTTTGTCTCAAATTTGCAGCTGATTTCAGTGAGTTAAGCTGAGCTATTATGGACAATAAAGGGAAAAGTACAAATGAATGATCTCAAGAGGTTACTAAGCTACCAAATGGCATCTAGAATGCTTGTAAGTCATATGTTCGACTCATAAACTAAACCGAGATTGACTAAAGCAACATTTATCGACTTTGCAATTGCAGAGCAAGAGCAGTTCGAAGGTTATCTGGCTAACTTTAGGCTCCGTCTATAGCTTATAAAACAAACAAAAAATCTATTCACTCCCCAGTGGAGTCACCATTTTGTTTCCAGGAAAACTAGTGTCTTTTCGATCTGCTAGTCCCACTAGGATTGGCAGCTATCCTAGAAACAAACAATCAGAGCAATTTGTGATTTCCTCTATGTATAATAGATAAGAGAGAGGCAAAGGAACCAACCTGGATCTTCCACTTAACTCCTTGCTTGATCTCTCTCCCCCTTGACAGAACTTGCAACTCCTCTCCATACTTATCCTGTTTGAAGAGTACCTGTAGAAACACAGTAACAAAGAACTATCAAAGCATCTCGATCTATTATATCATAAGCATTGCAGAATCAGAAATACAATGAACATACAATGGAATTCACAAATAACAACATTCACAAATACACGATTGTATGGAGGAAAACCCAAAGAAATTTATTAAAGTAGAAGGGAGAATTACAACCTAGCTGTCTGATCCAGCATCATCGTCCCAACATCAAAGCCCTCTTCACCTCATGAAAAGCAAGATCACCCAATAATACAATGCTCCTTCTCAAAGACAAACTATCAGCACTTCCTTACAAATTACAAAATTCCAGCCTCCATATCTCTCAGATGAGGGATCCATTTATAGATGTTTGTAAAGGTGTGAGTCATCTCTGGGTTTTTTATTAGTGTAATTCCACTTGTTGTTCTTGGTTCCACTTTGAGATTTCTTAGATCTATTACTCATCCCTGGGTGAATTCAGAGAGGCAAGTGTCATAGGAGAAGTTTCTAGAAGATTCCATGAGCATCCACTTAGCAAATTGTCTTGGACATTTGTCCATCCTCACTCATCGCACCACATAGAAGGCCCCTTCAGTATGCATCGCACCTAGCTAGTGTAGGAGTCGGTATGCATTGCACCCTAACAGTGGAGTAGTCAGTATGGTCTAGTTTTGGCCAGTTCTGAGTGGTTTTTTAAGTGGAACTTTTGGGGAATGATGTAATCAGTTGACCATGGTCCTTTAGGGTACGAAACAACACTTTTATGGGTTAAAGAGCCCTTGGTTTATCGACATATAAGATTGGGATTGTAGTGCCAAAATATGTCTATAACACACGAGCAACAAATTTCACTGTGATTGCCAGCCATCTCTACAAGATGGGCCATGATGAGATATTATGCAGATATGTACTAGAGTTTGAGCGAGAATAAATCCTTGCCGAAGCACATGGAGGGGTTGCTGGCGGACATTATGCGAGCTGCGCCACAACCCAGAAGGTTCTTCGCGCCAGATTATGGTGGCACACCCTACATCAAGATTCAAAAGCATACTATCAGGAATGCAATGTATGCCAACGAACGGGCAAGCCGTCGCAAAGGGATGAAATGCCACTTCAGCCACATGTAACGCTACAGCCATTTGAGAAATGGGCAATCGACTTCATCGGGCCTATTGAACCACGAGGGAAGATGGTCGCATGCTATATTATCACTGCGATTGAATACTTGAACCGATGGGCAGAAGCAGAGCCAGTTAAGGATTGCACGGACACGACAATGGCAAAGTTCTTGTTCGAGAATGTGTTGACCAGGTTTGGGTGTCCTAAGATTTTCATGAGTGATCGAGGAATGCATTTTTTGAATGAAACCATCAGCACGCTCACTAAGGAATTCCAAATATATCACCAACAGAGCACACCATACCATCCACAAGAAAATGGGACCATTGAGGCATTCAACAAAATTTTGGAAACTGTGCTGACTAAGATCTACAATGCGCAACGAAATGATTAGGACTTGCGCATCCCTATTATGCTATGGGCATACCGAACCACATGCAAAATGTTAATAGGCCAGACATCATTTCAACTAGTCTATGGTAAAGAGGTCGTGATGCCTATGGAATACATCGTGCCCAGTCTGTGGATTGCAGCAGCCAAAAGAATGGCAGATCATGGGGCCTTTGAGGAAAGGCTTGCACAACTCGACAAGATTTCATCAGCAGGTACAAAAACAGCATGAGAAAGCATGGCATGATTGCCATATCAAGGTGCGCACGTTCAAGAAGGATGATCTTGTATTGTTATATGACAGTAAGTTTGAGAAATTCCCAGGTAAACTCCGCATGCATTGGTTGGGACCTTATGTTGTTAAAGAAATAACTGATGGGGGTGCAGTTCAGCTGGCTAAGCTCAACGGAGACCCCTTCCTGGGAAGAGTGAATGGCAGTCACCTGAAGCTCTATACGGGCAAGCCGACTGCCTAACTAACCGTTCCAAGGAGAATCGCACCGCTCCGACCAGTTGAAAGAGAGAGAGGGATGATAAAGCAGTTTGGGGGATAAATATGCGGGTATCAGGGTGTGTGTACAATTGGCCAATAATCAGGGGAGTGGTTCCGCGGACAAAGCCATACGGGTGCACCACTCCAAGGAATGATGACCGTTAATACCACTATTCATGACAAGAGGGTTGCATTATGGCAAAAGGGAGCGAGTGGTAGGAAATTAAGAGCAACAGTATGAGCCATAAATGAAATGATTGGCCACAGATTTCACACGGGAAGGTTACACGAGTTGGAACGAGCAGTAATCTAGGCATTTGAAGTTCACATGGCTTATAAATCACCATGGGGAATCTGCTGGGCAGCCTAAGCTTTGGAAATACAGAGGGAGTTGTTCATCATCTTTGCACTAGGCATGCACGCAAAGGTGGTAATCTGGCCGAGGGAGGAGCAGGACTCTCTAAGGAGTCTGGTATTGACAGCTGTAGGTATCCCGTAGGCTGTAACATCACTAGCAGGGGATGTACCGAAAACAAGGGAATGCGAAGTAGAATCGATCTGAATGTTGTCGCCCCGCCTAGGGGCAGGATGCCGCACTACAAAAGAACAACAGAAGGATGGACAGACGACGACCATGGGTGGAGATGCAGTCAATAAGTTGCCTCTGATGGTTCTCGATGATTGGGATCCTACGGACAGAAACCAGTGTCTTGCAAAATTGCAACACAGGTTGCAACGGACGGTGCAAAGAGAAGATACGATGGTCGGAAAGGGCTACGGTGGTACCAAGAGGCCTTGTATGTGGCTCGCCTGCTCGCGCTAAAATCCTCGGAGGGGGGTGTTATGTGTTAACCGAGCAGAGCAGAATGGGCATCATCGGTTGTGAGATGTGGTAGAAACACTGAAGTAGGAGACAGATGAAGCATTGCAGGAGACAAAGCAGGAGCAGACGGAGGACGAGTGTTGTGGGGAAAAATGCCTATGCAGGACGATCCTATCCACCTAAGGTGTGACAACGCCTTAGCAACAAACGAATACAGCTATTATGATTTCTTCCTTTATGAAATGTGAAAGAGGAGAGATTGGCAGACTTACCGTTGTCTTCCGGTTGTCCCTCGATCTAGATCCTCTTCTCTTTGTGTGTCCACAGCTACTTGTCTCCTCGCTTGCTCAAGAGAACAGCTACTTGAATCCCACGAGATCACAAGAGAACAACTACCTGTGACAAGAGAACAGCTACTTGCGACAAGAGAAGGACACAATGCAAAGGCAAATATACATATTCATAAATGATTCAGGATTAGAAGTAAATCAAATACACTAATGCAATCATACAAAATACACCAGCATATAGGAAAGAATCAAGATAGCTTTATTGATAAGTAACAGGGTTCAGGAAGAGATACAACCCATAGGGCTCCAATCCAGCATCTCCTTCCCAGCAGAATGGAATTCCTTCTTCAGCTCCCTTCAAAGCATTAAGCACCCAATGATCCAGTCTCAAACCAACAGCAATTCTTTGCATTCACAAAATTCCAGCCCTTAGATCCCATGGAGGTGAGATCCATATATAGATATTTGGAGAGAGGATGAGTCAGCTTGAGATCTGACTAGTGTCGTCTCCCTCTGTCAGTTCTTGAGTCCACTTGGAAGTTCTTGCTTCCACTTGGAGATTTGGAACCTCTTACTCATCACCAGTCGAATTCCCTGATCCAAGTGTCATTTTGGAAGCTTCCTGGGCATTGACACCTTGAGGAATGACTCTGCCACTTGTCCAAACTCGCTCAGCGCAGGTAGCCTTTGTTGGAGTTGACATTCAACGCAGGTAGACAGTGGAGCAGTTGACATTCAACGCAGATGCTCAGTGGAGCAGTTGACATGATCCAGAATTGGCTTGTTTTTGAGTGTTTTCAGGTGGAGAACTTCTGTGAATTGCTGTGGTTAGTTGGCCTTGTTCCTCTAGGGGTAGGAACAACATGTTTAGGGACTTTGGATCCCTTAGATTATGGACATTTCATGCTCGAGGCTGTAAGGCACAAAAATGTCTATAACAACGAGTGCCACTCAACGGGAGGAAAACTATAAAGCTAAGGAATAGCGCCTAGCCATGCCAGCAAGTGACTTGGGACAAGTTACGATGATTGCGTTGGGGGGTTGTTGGGTAGTGAAAGCCCCACGGAACAAGTATGGGGTGTGAAGCCTGGAATTTTGGGTAATATTAGGATAAAAGACTCCATGGAAAGCATGGACCAAAAACTATAGGGGGTTGAGTCAAAGGGTAGTCTGCCTGAAAATAATGTAAAGAAATAGTAATAGAGTCAGCCCGCTGAGGGATCGCGAGCCAATGGAAAGTATAAATAGAGCGTGGCTCTATGAGGGAAGAGTAGTTCTTTTGGAAGATGGAATGTAATGGGTTCTTAAAGGAAATAGCCTGAAAGTGACTATAAGTCCGAGTCAAGGGAATAGGATAGAATGTAGAGGCTCTGCAACTGTGTGCGTAGAGGCCTATGTTTATTAGATGTTAAGAGTCTAGAAAGGACCGTGAAAAGAGCAACTCTATGCCCTATCTGATTGGTTTAATGAGTCCAAACAGGTAAACTGATCGATCTTTTCATGTTTTGAGAGTCTGAAAAGGATCGTAAAAAGAGTGACTCTATATCTTCTCTATTTAATTTAATGAGTCCAGAAGAGACAAATCGGTGGTCTTTTCATATTTAGAGAGTCTGAAAAGATCGTAAAGAACGACTCCAGGGTGATCCCTTTGTCATAGTTGTTAATCGGGTGCGACAAAAGGTTAATAGTATACCTGGATCACTTACTTTTCCGTGAGTTAATCTATTGAATCTAGATAAAGAGAAACCTATGTTCAATAGATGTTGACCTCATTTTGTTACAAGTACAAGGAGACGGACTAAACTTGTTTTTTTTTGTGAATTTTTGATGAGTCACGCGACGGCAAACTCAATACCTTCATCAAATTTTAACGAGTCAAATGAGGAAAACTCAAGGTATCTTTTTCAGATTATTGAGCAAGGAAAAAGAGGTAAAAGAACTGCTGATTCATTCTTCGTAGATTTAACAACCCCGAAGAAGGGGAAAAACTTGGGGATTTTTTCGATTTTAAGAGCGAGAAATGGACCCAAAAAAGAAAGTGCTCTGGTTGTTGCCATAGATTTTTAACGAGCCCGGTGACAAAAAATCGGGAATTTTAAGTTTAACGAGCGAGAAAAGTAACTAAAAGATTTCTTGGGTCATCTTTATAAATGTTTAACGAGCCTAAAGAAAAAACTCAGGATTTTTACAGTTTTATGAGTGAGAAAAAAGTGCCTAAAAAGAATGCTCTAATGATCTTTTTCGGTTTACTAAGAAAGAAAAAGAGCAAAAAAGAGTTGCTCGGACCGTCATCATATGTGTTTAACGGGGCCAATGATGACAAACTTGGGGATTTTTCAGTTCAAGAGCAAGAAAAAGTTCCAAAAAAGAACATGCTCATATCTTCTTTGTAGTATTTTAACGAGCCCAAGGAAGGAGACTCGAGGTTTTTCGGATTAACGAGCAAGAGAAATACCAGAAAAAGAATGCTTGATCTTCTCCGTGGTAGTTTAACGAGTCCAAAGAAGGAGCCTCGAGGGTTTTTCGAATTAACAAGCAAGAAAAATACCATAAAAAGAATGCTCGCTCTTCTTCATGGTAGTTTAATGAGCCTGAAGGAGACTCAAGGATTTTTCGGATTAACAAGCAAGAAAAATACCATAAAAAGAATGTTCGACCTTCTTCATGGTAGTTAACGAGCCCGAAGAAGGAGACTCAAAGATTTTTTGGATTAATGAGCAAGAAAAATACCATAAAAATAATGCTCGATCTTCTTCGTGGTAATTTAATGAGCCCGAAGAAGGAGACTCAAGGATTTTTTGGATTAATGAGCAAGAAAAATACCATAAAAATAATGCTCGATTTTTATTGATCTCATGCTTGACAATAGAAGGGTCTATTGCATGCATTTCTTCATAAGACCAAGGGAAAACATCGCGGAAATCCTTAAAAGGGCAAGTGAAGCTCACAATTTCCTTAGGATTGTGATTGGCTCAAATCTGTATGTTTTCCATGATGCCTGTCGTGACAGAAATATCGATGAGCATTGTCTTTGAAATATTTCCCTTGTTTCCTTTCGAGTCTAAAGTTTGGATAGTTGTATATGATGAGGAAACGATTTCAGGTGTGTCAGGTGACAGGATTTGAAGAGGCATCATGTCCAAATCAGATATCGAAACACAATGGTGCGAGTCCTCCCAAGGTCGCTCTTCTAAACTTGTGATGTCTCTAATAGCTTCATCCTTAGGTTGGACTTGATTGAGGGGATCGAAAGAAGGTGCATTTTTGGGAGGGGCGGTTGTACCGTTTTCCGTGACCAAAGTGACTGGAGACTCGGATGCAGATTGAATGGCCTGGTAGGCCAATTCAACTGGTGATAGCGGCATTTGTCATCCGTAAGTTTCAATGTCTAAAGGAGCCGGTAGGATCCATGGATTGGTCGGTTCATGAGGAATGGATGAAAGCATATTGATCGTCTATGAAACCTTGGGTGGCTGAAGAGGGAAACAACCCATTAGGGAAGAAGCCTTCAGTAGATCGGTACTGATACTGACGTAAGAGTTAGGTACACCACCCACTAAGGGTACAAAGCTACTAGGTAATGGAGAGTAATTTTGGGTGCAAAAGGATAGCATGTCCATTGTGACTATCTTTCCATCCAAGGTAAATAGGATGATAAGGAATACCAAAGACACAATGGCATTCATGGCATAAGTCCAAGTGCGGCCCAAAAGTAGATTATAGTCGGGTTTATGATCCACGACTTCGATATCCAGTGTTATCATTTTCCCACTCAAGGTGATGGGGTAACTAGCTAGGTAAACTTTTGGGATGAAAGTGTGGTTGTGGAAAGCTTTAAGGGAATTCGATGGTGGGAATAGGGTTGGAGAACCCAAAGCGAACCAACATGAAGCCGACATGACGCAAGTAGAAGCACCTTCATCGATGACAGTTCTATGTATACCTTTACCTTTCGAAAAGATTTGCACCTAAAATTCAAGCTGGTGGGAAAGGGGAGGTTTAGATTTTTCCATGTCAAAAATTCCAAGCATGGAATCCTGTGGGCCGATACCACCAATAGTGAAAAGAAAAACTTTCCTTTGTGCTAGACATGTTTGTAATACTTCGAGTGCCGACATAGCCGACGAAACTCGCGCCAAGTCTTCTATAATGTTGTAGTTTTAGGCGGAACGTGCACATGTATTGTGCATTGTTCGTCGAAGTGCCCCTTTAGGGGGGCGAATCACTATTGTAGATCTAAGCCGGAAATAATATAGATCTGATATAAAAACATAAGACAAGCAAATAAACCCAGAAATAATATGAAATGATACTTTATTGATCAAACCCTTAAGGTAGGGCAACACCATACATTCACTCCTTAAGGAAGGAGAACACTCCACAAGCCATATGCCTGTTCATACAAGAATACTTCTCTTCATATCTCTCCATGTGGAGTCTCTAGCCTCTATATAGGCCTCATACATACAATACCATGCATCATTACCATGGTTCCCTCATACCATCAACTAATACCATGGGCCCATTACATTATTATTAACTACTTGTGGTCCCTTACATGACATGGGTTAACCACCTTATTTATTACTATGGCCCATCCCATTATTACATTATTACCTTGGGTACCTCCCTTGGTACCCCATATTATCCCCCCTAGGTATATAACATTCCACCCCCCTAAGCATGTTTCGTCCCCGAAACATGGGAAGAACACAAATAATAAGATTTACTCAAAAGAGTAGTCCACTGATACCATGCACGTGCATCTAGCCATCCAAGAGAAAGGTGAACCCTCGATCTCGCTGGTGCCTCGCTCGCTTGAGATGGAAGTTGACCGTGGCAGTTCTTCTGTGTTGATGTGTAGTAGGTGGATCGTCTCTCCTTTTTATCCATCATGTGACTACTTGGTTTCCATCTTGATGGTTGTCTTGCAGGGTGATGTGGGTGATGATATGTTGAAGTTTTAACCCACGATGGCTTTTGCATGACTTCACCTTGTTGTGGTGCCTGTTGTGGTGTCTTCTTTTTCAATATGACTTCAACCACTGAGCCCTCCTCTGATGTATCATCACCTGTAACCTTTTCTTCTGCAACCTCTGTTTGTGTTTGATTGTCGATCATCAAAGGCTCATCATCTGATATGTCAGTCCCTTGAACATCTTCTGCTTCAGCCTCCATGTGCTCTACCTGTTTATGGATGGAAATATCCTGTAATGTAATTTTCTTCTTTTTATACCATAGCTTCAGGAATTTCTTCTGCACATTAATATTGATAGTACCCACGGATTCCATCCAAGGATATCCCAAAACAACATCCATATTATCCATCTCTGAAGCATAAAAATCACCATGCAACACATATTTATCCATAGAAATCTTCAAATCCTTGTACACTTGAACATCCTCATTATCAACCTGTGTATGTTCAATTTGTTTTGCTGGGACTTGCAATTTTTTTGCCAAATTAACACTGATAAAATTATGTTTACAACTAGGATTGATAGAAACAATGATCTTCTCCTTTTGAATGAATCCATGAACCTGCAATAAGGAGACACCCGTAGCAATTAACCCCTTATGTGTCTCATTCTCCTTTTTTCTAGCACGAGACCATTTGTCTAAAAGGACTTTTTCAAATTCTGCATCTGAGAGTTTGGTCAACTGTTTGTCATCAAGTGAGAGATACCATTTTAAAGCCTCATATTTGAAACCCAACCGCAATGAATCCCTCCAAAGGTTTTTCCATACCCACTTCTGTTGTTTTATGTATTCTTCAATAGTAGGACCATCATCTTTTCCTGTAAAGTATAGAACCTTGCTAGAAGCCATGAATGGTTTGGGAAAAAAATTCGCTTACTTGGGGAAAATTTGAAAATGTCACAGTTTCGTCAATATTGCTCAGAATCTCTACTATAACCTGTTTTTGGAAATGGAACAACCATTCTGCATCTGCCCATGTGATATAAATCCTGATTCAGACACTGGCATTTCAGATCTGCGCTGCTACTCTCCCGCCGTCACCCAAAATTTCTGAAAAAAGAGCTGATTTTAAATCAGCGATATCTCCCTCATCCGGACTCCGATTTGACTGATTTTTTTTTTGAAGTTGGGTATTTTTTCCCAAAGAATCCAGATCATCAATTAGATTTTACAGATCTTGTACTAGGACGTCTATATCTGCGCCGCAAAATCGTTGCCCTGAAAATTATCTGCAACCCCACTGATTTTTAGATCAGTGATATCTCCTTCATCCGGACTCTGATTCAACTGATTTTTTTTTTTTGAATTCGACTATTTTTTCACAAATAATCCAGATATGTAATTATATTTTACAGATCTTGCACCCAAATGTACAGATCTGACCTGCAAAGTCGCCGCCCCCAAAACCCTGCAAAAAATAAAAAAAATTTCTCCATTGTTTGCCCAAGAAAGTGCTCTGATACCAATTGTTGTAAATCTAAGCCGAAAATAATATAGATCTGATATAAAAACATAAGACAAGCAAATAAACCCAGAAATAATATGAAATGATACTTTATTGATCAAACCCTTAAGGTAGGGCAACACCATACATTCACTCCTTAAGGAAGGAGAACACTCCACAAGCCATATGCTTGTTCATACAAGAATACTTCTCTTCATCTCCATATGGAGTCTCTAGCCTCTATATAGGCCTCATACATACAATACCATGCATCATTACCATGGTTCCCTCATACCATCAACTAATACCATGGGCCCATTACATTATTATTAACTACTTGTGGTCCCTTACATGACATGGGTTAACCACCTTATTTATTACTATGGCCCATCCCATTATTACATTATTACCTTGGGTACCTCCCTTGGTACCCCATATTATCCCCCCTAGGTATATAACAATCACAAGGTCAGCAACTAGCCTTTCGATATGAAAATCGTTAGGCGGTGGTAGGTTTTGACTTGAGGAAGGTTCCTCTACATGAGTGACAGGAGCTCCATAAGATTTGGCTCTTGTTTGTATTCTACCATTTCAAAGGTGTAAACAATAAAGGATCCTCCACCAGTTGAAGGATGTTGCGAACCACCATTGCCCCCTTGCGGGGGTTGGGGTTGGTTTGCAATGAGGTGTTGCTACTGCTGAGTGGGGAAAGGATTATTAAGGACAACGGGGGTCCTACCAGTGTCCTTTTTAGCAATGAAATTTGTGCATTCTTGAAGACGCGGGCAGCAATAGGTCATGTGGTCTTCAGCACAGATTTTGCAAGGGAATCTGGTTGGTTTATCCTTTCCATCGTCAGGAGGCACAACAGCCTTCTGCTTTTGGTTTTACTACTTTGTCGACTACTCCTCAGAAGGAGCGGTCTTTTTCTTATTCTTCTTGTTCTTACCACTAGGTTTTTGCATATACTGCACAGATTTTATCGCGGTGGTGGGAAGAGTAGTCAATTTGGTAGAGGGGTCCACTAACATCTGGGCAATGTGACCGCTGAGTTTTTTTACACCAGTCCTGGAGGTTGCGCCGATAATCCCATCAACGTGCGCTTAGGGGTGTTGAGTAATGAAAGCATTAGAGTTGTGAGGGGAATTGGGGATTACGTTGTAAAGAGTGCCAAACTATGAATATATCAGATCTAAGTGTTGGGCACGATGTATGGATTGGTCTTCTGTGGCGGCACCACCTAAGGTGACATCCTTAGCGATTTGAGTGATTAGGGACTTGCAAAACCAGTCCGCTAAGAGATAGTCTGGGAGGGGAGCTTTGACGAACCTCCACCTACTTCTCCATTCATGTATATGATCAAAGATGTGAGTGGCAGTATCCTGACATAATGAAGTGAGGAATTATTGTCCCAGTCTCACAGCAGATGGGTAGCTGGAAGTGCTTTAAGAATTCCATCGCTATAGCATCAAAGGTATTTACTGACACGCGTGGTAACTTGATGTACCACTTGGCTGCATTGCCAATAAGGGTGTGGGGAAAAAGACGTAACTGGATACTATCATCCACCATGGAGTTAAAAACACACCAAAGATGATAGATGGTAATATGGGTACTCGGATCCTCCCCTTGTTTCCCTTCGAACTTGGGGATGTTTGTCGGTATTTTATGCGGGATTGGAAGCCAGAGTAGGTTATGATAGATGGGGTCATTTCTAAGTTTGTCCAAGTTAGGGATATCCAACGTTGCCAAAAAAGGCAAAGTGTGTGATGCCCATGACTCAGACCAAGGCGATGACATATGACTTGAGGATCCTTGTGGTCCTCCCATTGTTTGAGTCCCAATATTATACACAGGTTGCGCGGTATAGTAGTTGCCTTGGGGTATGGCATTGTAATGCAGATTTCCATGGGGAATGTGATGTTGGGGTATAGCATTGCCCCCAGGATAAGTAGTGCCGCTTTGACTCATTTGAGATTGTGAGTAGGTGCCCCCATGGATCGGTTGGGACCTCCTTGAGGATTCGCGCCTGCCACAAAACTAACCATATATCCTTGACTGACATAAGGAGTGCTCATGTCAATCAGTGACTGACCATGCATGCCTGAAAATGGAGGGGGAACTATTACGTTCCCTACCAGTATATGCATATTGGGAGTGCCCCCAGATACTTGAATCTGGGGGTTAGAACTATACAATGGGTGCCAACCATATTGTTGGTTGAAGGGACCCGCACTAACCGTGCTATATTGAGCATTATAAGGAGCGTTGTATGTAGCACTTGTCGAAGGTATAGAGTTTGACACTAAAGGGGTGGAACCCGACATTGGCTGGGTTCCACTCATGGAGGGTGTCATGTGAGGGTTTGTACATGGGACAAATGGGATAGCAAGGTTCGCCATCAACAGTGTTGTAGTGACTGTTGACTAGGGAAGTGGTGGAGGACCAAAAGTGTCCAAAACATTCCATGACCCATTAGTCGTCGATGGGATGCATGGAATTGTTCCAACTGAAGACACAAGGGGTACGCGAACCAGAATGGGTCCAACAGATTCGTGATCAGAGGGTTATAAGGAGGAAGAAATCCTGTAGTAAAGAAATCATCTAGTAAGCTTGAATCGTCGGTTGTCCAAACAGATTCTGTGTGAGATCATGGAGACTAATTTCCTAAAGATGGGGAATCCAGTTCACTGGAGCTCGGCGGATATTCCACAATGAGTGGAGGAAGTCCTAACAGTCGTCTAGATTGACGATGAGGGCCGAATGTAGCCACGGTGACCGATAAATTTTATCAATAAGTTTTATCGTTATCTTTGTTAAAGTCTCAATGATAACACTCAGGTGCCTAAAAAAAAAAAGATAAAAAATACACTAAGTGACACAATCAACAAATAGAGGGAAATGAACTTGTCCGATAAGCACCGATCACTGGAGATGAAACCCAATATCACAATGAATAACAGATAGGTCTGGCCAAATGTATAGTTACGGTTACTCTAGAGCTTTGCCCGAACCTCAGATTGAGGGGCCAAGTACTCTCGTGAAGATGACCACCCTCGCAAAAACTGAAGAAAAAGTAGGTTCATCTGTGTTAGGTACTAGGGTAGCCCGCCCCAGTCACCTTGTGTAATTCCCTAAGAGTATGGCCACTAAGGATACCTCAGATCACAAACACTGCTAGGGAGGACATAGTCGCAGACAATATGCTGTGTAGGCAGGATACCTAAGTCCCAAACTCAGCTCCGAAATCCCTAAAGGGATCCCCAATGAACAGAATAACCAAATGATTTGCAAGCGAAGGCGGGCTACCTTCACTTACAGTTTGATGTTGTCTCGTATTTAGCTCCTCTTTGACTGGAGTGGTCCTGGTAGTATGAGTGCAGAACAAATTTTCTCTCTTTTAATGACAGTAGTTTTGGTTTCTGATCTTGGGTAGTTTATTCACACTGCCTATCCCAAGATCCTAGCCTGAATTAATGTTTATTTGCTCTATAAAGAGTTACTGATTGATTTTAGGTAAATTTTATGTGTACTTTTTTAGTGTCTTCGGTAGGGGTGTTTACGTATGATGTGTGGTGGGACTTTGACTCAAAAATCATGCAAAATACAATTCTTGAAAATATTCAATTCGATGAAATAAGTTGTATTCTACGAGTGAGAGAGTTTCATACATTCATATTTGTTCCACGCATCCTAGTCATTAATACACAACATGACCAATAGAAATCTTCCCAATGCTTTCTAACAACTATTTGAAACCAAAATAAAGCAGATTTTAACCAGCTAAGCAGAAGAATGAATAAAAAAATGTGGGTTTTTCTTTTATAAAAACTTTTTTAAGAAAGAAAGAAAAAATTATTTCCTAAAAAAATATTTTAGGACACAAATCTTGCTAACAAAATGTAGCCACAGATCCTCTTTCAGTCCATGAGCAGGTTTCCCATCCCTTTGAGTTTACAGACACAGTTGCATGTCAAAATTTGGGGGACTAACACTCTGTAGCAGTGGCCACAAAGAGTTACTGGGTCCACTAACACTCTATTTGTGCAGACACAGAGCTTTATAAAGCTCTGTTTACTCTGCTAACCTATGTTAGTGTGGGAAAAGAGTTCAAAACAGGGCTTTTAGGATTAGATCCAAGGCTGAATATGTGGGGGAAGAATGCAGCAAGGTCTTAATGGGCCGGAAAAGGAATGCAGAAGTATATGGAGGTCTTAGAAGGAGGAGGAAATTGATAACTGTCCGGGTGAACTAGGAACTAAATGTATAATCTCCATTGGAGTCACCAATTCTGCTATAGGATAAAATGCACAATGTATGGAAAATGGAGATACCATCAAAGGTCTTCCCAGGACCTTTGGTAGATTGTAAGATTATCTGTAGTTGTCACAAACAATAACTAACTATCAAAGAAAAACAGATTGATTACCTCAAGCCTCTGTGTAGATTTGTTGGAGAGCGCAATGCAGCTAGGTGGGAGTCCCGTGAGCCGGCTCCAACTCAAGTCCTGCACATAGAAGAGACAAGCATAATCACAGCATACAACCTTGATAACTAATACATGAATATAGAAAAGACATCTAGTTACACATAACTAAGCTACTCATGCTAGAAGGTATTGGACAAACAACTAAATGAATGATAGTACCAACACCACGGAGTAGACTATACAACTGAAGTTCTATATTAATGTTGTAAGAGTGATTACAACCATTTGTTGCATCAGCCTTCCCTTACCCCTCCAACTTATCTCTCTCTCCCCCTTCTAACCAACTTCTTATGCTTAGATTTGAGACTATGCTCGACAATCAAGTAAGCTATCCTTTCAAATGATCTGACCTCCATCACCATACCCCTAGCTTTTCTTATGTAGCAATTGAGTTAGGGTTTCCAAGTTCCTCCATGAGTCTCTTAAGGTAAAAGCAATGATGCTGCCATGCTTTTCATCTCTTTCCCATTGCCTCCTACATTAGGATTTAGAAATCCCACAAATAGATCGAACTTGAGATGTTTCATTGCTTTTCTAAGTGGATTTAGGAGGGAATATAGAGATATTTATGATTCAATTCACTCCTTTGACCTCTAGATGCTCATTATGTTCCACTAACGATTTTCCTAAACTAACAACTAGAGTTATTAGGGTCACTAACGCTCCTTTAGGCTTACAGAGAAGCTTTATAAAGCATGTTGTTAGTGTTTAGCCAGCGTTAGTGTGGAAACAAGGCTTGTGATCTTGGTCTTTGCTTCAACTATCATGTCTTTCCCCTCTAAGATGATGAAGGGGTCATTTTTTTGTATAACATTCATTGATCCCAAGCATGTGTCTGCCATTGAAACATTGACCTTACCTAGAAACAAGAAAGAGATTCAAGATTTTCTAGGCAAGATTAATTTTTTAAGGAGATTCATCCCAAATTATGCTAAGATTGTAAAAGATATAACTGACATGCTCCAAAACGATCAATGAACTGTCTCTTCCAGGCATGCATTTGACTAGATCATGAAAACTATCTCTGAAGCTCCCACCTTGGCCAGCCCTGATTACACTAAACCATTCAGTATCTTTTCCTTTGCATCAGAAACAACCCTTATTGTTGTTCTACTACAAAATAATGAAGATTCCCATGACCAACCCATAGCCTTTTTCAGTAAGGTTATGATAGATACTAAGCTTAAGTATGAAATAATTGTTCAGCACGCCTATGCCCTTATTCAAGCCCTGAAATCATTCAGGATGTATGTCCTACATTTTCGTATTACTGCTTATGTTCCTAACAGTGCTATGAAAATCATTTTAACTCAACCAGATGCTGATGGAAAGAGAGGTAGATGGATCACTCAAATACTGGAGTTTGATCTAACTATCAAAACTAAAAATCTAGTAAAAGGCCAAGGATTAGCTAAGCTTCTAGTTGAATCCAACTGTAAAATGATCGGAATCAATTCTGTTTTAGAGATACAAGGGAAGAATCCACAAGAACCTTCTATCATTGCAGAAGGGGAGAATCCACAAGAACCTTCCCTTCATCCTAAAGAAAAGAATCCACAAGAACCTTTACCTTCAGATCAGATCAGCCCTTTACACAATGATCACAAAATTTCTGTTGTCATATTGGTACCAAGACATTGTAAATTTCTTGATCCATTTTGAATGTCCAACAGCATTCTCCAAAAGCCAATGTAAAACTCTCAAATTGAAATTAGTCAAGTATTGTATCATAAATGCAAATTTATGCTGGAAAGACCCACTAAATATTTTGTTATTATGTTTAACATAATCAAAAACTGAAGGAATCATTGACCAGTTTCATACAGGATTTGGTGGAGGACATTATGCTTGGAGAGCAACATCATATAAGATACTAAGGGGAGGATTTTATTGGCCAACATTGTTCTTACGAGTAGGAGCAAAGGTCAGAGGTTGTGTTCCCTATCAAATGTTTGCTGGTAAGAAAACATTAGCAGCTCTTCCACTAGTTCCATCAATAGTCTCAAAACCATTTAGCCAATGGGGATTAGATTTTATTGGAGAGATTCATCCCGCTTCAAGTAATTAGCATAGATGGATCCTCACTACAACAAACTACTTCACTAAATGGGTGGAAGCAATTCTAATGAGAAATTTTATTGATTCAGTAGTAATCAAATTTATTGAAGAGAACATCTTATCTAGATTTGGTTGCCCAACTCAAATTATCACTGATAATGCAACAGATTTTTCTAGTGTTAAAATGATTGAGTTTTGCCAGAAATATCAGATTATATTACATCATTCAACTCCATATTACCCACAAGGTAATGGCCTTGTAGAATCTTCAAATAAAATTCTGGTAAAGGTAATCAAAAAGACTCTAGTAGACCATAAAAGGAGATGGGACTCTAATTTAATTTATGTAATATGGGAAAATAGAATTACTCCAAAGAGATCTACTAAAAAATCTCCTTTCCAGTTAGTTTATGGGAAAGATGCAATCTTCCCTACCAATTTGGCCTTCCCTATTTTAAAATTCCTGCAGGGTTCAACAGATGAACCTGCTGATTTTTCAAGGAGAATAAATCAAATTATTGAACTAAATGAGAAAAGAGATGAAGTTCAACACAAATTGAAAAAGTATCAGAATAAGATGAAGATCCCGCTTGATAGAAGAGCCAAGGAAAGGGACTTAAGGAAGGTGATCTAGTTCTAAGGTGGGATTCCAGGAGAGAAGAAAAGGGAAAATAAGGCAAGTTTGACAACCTGTGGTTTGGACCTTTAGCAATTGCTGAAGTAAAGGGAAATAACACTTTTGTTCTACAAAAGCTTGAGGGGCTATATTCCACTTACCGTGTAAATGGAAGGTTTCTCAAACATTACATTCAGTACTGAGAAGTTGAAGTTGATTTCATTACTTCCATTGTAAAAATTCTTGTTTCTTTTACTTTTCAAGCTATCAGTGTGCTTTTTTACAACAAAAGACTCCATAGCCTGAGGAGAAGGCACATGGATCTGTAGGTTCTCTGCATTCTATAGGAGAAAGAAGTCCCCAGTTGGAGCCAGTGTTGTAGCATTTTTTGGTTTTGATAAGTTAGAATCAATTAGTCAAAAAATAAAAATATCTTTCAAAAAATGTTAAGCTAGGATACAAACAAAAAGAATACTGAATAAAAATGTTAGGAAATATTTTCATAAATATGTCCATATCAAAGAAAATGTTAGGAAATATTTTCATAGATGCCCTGAAAATGAAGGCAAAAATAAAATGCTAGGTTAGAGAGAAAATAAAAAAGCAATAAACTCTAAAAGTGTGCAAGTCCAAGTGCCACTACTTTTTACTTTATTATGCAAAATAATGGTTGTGTGCAGCTTGTCATAAATGCCACAACCCATGATAGTCAAACTATTTAATCTTGACTAGTTCATGCTTTAAATTTAATGTTTATAGTTAGAGAATAAAGATCTAGCCAAACTATTTAATCTTGGCAGATCAGTAGTTAGGTAGAGAATAATAAGGAGCTCATCAATTTACTCTAAGCCCTTGGATGTTATAAGGTTAGAATTATATAGTTTGTTTTCAAAAGAATAAGGAAAGAAAAGGGTTTGTGTTACACAGTAATTTATCACTGTCCTCATCTCAGTCCCTTTGCTATGTCATGTATCAAATAAACATGTTCATATTTTCCCACCAACGTAAGAAGATTAAACAAATGCTCTCTAATGTTGCAAATTTACCCTCATTCCCTAAATTTATACCTCATCGCGAGTAAATATTTAATATACGCAACGATCACATGTCCATAACGGTCTCATCGCGACTCCGTCGCAGGTGTACATCTGTTTCCCACGATGGTCAGATTTCTAGACCCGGCGCGATGTTATGAGCCATATGTGGTGACTATGGGCCTGCATGCATTGCCTCCTAGAGATGTCGTCGCGGAGATTTAGTTTACGGCTCGTGACAATCTAGATTGGGTGAATTTGTTCCAACAGTCGGCCTTTTGGATGTTTCTAGACCTGGTTGTTGGGTTGGTTTGGTCGCTTTTCCCCCTCTGGAATGGTAGTTCCATCATTTGTGCTACCTTCCTTGAGTATGAGCTCCTCCTCCCTCATTTCATGGAGACTCCTTCTCCTATTAAAGAACTCACCTTTGCTATGATCTGCTAGTCCTTTTGGTCGGGCAGTGTTGCTAGTGATTTTGAGTTTGATAGATAGCTGGTGTGAGTGTGACAAGTGTGGGATTGTTGATAGCTTGTGGAAGGTTTTGGAATGCCCTTAACTTTGTGTTAAAGCTTATGAGTGAGAGAGAGAAATTATATGTTGGGATACCCATCCTTGAAGAGTGAATGCTTGAGAAACATACTAGCTGGACCCTCCGAGAAGGCTTGCAACATCAAGACTTTGTTGTAAGCTTGCTCTTGATTCATTATTAATGCAATCAATGATGTTTTCCTATGTCTTGTATGTAATTTTCTTGATAGCTCATGATTTCTTGAATTTATGAGTAAATAGATCATTTTTGTTTCCCGATTACGTGCTTTGTTGTTTTCTTGTGTTGTTTCAGGTTAATCGCTCGTTAAGGAGAAGGAAATAGAAGCTGGAGCAGTGCAATGGAACTTCATCAACCACCGGTTTGAGGTAGGCCTCCAACGATGACTGTTTAAGGAAATCAATTGTTGATTTGTCTTTGTTGTGACTAGACCCACTCTATGGCTAGAGGGGTCGCCTCTATCTGCAGAGGGAACACTTTCTTGCATCACAAGTTGGTGACTCCGTTGGGGAGTCCTTCCTATATTTTTCTCTTGTTTTCTTTTGCTTGCTTTTGAGTTAGTGTCTTCTGAATTTTGGGATTAAACCATCAGTATTTTGGGTTACCTAGGTTAATCAGGGAAATCCCTTTATCATCTGTAAGGATAGACTGGTCTTTGTCTAGGAGTTTTCATTCATCTTTCATTTTTTTTAAGTTCATCGCTGGAAAAAGCTTAACAGTCACACTGACGTCACGTTGTCTATGTTTTAAAAGTTTGTGCATCGTTGAATCCTGTCGTACAATCGCGACGATTCCTGAGTTCGGCCCATCGTTGGAAAGACGTGTACTTTCGCAACGACATCGCCCTGTTGCTATGGCTAGTGACTGATCAGCACTAGTTGATGGTGTTACACCCGCGACGATTCCTTTGAGAATTGTTTTTTCAATTGTACCTCCTAAATTCATCAATCTGGTTAATCCCTTGCTGTCTTTCTCTTACCTATTAGTTTGTTTTAATTGTTTCTGGTTAAGGTGCTTACTCTTTGGTGTCATTGAAGTGAATCTTGTATTTGTGGCTTTGTGACCTGGTTTTTCAAGTTTTGAATTATTTGGCTTGGTTACTTGTC
The DNA here is from genome assembly GCA_031772625.1 of Pinus tabuliformis. NCBI lineage: Eukaryota > Viridiplantae > Streptophyta > Pinopsida > Pinales > Pinaceae > Pinus > Pinus tabuliformis. The sequence continues at coordinate 875,834,442 of CM062815.1, forward strand.
TGTCCAAGGTTCATCCGCAACAGTCTTGTTGGTTTGCTTGAGATTTTTTCCATTGCTTGTTTCTTGCTGATTGATGCTTAGTGTTGATTATTGAACCAATTTTGATATTGATTCAATTTTTTCACTACCAAACATAGATTACAATTGTTTGGGATCAATCGGTTTCACGCTTGCTTGTTTGTTTCTTTACAATTCAAAGCTATCAAAATCAAAAGATTGTATTCATTAGTATGCGAAAGTGAAAGTACATTTGCATTCCAAGTTTTTCATGTTTGAAAAATTAGAAGGCAAACTTTAAATATCTCATTAGTAGTATCGATGCACTGTAGGGATTCATGTGTTTATGAATTGTGTCTCTTAAGTGACTGCATTTGTTGATCTTGGTTTTGTCTTGGTTTGGGAATGATCTCTTTACCCTTCTGTAAGTAGGAGCTCATCGAAATGAAAGACTCTTTATTCATTTTCGCTGCATCCTAGGTTTTGATATACATACGGTAAGGCCTGGAAATTGAAACATAATTCAAGATCAACCCTAAAATGAACTGAATGAACCTAACAACAAATTGGAACATAATGCACATTATTTAGAGGTCTAGGCTAGAGACATGCTCTGGCGTCATTAAACCTAGTCACTGTTGTTGTCACTTAAGGTTGGGTGATTCCTCCTTTTGTGACTCAATAGCTGCTAGTACGAATTTGTGCTCGCAGTACCATCGAGTATATGTTGGGAGACCCCACTAGGTTATCATCCTATATCCTTAAGAAGTCGTGTATACCACCTTGCAAACCGTAACACACCAAACACAACATTCGTGAAGATTGACTACCATATAGAAAGTCCTTGGTTTTCATATGATCGCCAAGGTGTATATTTGGTAGACCTTTTGCCTAGTTCTCTATAGTAGTCACTTTCATTCCTTTTCAAACTCCTTAAAAGAAAAGGTCCATCTGATCACTTGTCCATTCAGGCTCATTAAACCTTGAAAGAGATAGAGTCACCTTTTCATCCTTTTCTCGACTCTTGAAACATGAAAAGGTCAAGTTTTGTTCCTGCATCATAAAATTTATTTCTCACGAAATATTCCTAGTAACAGTTCGAGTTCTTGGTTGTGATAAGAGTGTTTTTCAGGCTCGTTCCCAATGGCAACATCCCCCAAGTCTATCGGGCAAGGTCTTCCCCCAGATGGAAATCCTAGTCCATTTCCGCCTTTTGGAAATGCCGGTGCTCCGTACATGGCAACGTTGTCTTTGCCTGGGTTAACCATCGGTCTACCTGTTTGGTTGTTTTCAACCTCAGTGGTCCCAAGCATCATGACTCTTGTTCCACCATCTCCTTCGTCTAAAACATGACACTTTGATTCCAAGGCTGAGCCTGTGCCTTCTTCCCCTGTTTTTCCTCCTTTCTCTGCTCCTTCGCCTGGCGAAAGTTCCATATCTAGTAACCAAGAGACTAAGAAGAAGAAGAAGAATTCTGATAAGCACGAGGCCACCCATGCAACTATTTCCCTGAGTACATCTTAGGTCGGAACACCCTCTGCTCCTCCACGGAAGGTTAAGTTTCCTTGTAAATTGTGCAAGGGTGACCATCTTCTTCGTGATTGTCCTGGCATCCCTCGGATCTTAAAAGTATGGTCTCACGATCTGGCTCATCCCTCATCGTCCTCTGAAGCTCATAACGATGCTACCCTATCAACTGGTAGTGGTAAGAAGAAAGGGAAGATTCGATTCCTGTGTAGGCTATGTGAAGGCAACCATCCCCTTCACCTTTGTCCGCTCATGGATAAAGCTTCCACTATTTTGGAAATTCTTACAGCTTCATTGCCTCCTCTTCTAATTGGTTATTAGAGGCTCTCTTCAGGCCCTCTCCCAGTTGACAAAGATATTAACTTAGATTCTTCTCTTGTCCACTTTTCTCTTCCCGAACCTGGCTATGCTCAGTGTGTTCCTGACCAACCATTGGTCAGAAAGAGTGTCGACTTGGATTCACCACCCGTTGATCACCATGTTTCGGAAGAGCATCATGATTACACTACTCATGTTCTTCTCGTCTCGTCAAATTCTCCTGAGTCTGAGAACGACCCTCCTATCCTAGATGATTCAGATGGTCCTTCTTCAGTTCTTGTAGAGCAGGGGGGAAATCATACGATACCCCCACTGAGTAGTTCAGTCGTTTCCTTTGACTAGAGTCATTTGACTGCATTCTTCCTTCCATCCTACGTGCCTTTCCAGATTACAGTAAATGCCTATGATAAGGCAGTACATGGAACTGTCTTGGATGAGGCTGCGTCAGTTAACCTCATGCATTTCACTACATGGAAAGCTTTGGGCTCCCCACAACTTGTGCCAGTCATGCAACATTTGTTAGTGTTTGACGAAGGAACCAGTCAACCTTTAGGGATCCTTCCAAAGTTTCCTATTACTTTGGGAGGTAAAATTGTTTATATAGACGTAATGGTTGTCCAAGGTGCTTTAGATTTCAGTCTTCTCCTTGGTCGTGACTATGTTTATGCCATGGGGGCCCTTGTCTCTTCACTTTTCCATGTGGTTTTTTTTCCACACGATGGATGAATGGTGACCATCGATCAATTATCGTTCTTTAGTCCCCTGGTGCCTCCTGTGCAGTCGTCGTCCCCTATTAGTTCTTGCTTGCAAGTAGTACCTTCCCAGATGCAGGTCAATTATGTGGCTACCTGTTCCGTCTCTGCCTTTGCTGATGATCATGTAGATGGTCTCGTACATCATGTACTGGGGGCATTGGAACCTTATCTGTCAATTGTGCCTCATGGCATGTGTTCCCCCTAGAGTGCTTTTCTTCCATCTAGTGAGGACCTCTTGGGAGCCATCTTCTCATTTGGCCCATGAACAAATGTCCAAGGATAGTTCTAATCTTGTGTCAACCTCATTAAAAAAAGAAGCAATGGCCCGAGGATAGTTCTTTTCTTATGTCGACCTCGTTAAAAAATGAAACAAGGTGTCCGAGGGCGGTTCTTATCCTGTGTCAACCTCGTTAAAAAATGAAGCAAGGCTGAGGATAGTTCTGATCTTGTGTCGACCTCGTTAAAAAATGAACAAGGAGTCCCGAGGATAGTTTGTCCCTAAGTCAACCTCATTAAAAAAATGAAACAAGGGGTGTGGAGCATAGTTCCTTGTCTTGTGTCAAGCTTGTTAAAAAATGAAAGAAGGAGTGTCGAGGATAGTTTGATCTTGTGTCAACCTCGTTAAAAAATGAAACAGGGTTATGAGGATAGTTCTTTTACTGTGTCAACCTCATTTAAAAAATGAAACAACTCCCTTTTTCCAAATCGTGTCTTTGCTTAAGATCTAGTAAAAATCCAAGTCAAGTCTTTCCAAGATCTCGAAAGTGAACCTTCATTCCATCCACCTCATTCAATGCAATGAAGCTTGGGGGGCATGTACCTCGATTTCCGTCATTATGTTGGGGGCATGCGAACTTATAACAAGCATAGTTTTTCATTTCAAGCTTGTGTAAACATGAAACTGAATCCAATCAAAGTTCTCCATGGTTCAAGCCTGTGTAAACATGAACCCATACCCAATTTACACCTCGTGATTGCCGTGTTTATCTGCTAAATTCTGCTAGATGAGCCTTGGTTGTTTCGTTCCATCATCACCATCTCTTTGGCCAATCATATGCTTTCACTTGGTTGTTTTTCCTATCCTGAGGAACCGCATCGATGAGTGGTTTTATTAGCTAGCCTCTTGACCATTACATGTTTTGAGCAGTTCCGCCATTGTCGGAACCAGTTTCTACCCTTATACCACTCGTTCCTCTAGGACGAGTCACCTTTAAGATCTTTTTCTGACTCGTAAAAAATGAAAATATTGCCAAGTTTTCCCTTTTAACTCGTTAAACGGAATAAAAGGCAGTCCACTTTGAGCTCTTTTCTGACCGTATAAATGTGAAAATATTGCCGCATTTTTGTCGTTTCGAGTTTGATATTGGTTTCGAAACGTCGTGTCTTCAATCGCTTTTCTACTTTTTCAGATTGAGGCCACTAATTATGAAAAGTACTCCTTAATCGTAATGGTCAAGCGGTTCTCTTGAGTATTATTTTATACTTTTTTTGGCCCGAGGGACACAAATTTACAAAAAAGGATCCCCCTGGAGTTTTCTTTTCTGTGTCTTTTCCAAACTCTCTAAACATGAAAAAGACTTTGGGTTTTACCTATGTCAGACTTGTTAAACCCTGACGACATTGGACTCATCACCATGACGAGACTCGAGCTTCTCCTCCCTAGGGCTCATTAAACTATCACTAGGTTGGATTCGTCTGAAGGTCGAACTTATATTACAAGCATATGCTATCCCCTTCAAGCTTGTTTTCAAAAATAACTGGGGTACTTGCCAACAATGGTGGGGCGAAATTTTGGAAGTCATCATTGGTTACCTGCGGCAACTTGTCACTCTTGAACATCGACACTTTTGCTTCTTGTCGAATTGGGATATCCATACATCGTCAGTTGGCCTTCTGGGGTTCTGGGTAGCCATTTTGCCTCATTCCATATGATCCATGTTATCTCCATCAAGCCTCTAATCCCTTGGTACCAAAATGCTGCCACATTCCGGAGTTGTGTCGCTGATATGTTTAAGAGTATAATCCTTCTGCAGTTCACACCCTTAACTCCTCCTCTGATACTCTGTTTCACCATCTACCACTTGTTCCTTATCTCGTGTCGTTAATGGGGGAAACATTATGGCCCTCCTATGACAGGTCGTCTCCTGTCGACGCCAACTCATTATCCAGGAGATGGATCTAGAGATCCCCTTCGGTACCTTGGAGCTTGCATGCCTCAATAGCAATTTCTTCGCACCTGATGATAGAATTTCATCATTGGTCTTCGATTGGGTGATTCCATGAGTGTCCGACCTTAGCTCATTTTTCACACTTAGTGGATTATACTAGACAGTACCTTGAGAGCCATTGACATTATTGGTGGTTTCTCTCGAGCTTGTTAACGGTTTTCATCATTGACCAGTAATCAAGCGACTTTCTATCATGCTCAACTTCAGCACATCTGTTCGCATGCTAGAATTTGTATTATACATCGGATGGGTTTCAAGACCCCGAACTAAGATTACACATGTTCAGGCTGCATGGATTGGTTCGTGATTACATATATGACTCTTTGTTGGATGGCTGCGCCCATGCCTGAGTCTTTCATGGATGGCTGCGACCATACCTTTATCATTGTCATGGTCTTGTCAACTGGATGGTTGCGTCCATACCACATACCTAGTTTCATATGTATTTTGGATGGTTGTGCCCATGCCTAGACTATATGTATTTCACTATCAAAGATATCAGTTGTACTTGCGCCTGCGGGATCTTCAAGGTGGTATTCCAGTTCAGACAGTTTTGTAAAGCATTTCACCCCCCCCCCCCCCACTCTCTCGGGCTTCATGCTTTAGGGGGCATCTGTTACACAGTAATTTGTCACTGTCCTTATCTCAGTCCCTCTACTGTGTCATGTGTCAAATAAACATGTTCATATATTCCCACCAATGTAAGAAGATTAAACAAATGCTCTCTAATGTTGCAAATTGACCCTCATTCCCTAAATTTTTGCCTTGTTACGAGTAAATCTTTAGTGTACGCGACGATCCCATGTCCATAACGGTCTCATCGCAACTCCATCATAGATGTACATCTATTTCCCACGACGGTCAGGTTTCTAGACCCGGCGCAATGTTATGAGCTATATATAGCGGCGATGGATCTACGTGCATTGCCTCCTAGTGATGCCATCGCGGAGATTTAGTTTACGGCTCGCGACGATCCAAATTGGGCAAATTTGTTCCAACAGTCGGCCTTCTAGATGTTTCTAGACCTGGTTGTTGGATTGGTTTGGGTCGCCATTCCCCCTCTGGAATGGTAGTTTTGTCATTTGTGCTACCTTCCTTGAGGATGAGCTTCTCCTCCCTCATTTCATGGAGACTCCTTCTCCTATTAAAGCACTCACCTTTACTATGATCTGCTAGTTCTTTTGGTTGGGCAGTGCTGCTAGTGCTTTTGAGTTTGATAGATAGCTGGTGTGAGTGTGACAAGTGTGGGATTGTTGATAGCTTGTGGAAGGTTGTGGAATGCCCTTAACTTTGTGTTAAATCTTACGAGTGAGAGAGAGACATTGTATGTTGGGAGACCCATCCTTGAAGAGTGCATGCTTGAGAAACATACTGGCTGGACCCTCCGAGAAGGCTTGCGACGTCAAGACTTGGTTGTAAGCTTGCTCTTGATTCATTATTAATATAATCAATGATGTTTTCCTATGTCTTATATGTAATTTACTTGATAGCTCATGATTTCTTGACTTTATGAGTAAATAGATCATTGTTGTTTCCCGGTTACGTGCTTTCTTGTTTTCCTGTGTTGTTTCAGGTTAATCGCTCATTAAGGAGAAGGAAATGGAAGCTGGAGCAATGCAATGGAACTTCATCAACCACCAGTTTGAGGTAGGCCTCCAACGATGACTGTTTAAGGAAATCAATTTTTGGTTTGTCTTTGTTGTGACTAGACCCCCTCTAGGGCTAGAGGGGTTGCCTCATTCCGCAGAGGGAACACTTTCCTACATCACAGTCTGGTAGCCTAAATGCACCCAATTAAGTGAAGGAAACATGTTAGGGTAAGTAAAGGGTAGGTAAGACAAATTTTTCAGAAGTATAAAGTTGATTGAAGCCTAAGCACATTTATCATGTTTGATCATGTGTTTCAGTGTACACGAAACAATTATGAAAGTGAAAATATTGTTTTGGCTAACATCCCCATCATTACTGTTGGAGATAATACTGACAGGGGGGGTGAATCGGTATTATCATATCAATAATTTTATTTCCCAAATAGATTTATATACGCTACTTTAGTGAAGTGAGCTAGCGTGTACATGTGATTGTGATTAAAGAAACCATCATATATCCAAAGAACTTGTGATTTAGACAATTTATCATGTGTTGAGCTAAAACCAGTATATCAGATATTTATTAGTCAGTGCATTAAAGGCAAAATAAATCATCACACATAAGCAACACATATGAACACCAAGATGTAAGGTGGAAACCCAATGTGGGTAAAAACCACCTGCTACTGTCGTCTCTGTCTTCTTTTAATAATAATAAAATCTATTTACAATCTTGTACTGGTGCAGACTCATACCAGTATGCAGGCTTCTACATGCATAAGGTTACAACCTTCTCTCATTCTCCAGCTTTTACCAGAAGGGAGCTACAACCCCCTAGCTCTTGTACTAGCCGATATGTTTACTAGTATGTAGCCTCTGACCTATAGAAGGCTATGACCTTCTTTCTTCCTCCAGTGACCATGTTTCATAAATTTTCAGATTGGATACTCCTGGATCACAACACCACAATCTGAAGGCCACGTTTCATCAAATTTTCACACTGCACCCATCAAATATTTTAAACTTAAACTGCATAAACCAATATTCTGTAATCTGAATAATCAGATCACTGACACCAGAACACCGTGCTGAACTCAAAACCCTGCATCATCATTTAGAACCAGATGTAACCTCAAAAATCATGCATTAGAGTGTATACACTACTTGTTTGAACCCAAACTTTGTGTATATGCGATTTCCATGAATTAAACCTGCGTATACCTTCAAAACTACTGTAGATACAATCTTTTGAATCAAGTCTATACCAACCATCAATATATTGAATATATACTGTCAACTTACAGAGCTTTACACAGTCAAGGACAGAGATCACTTCTTCTTACTTATACAATCAATCAATCAAATTATGCATTCAGTTTTACATTCAGATCTAAGAAGACTTCATTGACAGATAGCAGTAAAACAACAAAATTTTATTAGATAGATTAGTCAAATCTGAAAAAGAAGTTTTTCTTTTGTATATGCTACTTGAAAGAACCGAGCTTGCATGTATACACTCTTTGGCCGAGACGAACCTTCATATAGATCTCCAAATATTGATTTAGAACTTTGTTGTAATTTCAGACTATAGACAAACCCAGATCATGATAGATAACAAAAAGAACAGGTGAAAAACATCAGATCTAGTCTCAACCAATATCAAATCAAGAATAAGTCATTTCAAGTCTCATGATTCCTGATCCAATAAAGAACTCAAGGTTCACATGAATATATCAGATCTAGTCCCATACATAACCCTGCAACTTAAAATATACTTCAGATATAAGTATTCCTCAGAATCTTATTACTTGCACCCCTGGCCTAATGATCTTCTCCTCCTTATATACTTTTAGGCCTTTCTTAATACCTTGAACCAAAACCACTTAGGACTAATACCTTTGACAAAATACCTCGGACCAAATACCTTGGATCAAAATACCTTGGACCAAATACCTCGAATCAAAAACTTGGTTTTCTAACATGTACGCTCTTTTCCTCCTATAAAAGTGCGTGTATACATTATATGCTTCTTTTGTTCTATTAACCCGCATGTATATGCTTCTTAGACCAAGTGAACCAACGTATACCTCTCTTTCTTCATTCTTTGGAGTCCGATATGTAATCCTTTGTTGTTAACCTGCTGCACTATGAACTGTCATCTGAGTGAGTTGCCATCAAGGACAAAACTTGTATCATAATGCCAACATTCTCCCCCTTTGGACTTGATGGCAACAACAACACCAAGACACTCTCCCCCTTTGACATCAAGGGCAAAGGGTGGGCCAAGATATTCTCCCCCTTTGATAGACATTATGATGTCCATGCTCCCACTGAGTATGACCTTCCTATCACCAATGACTCATACATACATCAATCTCCCAACCAAGTGGGGATATACCAAATTTGACTCATCCACCCAACCAAGTGGGGATATATCAATTGTTTATACATGACAAAAATACAATAAATATTACATCATCCATCCCATGAAAAGTGGGGATACAAATTACATCATTTGTCCAATAGGACTCATTCAAATGTATGTAAAGACATATCACACCCTAAACTTTTACATGACTGAAGCAACTAAAGGTATAACTATTTGAAGCCATAGCTGGACTCAACAACCATAATGCCAACAATGCAAAATGTGTGTGAAGGTTAATGCGCCCACTGAACCTCTTCTACCTATGCATTGTTAACAAGTCAATGATCAAGGCGTCATAAAAGTTAATGAATAAAGCATATCAATAGATTGTAATCATCAACATCAGATAGAGCACCCATATCAGAGTCTGCCCCACTATTCTCCCTGACTAAAAAACATATACGCTCCTTCACCCACAGAAAAATGCGTGTATACACGATTATACTTTATGAAACACCTGTATCACAACCTTTCAACCTTTCTCTGAAAAACTGGATTTAACAGTAGTATGATGTAGCAACTACTCCCAGCTTTTGTCTGAGATATTCAAATGTTTCTCTGGGCAGTGGTTTAGTGAATATATCAGCAACCTGTTCTTTGGAGGGAACATACTCCAATTTGACCTTTTGTTCAAGCACTTTTTCATGTAGAAAATGGTGCTTGATAGGTATGTGCTTGGTCTTGGAGTGCATGAATGGATTTTTTGAAATACTGATGGCACTTGTATTATCACATAGAATGGAGATGGGTGGAATACATGTGATCTAAATTTCTTGCAAAGTTTGCATCATCCATAGTATTTGTGTGCAGCAAGATACAACAGCCACATATTCTGCTTCAATTGTAGATAAAGCAATTGAACTTTGTTTCTTGTTGAACCAAGACACTAACCTGGAACCCATATAGAATGCACCACCACTAGTGCTTTTTCTATCATCAACACTTCCTACCCAATCTGCATCTGTATATGCATGAAGAGTAAGATCTGCATCTCTAGGATACCATAGTCCAAAGTCCAGAGTTCCTTGAAGATATTTGAAAATTCTTTTGACTGCCTAAAGATGTGATTCCTTTGGATTTACCTAGAATCTTCCAACTATTCCTACTACATGCATGATGTCAGGTCGAGTACTTGTTAGATAAAGTAGACTGCCAATCATGGATCTGTAAGTTGGTTGATGTATTGTTGTTGATTCATCATTTGAGTTAAGACTGCATCCTGTTACCATTGGCGTACATGTTGGGTTGTATTATATTCTTTCCACGACTAGCCCACGTAGTTAACTGGGGAGTTAGAAGGGGGGCGAAGCATCCACTTCGTTGCGCTGATTGCGTAGCGGGGTGGGGGTAACAGGGGGTTTGAGGGGTGCAGGTAACCCCACTCTATGGGGTCAAGGGTATCGCCCCAGAAAATTTTGTTTTTGGACCCTATTTAGGTTGGGCAGACCTACCTATGGTTTTGTGCATGATTTTTCGCACATGGTTTTGGAAGCGATGGTTTTCAGTCCATGCTTTAGATAAGATGGTTTTTGGTCCATGGTTTTGGATGCGAAGGTTTTCAGTCCATGGTATTGGATGCTTTGGCATGTATAAATATGTATTGTAACATTGAAAGGAACATAATGAAAAGTCAAGCTGGTAGTCTCAGTTTTGGGATCTAGGGGAAAATATCTTTGTATATTTGTTTTATGTGTTATGCTCTCGCATTGTTTATTTTCTGTGTTTTAGAATTCGTATGCAGGTAATTTATTTATGGGGTTAAAACCTACATTTGGTATCAGAGTTGTTTTGGCTTCAAGGGGACGCCTTTGTTGCTGAGGGGTTTCGCTCGGGCCTGTGGTAGACCCTGTTCAGTGGGAGATCTACGAGATCGATTCTAGTGGTAAAAGAAGATGGTGAGCAATGGAAATATAGAGATCGAGAAATTTAATGGTCAGAGTTTTGAGTTGTGGAAACTCAAGATGGAGGATTTGTTGGTGGATAAATATCAGTGGATCATGGTAGATCCGGGTACTAAACCAACGAGAGTTTCCGATGAAGAATGGAAGAAGTTGGATTGGAAGGCAAAGAGCACAATACGATTGTGTGTCTCAGATTCAGTATTGTTGAATGTATCAGGGCAAGCTACGGCGAAGGCTTTGTGGGAAAAGTTAGGGACTTTGTACCAATCTAAGTCTCTGGTGAATAAACTGTTCCTACAGAAAAAGTTGTATAACCTAACGATGAAAGATGGAGACTCAGTGACAGAGCATCTGAATGCATTTAATACTGTGGTAAGTCAGTTATTATTTGCTAATATTAAAATTTTAGATGAGGATAAGTGCATTAGCTTGTTGTGTTCTCTACCAGATTCGTGGGATAGTGTGGTTATTACAATAGGTAGCAATGCAATTGCCTTGTAGTTTGATGAAATAGTCTCATCCTTGTTGACGGAGGAGATGAGGTGAAAAAATATGGAGAGCCAGAATGGAGATGCCTTGTCTGTACCAGGACAGTCCCAGAACAGAAACAAAAATAAGCCATCGAGTGGGAGATCTAAATCTAGAGGGAGATCTAAATCTCTAGGAAAACATGTAAAGGTGGTTTGTTGGAAATGTAGAAAGTAAGGGCACTATAAAAGTGATTGTAAATCAAAAGCTCCTGACAAAGGAAAGGGATTTTATGATGCTCCTTCTACAGAGGTGAAAACCACCTCAGATGAAGGTGGGATGTGTACTTGGCTTCTTCGAGTACACATGTAGATCATGAAGCATGGTTGATTGACTCAGGGGCATCCTTTCACTTCACTCTCCATAGAGAGTGGTTCTGCGAGTATGAGAAATATGATGGTGGTGATGTCTTCTTAGGGGATGATAGGAAGGCTAGAATCGTTGGTCGTGGAAAAGTAAAGTTGAAGTTGCAAGGTGTAATGGTTAGAACACTTCCAGGTGTTATGCATATTCCTGCATTGGCCATAAATCTGATTTTTTTAAGCAAGCTAGATGATACAAGTGTAAAAATAGTGTTCGAGAAGGATACTTGCAAGATGGTTTGGGGAGCACTAGTATTGATGCGGGGAGTTTGGATTGGAACTCTGTACAAGCTACAAGGTAGCACTGTTGTTGATGGGTGCAATAGTTCTATGGTTCCTGAAAGTGGAGCAAAATATATAGTGGTCTCTGGAGAAAATACCATGTTGTGGCATCAAAGGCTTGGACATATTGGAGAGAAGGGCCTTTGAATACTTCATGGTAAAGGTATGGTAGAAGGTATGAGTAATAGCTCTCTGGATTTTGATTTCTGTGAAAATTGTGTATATGGGAAGTAGAATCGAGTGAGTTTCCCCTCTGGTAGTAAGAGGGTGAAACGGATATTAAAGCTTGTGCATAGTGATGTGTTTGGACCTGTGAAGGTTCCATCACTGGGTAAGTCTGTGTACTATGTATCATTTATAGATGACTTCTCAAGGAATACATAGATATATTTCCTTAAGAATAAATCTAAAGTCTTTGACAGGTTGAAAGAATTTAAGGTTATGGTGGAAAACTAGACAGAGAAGAAGGTAAAGGTGTTGAGGACAGACAACAATGGATAGTTTTGCAGTAAGGAATTTGAATAATTCTATAAGAAGTGTGGTATAGCATGGCGGAAGACTACTCCATATACACCTCAGAAAAATGGAGTTGCAGAAAGAATGAACAAAACATTGATCGAAAGGACAAGAAGCATGCTCAGTGGTGCCGGGTTAGGACAAGAATTCTAGGCAGAGGCGGTGGAGACTGCATGTTACCTAGTCAACAGATCACCTTCATCAGCATTGGAAGATAAGACTCCACAAGAGTTATGGACTGGTAAGAAACCTTCTCTTTCACATCTGAGGGTATTTGGATGTGATGCATATGTACATGTTCCAAAGGAGAAAAGAGCAAGTTGGATAGTAAATCTGAAAAGTGCATCTTTATTGGGTATAAGGATGGTTTAAAGGGATATAAGCTTTGGAACCCAGTAACAAGGAAGGTTGTGTACAGTCGAGATGTGGTGTTCAGAGAGGTAAAAGATGTTATTAAACATGAAGTCCAACCAAAGTAACCTAAGAAGATAGAGTTTGAGCTTAAGGAGGAAGAATCAGACTCTATAGCAGAGGAGGAATCAGATGATGAAGAGCCACAAACTCCAGGTGTGAGAAGATCAGTTCGAGAAAGAAGGCAGCCGGAAAGGTATAGTCCATCTGCTTTCTGATCAAATTTTTCTTTATCTATTACTGATGATGATCCCAGAACTATGAAGGAAGCAGTAGATTCATAGGATGGAAAACTTTGGAAAGAGGCCATGGTTGATGAAATGGCATCTTTGCACAAAAGTGAGGCTTGGGATCTGGTGGAGATTTTGGCTGGCAGGAAACCCATTGGCAGCAAATGGGTGTTCAAGAAAAAGACAAATGTAGAAGGAAAGGTGGAGAAACACAAAGCTTGGTTGGTAGCAAAAGGTTATTCCTAGTGTCAGGAATTGATTTTGGTGATATTTTTCTCCTGTTGCTAAGGTAACTTCTATTAGATTACTTTTATCTATTGTCGTTGCTTTTGATATAACAGATGGATGTGAAGACAACATTTCTTCATGGGGATCTGGAAGAGGAGATCTACATGAAGCAACCTGAAGGTTTTGCGGTGAAGGGTAAGAAATAAATGGTATGCAAGTTAAAGAAGTCTCTGTATGGGTTAAAACAGCAACCAAGGATGTGTTATCAAAAATTTGATACATTTATACAGGGACTTGGCTTCACTAGAAGCAAAGCAGATCACTGTGTGTATTTTAAATTAATTGGTGACTGTGTTATTTTTTTTAGTATTGTATGTGGATGATATGTTGCTGGTTGGAAATGACAAAGAAATTATCCAGGATTTGAAGATCCATTTGTCCTCCAAATTCGACATGAAATATCTTGGTGCTACAAACTATATTTTGGGCATGGAAATTAAAAGAGATCGAACAAAGAGGAAGCTTTGGTTAAACCAGAGGAAGTATGTCGAGACAATATTTCAAAGGTTTAATATGCAGTATAGTAAACCAGTGAAGGTTCCTATTCCTTTAGGTGTAAATTTATTTGTTGAACATTGTCCCAAGACATAAGAAGAGGAAGAGGACATGTCCCATGTTCCATATGTAAGTACAGTCGGTAGCGTGATGTATGCGATGGTCTGTACTAGACCAGTCATTACACATGCAATGGGAGTATTGAGCAGGTTTATGTCAAAACCAGGGAAGGAGCACTGGACAGCATTGAAGCGAGTTTTCATGTATTTGCATGGCACTAGTGATTATGGTTAGTGCTACAAAGGAAGACCAGGATTGGATAGAGTGTTGGATATTCATGGCTTTGTTGGTGCAGACTGGGATGGAGATCTGGATCATAGAAGATCTACAAGTGGGTATGTGTTTAACCTATTTGGAGGTGTAGTCAGTTGGATGAGGAAGAAACAATCTATAGTGGCACCATTGTTATCGGGAAATCTAGTGTCTATGCAGAGCTGCTAGTCCCACTAAGGCTAGTAGCTACCTTAGAAACAAACAAACTAAAACCACTTTCGTTTTCCTTTATGAGAAGTAGATAAGAGAGGAAAAAAGGAGACCAACCTCTGTCTTGCGCTTGGTTCCTTGCTTGATTCCTCTCCCTTCTGATAGGTCTTTGCCACTTTCTTCCTTGTCTACCCAGCTTCAAAGAGCACCTATGGAATCAAAGCAGCATAACACTATACAAGAACAGAGATCTACTATCATAAACAATATAGGACCAGATATATATTGACCACACAAATGCACATATCATCAATCATACAAGAATGTGGAGGAAAACTTGAATAGATTTATTAATAATCAATAATAGCAAAGAGGATTACAACCAATTTTTCTGACCCAACGTCATCCTATCAGCAAGAAATCCCTTATTCACCTCATGAAAAGCTTATATCACCCAACACTATGATGTTACACCAAGAAACCAGCAGCACTTCCTTACAAGTTACAAAATTCCAGCCTATGGATCTCTGGGATGAGGGATCCATATATAGATGTTTGTAAGGGGGGTGAGTCATCTTTTGAGATTTGATTAGTGTCCTCTCTCTTATAGTTCTTGATTCCACTTGGAGATTGATGATCTCTTACTCATCCCTGGGTGAATGCAGAGAGGCAAGTGTCACAGGAGAAGTTTCTGGAAGATTCCATGATTCTTCACCTTGCAGATTGACCCTGCCATTTGTCCACTCTCACCCATCGTACCCCATAGAATGGCTTTTCAGTATGCATCGCACCTCCTCTGTGCATTTAGGTGGGATGCAGCGCACTTTGACCATGGAGCAGGTGAGATGGTCCAGTTCTGAGTAGTTTTTCATGGACGACTTCTGGGAGATGATGTAATCAGCTGACCTTGTTCTTTTAGGGGTTGGAACAACACTTTTAGGGACTTAAGAGCCCTTGGTTTATGGACATTTATGATTGGGGTTGCAGTGCCCAAAATTATCTATAACAGTTGCCCCCTAAAGCATGAGGTCGTTAATCTTTTGATGTCGGGTGAAATGCTTTATCATGAGGATCCAAAGTTTTTTCGAGTTGGAAGGCGACCTGTAATAAGATACAATACAACACATTATCTTCATTATATTTTCATGATCTAGCTGAGGCGGGCATTCCCATGCTCAGCTTTATAAATTCATTTTCATGTACATAAGATAGACAACCGTCTGTATGCAGACTGATGATTCTGGTAGAGCCATCATCCCTTTGGTTGGATGATTATCTGTGTAGTAATGATGTACATTTGATGTCTTTATTTTCCTGAATATATATCACAGCCCGGATGGATGAAACTAGATCCGGGGTCTTCAATCTCATTCGATCTCCACTCAAAGTACAAGTCGATCCATGTGAGAGATGTTCTAGAGTCGAACATGGAAAGACATCGCCTGATTACCAGCCAATGATGTAAGTTGTTAACAGGCGCGAGAGGAATCACCGATAATGATGATGACCCTCAAGCTACTACAGCACAATTCACGTGGTGTGAATAAGGGACTTGGCGTCGAACACCACGCAAAATCTTTCGGTCGAAGGCCATTGATGTAAACCCGTCACCAGAAGTGAGAAACTTGCCATTGAGGCATGCAAGCTTCAAAGTACTGAAAGGGTTGTTCCTATATCGACTTCTTGGATAATGAGCTGATGTCAACAAGAAACGATCCATCATAGGAGGGCCTTAATGAATCCCACATCAATGACACGGAACGGAGCAAATGATTTTAATGGAGATGAAAACAATTTGGTGACATGAGGTTCAGGGTGGCGATCATGAAAGAATGGAGCGTAAATGTATTGCAGTGGATGAGACACAGGTGAATTCTCTGAGCGACTTCTCTTGAACATATCGGTGACACTGACATGATGGATTGGTAGCGTTAACCCCAAATATGGATGGTGTGATGGACCAATGGTGATATGACCAGTGAACAGAACAACCCAACCCGACTCGGATGCGGAGTGAAAGTGTCATGTTCAAGAGTGACTTGCTACCAACAAAGTTTCTTCAAGTTTTCTTCCCAATTTTTCCCCAGTCATTGCTAACCAGTACCTCTTTATTTTTTTCAAGCTTGAGGAGGATAACATATGCTTGTTCTATAATTTTCCCTTCGGGCAAACCCATTGCTATGTTTTAACGAGCCTAGCGATAGTGAAACTCGTTCTTGTCTGTATGGACAAGTTTGTCGCTATTCGGTTTTAACAAGTTTAACGACAAAAATAACTCGATCCTTTTCAATTTTAGAGAGTCTGAAAAGGGACGTAAAGAAAACTCCGATAATCCCTTTTCGTCATATAATCCCTTGAGTCCGAAAAAGTATAAAATAATACAAAAGGGATGAATTTTCGGTAATTTTAACGAGCCGAACAAAACAAGTGCTCGATCTTTTTGTGTAATAATCCCTCAGGTCCAAAAAGATTAAAATCTAAAGGATAGATAGCACTTCCAGTCACTTTAACGAGCTGGAGAGGCCAATTTCTCAGCAATATTTTCATATTTTACAAGTCAGATGAAAAGAGCTTAAAGGAGACTCATTTTTCGAGGAACGAGTGATAAATTCGGGTAGCAACTAATTCCAGGTAAGTTTTGGAATTTTCCAATCACAACAGCATCACAAGGATGGCTAACAAGATCACTCTTCACAGATGTTCCTCAAAAAGGTTAAACAAACAAATGGAGGTGAATGATCGGCCAATACAGAGTGGGGGTGATGATGAGAACACGACCAAGGCTTCAAAGGTTGATGATAATGCAGTCACGATGGTTATTTACCGGAAATTGGTTCATTTTTTAATGAGATTAAACTCTGGGGGAAACGTTTGCTCACTGCTTATGTTTAATTTTTAACGCGCTTGAACTCCACATAAAAACTGCTCGAGGCGGGTTTATTTTTTAACAAGCTTGAACCCTGTGGTAACATTTGCTCATGATAAGTTTGCATGCCACCAGCATAATAATGCAAATCGAGGTGCATGACCCCTAAGCTTCATTGCATTCAACTCGGTGGTTGGAATGAAGGTTTACCTTTGATATCTTTGAAAGATTCGACTTGGATTTTACGAGATCGTAATCAAAGACTCGATTTGGAAAGGGAGTTGTTTCATTTTTTAATGAGGTTGACGCAGTAAAAGAACTATCCTCAAGACTCCTCATTTCATTTTTTAACGAGGTCGACAAGAGATAAGAACCATCCTCGAAATCCACCATATTTACAGTATTTGATAGAAAATCAAAAACTGAAGGATGATTAAGGTTGCTGGAATAATCTTCGTGGTAATCCGGAAGATGGGAGTGATGGTGGTAATCTTCTCATGCTGCCTCTCCTATCAGCATTGATTGAATGATTCCTTCATCTGTAGAATGTACATGCAACCAAGGATATGAAGAGGTGCCATATTCCTTAGACCTATCTATCCAAATGCTTGATGAGCATTGATTCGGGTCTGCCTCCCATGCCAAAAACATTGATTGCTACAATATTTCTATTGGGCTTGGAGGCAATACTTGCAAATGATCCATTTTAATATCGTTCTCTTAGATCTTTTGAATAGAATATATCATATTACAGGTTCCTACCGTCGCCACTTCCGCCAGATTGATTGGAGGCGGGAGGGCAAAAGTCCCCATTAATATAGGGTCTTTTAGTAGGCCTACTCCGATATTTTGAAGCAAATGGGGGCTTCCATGGATCATCGAAATGCTTCCCATAACTTGGGAACTATTGGGGAGAAAGGTTTATTGGTCGACGATTGTAATTCCTCCTTGAAAAGGAAATGCAATCTTCCTAAAGTAGGTCGATACAACGGCAGCCATAGCATATATCGAGGGCCTTCCCAGTAGGATGTTGTAATCGAGGTTTCTGTCGATTACTTCAACATCTATTTCTATTGTTTTTCCCCCCAGTTCAACTTGCAAGTTACTTAGAATCCCATATGGGGTATATGTTCGTCCATCAAATGCTTTTAATGTCATTGAAGATCGCGATAATGTTGTAGATCCTAAAGTTTTCCAGCAACTCATCGACATAATACATGTAGATGCCCCCTCATCAATAATTGTTCAATGAACAGTTTTGTTGAGGGCTTTCACTTGAATGAGGAAAGCTAGTTGAGCTGGTAACTGAGGATCATATCCTTTGTGATTAAAGAACACAAGATTAGAATCCTTTGGGTCAATCCCACCTATTGCTGATAATAAATCCTGCTTTTGGGAGGGGAAATTTTGCAGTACCTCAAGTGTTGACATAGTGGATGGCGATTGGGCCAGATCTTCCACTATATTATAATGTTGTGTTGCTCTGGCACGCGGATTAAATGTCGACTTGTGTACTACTCCCTTTGGCAGTTTTATTGTCAGCTCTGGAATGATGGGTGGCGCAACCTCTGAATTATTTTTCAAAGCGACATTACTAACAAGTTTCTTTTCAAGACAAAATGAAGACAATGACGACACTTTGTTATTTGGAATTTGAAAACTTGCTTTTGACACTTGAAAAACTATTAATTTAAATCAAATACAAGAGTAACACTGTAATCAACTATCAAGAACAATCGGATTCTCTTCTATGACTGAAAATGACACTTGCGACACTTCCAACTCAAGAAACGACAGTTCAATTACGCTACTTCTTTGTAAAAGAGAACTAAAAATGGTTCACAATACATAAAAACATTTACAGTTCTTTGCACAATGGAGGCGGAATAATGGCAAGGAAGGGGGTTTCCAATAGAGGTATACCAATTACAGACAGCCAAACTCCTTAATAGAGGTGAAAAGAGTGAAAAAACCAAAGTCTGAAAGCAAAATTAGCCCTTTCTGATCAGCGCACCTATTACACAGGGATTCCAGTATGCATCCCACCTACAACACACAGGAAGTGTGATGCATACTGATATCCTTGAAGAGAGGGTGTGATGGTACAACGCGAGACTTTTTATCCAGTTCTTGATCACAGTTTGCAGCACAGTTAAGGGATTTAGGCCGAGCAAGTGGTAATCAGTAAATAAATCACAGGGGTAGATCTAAAGAGGTTACTAGAGCCAGCACAAGGGCAATTAGAGAGTTTGTAAATCGATTTCTCAGTTCATAAACAAAACGAGGAGATAGACTGAAGCAGCATTGATCTACTTTTCATTTGCATACCAAATGCAGTTCGAAGGCTAGTTGGCTTGACTTCAGGCTCCGTCTGTAAGTTTATAAAGCAAACAAATATAGACAAACAAACAATCTATTCACTCCCTAGTGGAGTCGCCATTTTGTTATCGGGAAATATAGTGTCTATGCAGAGCTGCTAGTACCACTAAGGCTAGTAGCTACCTTAGAAACAAACAAACTAAAACCACTTTCGTTTTCCTTTATGAGAAGTAGATAAGAGGGGAAAAAAGGATACCAACCTCTGTCTTGCGCTTGGTTCCTTGCTTGATTCCTCTCCCTTCTGATAGGTCTTTGCCACTCGCTTCCTCGTCTAACCAGCTTCAAAGAGCACCTGTGGAATCAAAGCAACATAACACTATACAAGAACAGAGATCTACTATCATAAACAATATAGGACCAGATATATATTGACCACACAAATTCACATATCATCAATCATACAAGAATGTGGAGGAAAACTTGAATAGCTTTATTAATAATCAAGAATAGCAAAGAGGATTACAACCAATTGTTCTGACCCAACATCATCCTCTTAGCAAGAAAGCCCTTCTTCACCTCATGAAAAGCTTAGATCACCCAACACTATGATGTTACACCAAGAAACCACCAGCACTTCCTTACAAGATACAAAATTCCAGCCTCTGGATCTCTGGGATGAGGGATCCATATATAGATGTTTGTAAGGGGGGTGAGTTAGCTTTTGAGATTTGATTAGTTTCCTCTCTCTGATAGTTCTTGATTCCACTTGGAGATTGATGATCTCTTACTCATCCCTGGGTGAATGCAAAGAGGCAAGTGTCATAGGAGAAGTTTCTGGAAGATTCCATGATCCTCCACCTTGCAGATTGACCCAGCCATTTATCCACTCTCGCCCATCGCACCCCATAGAAGGGATTTTCAGTATGCATCGCACCTCCCGTGTGCATTTAGGTGGGATGCAGTGCACTTTGACCATGGAGCAGGTGAGATGGTCCATTTTTGACCAGTTCTGAGTAGTTTTTCATGGAGAACTTCTGGGAGATGATGTAATCAGCTGACCTTGTTATTTTAGGGGTTGTAAAAACACTTTTAAGGACTTAAGAGCCCTTGGTTTATGGACATTTATGATTGGGGTTGCAGTGCCCAAAAATGTCTATAACAGTTGCCCCCTAAAGCATGAGGTCGTTAATCTTTTGATGTCGGGTGAAATGCTTTATCATGAGGATCCGAAGTTTTTTCGAGTTGGAAGGTGACCTGTAATAAGATACAATACAACACATTATCTTCATTATATTTTCATGATCTAGCTGAGGCAGGCATTCCCATGCTCAACTTTATAAATTCATTTTCATGTACATGAGACAGACAATCGTCTGTGTGCAGACTGATGATTCTGGTAGAGCCATCATCCCTTAGGTTGGATGATTATCTGTGAAATAATGATGTATATTTGATGTCTTTATTTTCCTGAATATATATCGCAGCCTGGATGGATGAAACTAGATCCGGGGTCTTCAATCTCATTCAATCTTCACTCAAAGTACAAGTCGATCCATGTGAGAGATGTTCTAGAGTCGAACATGGAAAGACATCGCCTGATTGCCAGCCAATGATG
The DNA here is from genome assembly GCA_031772625.1 of Pinus tabuliformis. NCBI lineage: Eukaryota > Viridiplantae > Streptophyta > Pinopsida > Pinales > Pinaceae > Pinus > Pinus tabuliformis. The sequence continues at coordinate 875,855,580 of CM062815.1, forward strand.
TAAGTTGTTAACAGGCGCGAGAGGAATCACCGATAATGATGATGACCCTCAAGGTACCACAGTACAATTCACGTGGTGTGAATAAGGGACTTGGCATCGAACACCACACAAAATCTTTCGGTCGAAGGCCATTGATGTAAACCTATCGCCGGAAGTGAGAAACTTGCCATTGAGGCATGCAAGCTTCAAAGTACTGAAAGGGTTGTTCCTAGATCGACTTCTTGGATAATGAGATGATGTCGACAAGAAAAGATCCGTCATAGGAGGGCCTTAGTGAATCCAACATAAATGAAACGGAACGGAGCAAATGATTTTAATGGAGGTGAAAACGATCTGGTGACATAAGGTTCAGGGTGGCGGTCATGAAAGAATGGAGCGTAAATGTATTGCAGTGGATGAGACACAGGCGAATTCTCTAAGCGACTTCTCTTGAACATATCGGCGACACTGACATGATGGATTGGTAGCGTTAACCCCAAATAAGGATGGTGTGATGGACCAATGGTGATATGACCAGTGAACAAAACAACCCAACCCGACTCGGATGCGGAGTGAAAGTGTCATGTTCAAGAGCGACTTGCTACCAAAAAAGTTTCTTCAAGTTTTCTTCCCAATTTTTCCCCAGTCATTGCTGACCAGTACCTCTTTATTTTTTTCAAGCTTGAGGAGGATAACACATGCTTGTTCTATAATTTTCCCTTCGGGAAAACCCATCGCTATGTTTTAACGAGCCTAGTGATAGTGAAACTCGTTCTTGTCTGTATGGACAAGTTTGTCGCTATTCGGTTTTAACAAGTTTAACGACAAAGATAACTTGGTCCTTTTCAATATTAGAGAGTCTGAAAAGGGACGTAAAGAAAACTCCAATAATCCTTTTTCGTCATATAATCCCTTAAGTCTGAAAAAGTATAAAATAATACAAAAGGGATGAATTTTCGGTAATTTTAACGAGCCGAACAAAACAAGTGCTCGATATTTTTGTGTAATAATCCCTCAGGTCCAAAAATATTAAAATCTAAAGGACGGATAGCACTTCCGGTCACTTTAACGAGCTGGAGAGGCCAATTGCTCGGCAATCTTTTCATATTTTACGAGTCAGATGAAAAGAGCTTAAAGGAGACTCGTTTTTCGAGGAACGAGTCATAAATTCGGGTAGCAACTAATTTCAGGTAAGGTTTGGAATTTTCCAATCATAGAAGCATCACAAGGATGGCTAACAGGATCACTCTTCGCAGCTGTTCCTCAAAAAGGTTAAACAATCAAATGGAGGTGAATGATCGGCCAATGCAGAGTGGGGGTGATGATGAAAACACGACCAAGGCTTCAAAGGCTGATGATAATGCATTCACGATGGTTATTTACTGGAAATTGGTTCGTTTTTTAATGAGCTTAAACTCTGGGGGAAATTTTTGCTCACTGCTCATGTTTAATTTTTAACAAGCTTGAACTCCACATAAAAACTGCTCGAGGCGGGTTTATTTTTTAACGAGCTTGAACCCTGCGATAACATTGCACATGATAAGTTTGCATGCCCCCAGCATAATAACACAAATCGAGGTGCATGCCCCCCAAGCTTCATTGCATTCAACTCGGTGGTTGGAATGAAGGTTTACCTTTGATATCTTTGAAAGACTCGACTTGGATTTTACAAGATCGTAATCAAAGACTCGATTGCACTGTGAACTGTCATTTGAGTGAGTTTCCATCAAGTACAACACTTGTATCATAATGCCAACAATTTCATTTCATTCCCCACTACAAACTTACTAATATCCCCTATTCCCTTCATTTTCACCTTTTCCCCTTGGTTTCACACATTTTCCTAGCAAAATACCTTCTAAAGGTCATTTCCTACCCAAAACCCCTTTTCCATAGTGTGAAACCCATTCCCCATTGAAAAATCACTTTCCCCTTGTAATTTTCCCTAAAAACCCATAAAACCCCTTTAGCCTAATTTTTATGTTAACCCTGCAGTACTTAACAAGACTGCACAATTCATGTTTTTCTCGATACAAAACTCTTTTAACCCACCATCCTTGGTGTGGTTAAATAAAACCCGCCGCAGTTAACTCTAGTCCCACTCCTAAACCCATCGCAACATGTTTAAACCCTATTTATTCATTAAAATAATTACAACTCCTTTGTAATTATTCCCTGGGCCCCACTAGTCTCTGTGCCTATTCCCTCCATGCATCTTGACTGTGCGATAGCCGTCAGATCATCCGCTCCTAGACCCAACAAATCACAGTAATATCACCTGCTCCTGATCTCTGAGCTTTACCTGCCCGAGAGCACACGAGATTCGTGGTTTTGCTCGGGCCCCTTGTGGTTACGTGGCAACTCCACATTAACTCGTGTGCTCTCGGAGAAATACCACCCCACGACCAAAAGCGGTGTGATGAGCCTCCAAAACCGCTCCCTTCGTACAGTAAAACCATCCACTGTTCACTTTGCACCAAATTTTAAAATGTTAAGCGTTTCTCATTTAAACACCAAAACCCTTACTTTCGCTCTTTTCACCCGTTTACATAGTAAAACCCTCCTAAACCTTCCTGCGACACCATGAACCTTTGCAACCCAATTCGACCTCTGATTACTATACAGACACTGCTAGGACTCCGTCCATACACTTCCCTATTCCCTCAAACCATTATCTCCTTCTTTCAAACCTGTGTTTTCATTAACTATTAGTTTATTTTTTCAAGTGATCATATAAAATCTATTTGTTCCAGATTCACAAGGAAATCCATTCTAAAGCCTTTATTAAGAAGAAAAGACATTTATTACAGAATAGAAAGAAGTAATTTACACAGTAAATGTTAAAACATAGGAGACTGATAAAGACATACATTTAAAAGACAAACAAATGAAATATGCAGAAAGATAGTCAATATCCAACTACCTGATATTGAGATATGTAAAAACTAGATGATTTACTATTGAAATACATAGTACAAACTTGAAATTTATAATAAAAGTAAAAAATCACAGTAAAGGATATTGACAGGTTAACAAGGTCAAAGAGTATCGGATGAAAGTGTATCAAATGAAAGATCATAAGTGAATATTACTTCTAGCATGAAGATCAAACAAACAAGCAGCTTAAAGGGAAAAATATCAAAGACCAAAGCCAACAGAACCTAAATAATAGAGACAACAAGCAGCAGTTCAATAGTTGTCTCTATCTTCTTGCATGAAGATATTTCCTCTTCCTAGAATAAATGTAAAAATAGTTTAGGATATTTTCTTAGACCTACTGTTGTATAAATAACTCTCTTTACGAGTTATTATGGGTTTATTGTTCACCATTGAACCAAGTTTACCATTGAAGAAGCGTTGCACATTGAAGAAGGGTTGCATCCCTGAAGAAGCATTTGTAAACACTCAATGTACTTGACTTTTCTGGACCCTTAATACAAAGCAAAGGATTATGAATTCAATTTTACACAGTTTTTGTTTTGTGTAAGTTTTTCTAGTAATACACATTATGTTTTTCTTCATATTCTTTTGTCTTACAGAAATACCTAGGTAGGAATAATTATGTCTCAATTTATTCCTATAAGCTTCTGAAGTGATAATCTATAAAGAGAATGGATTAATGAACTGTCTATTTAATTAGTTCCCTATAAATCAATAAAACATCAGCATCTTGTTGTAAGCATAAGAATATTCACTTGAACCTTTTGAACATTGATCAGAGGTTTTCATACTTATGATTGTTTAATTTTCTATTTGAAAATTGTGATAATCATATTATTTTTTGTTTCTGCTCACCACTATTTAAGCTTTATCACTGTGTGAAGTTTCATAGCAACTCTCTACTTTGGGATTAATATTATTCAAAAGGTTATGCATTATAGTGTTACATCTATTTTATTCGTTGGTCTTCCAAATTAAAACAAAAACCCCAAAAAATTTATCTTAGATGCTCTGGCTTGATAGCTGACCATTATCAACTCAAAGGTACTAATCCAAAATGGATCTAGAATAGACTTCTAAGTCTAAAGTGTTCCTCACAGTGGAAAATAAAAGTCTAGTGTTGATCTTGGGAATAGTCCCATTGCATGGATCTTTTCATTCTGAATCTACTGCAATTTGAATGGGCTAAAATAGACTTCGAATGAAGAAGTTATAGCAGAAAGAAGATTTCTGATTGTCCTTTGAAAAGGAGGCATTTTCTTATTCAATGGTACTTAGGAGAAATAAATTCTTTCTATATAAATATCACATCAAAATGTTAAAGGACCTAGCCTTAAGGAATTGCTATAGCGGCAGTGCGATTCCACGTGGACCGTTAGATCAGACATGCAAATAAACAGTCAGGATCTGATCGGCGGTATTTATCGGATCGGTGCAGTCCATTGGCAGAGGAATAGACCCCAGGCTGTTGCGACTTGCGATATGCGATGCGCCAATATTGCAATCAGCAATCGGGATCGCAACTATATAAAGGGTCGTTGACATTGCGACATGCGATTGGGCTAATAGCGATATGCCGATGCGATCGGCGATCGGTGATCGGTGATCCCCACTACAAAAGGGCCCAAGCACATTGCGATCGCGACTTGAGAGAAAGCATGGACCCGATGGGAATTATAAGCGCAAATTAATAAAATTTGAAATTCGGTTAATTCATATTTTCTTTGTATTTCCCATATATTAAGGTTTTGACCTCCCGCTTAAGCGATTGCGATATGCCGATAAAGGGGCGGACCTGATGGAGTTTATAAGAATGATTTCATAATATTTGAAATCCAGAAATGTGGGATTTCTTTGTATTTCCTATGTATTTGGTTTTTTGACCATTTCGCTACGCGATTGCAATAAGGGATATTTGGATGGACCTTATAGGTTTTTAGGGGCGATTTAATAATATTTGAAGTCTGATTAAATGCTCCATGAGGTGTTTTCTTGTGTATTTCCGTTATTTTGCTGTCACGGCCAGAGGAAGGCAAAACGATTGAGTTTCCCCACGTTGACGATTCATTTCCATTGTAAACAGATTCTTGTGGTGAAAAGTCAGGTTTTCCATGATGGAGGACTGTAACCAATGTGTTACAAATGCACAAATCACACAATTGCAGAAGATGGCTGAGAGAGTGCAGAGAGTCTTGGAGTCGCTTGGAGCTCGAGCGAGAACTAGAGAGCTTAGAGAAGCCAGATCCAGAGCCGAGAGCAGAAGCAAAGGCCGATAGAGGTTGGAGGTAGTTGCAGAGAATAGAGCCAGCGTTCATTCTCAAGGTTCAAATAGTCAAGGTGACTGTAGGGGACCGCTAAATCCATTGAGATGGAGTTCAGAAAATCATAACGACTTCTAAGAGCCATGGAGCAGTAATGAAGCTTCAGAACAGCAAAGAGATCAAATGATCTAGCTATTGTTGGTGTTCAGAGTGTATTGAAGATAGAAGAAGGCATTCCAAAGACAGAGAGAGAATTCTGAGGGAGTTGGTGCAAGCTAGAGTGACATAGTTCAGAGCGCTGATTGAAGGAGTCTAGACCAGAGAAGCCTAGATCTCTCTACAGAGTATGGACAGCCAACGAACAAGATGGTATTCTAAACCCATAGGTTCAGTTGTAAACCAATGGAGTTGAGCATGGAGGAGCCTAGTTGAGTTGACTAGAGCTCAAGGAGATGTAGCCCAAGAGGTTTGGGTGAACTCCACATTATATTACTGTTATGTGTGATGCTTATTTGTTGCACTGTTTCATTGTTATATGTTTTTATATCAGTTTAAGCAAATCAACTTAAAGAACATAAACGGCTTAAAACAAACACAAGCATACACCTATTTTCAAGCACTTTTTTAATTCCACAATTGGTTAATCATAAGGTCTTGGAAATATATAATATTTGGAGTGGGAGAGGTTCTTGTAAGCTTGACGAGAAGCCTTTACTACCCCATTTCAGATCAGGTGGTATCAGAGCCTGAGATTGATTAACCCCACCTTTAGGAAGGTTATATCAGAGCATAATGTTTGATTGACAGAGCAAAATATTACTTGTATGAAAGGTGTTTGGGCAGTCAAGGATTAATTGTTTGATTGATTGTATGCTTGTTTATAGACTGACTATTGTTTGAGTTTGCAGAGGTGAAGGGAAAGTTGTTGTTAGCTAAGTCCAGGAGAGGACAAGAAGGAAGAAGGGTTGAAGGCATTCTTCTTATCCCAAAGGACCTCAAAGAAATCCTTGAAGCACAAGAGGTTTGTTGCAAAAGGTTGCTTGAATAAGCTCTTTGTTAATATTATTTGAAGTTCTTTTATTCATAGGCATAATGACAACTTCTACAAGTGAGTCCTCAAAATCTTCTTTCTTCACAAGATTCTTTGATGAAGACATGAAGCAAGACTTGTTCATCATGATGGACAAGGTGAGAGAAATGTATGAGGATGGAAGGAAGAGCAACATACTTAGAGAGCAGTTGAATTCCATGGAGGAAGAGAAGCAGTTGCTTTTTGACAAATTGCAGGAAATGGAGAGGCAACTTCATATTGCAAATATGAACCTGAAAAGGATGCATGAGTTGGAGACACAGCTCTTTATTGCCAAAGAAGCCTTAGTCAAGTATCAGCTTGAAGAAGAGGTAAACCATTCCAGTTTGTCTTCAAATTCTTCTAAGAATGCTTATATTGGTTCTTTTGAAAAACATACCAGAGGCATAGGTTCCAAGTTAATGTCCAAGATGGGCTATGAAGGAAAAGGCTTGGGTAAACATGCACGGGGTATTGTTGACCCAATAATGGTTGAGGAAAGGCCTAAGTATTTGGGTCTTGGCTATGGACAAGCTTATGGAGAAATTTTCAAAGCCACCATGAAGACAATTGAAACAGTTCGAAGAAGGAGTTTCGTTTCAAGTATTCTACCTCAAGAGTGTGCAAATTATATTCTTGGGGAATGCAATAGTGTGAAGCATACTTTGCAAAAAGAAGGTATATATCAGCATACACTTGAACCAGAGAGTTGTGGAAACTCTGAAAGCCTTGAAGAGATTGATGGTGTTCCAAGGGGAGCCACTTCTTCATTCAATTCACCTCCTCATGAAGGCAATAAGGGTAAAAAAAGAAAGGTATAAATCTAGTTCTAATCATGTTCCTTTTGGTTATGTTCAACATGGTAAATTTCCATATAAGCATTGGAAAAGAATTGCATGTTCCTTTTGTGGTTTGGATAACCATCATGTTTCTAGATGTTGGAAGAGAATGACCACATACAAGAAACTTTTGAAGGAAAGGAAGCAAGAAGCCAAAGGTCCATTGGACAAGGCAAGTCATGATGTCAAGAGGATGCACATGTGTTGCACTTACTGCCATAAGGACATGTTGCTGCAAAATGTTGGACTCTGAATCTGACAATGCTTCTGTTATCACTCAGGCTGTCCTTAAAGCTCCTTAAAGGATACGGCTAAGGTAACCACAAACCAATCTTTGGACTGCAAGTGCTGGCCCACCAGCAGTCAGAGAGGGCTCTCTCTTTAGGATTTAGCTTTGTTGATGATGATTTTAGGCTAGTTACTAAGTACAAGGGGTTTTGTTTTAGTTTTGGTGGGATGGATGATGCTTTCAAGTAAAGAGGCAGGGATAGTGTTAACACTCGAATTTGCCTCACGCTGAGGAAGGCAAAACTCAAGGCAACATCAAACCACGCTCAGCCTCGTAGCTAGCCCTACGAGGACAGGAGAGGGCTCTCTCCGGGTCAATTTCGGAAAAATATAATCAATTAGGCTCGAGATGACTAAATTGATGACTAATTTTAGGCTAGGTATGAAGTACAAGGACTATGGAATTGATTTTTTGAAGTTTTGTTGAATTCAAAGGAAAGGCAATTTTGGGTGCAAGGATGAGGCACAGCTTTTGCAGAGGTCTACTTGGGGAAAGATAGGCGATTGTTTTGATGCCTTTAAAGTGATTGAATGAATAGACCTGACAGGTGAGGAGCTAAGGAGAGAAAGGAAGTCTCAAGGATTCTCCTTAAACTGAAGAAGACATGGAAAATTAAACAAATTTAAAGGCAGAGCATAGCAAATTTATGGATTCTACCTTAACACTTCATTTGTTTAATTGCAGAAGATTAAATAAGGAAAGTGGTACACATACACAACTTACAAGTACTGAGAGAAACACACCATCAACACATAAGGCCACATGAATCCCAAATAGTGCTGCAAAAACCTGGTCTATCCTTTGCCAAAAATGCAGATAAAATATGTACAATAATATAGGCAAATACATAATATAGGCAAGCTAACTCATTCCCTTGCCTCTAGGGGTCGAGATCATCATCCTAGGAGTTGCTTCAACCAATTCTAAACAAAGCACTACAATCTAGGCAGTCAAAACAACTTGCCTCTATAAGGTAGGAAACTGATTCATTCATTTCATTTTTTGGTAATTGTGTGAATGAACCATCTAGAAGGAGATAAATAAGTGCCATGTTACCTTATATACATCAAATTATATCATGTTTGGTCAAAAATCATCTCAGGGAGTGAAACTGGTGAAAACTGGCCGAGTTCCTGAGCTGAAAGGTGAAAACTGTGCCAAAAACCCTGTGCGTCGCGCGCCTGAGCCCTATGCGCCACGCGCCTTTCCACCTGCATTTGGGGCACTTCTCGGCATCCAAATTGAGCTCAGGTTGGCTTGTTGGAAAGCCCTGGATGTCTAGTTTCCAACCCAAGTGGAATTTTCCAATTGGATGTCCATTTGCCCCTCCAAAAGTGCATTCTCCCAAGGCTGCTTCCTGTGTGTCCAAAAAGGGGCAGTGAGGTCATTTTTTGCATGTTTTTTGACCTTTTGGGGGCCCAAACCTTGATGAAATGCCTTGGTAATAGCTAAGCAGGTATATTTCATCATGAAAATTCCAAAAATGCAAACCATTTGTGATTTGGACCTTCCAATATTATGGGTCGCGCGCTACGCGTTGAGCCAAAAAACCTGTTTTTGGAGCCAAAAATTCAAAATTGACAAAATTTCTTTCAAATTCCTTGAAATTTGGGCAGGGGGTCCCCAATCAAGTACTATGCTCAGCCAAAGAGGCTTCGGCCAAAATCCGAAGACGATCAAGCTCCTTTTGTCTTTTTTGCTTCTTGACCGCTTTCTTCAATTTTGCCTTAAGACTCCTAATTCGCGCCTTGCAAACTAGGTTCCGGACCTTGTAATGCATATCCATGTGTTTCAATAATGCATTGTCTCTATTGGCCTTTTTCAGCCATTCCTCCAAGTAGATGTTGACCCTCTCGAGATTAGCCTCTCGATCCTCATTTACCTGTTGCTCTAGAGAGGTGAACTCAATTTCTCTATGTTGGGCAGCTTGGCGATTCTCACGGATGTTCTGTAGCTCTATGATCACGTGCTGGTCCTCAAGCTGCTTATTCCGCTGCTCTAGATACCTGATATATTGGGTCTTCTCTGATTCTAAAGCTGTCTCATCATCATGAATAGTAACAAAACATGATGGCTCACCTAAAGGCCTCTCCTCATGCTTGGGCTTCTTGCCCTTATCTTGTACCTGCGGTGCTGCTGTCGAAAACGAGGCCCCTTCCACACGAGGTGGAGATAACACTCGCTGTGCTGATGAAGTCAACGAGACCCCTTCCACCCCAGGTGGAGATAGTACTCGTCGTGTAGATGCAAATAAGGCCCTGTAGACTCGCTGGTATGTCACATATGGAGGAGCACTTATATGCTCAATCTCGGGAATGCCTGGCTGGTGTGAAGGTCCTCCCTCATCATGAACTATCTCGGGAGGTGGTTGTAATGCTGCAAAGTAATCACGGGAGATGAAATCTTCCCAACTAATGTCCTGTTGTGCCAACTGATGCATCACTACAATTTTAATCAATGCATAATGATAGATGCTCTTATGCTGATGTGTTGGGCTCTTCCTTTGTACTAAAGGCACCATCCTTTCTATGTTGCGACATATGAAAAACGGAATGTTCATCATACGTACCCTTGTAAAATGCATCAATAAATGAACATGGTACGCATATAGACGTGAGAATCTGCCCTCGCAACTGAAATATCGGATGATGAGTTTCATCAATGGTGCATACTCATCTCGTAGGAATCTGAAAGGAAAAACTGCACTCAAATGTCTTATATACCCGGGCTTGATATATGGCTCATAGTAGAATCTGTCTAACTGCTGGCGGTTGCTCCATTCCTCCCCTACATTTGGTATCCTAGTGGCCTGAGCAATAGTCTCAGGTGACAAGGTGAAATTCACTCCGGCAAGGTTTACATGACCATCCTGTAAATGCAGAACAAATAAACGGACTAGTTCCCGATGATGCTGGATTTGTGAGATCCACTCACAGTATTCAAAACATGATTGATACCGAAAACAGTCCATTGCAAGTGGACAAGCTTGCAATTGAGCCAAAGAAGTAGGCTCCTCCCTAACATGCTGACCACTTTTGCCACCTTTGTGATACCTCCTTGGCACATTTACCTCCGGTGTAGAATCACTATCATAATCCTGCTCATGAGCTGACTCGGTCTCTGACATGTCTTTGAAAACAAGATAGCTGGAATATATATGCTGATGTATAAACAGTGTGTACAATTGCTTGTAAACTGTTCTTTTGCTCTAAGAATGCTGCAATTTTGTGCGGAGAGGAGGCGAGTTCATGTGCTTCTAATCAAATTTCAGGCTCAAAACCCCAGTGCGCCGCGCGCCTAACCCAACGCGCCGCGTGCCTTTGATGCACCGCGCGCTTGTATTTTTGCACTGCAATTTCTTGCTTGATGCGTCGCGTGCTCCTGATGCGTTGCGCGCCAAGTCCAACACGTCGCGCGCCCCTGAAACTGCTCCAACTTCCTTACAAATTCACAATTTCGCTTTGGAACGATGCTCTTCACTCTTGGCATGCAAAATGAGTTGAAAATGTCATGAAATATCTTTATAAAGACTCCCTTTTGATTTTTGCTTGGTCCATGACCCATTTTGTAATGTTTTGTCGTTGACACTTTTTCAGGATTAATAGACTTCTGACCTTTTTAGTTTCCTCCTTAAATTTGATTGAAATGATGATTTTCTTTGCACTTTTTTGTAGGGATAGCTGTGATATGCTTTGGCAAAGGAGACCAAGGCTGCGCTTGGACATTTCAAGAACTGAAATTTTTGAAGATTTTTACAAAAATGAGATGAAGACTTATCTTCAAAACAGAGTTTTGAAGAAAAGTCCTGATTTATCTGTATAATGATAAAAATTATTGAAGTAACCACCTTTCGAGGACATCCCTCTGGCCTGCTGGTCTTCTTAGACTTTGCAAAACAAGACTGACTCAAACCCAAGACCTAATGACCAAGAACCATTATTATGACCCAAAAATTTGAAACAAGACTGTACATGACCTTTGAAGACTTATTTTTATGAATATACCTGAACCAGCAGTGCCAAACACGAGGGGAATAAGTAACACAAGCCATTCCGTCAGAGTTATGGCATGCCTAACGAAATGAAACTAATCGAAACTGATGGGACACCTAAACATGAAATGCAAAAAAGAGCTTTGATCTCTGACGGAGGGATAACTAGACTGACTCTAACATTGGCTCCAATGGGGATGGTAGCTCCTTGGAGGTGCCAAGAACCGCAGAGCTTTAGGAGAGCAGACAATGCCTTCGTCCATTAGGCAATGGAGTCAAAAACTCAAACTAAAATGCGTGACTGAAAACTGATGACTCAATTTATTTGACTGGAACTTGATTGAAAACTCTCGACAAATGACTCAACTTGACTAAGACTTAAACTTACAACTTAAAACTTGATGGCAGCACATAACCGCCTATGTCTCTTGCAAAACAATATACCATCAAACTATATCATAATGCCAATGTAACCAAACCAGCAGATGCCTTGCTGACTGAGTTCCCTGATCAGATCTGCTGGTCAACAATACAAATTGATAATTGGGCATCCAAAAACATAGCTGACCATGATCTTGATTCTGCTGCAAAATTTCTTGATTATCTTGATGGGTATCCTCTAGGTTTTCTTCATGTTGCTGAAATGGATTCTCATACAGAGCTTCCATGATTTCTCCGTCCATGAAACCATTACCACCATAAAAATTCTCTATATCTTCAATGAAATTATGTACATGGCTACAACAGTTCTGAACTAGAATCAAGGATGGATATGATTCTTTATACTTTTCAAAGAACACGGTATGAAAATCCCTTAAACAATAAATGGAAGCAGATGGCAAACTTTCATACCAGGATCGAGCTTCATCTTCCAGAGTAGCCATAAACATTTTCATCAAACAGTCTTCAGGAAAATTGATCTTAAATTTATGCACATGAATGTGAAATTTCACCAGATGAAGAGCAGCATCATTACCTTCCTCATTTCTGAACACAGGCAAATTCTTTGACCAATCTACCTTGGGCATCTTATTCGGAAAACCTGGAATGTGATCTCAGCTCATGGGAGCATATCTTCTTGTGATTCGGTCCATCTTGAAAATCTCACAGCTACTGATCTCTCTGCAGTGAAGTCACCATGAAGCACAGGTTGCTGGATTCTTCAGTGAAAGGAGTCACCAGGTGAATGATTTCAGCCTTCATATGTGTTTGACTGTTGTCCACCATCAGCATCAGATCTATAACTTGATACATGTACTAGGGTAATTAAAGTTAGATGTCACGTTTACAAGCTAGACTGGAGATTGACTGAAGCAGCGTTTATCTACTTCCGCTAATGCAAAGCAAAAGCATTTCGAAGGCTACCTGGCATAAATTCAAGCTCCGTCTGTAGCTTATAAAACAAATGACATCAACAAGAAAACCATGTTCTCCCCAGTATGGTCGCCACTATGTTAACGCTCGAATTTGCCTCAGGCTGAGGAAGGCAAAACTCAAGGCAACATCAAACCACGCTCAGCCTCGTAGCTAGCCCTACGAGGACAGGAGAGGGCTCTCTCTGGGTCAATCTCGGAAAAATATAATCAATTAGGCTCGAGATGACTGAATTGATGACTAATTTTAGGCTAGGTATGAAGTGCAAGGACTATGGAATTGATTTTTTGAAGTTTTGTTGAATTCAAGGGAAAGGAAATTTTGGGTGCAGGGATGAGGCACAGCTTTTGCAGAGGTCTACTTGGGGCAAGATAGGTGATTGTTTTGATGCCTTTAAAGTGATTGAATGAATAGACCTGATAGGTGAGGAGCTAAGGAGAGCAAGGAAGTCTCAAGGATTCTCCTTAAACTGAAGAAAACATGGAAAATTAAACAAATTTAAAGGCAGAGCATAGCAAATTTATGGATTCTACCTTAACACTTCATTTGTTTAATTGCAGAATATTAAATAAGGAAAGTGGTACACATACACAACTTACAAGTACTGAGAGAAACACACCATCAACACATAAGGCCACATGAATCCCAAATAGTGTTGCAAAACCCTGGTCTATCCTTTGCCAAAAATGCAGATAAAATATGTACAATAGTGTATCAAGCTATTCCCAAGAGTCCAACCCTGAAAATGACTAAGAAAATACATAATATAGGAAATCTAACTCATTCCCTTGCCTATAGGGGTCGATCTCATCTTCCTAGGAGCTGTTTCAACCAATTCTAAACAAAGCACTACAATCTAGGCAGTGAAAACAACTTGCCTCTATAAGGTAGGAAACTGATTCATTCATTTAATTTTTTGGTAATTTTGTGAATGAACCATCTAGAAGGAGATAAATAAGTGCCATGTTACCTTACATACATAAAATTACATCATTTTTGGTCAAAAATCATCTCAGGGAGTGAAAGTGGTGAAAACCGGCCGAGTTCCTGAGCTGAAAGGTGAAAACTGAGCCAAAAACCTTGTGCACCGTGCGCCTGTGCCCTATGCGCCGCACACATTTCCACCTGCATTTGGGGCACTTCCCGACATCCAAATTGAGCTCAAGTTGGCTTGTTGGAAAGCCCTGGGTGTCTACTTTCCAACCCAAGTGGAATTTTCCAATTTGATGTCCATTTTCCCCTCCAAAAGTGAATTCTCCCAAGGCTGCTTCCGGTGTGTCCAAAAAGGGGCAGTGAGGTCATTTTTTGCATGTTTTTTGACCTTTTGGGGCCCCAAACCTTGATGAAATGCCTTGGCAATATCTGAGTAGGTATAATTCATCATGAAAAATCCAAAAATGCAAACCATTTGTGATTTGGACCTCCCAATCTTAAGGGTCGCGCGCTGCGCGCTACGCGTTGAGCCAAAAACCCTGTTTTTAGAGCCAAAAATTCAAAATTAACAAAATTTCTTCCAAATTCCTTGAAATTTGGGCTGGGGGTCCCCAATCAAGTACTATTCTCAGCCAAAGAGGCTTCGGCCAAAATCCAAAGACGATCAAGCTCCTTTTGTCTTTTTTGCTTCTTGACCGCTTTCTTCAATTTTGCCTTAAGACTCCTAATTCGCGCCTTGCAAACTAGGTTTCGGACCTTGTAATGCATAGCCATGTGTTTCAATAATGCATTGTCTCTATTGGCCTTTTTAAGCCGTTCCTCCAAGTAGATGTTGACCCTCTCGAGATTAGCCTCTCGATCCTCATTTACCTGTTGCTCTAGAGAGGTGAACTCAATTTCTCTATGTTGGGCAGCTTGGCGATTCTCACGGATGTTCTGTAGCTCTATGATCACATGCTGGTCCTCAAGCTGCTTATTCTGCTTCTCTAGATACCTGATATATTGGGTCTTCTCTGATTCTGAAGCTGTCTCATCATCATGAATAGTAACAAAACCTGATGGCTCACCTGAAGGCCTCTCCTCATGCTTGGGCTTCTTGCCCTTATCTTGTATCTGCGGTGCTGCTGTCGAAAACGAGGCCCCTTCCACACGAGGTGGAGATAACACTCGCTGTGCTGATGAAGTCAACGAGACCCCTTCCACCCCAGGTGGAGATAGTACTCGTTGTGTAGATGCAAATAAGGCCCTGTAGCCTCGCTGGTATGTCACATATGGAGGAGCACTTATATGCTCAGTCTCGGGAATGCCTGGCTGGTGTGAAGGTCCTCCCTCATCATGAACTATCTCGGTAGGTGGCTGTAATGCTGCAAAGTAATCACGGGAGATGAAATCTTCCCAAGTAATGTCCTGCTGTGCCAACTGATGCATCACTACAATTTTAATCAATGCATAATGATAGATGCTCTTATGCTGATGTGTTGGGCTCTTCCTTTGTACTAAAGGCACCATCCTTTCTATGTTGCGACATATGAAAAACGGAATGTTCATCATATGTACCCTTGTGAAATGAATCAACAAAATAACATGGTACGCATATAGACGTGAGAATCTGCCCTCGCAACTGAAATATCGGATGATGAGTTTCATCAATGGTGCATACTCATCTCGTAGGAATCTGAAAGGAAAAACTGCACTCAAATGTCTTATATACCCGGGCTTGATATATGGCTCATAGTAGAATCTGTCTAACTGCTGGTGTTTGCTCCATTCCTCCCCTACATTTGGTATCCCAGTGGCCTGAGCAATAGTCTCGGGTGACAAGGTGAAATTCACTCCGGCAAGGTTTACATGACCATCCTGTAAATGCAGAACAAATAAACGGACTAGTTCCCGATGATGCTGGATTTGTGAGATTCGCTCACAGTATTCAAAACATGATTGATACCGAAAACAGTCCATTGCAAGTGGACAAGCTTGCAATTGAGCCAAAGAAGTAGGCTCCTCCCTGACATGCTGACCACTTTTGCCACCTTTGTGATACCTCCTTGGCACATTTACCTCCGGTGTAGAATCACTATCATAATCCTGCTCATGAGCTGACTCGGTCTCTGACATGTCTTTGAAAACAAGATAGCTGGAATATATATGCTGATGTATAAACTGTGTGTTCAATTGCTTGTAAATTGTTCTTTTGCTCTAAGAATGCTGCAATTTTGTGCGGAGAGGAGGTGAGTTCATGTGCTTCTAATCAAATTTCGGGCTCAAAACCCCAGTGCGCCGCGCGCCTAACCCAACCCGCTGTGCGCCTCTGATGCGCCGCGCGCTTGTATTTTTGCACTGCAATTTCTTGCCTGATGCGTCGCGAGCCAAGTCCAACGCGTCACGCACCCCTGAAACTGCTCCAACTTCCTTACAAATTCACAATTTTGTTTTGGAACGATGCTCTTCACTCTTGGCATGAAAAATGAGTTGAAAATGTCATGAAATATCTTTATAAAGACTCCCTTTTGATTTTTGCTTGGTCCATGACCCATTTTGTAATGTTTTGTCGTTGACACTTTTTCAGGATTAATAGACTTCTGACCTTTTTAGTTTCCTCCTTAAATTTGATTGAAATGATGATTTTCTTTGCAATTTTTTGCAAGGATAGCTGTGATATGCTTTGGCAAAGGAGACCAAGGCTGCGCTTGGACATTTCAAGAACTGAAATTTTTGAAGATTTTTACAAAAATGAGATGACGACTTATCTTCAAAACAGAGTTTTGAAGAAAAGTCCTGATTTATCTATATAATGATAAAAATTATTGAAGTAACCACCTATCGAGGACATCCCTCTGGCCTGTTGGTCTTCTTAGACTTTTCAAAACAAGACTGACTCAAACCCAAGACCTAATGACCAAGAACCATTGTTATGACCCAAAAATTTGAAACAGGACTGTACATGACCTTTGAAGACTTATTTTTATGAATAGACCTGAACCAGCAGTGCCAAACACGAGTGGAATAAATAACACAAGCCATTCCGTTAGAGTTATGGCATGCCTAACGAAATGCAACTAATCGAAACTGATGGGACACGTAAACATGAAATGCAAAAAAGAGCTTTGATCTCTGATGGAGGGATAACTAGACCGATTCTAACAGATAGCTTGAAAGTTTTAGAACCATTGGGCGTGGAGTCAAGGAGTAGGACTGCTGGTGCGTTTTCTTGGTCATAAGAGGGAATATGGAGCAAGCTAGCTACACATGAAACAATGATTCAAGCTAAAAGAATGGAATGAGGGCTAGGAATGAGAGGCAGTTAAGAATCTCTCGTTCAGCTTAGCAGAGGGAAGGTGAATGAGCTCTACCTAGGAGCAGTGAAGAATCCCTAGATAACTGTCAAACATGGGTGAATTAGGGTAAATATGAGCCACAGGGAATTCATATTCATTACTAATTCAGATGAAAACATATAGAAACAGCAGAAATTGAGCATAGAGGGCAATTAAACCAATTCTAAACTATTCATTCTTTCTGCTATTTTGGATGGTACATCAATGGAAAACAAAGGTAAGAAACACTTATTGAGTCATGTTGCAGCACAAGAATTCCACATTCAATTCTTCAAAACATTGATACACAGCACATAGTCATTCCTCCAAGATTTTCAGCAGTCTTTGATTAAGTAAAACATCAGGTATACAGAGCGAGTCTCTCTTGGAGCTATACAACCAACCAACCCCTTAAAAAGTGAATTAGGGTGGTTTTTATAAGTAAAATATCTATAAAGATCATATCTCAAACAGATCTGCTGTAATAAGTGTCTTTAACCTAACACATGTCTGAAATAAATGCGTGAAAATATCCTCGAGCTGCGCTGGGTGCAGCTATATCAAAAAGGAATTAATGTGTTGCCTTTATGGCTCTGTACTGAGCACTTAGCCATAACTGTGCTTTGGGTTTTGATCCATGCTCTTGAGTGGTTCTGAAGTGCATTAACTGTGATGGGAGAGCCTTGATTAAAGCTCCACCATTTTCTTTGACTTTGTTGGAGGTCATTCAATGTTCACCTGCATTAGGAATAAAAGTTTCTCTTTAAAAAACATTCGACTGATACTCTTTGTCGCTTCCTTGATATGCTTTGGCACTGAATGTGTGCCTTTCTCACTTCTGATACTCTTTAAACTGCTGCATCGACCTTCCATGGTTGTTGTTTGGCCCTCTGTCTGCTTTTAAAACTGTGTCTACCCCTTTCTAAATGTTGCGTGAAGAAATTCATGTCATTCTGTGCCTTTCGGGCCTGATTTCCATTTTGGCCTATTTCCCGTAGCGATGCGCAATTAGCGCTAGGTGCTAATCGCGCATCAAAAACTACCTCAGATTTTGATTCCGGGCTTCCTAGGCTGCGATTTGCGCCTTTCGCGCTTTTTGACGGTGATGTCAGCATGACGTCACGTGGTGGGTCCCAGTACGGCGGTGACGTGGCAGGGTGACATCAGCAGTACGGCCGGTTGACGTGGCGGTACGGTGGAGGAGGTGACGTGGCAGTGACATGGCAAGGACACGACGGTAAGAGGCCGACGCTGGATGATGATGTCAGCATGACGCGGCACTGACGCAGGAGGGGGGAAAGTGGTATCCGGTTTCGGGCGCACCGCTTTTGTGCGCACGCGGTATCGGAGGAGGGGGCTCCGCCACAGCCGAGAGGGTGACGCGTGGCGGGAGTATGACGGGAAAACCGCCAATCTCCCGGGCGTTAACCCTCGGCATATCGGGGCACAAAAAGGCCCGCCCACCGTAGATCTTGGGCGCGCCAGATCTGACGGTCGGCAACACGAGTAAGGCGGCGGACGGTTAAAAACGGGGCCCACGCATATTTTATTATGTGTTGTTTAATCCGACGGGGGGGAAACCTTAATAAAAATGGGTTTTATGGGTTATATACAAGCGGGGAAAATATATTTATATGCATGACCTTAGGATAAGGACGGGAAGTGAGTGTTGTGGGGTTAGGGCTTAGGGGAAATGGTTGTTAGGGTGACCAGATGTCAGACTAACTCCAGGTAAGGACATGGAAGGGTTAGTAGGAGCCCCAGATGGACTATTATTTCGCGGACTTAGGAAATATGGCTATAGTGCCAAAGGGAGGGGCTATTTAATATTTTTTGGGGATTTCATATAATTTTTTGTATTTAAGGGGGATGGGGAAATGATATAGGGAGATAGATAATAGAGTTAGGGGTTAGTATGAAAATGAGATGAAGTGTAGTGGGGAGGCTAAGTTTGTGAGCCTAAACTTTGGACATTGAAAGTGAATGGACTGTGGAGACATGATTTTACACAAGAAATGTGGCTTCTTTTCATAGAAGAAATTCAAAGCTTGACTTGGTGCTGTTACAAAAATAAAGTTATAACAGGACTGGTTGGGCAGATCCCAAGGTCCTCAAGGGGATGTTAGTGAGTGATTTGGGGAATGAGAAGAAGGGGGAGTTAGACATGCCTCACTTGAGCTCCTCCAAAGGGGAATTGCCTTACCTTATGATCTGAATAGATATAACACTTGAAAAGATGAAATGTATCACACAACATGATTCTGCAACCACAAAACTACTTACCCAGCCTACTTACCTAGCATTTTTTCTTCTTTTTTGCATGGGTGCACTTGGACTTGCAAACCTTGATTATCCTTTTTCTTTTTTCTGTCCTCTTATCTAAATGTACACTTATTTCTTCCAAGGGCCCAGATTAAGCAGTTGGGCTCCTTTGTTTCTCTACCTATCCACAAATCTGCCAAGATTAAACTGTTTGGACAGATAATGATTCTCTATATTGTAAAACAAGAAATTGAAACCTAGGGAAGCCAAGATTAGGCTGTTTGGACTTCCCTTAACCAAAATTCTTCAAAAATGGTTAATTTATCAAAATTAGAATACAGTAGTGGCATTTAGACTGGCACACTTTCATGGCCTCTTTTTTGGCCTCTTTTAGGAAATATGGAGCATTGCAGCATGTAAAGTATGACATATTTGGCATGTAAAAAGGTCAATCATGAAAGATGAACACCTGTTTCAACAAGAGGCTAACATTGGCTCCACTTGGGGATGGCTTTTCCTTGTGAAAAGCCAAGAACAGCAGGTCAGACTGCCTTAGTCTTCTATTGTTGATGTGGACTTGAAAAAATGCCTTGTGCTGGCTGCTGAAAGTGGGAAACTTTGAGATAAGAGCAGCCCTCTCCTCAACTGAAATATTGTGAAATACATAGCACTACCTGCTTTCTTCTGCATGCTTGATATTATATATCATGTTGCTTGAGCATTGCCTTTGAAATAGAACCAAAACATGGATCAAAACTGATGTATCTCCCTTAGCCTTGATCCAGAAACAGCTACTGATGTGAAACTAAAAAATGCTCCTCTCTTATTGATATTGTTGGACTGAAGACTGCAAAATTGGCTGCGCGTCTTAGCAAACTTTGATGTTGCTCCTCTAACACTCAGACTGCTAAAAAAATAAAACAAAGTGCTAATATATACAAATATCAATGTACAAAGAGGTATGTACAGAGCTGCATTGTACCCCTTAATAGGGATCATGGTAATGTTTTAGCATTCGGCCATTAACAGGGCCTTCTTCAACAGTGTTTCCCTCTACAGATTTGAGGATATATGTGTTATTTACCTGAACAGCAGAAATAACAAATGGCCCTTTCCATAAAAAATCAAATTTTGCATGTTTTCCCTTGTCTTCTCTTCGTGATTCACACCTTGGAACTTTGTTGCCAATGTAGAAATCCTCAGCCTTAGCTCTTTTATCAAACATCTTTTTGAGTTTCTCTTGCAATATTTGAGCCCTGTTATAAACTTGCTCTCTGGTTTGCTGAAGATGAATGGTTTGATTGATTCTTCTTTGAATATCATTTGGTTTTGCTTGGATCTCTTGTAACATTTTCATGATAGGAGTGCCCAAGGAAGATGGAAATCTGGCCTCCATGCCACACACCAGCTCATAAGGGCTCACCCCAATGGATTTCTTTGTTGAAAGTTTGTCTGCCCATAGGGCATTTGTGAGCTTTTTATGCCAGTTCTTCTTGTTTTCTTCTAAGACCTTCTTGATAATATTAATCAGGCTCTTGTTAGATGACTCGGCCAAGCCATTACCTTAGGGGTAATAGGTTGTGGAGTGGCCCAAGGTAATGTGAAATTTATGGCAAAAACTGATCATCTTTTTGGATTTGAAAGCAGCGTCGTTGTCAGTGATGATCTTCTCAGGGCAGCCAAATCTAGAAAGGATATTGCACTCACGGAACTAGATAATGATGAAGTCATTGGCCTGTCAGCATGGGATGGCTTCAATCCATTTAGTGAAATAGTTGGTGGCTGTTAAAATCCACTTGTGCTGGCCTGAGGAAGAAGGGTTGATTTCTCCAATGAAGTCAAGACCCCATTGTTGAAAAGGTTTCTCGGTTGAGGTGGGCTTAAGGGGCAAAGGTAACAGCTTTCTTTTGCCCTCAAAGATTTGGCATTTGTGACATGAGATAGCAAACTTCTTTACATCTGCAAATAAAGAGGGCCAATAGAAACCAGCCCTTAAAATTTTATCCACAGTGGACTTCCAGTATAGATGTCCTCCATAGTCCCCTGCATGGAATTCTTTCATGACATTGTTAGTTTCATTCATGGTTAAACAATTAAGAAATATACCTTCATGATTTTTCCAAAATAATGCACCATCTATGACACAAAACTTTGAAGCCTTCATTTTTAAAAATCTTTTCTTGGTTCTAGACAATCCTGGGGGAGCAAACAGGTTTAACAATACAAAGCATATATCAGCATACCATGGGGATTGCAAAAAGGTTTCACTTATCTGTGGAGTTGCCAGCTCCTATTCATTGTCCAGTTGGTTGATGTCTAAGGCTTGAAAGTTTGTTTCGGACATCAGTTTGGCTAAACCTTGTCCCTTTATGAGCTTGGTTGGTTTAATTTCTATGTCATACTCAAGGATGTTAGCAATCCACTTGCCTCTTTTGCCCTCTAACCCCTCTTGGGTTAATATGTCTTTTACAATAGCATTTGGGACATAGGCAATCACATGTGAATATAAAATGTAAACTCGGAAATCTTTGATTGCTTTTACAAGGGCATAGGCCTGCTTCTCCATGATTTGGTATTTCAAAGGGGCATCTCTTAAGGCTCGGCTGAAAAATGCAATTGGCTTTTCAGCTCCCTGATCATCCTTTTGCAAAAGGACAGCAGCTATGGTGTGCTCAGATGTAAATGAAAATATGATGAAATCTTTGTCAAATTGTGGACTGGTGAGGACAAGGGCTTGGGTTAAGGCAGTTTTGATACTCTCAAAGGCTTGCTTGGTCTCAAGAGACCATTTTACCTTAGCATCCTTTTTTAACATGTTGCTTAACAGTCTTATTATCTCGGCTAGATTTGGCATAAATCTCCTTAGGAAGTTTATTTTTCCAAGGAATGCTTGCAACTCTTTTATGCTTCTTGGATATGGGATTTGGAGGATGGCTTGGATCCTTTCCGGATCTATTCTAATGTCGTCTTTTGAGATGATATGGCCAAGGAGCTTGCCTTCTTCAAGGCCAAAGAGGGACTGCTTGGGGTTCAAGGAAATGCCATATTTCCTACATGTCACGAATATTTGCCTTAGGTGTTTGAGGTGCTCTTGATCAGATTTGGAGAAAGGGGTTAATTCATTAAGGTAAACAACTAGGAAATCATGTATTTCCTTGGCAAATGCAATATCCATTGCCCTTTTAAAGGTAGCACCAGCGTTTTTAAGTCCGAAAGGCATCGTCACATACTTAAATGTTCCCCACGGTGTGGTAAAGGCTGTCTTGTCTTGGTCATCCGGGTGAACCAATATTTGATTAAAACCTGAAAAGCCATCTAGCAGAGATATTCTAGATGACCCCACTACTCTTTGTAGGATGTGGTCCATTTTTGGAAAGGGGTAGTGGTCTTTTAGGGAGACTTGGTTTAAATTTCTTAGGTCTACGCATAGCCTAATCTCACCTGTCTTTTTTCTTGTGGGAACAATATTGGATACCCATTCAGAGAATCTGATGGGTGCTATGATACCTGCTTCAAACATTCTTTTCACTTCCTTTTCAATCAAAGGAAGGAGTACGGGATTGATTCTTCTAAGTTTCTGCCTGAAGGGCTTTTGGTTTGGTTTTAAGGGAATGGTGTGTTGGATCACTGAGGTGTCATAGGACTTCAAGTCCTCATAACTCCAAGAAAATACATCTTGGAATTCTTTGAACAAATCAACATATTTGGGTTTTTGATTGGGTGGTAAAGATTGAGATAGTTTGATCATTTTGGGCTTGTCTGCTGTCCCAATGTTGTTTTCTTCTATAGCAGTGCATAGGGGCTGTATTTTTGGCTTTTTGGGAACATCATTTGCATCAAACATATCTTCTAATGGAGTGAGGCCAGCAGGGAGAAAGTTATCTTTCAGATCAACGATCTCGGCCTCTGTTTCGGCTATTTCCTCCAAATGCATTTGTTTCAGCTCTTCTATGTTTACATTGTCCAAAACAGTTGGGTTTAGGATTTGCTTGGTCATTACAGCGGTTACAGCCTACTGATTTTCATTTGTTTGCTGTTGTTCATCCGTCATAGCATCCATGTCAATGTTAATATTTGAAAACTCATGCTCAAGAGTGAGGAAATTGTTAATCTGGGCATCACTTTCAAACACTTGCCAATCTTTAACATTATTTGGGATAGCAGGCCTATGTTTTATCTCAGCAGTAAAATGATGATTTGGCTCAAAGGGAAGCTTGCATGTACTAGCAAAAGTGGCTAGGCTGTGTGCATGAATGTTATGATCTCTTGAAATCTTGGCAAGCTTGGATTCAGTGAATGCATTGAGTATATTAGTGGCAGCAGTCCTATAGGCCCTCATTCTATTGTCATTGGTGACACAGTTGCCTTTCATTTGTTGTATGATTAAATCAGAGTCACCTAGAATAGACACTTTTGCAGCTCCTAGAGCTTTGAGCAGTTTAAGGCCTAAAAGGAGAGCCTCATACTCTGCCATGTTATTAGTGCATTTGAAATTTAGTCTGTAGGCATGACCTTCTGCATGATTGTTATGTGTATTGTGAATCCAGACACCTGCCCCTGCTCCTAACTTGTTGACAGAGCCATAGAACTCTAAATACCATGTGATTTCTTGCTTGTGGTTAGTATCAAGAGTTTCAGTCACTTTAGGATTGGGCAGATTTGAAATTTCCGTTTGGGGAGGTTTTTCTTGTATGTTGGTTGCCTTGATTGTTTTGACAGTTTTATCAGTATGGGCAACCAATTCTTCATCGGTGTGTGTGTTCAGTTCTAAAGCCAAGGGCTTGTCATCAATTGGAGGACCTGTTTCATCATTAAATAGAATAAGAGAATCCATATCAGAATGGATTGAGTGAATAGGAAAATTTTGGGGTTTGTCCTCACTAGTTACCACATACTTCATCAGTGTTTCTCTATATATTCTCTTTGGTTGCCCAAAGATAGATATAGTGGCATAAGAGAGGTCTAATTGGAGGGATCCTTGGAGTTTCCCCCCCCAAGATCTTGATAATAGCATGCCATACTTTGGTGGAATGTCAGCAACCACCACATCCATGAGGATTGTCTTGTTGGGATATTGGACTAAGGAGACACACAAGTCTTTGATGAGGCCTAAACATTTGACTTGAATTGATTCAAAGGAGAATAGATCTTTGTAGGTTCTTGTGACATCAAGGTTCAGTTTTTCCATTACTGCTTTGGGCATAAGGTTGTGTGAGGCACCTGAGTCAAACATAGCATTGTGCAAGACTTTTTCATGTATGTGCAAACTGACATAAAAGGTAGAACAGATCCATATGTTGATTTTCCATTAACCTCTAGACCAAACAGCAGTTCAGGCTGATCATTAAGAACATTCACATCATCCTTAACCTCTGGCATTTGAAGTGATCTTTGAATTTGTTGCCTATACACTTCATGTTTGGCAAGCTCAGATAAGGGGATGGATATCTTCAGTTTACCTATTTCTGCCTCTAAGTCAAATGATTTTTCAGATTGGGTTTTATTGTTTTGAGAGGCAGGCTTCTCTTTCTCTATTGGAGTATCAGTAGTTCGGTCTTGTTTATCAGTGTTAAGGGAAGTAATTGCTTGCGGTTTTTCAGTTTTAGGAGGGCTTTTTGGAATGTTGTTCAAATTTTCTTTCGAGGAAGAAGGTGGCAGAGGCTGATCATTAGAGGACTACATGTCCGTGACATCCTCTATGGTGACATCCTTTGGATTAGGGACTGTTTTACCAGCAATTTCTATGAAGTCAACCTTTTCTTTAATCTTCTTCGGCTGCTTGGTATCATTTTCCTTAACCTTTTCAGGCACATCTATGGTTCTTGTCCTCAGCTTATATTGTTTGTGGACCTCATACACAGCAATATCATAGCCTTGTTTAAAATCAAAAGACTCACCAGACTTAGTCTGAAATTGATTAAGGTCATGCTCATCTTGGTCTTGTTGAGTTAGTAAAATTTGTTGCTCAGCCTTCGAATCTACCAAGTTCATGTGAGTATCTTCTGTCTGTTCACTAGATGTAGATGCTTCAGCATAATTTTCATGAAAAGGAGGCCTTACAACATGGTCTGGGCTAGACCTACTAGCATTTGTATTCTGAGTTTTGCGGAAATTTGGGTTCCTTATGGTATTAGGTTGTTGTCCTTCCCATGATGATTTCCTCTCAATACTCTCTACTCTGTCTCCCAGCCTGTGCATGCCAGTGATAATAGCATCCAGCTTTTGGTCTAAGGCTGAGGGTTCCTCTTTAAAGGTGGTTCTTCTCTCAGTTCTAGCTCTGTTTCTTTTGGAAATTAGAATTTCCTCTACGCTAACAGCAACATTTTTCATGTCTACAAGGGTTTGAGGGGCTCTTTCCCTTAACTGATAAGCCATGTCAGTGTCAAAACCATCAGGGAATTTATACAAAGCAAGATCAGGCGGAGGTCTTAAGTTCTGTGGTACTGCATTATAAACATTATTAAATATTACAATAGTCCAAGACAGATTCCTGAGGGCCTCTTTTGATGGTGTCATATTCAGATAATATGTGCAAGGGCTCTTTCTTTTTCTCCCATCTGTTGATAAATGACTTGTATAAGGCTTCTGGGTCTGCTATGGAATTGGCTATGAGTGCTCTAAACCAAGTTCTAACATCACCTGTCAAACTTTGGACAAAAATCTTCATTCTCACGCTATCGTCATCTATCTCGTAGTTCTCAAAATAGTCTTGCATCTTCTTTGTATGCTGAAGGGTTGTGCAAGAACTAGTTCCATCAAAATATGTGATTTTAGTTTGATAATCCTGAGGCATAGCCCCCGGATTAGCAGGTAATTGCAGGGGTGCATATCTATTAGCCATGTTTACGGGGATAAGTGGAACAATAGGAACAGCTGGAACGGCTGTAACAACAGCGGTAATGGAAGTATGTGTAGTAAATGGAGGTGTGGAAGGAGTGCTTTGAGAGGTGGATGATGAACAAGGGGAAGTGGGGGTTGAACGAAATAAAACCTTAACAGGGGTTGGAACACAGCTTGGTTGAACTGCTTCAGGGCTAAAGTAAACAAAATCTTCTCTTTGCTCTAGCTTCCTGAGGTTCCTTGGGATTAAATTGGGATTTTCAAACATAACTGGGGGGTTTGGGTCTGGATTTGACCTTGTATAACGTGAATTCCTTTTGGGAGCCAGATTCTGAACTTGTTTTGGTATTTTTTGTGAATGCTTTTTAGAATTTAGCAAGGAACTGACCAAATTTTGAAATAGCTATGTATAAATTAGAACTAGCATGAGGATTGACTGAAGCACCATTTGTTTACTCCTGTAAATGCAAAGCAAGAACAGTTTCAAAGGCTTCTTGGCTGACATTCAGGCTTCATCTGTAGTTTTAAGGAATATGCAGCAATTGGAAAATTCATTGTCTTCCCCAATGGAGCTTTCCAACTTGATTTGTGATATTTAACTGAGGATATTCCCTAGTGGAGTCGCCATTATGTTATCACTCAGGTTTTCCTTAAAGCTCCTTAAAGGATACGGCCGATGTAACCACAAACCAATCTTTGGACTGTAGGTGCTAGCCCACCAGTAGTCAGAGAGGGCTCTCTCTTTAGGATTTAGCTTTGTTGATGATGATTTTAGGCTAGTTATTGAGTACAAGGGGTTTTGTTTTAGTTTTGGTGGGATGGATGATGCTTTCAAGTAAAGAGGTAGGGATAGCATGACATTTTTAGAACCATTGGGCGTGGATTCAAGGAGTAGGACTGCTAGTGCGTTTTCTTGGTCACAAGAGGGAATATGGAGCAAGCTAGTTGCACATGAAACAATGATTCAAGCTAAAAGAATGGAATGAGGGCTAGGAATGAGAGGCAGTTAAGAATCTCTCGTTTAGCTTAGCAGAGGGAAGGTGAATGAGCTCTACCTAGGAGCAGTGAAGAATCCCTAGATAACTATCAAACATGGGTGAATTAGCGTAAATATGAGCCACAGGGAATTCATATTCATTACTAATTCAGATGAAAACATATAGAAACAGCAGAAATTGAGCATAGAGGGAAATTAAACCAATTCTAAACTATTCATTCTTTCTACTATTTTGGATGGTACATCAATGGAAAACAAAGGTAAGAAACACTTATTGAGTCATGTTGCAGCACAAGAATTCCACATTCAATTCTTCAAAACATTGATACACAGCACACAGTCATTCCTCCAAGCTTTTCAGCAGTCTTTGATTAAGTAAAACATCAGGTATACAGAGTGAGTCTCTCTTGGAGCTATACAACCAACCAACCCCTTAAACAGTGAATTAGGGTGGTTTTTATAAGTAAAATATCTATAAAGATCAGATCTTAGACAGATCTGTTGTAATAAGTGTCTTTAACCTAACACATGTCTGAAATAAATGCATGAAAATATCCTTGAGCTGCGCTGGGTGCAGCTGTATCAAAAAGGAATTAATGTGTTGCCTTTATGGCTCTGTGTTGATCACTTAGCCATAACTGTGCTTTGGGTTTTGATCCATGCTCTTGAGTGGTTCTAAAGTGCATTAACTGTGATGGGAGAGCCTTGATTAAAGCGCCACCGTTTTCTTTGACTTTGTTGGAGGTCATTCAATGTTCACCTGCATTGGGAATAAAAGTTTTTCTTTAAAAAACATTCGACTGATACTCTTTGCCGCTTCCTTGATATGCTTTGGCACTAAATGTGCGCCTTTCTCACTTCTGATACTCTTTAAACGACTGCATCAACCTTCCATGACTATTGTTCGGCCCTCTGTTTGCTTTTAAAACTGTGTCTGCCCCTTTCTGAATGCTCCGTGAAGAAATTCATGTCATTCTGCGCCTTTCGGGCCTGCTGGAGGCCGAGTCA
Organism: Pinus tabuliformis; assembly: GCA_031772625.1. Lineage (NCBI taxonomy): Eukaryota > Viridiplantae > Streptophyta > Pinopsida > Pinales > Pinaceae > Pinus > Pinus tabuliformis. The sequence goes on from CM062815.1 coordinate 875,883,676, forward strand.
CGAAAGGGATTTTCATTCTGGCTTATTTCCCGTAGCGATGCGCAATTAGCGCTAGGCGCTAATCGTGCATCAAAAACTACCTCAGATTTTGATTCTGGGCTTCCTAGGTTGCGATTTGCGCCTTTCGTGCTTTTTGACGGTGACGTCAGCATGACGTCATGCGGTGGGTCCCAGCACGGCGGTGACGTGGCAGGGTGACGTCAGCAGGGTGACGTCAGTAGTATGGTCGGGTGATGTGGCAGTACAGTGGAGGAGGTGATGTGGCAGTGACATGGCAAGGACACGGCGGCAAGAGGCCGACGCTGGATGATGACGTCAGCATGACGCGGCGCTAACGCAAGAGGGGGGAAAGCGGTATCCGGTTTCGGGCGCACCATTTTTGTGTGCAGGCGGTATCGGAGGAGGGGGCTCCGCCACAGCCGAGAGGGTGACGCATGGCAAGAGTACGACGGGAAAACCGCTAATCTCCCGGGCGTTAACCCTCGGCATATCGGGGCACAAAAAGGCCCGCCCACCGTAGATTTTTGGGCACACCAGATCTGACGGTCAGCGGCACGAGTAAGGCGGCGGATGGTTAAAAACGGGGCCCACGCATATTTTATTATGTGTTGTTTAATCCGGCGGGGGGGAAACCTTAATAAAAATGGGTTTTATGGGTTATATACGAGCAGTGAAAATATATTTATATGCATGACCTTAGGATAAGAGTGGGAAGTGAGTGTTGTGTGGTTAGGGCTTAGGGGAAATGGTTGTTAGGGTGACCAGATGTCAGACTAACTCCAGGTAAGGACACGGAAGGGTTAGTAGGAGCCCCAGATGGACTACTATTTCGTGGACTTAGGAAATATGGCTATAGTGCCAAGGGAGGGGCTATTTAATATTTTTTGGGGATTTCATATAATTTTTAGTAGTAAAGGGGGATGGGGAAATGATATAGGGATCTAGATAATAGAGTTAGGGGTTAATATGAAAATGATATGAAGTGTAGGGGGGAGGCTAAGTTTGTGAGCCTAAACTTTGGACATTGAAAGTGAATGGACTATGGAGACATGATTTTACACAAGAAATGTGGCTTCTTTTCACAAAAGAAAGTCAAAGCTTGACTTGGTGCTGTTACAAAAATAAAGTTATAAAAGGACTGGTTGGGCAGATCCCAAGGTCCTCAAGGGGATGTTAGTGAGTGATTTGAGGAATGAGAAGAAGGGGGAGTTAGACATGCCTCACTTGAGCTCCTCCAAAGGGGAATTGCCTTACCTTATGATCTGAATAGATATAACACTTGAAAAGATGAAATGTATCACACAGCATGATTCTGCAACCACAAAACTACTTACCCAACCTACTTACCTAGCATTTTTTCTTGTTTTTTGCATGGGTGCACTTGGACTTGCAAATCCTGATTATCCATTTTCTTTTTTCTGTCCTCCTATCTAAATGTACACTTATTTCTTCCAAGGGCCCAGATTAAGCAGTTGGGCTCCTTTGTTTCTCTACCTATCTACAAATCTGCCAAGATTAAACTGTTTGGACAGATAATGATTCTCTATATTGTAAAACAAGAAATTGAAACCTAGGGAAGCCAAGATTAGGCTGTTTGGACTTCCCTTAACCAAAATTCTTCAAAAATGGTTAATTTATCAAAATTGGAATACAGTAGTGGCATTTAGACTAGCACACTTTCATGGCCTCTTCTTTGGCCTCTTTTAGGAAATATGGAGCATTGCAGCATGCAAAGTATGACATATTTGGCATGTAAAAAGGTCAATCATGAAAGATGAAAACCTGTTGCAACAGGAGGCTAACAGCTTCCACAAAATTTGAAGAAGATGGAAAGAGAGAATGGTAGGAATGGAAAGGAAGTTTCCATGAATGATGTGTTTCACGATCATTCACATGTTGATGCTAATGTGCAGACAAAGGAAGCACCTTTGAAATGGATTGGTAAGAAATGGTTAGAGTTCTTATCCAATTAAGGTTGCATGTCTATTTGATATAATGCATCTATTTTCCTTTCTTTGTTAATGGAATGCAAGTTGTAGGTTTTACCAAGAAGGTGAATGGAAAAAGTTTAGTAGGAGACACTTTGTTACTGCAACATTATGTTCATTTCAGCTTCAAAAGTACAGTGTGCTTAAGTGAAAATTGAAGGATGAAATGCATGCATAAGCATGATGTGCATGAACATAGGGATGTTGATGTTTCCTTGTATTTGAACATGTATGTGTAATTAAATTGAAGGGTTGGTTGCTTTGTTTTAAACATGCATGCAATATTGACTTGGGAAAAGTTGATTTGGTCTCCAAGATGGAGATAATGATGAAGTGTTTCATCTTTTGAAAAGAATCCTTGAGATCTTTTCTACATGCTTGACTTGAAGAGTCATTTGTTTTAAAGGCATGTTTTGTGGGCTTGTTATCTATTCCATCATTTGTATGCAGATGTAAAGACATGGATGTGTTCACAAGATGTGAAATATGTTTCTTTTGTTGAAGCAGGAGTTTAGGCCATCTAGTTGTTTTCTGTATTTCTGTTGTTGTCAACAGTTGTTGTTGATAGCATGTCAAACATGTACAAATGTAAATTTTTGTGAAGCAGATGTAACTTCACATTGGTTTGGGCCACCTTGGATAAATGATCAAGGAAGAGAAGTTCAAACTACCTTCTGTGACCATCTCAGCAGGAGTTCTGCATGAAGTCAAGGAGGAAAACAGTTCTTCCTAGGAGGACCAGCATATCTAAGAAGGAAAGTGGTCAAAGGTTTTGGTTTAGAGGCACTATGCAAGGCAAGTGTATGGATTCTGAAAGAATAAGGTGTTGTTACTCTCATTTACTGTTCAAATTAGTATGTCAGTCTTTTGGAGACCAAAAGTTCTTTTAGTGGGAAGGTGTGATCCAAAATGGATCTAGAATAGACTTCTAAGTCTAAAGTGTTCCTCATAGATAAAAATTAAATTCTAGGGCTTCTCTTGGGAATAGTCCCATTGCATAGATCTTTTCATTCTGAATCTACTACATTTTGAATGGGCTAAAACAGACTTCGGATGAAGAAGTTATAGCAGAAAGAAGATTGCCCATTGTCCTTTGAAAAGGAGGCATTTTCTTATTAAATGGGACATAGGAGAAGTAAAGGCTTTCGATATAAATATTGCATTGCAATGTTAAAGGGCCTAGCCTTAAGGAATTTCAATCGCGGTAATGCAATTGCACATGGACCATTAGATCAGACTTGCAGATCAATGGTCAGGATCTGATCGGTGGATCAACGTCGGCGGTATTTATCGGATCGACGCAATCCATTGGTGGAGGAACAGACCCCAGGCCATTGCGACTTGCGATATGTGATGCGCTGATATCTCAATCGGCGAGCGGGATCGCAACTATATAAAGGTTCGTTTACATTGTGACATGAGATTGGGTCAATAGCGATATGCCGATGCAATCAGTGATCCCCGATACAAAAGGGCCCAAGCACATTGCGATCGCGACTTACGGTAAAGCACGACCCAATGGGAATTATATGCGTGAATGCATAAAATTTGAAATCCGGTTAATTCGGATTTTCTTTGTATTTCCCGTATATTGAGGTTTTGACCTCCCGCCTAAGCGATTGCGATATGTCGATAAAGGGGCGGACGTGATGGAGTTTATAAGCGCGATTTCATAATATTTGAAAGCCAGAAATGCAGGATTTCTTTGTATTTCCTGTGTATTGGGTTTTTTACCATTTCGCTATGCGATTGCGATAAGCGATATTTGGACAGACCCGATAGGTTTTTAGCAGCGATTCAATAACATTTGAAGTCCGATTAAATGCTCCATGAGGAGTTTTCCTGTGTATTTCTGTTATTTGGCTGTCACGGCCAGAGGAAGGAAAAATGATCGGGTTTCCCCACGCCAACAATTCCTTTCCATTGTAAAAGGATTCTTGCGGTGAACAGTCGGGTTTTCCATGATGGAGGACTATAACCGACGTGTTACAAATGCACAGAGCGCACAATTATAAAAGATGGTTGTGAGAGCACTGAGAGTCTTGGAGTCGCTTGGAGGTCGAGTGAGAACTAGAGAGCTCAAAGAAGCGAGAGCCAGAACCAGAGCTAGAGCCAAGAGTAGAAGCAGAGGTCAACAAAGGTTGGAGGCAGTTGCAGAGAATAGAGCCAATGTTCATTCTCAAGGTTCCAATATTCGAGGTGATTGTAGGGGACCGTTGAATCCATTGAGATGGAATTCAAAAAATCCTAAAGACTTCTAAGAGCCATGGAGCAATAATGAAGCTTCAAAACAGCAAAGAGATCAAATAATCCAGCTGTTGCTAGTGTTCAGAGTGTGTTGAAGATAGAAGAAGGCATTCTAGTGACAGTGAGAGGGGGTTGGTGCAAGCTAGAGCGAGATAGCTCAGAGAGCTAATTGAAGGAGTCTAGTCCAGAGAAGCCTAGATCTGTCTGCAGAGTATGGACAGCCAGCGGGACAAGATGGTATTCTAAACCCATAGGTTCATTTGTAAACCAATGGAGTTGAACATGGAGCTTGTAAAAGAATTTATGCCATAATCCCAGAGAGCCTAGTTGAGTTGACAAGAGCTCAAGGAGATGTAGCCCAAGAGGTTTAGGTGAACTCCATATTATATTGTTGTTATGTGTGATGCTTATTTGCTGCATTGTTTCATTGTTATATGCTTTTATATCAGTTTAATCAAATCAACTTAAAGCACATAAACAGTTTAAAACAAACACATGCATACACCTATTTTCAAGCAATTTTTTAATTTCGCAATTGGTTAATCATAAGGTCTTGGAAATATATAAGCTTTGGAGTGGGAGAGGTTCTTGTAAGCTTGACAAGAAGCCTTTAGTGCCCCATTTCAAATTAGGTACAACACAACCACCCTCCAAAATTTTGGCCTGCACAAATTTCAAAGCCTCCCTTGAAGAGTTTCACTTGATGACTACACACACACTCGGGTTCACTCAGTGATCTTGTGTGAGTCTTTACATTCACCTTACTTGTTTATTGCATTCAAGTCCCTACATGTTGATTGCTAAGTCATGCTTGTGACCATGTTCTGGTTATGCTCAAAGTATTTTCTTCATATGTGTTGTTGTGTTCGCCATGAAAGCATCTGTCACACTCACACACAGAGTCACATTCACTGTCACGCAAGCGTCATCTTGATCATGAACGATTAATCACAAGTTTCACGCTTGTCGCTTGCACCATCGGTTAGTCATGTTGAACATGTGTGTCTGGATGGTTTGGTCGTTTCATCATCAAGTCATGCGAGTGTGTGTTCATATGATCACATATGCATCATCAACTGTTCACACACTTAGTCATTTTTGTTGAAGTTCTGACGACCAGACTCCTCACTGACAACTAGACCATCACCCTACTTTTGACTCGATTGAATTTCAACCAGAACAACGTAGAAGCACCAAGCTCCTCCTTTCAAGCTGCGTTTCCCACAAGCAACTCAATCAACTCTCATGTTGGCCACGAGACAGTCGGACCCGGTAGTCACCCTGGGACTGACTCCCCTCAAAAATTGCATAGAGGCCATTGATCTCTCCCATTCAACTAACTGAGGAGATTGCGTAGACAGGCTGAACAGACACCAAGTGCCCATCCCTGCCTCCTTCAGAAAATTGCGTAGTTTTCCCACTCAGTCATCTAGACAGTCGACCGACTATTCATCTCAGAAATTATCTAATGCTCATGAGCAGGCCTTCCACTGCTCATCTGTCAACTCAACTCAGAAATTGTGCAGAGATGATCATGTAAGCCGGCCTCCTAGCCTCAATGCAGGTTTCCTAGCCAGCAACTCCTAGCAGCAGATTATCTGTTCCCTCCAGGAATTGTGCAGTTTTTGTTGCCACTAACTAAGAAGCCAAATGCAAGTTCCCTCTAGGAATTGCACAGTTCTGGCTGCCAATGACCCCAACAGTCAACTAGTACTTCCCTCTAGGAATTGTGTAGTTCTGACTACCAATCTCCTGGGAAACTCCCCTGAAAAATTGTGCAATCCCTACCTGTTGACCCTTCATGCAGCCCAACCCATTCCCCTAGAAAATTGCACAAGTATAGCTATCCACCCCCTGCTAATAGTTCATTCCAGAAAATGCACAAAACATGCCTTCCTTACCCTCCTGCAACCTGAACTATCCCTCCAAAAGTTTGTGCAATGTTTTCTCCCGGCCGAGCCAAACCTTAAAGAGCCATCATCCTGCATCACAGCCTTGCTGCCTCTCTCGATCACCTGCATCTCAATTATCATCTGTCATGGTAGACTAGGAGGTTTTAGATTTGATGTCACCTCTTCATGAGTGACTGCAAGTACAGGTACACCAACAAACATGTCAAGATAACGAATGGTATGAACAACGGGAGCACATACAAATGGACAGGTTCACCAACGGGCAAATGAACAAAGCATGCGAAGCGATCGAACACGACGAACATGCACCTTCGCAAACAAGTGAGCCTGTCAAGCCTTCCAGCATGAAAGCAAGGAACAACATGTTAAAGCTTCATCAAGTGAACCAAGGACCATCGAAGACTCTACGCACTTTTCCATGTGGAGGTGAAGCTATGATACACCATGAAGACATCCATCACTCAACAACACTATAACTCGATATGCACTCTAGCAGCAACACAAATGTACCAGCATTGTCATGTCAAGTCATGTCGAGTCAAGTCATGAGTCATGTTACCCACATCTCCACTATGGGCTTGTTGTCAATCAGTGTGATGTAACGTGGAAGCCCAAGAGACCCACTTGTTGAACATAGATTCATGTAAGTCAAAAATTCATGGAAGTCGAAAGGGGTCATGAGGGTAGTCGAACAACCACGAGGGTTAGTTTCACCCTTGGCTATAAATACCCCCCTCATGTGTACATGAAAGGGATTTTCACCTCAACTCCTCCCAAATATCCAAGAGATTCTGTAATCTTTTCTTTGAGGAGTAAGTAGTGGCTCCAATGCCCTGCTGGCAAGGTTAGTGATGTATGGTGTAACGATGTGTCTTAGAAATTTCGCTTAATTTAGAAGCTTGTTAATAGGCCAGTACATTTTCACACATGTATCGTATTTGTTGTAAGGCTGATCTTTAACACTTGTAATGCATGTTTCTTTAACCTGTGTTCTACATCTTAACGGATTCATTTGTTGTAATGCATAATCTATTAATGTAAATGTGTTGTATATGTTGTTAATGTTGTCTTGTCCATGTCGGCTGCTCTACCAGACATCAGACAGACCTTTCACATGAACCTTGTTGTAACAACTATGCACTTGTTCAGACTATTCCATGAGTGTTGTATGTGTTATCTTACCTTGTATGTTGTGATTGCCGCATTCGAGTGGACTGCTCCACTAGAAGTTGTGTATGTCCTTTGTGTTGTGTGTTCCTAGATGAGTTGGGACTGATCCCTTTCAACCTGGAACTCACCTTTACCTTCTTCCCCTCACAGTGAAAGGACCATTGACACAAGTACACTTACACTCACCAGGCACATGAACATCACTTCTCGAAGACAAAGTGAACCACTCTCCTGTGCTGACAAGAAAGAGTTGAGGCAAATCCTTAAGATAATGGCAACTGAGCCATCATACCGGATGGTACTACCACACTAAATGGTCTGGTTTCTAGTTGGGACTTCATACTGGGGTGATCCACTGATTGTTGGTGGGTCCAGCACCGTCAATAGTTTGCTAGACTCATTTATCTCTGCTAGAAGTATAATGTTGTACTTGGTCACTCCAACATCTATTATCCATAGGGGAATGCGTTGGTTGAGATATCAAACAAGACTTTGATGATAGTTTTAACGAAAACCATTATAGAGAATAAGAACAAATGGGACTCTCAACCTAAATTTTCTCTTTGGGAAAACAAAGTCACAACAAAGAGATCCATTGGGAAATCACAATTTGAAATCATGTGTGGTACTGAAACATTGTTTCCTATTCAATTGGTTATGCAGTGTCTAAGTTAATTCACGATGCAGAGGATGAACCTAATTCATTAACTAGGAGGATAAACTAGTTGGTTGAATGGTACGAGAACAGAGAGCAGGTGTCTCAGAATTTTCTCACATACCAGGATAAGATGATGGCCATATTTGATAAAAAGTCCAAAGAAGAATTTTTCCAACCCGGTCACCTTGTGCTCAGCTGGGATCTCAAGAGAAAAGACAAAGGAAAGCATGGGAAATTTTGTCCCTTGTGGTTTGGCCCATTCAAGGTAGCTAAAGATAAGCGATATTTGGACAGACCCGATAGGTTTTTAGCGGCGATTCAATAACATTTGAAGTCCGATTAAACACTCCATGAGGAGTTTTCCTGTGTATTTCTGTTATTTGGCTGTCACGGCCAAAGGAAGGCAAAATGATCGGGTTTCCCCACGCCAACAATTCCTTTCCATTGTAAAAGGATTCTTGTGGTGAACAGTCAGGTTTTCCATGATGGAGGACTATAACCGACGTGTTACAAATGCACAGAGCGCACAATTACAAAAGATGGCTATGAGAGCACTGAGAGTCTTGGAGTCGCTTGGAGGTCGAGTGAGAACCAGAGAGCTCAAAGAAGCGAGAGCCAGAACCAGAGCCAGAGCCAAGAGTAGAAGCAGAGGCCGACAAAGGTTGGAGGCAGTTGCAGAGAATAGAGCCAATGTTCATTCTCAAGGTTCCAATATTTGAGGTGATTGTAGGGGACCGTTGAATCCATTGAGATGGAGTTCAGAAAATCCTGAAAACTTCTAAGAGCCATGGAGCAATAATGAAGCTTCAAAACAGCAAAGAGATCAAATGATCCAGTTGTTGCTAGTGTTCAGAGTGTGTTGAAGATAGAAGAAGGCATTCTAGAGACAGTGAGATGGGGTTGGTGCAAGCTAGAGTGAGATAGCTCAAAGCGCTAATTGAAGGAGTCTTGTCCAGAGAAGCCTAGATCTGTCTGCAGAGTATGGACAGCCAGTGGGACAAGATGGTATTCTAAACCCATAGGTTCATTTGTAAACCAATGGAGTTGAGCATGGAGCTTGTAAAAGAATTTATGCCATAATCCCAGAGAGCCTAGTTGAGTTGACTAGAGCTCAAGGAGATGTAGCCCAAGAGGTTTAGGTGAACTCCATATTATATTGTTGTTATGTGTGATGCTTATTTTCTGCATTGTTTCATTGTTATATGCTTTTATATCAGTTTAATCAAATCAACTTAAAGCACATAAACAGTTTAAAACAAACACATGAATACACCTATTTTCAAGCAATTTTTTAATTTCTCAATTGGTTAATCATAAGGTCTTGGAAATATATAATCTTTGGAGTGGGAGAGGTTCTTGTAAGCTTGACAAGAAGCCTTTAGTGCCCCATTTCAAATCAGGTACAACACAACCACCCTCCAAAATTTTGGCCTGCACAAATTTCAAAGCCTCCCTTGAAGAGTTTCACTTGATGACTACACACACACTCGGGTTCACTCAGTGATCTCGTGTGAGTCTTTACATTCACCTTACTTGTTTATTGCATTCAAGTCCCTACATGTTGATTTCTAAGTCATGCTTGCGACCATGTTCTGGTTATGCTCAAAGTATTTGCTTCATATGTGTTGTTGTGTTCGCCATGAAAGCATCTGTCACACTCACACACAGAGTCACATTCACTGTCACGCAAGCGTCGTCTTGATCATGAACGATTAATCACAAGTTTCACGCTTGTCGCTTGCACCATCGGTTAGTCATGTTGAACATGTGTGTCTGGATGGTTTGGTCGTTTCATCATCAAGTCATGCGAGTGTGTGTTCATATGATCACCTATGCATCGTCAACTGTTCACACACTTAGTCATTTTTGTTGAAGTTCTGACGACCAGACTCCTCACTGACAACTAGACCATCACCCTACTTTTGACTTGATTGAATTTCAACCAGAACAACGTAGAAGCACCAAGCTCCTCCTTTCAAGTTGCGTTTCCCACAAGAAACTCAATCAACTCTCATGTTGGCCATGAGACAGTCAGACCCGGTAGTCACCCTGGGACTGACTCCCCTCAAAAATTGCATAGAGGCCATTGATCTCTCCCATTCAACTAACTGAGGAGATTGCGTAGACAGGCCGAACAGACACCAAGTGCCCATCCCTGCCTCCTTCAGAAAATTGCATAGTTTTCCCACTCAGTCATCTAGACAGTCGACCGACTATTCATCTCAGAAATTATCTAATGCTCATGAGTAGGCCTTCCACTGCTCATCTGTCAACTCAACTCAGAAATTGTGCAGAGATGATCATGTAAGCCGGCCTCCTAGCCTCAATGCAGGTTTCCTAGCTAGTAACTCCTAGCAGCAGATTGTTTGTTCCCTCCAGGAATTGTGCAGTTTTTGTTGCCACTAACTAAGAAGCCAAATGCAAGTTCCCTCTAGGAATTGCACAGTTCTGGTTGCCAATGACCCCAACAGTCAACTAGTACTTCCCTCTAGGAATTGTGTAGTTCTGACTACCAATCTCCTGGGAAACTCCCCTAACGTGTTGACCCTTCATGCAGCCCGACCCATTCCCCTAGAAAATTGCACAAATATAGCTATCCACCCCCTGCTAATAGTTCATTCCAGAAAATGCACAAAACATGCCTTCCTTACCCTCCTGCAACCTGAACTATCCCTCCAAAAATTTGTGCAATGTTTTCTCCCTGTCGAGCCAAACCTTAAAGAGCCATCATCCTGCATCACAGCCTTGCTGCCTCTCTCCATCACCTGCATCTCAATTATCATGTGTCATGGTAGACTAGGAGGTTTTAGATTTGATGTCGCCTCTTCATGAGTGACTTCAAGTACAGGTACACCAACAAACATGTCAAGATAACGAATGGTATGAACAAAGGGAGCACATGCAAATGGAAAGGTTCACCAACGGGCAAATGAACAAAGCATGCGAAGCGCTCGAACACAACGAACATGCACCTTCGCAAACAAGTGAGCCTGTCAAGCCTTCCAGCATGAAAGCAAGGAACAACATGTTAAAGCTTCATCAAGTGAACCAAGGACCATCGAAGACTCTACGCACTTTTCCATGTGGAGGTGAAGCTATGATACACCATGAAGACATCCATCACTCAACAACACTATAACTCGATATGCACTCTAGCAGCAACACAAATGTACCAGCATTGTCATGTCAAGTCATGTCGAGTCAAGTCATGAGTCATGTTACCCACATCTCCACTATGGGCTTGTTTTCAATCAATGTGATGTAACGTGGAAGCCCAAGGGACCCACTTGTTGAACATAGATTCATGTAAGTCAAAAATTCATGGAAGTCGAAAGGGGTCATGAGAGTAGTCGAACAGCCACAAGGGTTAGTTTCACCCTTGGCTATAAATACCCCCCTCATGTGTACATGAAAGGGATTTTCACCTCAACTCCTCCCAAATATCCAAGAGATTCTGTAATCTTTTCTTTGAGGAGTAAGTAGTGGCTCCAATGCCCTGCTGGCAGGGTTAGTGATGTATGGTGTAATGATGTGTCTTAGAACTTTCGCTTAATTTAGAAGCCTGTTAATAGGCTAGTACATTTTCACACATGTATCGTATTTTTTGTAAGGCTAATCTTTAACACTTTTAATGCATGTTTCTTTAACCTATGTTCTACATCTTAACGGATTCATTTGTTGTAATGCATAATCTATTAATGTAAATGTGTTGTATATGTTGTTAATGTTGTCTTGTCCATGTCGGCTGCTCTACCAGACATTAGACAGACCTTTCACATGAACCTTGTTGTAACAACTATGCACTTGTTCAGACTATTCCATGAGTGTTGTATGTGTTATCTTACCTTGTATGTTGTGACTGCTACATTCGAGTGGACTGCTCCACTAGAAGTTGTGTATGTCCTTTGTGTTGTGTGTTCCTAGCTGAGTTGGGACTGATCCCTTTCAACCTGGAACTCACCTTTACCTTCTTTCCCTCACAGTGAAAGGACCATTGACACAAGTACACTTACACTCACCAAGCACGTGAACATCACTTCTCGAAGACAAAGTGAACCACTCTCCTGTGCTGACAAGAAAGAGTTGAGGCAAATCCTTAAGATAATGGCAACTGAGCCATCATATTGGATGGTACTACCACACTAAATGGTCTGATTTCTAGTTGGGACTTCATACTGGGGTGATCCACTGATTGTTGGTGGGTCCAGCACCGTCAATAGTTTGCTAGACTCATTTATCTCTGCTAGAAGTATAATGTTGTACTTGGTCACTCCAACATCTATTATCCATAGGGGAATGCGTTGGTTGAGATATCAAACAAGACTTTGATGATAGTTTTAACGAAAACCATTATAGAGAATAAGAAAAAATGGGACTCTCAACCTAAATTTTCTCTTTGGGAAAACAAAGTCACAACAAAGAGATCCATTGGGAAATCACAATTTGAAATCGTGTGTGGTACTGAAACATTGTTTCCTATTCAATTGGTTATGCAGTGTCTAAGTTAATTCACGATGCAGAGGATGAACCTAATTCATTAACTAGGAGGATAAACTAGTTGGTTGAATGGTACGAGAACAAAGAGCAGGTGTCTCAAATTTTCTCACATACCAGGATAAGATGATGGCCATATTTGATAAAAAGTCCAAAGAAGAATTTTTCCAACCTGGTCACCTTGTGCTCAGCTGGGATCTCAAGAGAAAAGACAAAGGAAAGCATGGGAAATTTTGTCCCTTGTGGTTTGGCCCATTCAAGGTAGCTAAAGCCAAAGGTAATAACACATTCTTACTAGAAATTTGAATGGTGAAGTGTTTGAGATGCCTGTAAATGGGAATTACCTCAAGAACTATTTTCATCACTAAAGTTAAGTATCCATCTCCATTGTAAAGACAGGTTGTTGGCTTGTTGGGGCCTGGCCCAAGTTCAGAAGAGTTTTAGCCAAACAAATCCTGAAACTACCGGCCCTTTCAACAACAATCCGTGGAGCACGAAATGAGGTCTCACCCGAGGTAGTATGGTAGGGTGCTGGAACCAGGTTTCCGCACCCTAGGGATGTCTTGATGAAGTCTGGCAATTTCGCGTACTGATCCTACACACTTGCGCTACTATGCACAACTGTTTGTCCTTCGAGTAGCTCTGTACATAGCGTGAAGGGGCGCTATCTAGATTCTCTAACCTTACTGTGTTATTATTATAGATCTGACTTAATTATGTGGGCCCAGTAAGCTTATCAATCATTCAACATTTATAACAAGTATGCGCAACCATAAACTGTAAAGAGATGCATAAGAATATAACAGAAGCGTAAACACACAGATCTATAAGCAGATGCACGATATTTCAGAATCAACTTTATCTTTTATTGACTTCTGTTCCATTACAATCCCAACTCTGCCCTGCGCACTCAGTTGCAGTGGTCCACACACATCGCTGCAAACTCTTCCAGGCCTCTATGCACACAGCTGCAGGGCCTCTTCCTACTACTACGACCCGAGACTCAGACTTATGGACTCAAAGCGAATATCACATTCAAAAACTCATATCACTTTTTATCTAAACTCCAAAAACTGACTCCTACTCTTAGAGCCTCACTCTATTTATACATTTCCATGGTCCGCAGACCATAGATAGGCTGACACATTCTATATTAAATTACAATATTTTAGGGCAGACAACCCTAGACTCTCGCGCTATGCACCTACATTTTGCAAGGTCTTTACATTACATTGACCACAACTTGGCTTTAAGCCCCAAAAATCCGTTGTGGGGGGATCTGTTGCCCAACAGTCCCACAACACAATCATCGTGACTCATCCGAAGTCACTCGACTGGTGTGGCGACCCTTGCATGAAGTCCATCCAACTATGCCTGTGTAGCGTGAAGTTCTGCAACTCACCATGTTGTCGTTTTCTGGATTTGCTCCCTTTCTGCTTCATAATCATCTGCATCTGACTTGATCCTCTAATGTGACATCAGCTTCTCGTACTTGTGTTTATAGTCCCGCACCTCTGTCTGGCTCCTCAGGTCTCAAAGACTGTGCTTCGTTTTGTTAGTCAAATAGCCAACTCACCCGTGTAGGGCTTCAGGAAACTGCCATTTACTCTTCCTGGGAAGGGCTCTCCATTAAGTTTGACTAGTTGGACCGCGCCTCTGTTTGTGATCTCTTTTACCACATATGGTCCCAACCAATGCATTCTGAATTTTCCAGGAAAATTTTCGAACTTTTTGTCATACAGCAACACTAAATCATTTGTCTTGAACATGCACAACTTGATATGGCCATCGTGCCAAGATTTCTCGCGCTGTTTCTGTACCTGTTGATGGAATCCCACCAGAAACCGTTCTTCCTCAAGTTCTTCCAATTGTGCGAGACTCTCTTCCAAGGCTTCGCGGTCTGACATGCTTGTCATCGCTGCTATTCGTAAACTAGGTACGATGTATTCCATTGGCATGACTGCTTCCATGCCATAGACTAACCTGAAAGGTGTCTGACCTGTCAGTTTCTTGCATGTGGTTCTATATGCCCATGATATGGTAGGTATGTGCAAGTCCCAGTCATTTCGCTGCATGTTACATGCTTTGGTCAATGCAGTCTCTAGAATCTTGTTGAATGCTTCTACTGTCCCATTAGCTTGTGGATGGTACGGCGTACTTTTCTGATGATACACCTGGAACTCCTCGATGAGTGCACTAATAGTTTCATTTAGGAAGAGCATTCCACAGTCACTCATTAAAATTTTCGGGCATCCAAACCATGTCAACACGTTATTGAACAAAATTTTTGGAGCTATAGTGGCTGTGCAGTCCTTAATCGGTTGTGCTTCTGCTCATCGAGTCAGGGACTCTGCCGCGGTGATGATGTAGCACACGCCCGTCTTCCCCTAAGGTTTGATTGGCCCCACAAAGTCTATTGCCCATTTTTTGAATCCCTACAGCATCATCTGTGGATTGAGTGGCATCTCATCCCTTCACGATGATTTCCCAATCCGTTGACATATGTCGCAGGCCCGATAGTACACTTTCGAATCTTCATGTAGGGTTGGCCACCATAGTCCGACGCAAAGAATCTTTTGTGCCATCACCTGTCCTGCATAGTGTCCTCATGCAGCCCCCCCATGTGCTTCTACAAGGATCTTTCCTCGTTCAAATTTAGGTACATATCTTCGTAATATCTCATCGTTTACCATTTTGTAGAGGTGCCCCGCGATGATAAAAAAATCCACCGCGCATACCACTAATTCCTTCTTCTGCTTGACTGAATATCCCTGCGGCGTAGTCCCTGTGGTTAAGAAATGGATTATATCTTCGAAGTGGCTGTCCATGACACGCATTGCATAGAGTTGTGCATCAGGTAGTCCTTCCTCCAAATTTGTTGGCTCCTCGCCATTCTCAATTCGTGATAGGTGATCTAGTCCTACATTTAGGTGTCCTGGCTTTACGATGATCTCGAAGTCATACTCTTGAAACAGTAACAACCATCTACATATGCGCCCCTCCAACACAGGCTTGTTCACTAAGTATTTCAACGTGGAATGATCGGTATACATCTTGAAGTGCCCACCAAGTAAATAGTGGCAGTATTTCTGGAGCGTGTATACCATTGCCAATCCTTCACGCTCAGTGGTAGAATAGTTGTTTTTGGCTTTGGACAGCCACCGACTTGCAAACGTGATCGAGTGATCCACGCCTTCCTACGTAAGTACAGCACCCAGCACAATACACGATGCGTCAACATGTACATGAAATTATATGTCCCATTTTGGGAAGACCAAGATGGGAGCAGATGCCATTTTTTCCTTTAGAACATCCAAACTTTTCTTACAATCTGTTAGAGCCTAGATTTGTCTCAGGCTGAAAAGACAAGGTTCTAGGTCCACATCGAACCACGCTCAGCCTCGTAGCTAGCCCTACGAGGACAGGAGAGAGCTCTCTCTGGGTCAATCTTGGCAAAAGGTAATCGATGAGGCTCGAGATGACTAAATTTGCAATTGATCTTAGGCTAGGTATGAAGTACAAGGAGTTTGAAGTTGATTTTTGAGGTTTTTGTTGAATCAAAGGGAAAGGCAATTTTGGGTGCGGGGATGAGACACAGTTTTTGTAGAGGTCTACTTGGGGCAAGGTACGCGATTGTCTTGATGCTTTTAAAGAAAATGAATGGCTAGATCTGACTGGTGAGAAGCTGAGGAGAGCATGAAGCTTTCAAGGATTCTCCTTAAACAGACGAAAACATGGAAAATCAAACAAATTTAAAGGCAGAGCATAACAATCTATGGATTCTACCTTAACACTTCATTTGTTCAATTGCAGAAGATGAGAGAAGGAAAATGATACACATAACAACTTACAATTACTGAAAGAATCACACCATCAACATATAAAGCCACAAGGATCCCAAACAGTGCTGCAAAACCCTGGTCTTTCCTTGGCCAAAAATGTAGAAGTGAATGTACAATAGAGTCTCAAGATTTTCCCAAGAGTCCAACCCTGAAAATGACTTAGAAATTACATAATATAGGCAAGCCAACCTCTTCCCTTGCCTCTAGGGGTTGAGCTCATCATTTTAGGAGCTGTTTCAACCAATTCTAAACAAAGCACTACAATCTAGGCAGTCAAAACAACTTGCCTCTATAAGGTAGGAAACTGATTCATTCATTAAATTTTCACTCTTTGGTGAATGAATCTTCTAGAACAAGTAACTAAGTGTCAAAATTACATCATGTTCCATCAATTACATCAATAGAAGTCAAAAATTACATCACAAATCAAAACTAGTCAAACTGGCCGAATTCTTGAGCTGAAAGATGAAAAATTGGGCAAAAAATCTATATGCGCCGCGCTGATTTCTATATGTGCCACACTACTTTGCTGCTGATTTTGAGGTACTTGTAGGGGTCCAAATTGAGCTCAGGTTGGCTTGTTAGAAAGCCCTGCCTATCTATTTTCCAACCCAAGTCGAATTTTCCAATTTGGTGTCCATTTGTCCCTCCAATAGTTCATTCTACCAAGACTGCTTCCTATGTGTCAAAATAGGGGCAGTGAGGTCATTTTTTGCATGTTTTTTGATCTTTTGGGGACCCAAAACTTTCCCAAATTTCTTGTCCAAGTACTAAAATTCATGATTTCTCATGAAAAATCCAAAACTGCAAGACATTTGTAATTTGGAGCTCCCAATCCTATGCGTCGCGCAAGGTGCGCGGCGCATATAGGGAAAAAGCTTGTTTTTTAAGTGCAAAAATTCCAAAATGACCAAAAATGCCCCAAATCTCTTGAAATTTGGGTTGGAGTTTCCTTATCAAGTGATGATGAGCTAAAGAGGCCTCGGCCAAAATCTGAAGACGATCCAGCTCCCTTTGCTTCTTTTGCTTGCTGATTGCCTTCTTTAATTTTGCCTTTAGATTTCTTATCCGAGCCTTGCAAACTTGGTTCCGTGCCATGTAGTGAACAACCATGTGTCTCAACAATGCATTATCTCTATTGGCCTTGTTCAGCCACTTCTCCAAGTAAATGTTGACCCTCTCGAGATTAGACTCTCGATCCTCATTGACCTGTCACTCTAGAGAAGTGAACTGAATCCTCCTATGTCGGGCAGCTTGGCGATTCTCACGGATGTTCTGTAACTCCATGATCGCATAATGGTCTTCAAGCTGCTTATTTCTCTATTCTAGATAACTGATGTTCCATTTGGCCATCACCAACTGGATTTCCAAGGCTTGAATGTCTGTTTCTTGCTCCTCGATAATCCTTCTATATCTAGACTTCTTTAAATCCGTAGCTGTCTCAACATCAGGAATGAGAACGAAACCCGATGGCTCACCTGAAGGCCCTTTCTCATGCATGGGCTTCTTTCCCTTGTCCTGTACATGTGCCTATGGTGCTGATGTTGGAAGCGAGGCCCCTTCCACGCCAGGTGGAGATAACACTCGCTTTGCTGCTGCAAACAAAGGTCTGGTGCCTTTCGGATAGCCTCTCTGATATGTAATGAAAATAGGCCTGGTCTCATGACGTTCATACTGCTGAGAAGGTTCACCCTCGTGTTTCACCTCTGATACTCTTCGTGAAGCTCTGAAGAAATCACGTGAGATGAAGTCATCCCAAGTGATGCCCTGCAAACCAAGCTGATGAACCACCAAAATATTTATAAGCGCAAAATGATAGACATTGTTGAGTTGCTGCTGAGGGGTTCTATGTTGTATAAAGGTAGTCATCCTCTCTATATTCCGGAAGATGAAATACGACATGTTCATCATCCGCACCCTAGTGAAATGCATGAGTAACCTGATGTGATAAGCATAAAGACGAGAGAACCATCCCTCATAGCTGAAATATTTCATGATCAATCTCATGAGTGGAGCATATTCATCTTTTAGGTACCTGAACGGGAACACTCTTTTGAGCTGCCTCAAGCAATTGGGTTTGATATATGGCTCATAATGCTGCTTATCAATCTGTTGTTTTTTATGCCATAATTCACCAATATTTGGTATACCTGTTGCTAGCGAAACAGTTTCAATTATAAGTGTAAAGGTGACCCCAACTAAGGTAGCTTGATCTCTGTGCAAATGCAAGACAAAAATACGAGCCAACTCATAATGAAACTGGACCTCAACCACCCTTTGACAAAACTCATAGCATGACTGATGCTCAAAACACTGCATAGCAAGAGGACAAGCATGCAATTCTCTAAGTTTGATTGGTTCTTCCCTGACATGCTTGCCACTTTTACGAGGCCTCCGGGGTTCCTATTCACCCAAGGGAGAATCACTTTGGGTTTCTGCCTCATATTCAGATGAGTGACCAGATGACATCACTATTGATATACAAACTACCTCGAATGAATGCTGATATGTGAAACTGCTGTGTGCAACTGAATATGGACTGTTCTTTTGATCTAAACAATGTTGTGACCAAGGGGAAACAAATGTACAAGGGAATATTAGGAAGGGGAAAATATCAGGGAATTAGGGAATTTTGAAATAAAATGTAATTAGGGAAGGGAGGGGAAATGTAGATATGGGATTAGGGTTTTAGGGTTTGGGATATTAAATAGGGTTAAGGAGTTTTTATAGGGGTGAGGGATTAGGATTTTAGGGATTGTAGTGTAGGATTAATGAGGGGATTAGTGAGGAAGTTTGATGAGTGGATTTGGGAATGAGGAACAAAGGGAAATGGGGAAAGGAAACAACCTTGGTAACAAAACTGTTTTCAAAACCTACAGCACCTTCTTTTTATACTGGCAAAGGGAGGCTTTCAAAATCTTGTCTCAATGGAAATCATCCATGAACCCATCACATTCACCATTAAAAACAAAGCAAAAGCAATGGAGGCGAGCCTACCTGGCAAATTGATGTGAAGATGGGGCGATTTGATGAGTTTTCAAACCATTTACGAGCTCCAAACTGTAAGCCCCGCGCTCATTATCCAGTGCTCCACGTAACGTATATGCGCCACGCTAGTTATATTTTGCATTGCCCTGAAGTACTTTGTGCGCCGCGCAAGCTATATGCACCGCGCAGACTGTTATATGCACCGCGCAGGTGAAATGGGGACCAATCCTCTCCAAAACGCACAAACTCGACTTGCAATGACTTTCTCCACCTTTGGCATGCACAATGACTTGAAACTTCATTGAAAAACCTTTATATAGACACCAATTTCATTTTTGCCTCTTCCATAACCCACTTTGTTATGTTTTGCAATTGACACTTTTTCAGGATTAATAGAATTTTGACCTTTTTGTTTCCTCCTTAAATTTGGTTGAAATAATGATTTTCTTTGACAATTTTTTGCAGGGATAGTTGTGATATGATCCGACAAAGGAGACCAGGGCTGCGCCTGGACAATTCAAGAACTGAAATCTTTGAAAATTTATTACAAAAATGAAATGTCAACTTATCTTCAAAACGGAGTTTTGAAGAGAAGTCATAATCTATCCATATAACAATAAAAATCTTTGAGATACCAACCTATCAAGGACCTCCCTCTAGCCTGCTGGCTTTATTAAACTTTGTCAAAGACCCAATTGACTTAACCCTAGACCTAATGACCGAAAAAACTGTTATGACCTAGAAACTGAAACCGGACTACAAATGACTTTTCAAGACTTGATTTTTATGAATAGACCTGAGCCAGCAGTGCCAAGCATGAGGGAAATGAGTGACACAAACCTTTCCATCAGATTTATGGCATGCCCCTAACGAAATGCAACTGATTGAAACTGATGGGTCACCTAAACATGAAATGCAAAAAAGAGTTTTGATCTCTGACGGAGGGATAACCAGACCGACTCTAACATTGGCTCCAATGGGGATGGTAGCTCCTCGGAGGTGCCAAGAACAGCAGATCTCTGTAAGAGCTAGACAGTGCCTTCATCCATTGGGCTATGGAGTCATTATTTCGACAAACAATTCAAGATGTTGACTCAATTTATTTGACTGAAAATTAACTTGAAAACAACTCGATAATATGACTAACAAACTGACCCGACAAACTGAACTCAAACTGAAATCTTTCCTCAGAATTATAGCCTTCACTTCGGGCCCCAGACTGAAGATATGATCACAGCACACACTTGCATCGAAACTGAAATAAAATGGTATTTACAATGCTAATAGGACAACAGAAAAATTCAGAAAATGTACCGCTTGAGCAGCCGACCATTGACTGGCCCTCCTGGACAATCTTCCTCGTTCATCTCCTTAAGAAGAAAAGCGTTCTAACCCCGAAATGCTGCAATCTTAAAAGGACCTTTCCATAGATTTTCAAACTTGTCGTGCTTGCCCTTTTCTTCATTTCTTGCATCCCACTTTAACACCACATCATCCAACTGAAATGTATCTGCCTTTGCTTTTCTGTCAAAAATCCTTTTAATTCACTCCTGCAACTTACATGTGTTCTGAAAAACATCTTCCCGTGTCTGCTGCAAGTGGATCATTTGATTTAGCCTTCGCTGCATTGGATCCTCTTCACTACCAGCCTCTTGAAGAAGTTTGACTACCGGAGCTGCAAGAGAGGTAGGGAACACTGTATCGACTCCATAAACTAACTCAAAGGGGGACATGCCAATGGATTTCTTTTGACTCACTCGATCTGCCCAAAGTGCATGGACCAGCTTCTTATGCCAACTTTTCTTGTTCATTTCCAGCATTTTCGTAATGATATTAACCAAAGATTTATTGGAAGACTCTGCCAATCCATTTCCTTGCGGATGATAGGCAGTTGAGTGTCCCAAAGTAATATGATATTTATTACAAAACTCAACCATCCTTTTTGACTTGAAATTTGCTGCATTATCAGTGATTAACTTACTCGGGCAACCAAATGAGACAAAATATTATTCTCAAGAAATGAAACTATTACCGCATCCGTAGCTTGCCTGGTGGGAATTGCTTCGATCCATTTTGTGAAGTAATCCATTCCCATGAGGATCCATCTATGCTAACCTGAAGAAGAAGGATGAATTTCACCAATAAAATCCAACCCCCACTGCTGAAAAGGGGCACTCACCTCAATGGGCTTAAGCGACAAAGGCTGTAATCTTCATTTCCCTTCAAAAATCTGGCAATTATGACAGCTCTTAACAGCCTTAAACACATCAGCAAATAATGTTGGCCAATAGTATCCAGCCCTCAAAATTTTATTTGCTGTTGTTTTCCAAAAAAGGTGACTGCCATAATCGCCTTTATGGAAATCTTCTATGACCTATTTCGCTTCTTCTTCCACCAAACAATTTAACAAAACGCCACCGAGATCTTTCCAATAAAGTGCAGAATTTAAAACACAAAACTTAGCAGCCTTCAACTTAAGAGTTCTTGCTTTGTTTCTAGCCATACCAGGCGGTGCAGACAAATTTTGAAGAACATATATGATATCCGAATACCATGGAGAAAGAACAAACATTTCTGATACCTGAAGTGAAGAGCTTTCATCATTTTCATCGGACAAGGCAGCGATCAAATTGATGTCTAAGACGCGCAGATTTGATTCAGCCATCAATTTTTCCAATACCTGACCTTTAACAAGATTTGTAGGCCTTATCTCCACATCATACTCTAGCAAGGTCGGTATCCATTTGCCACATCTTCCTTCCGGGTCGGTCTGAACCAAAACATCTTTGACAGCAGCATTAGGAACATAAGCTAAAATATGAGAATGCAGAATGTACACACGGAAATATTTCAGTCCTTTTACAAGTGAAAGGGCTTGTTTCTCGATAATGTTGTATTTCAAAGTAGCATCTCTTATGGTCCGGCTGAAGAAAGCAATGGGTCTTTCATGCTCTTATTTTTTCTACATTAACACAGCTGCCATAGTATGCTCTGAAGCAAAAGAAAACAATATAAAATCCTGAGTATAATCTAGGCTGATTAGAACCAGAGCTGAAGAAAGAATCAATTTAACTAAATTGAAAGATTTCACCGCCTCTTCCATCCATGACACTTGGCTGTCCTTCTTAAGCATGTTTGTAATTTCTCTAAGGTGCTCAGCAATATTAGGAACAAAACGGCGCAAAAAATTCATCTTACCATTGAACGATTGAATCTCCTTTTTATTCTTGGGCAAGTCAATTTGTTGAATTGCTTCCACATGTGCTGGATCAATACGAATGCCATCCTCAACTCCAAATTGAGCTCATGATAGCTCATTGGAAAGCTCTTTGTGTCTAGTTATCATTTGACTCATCAAAGTCATTTGGCCAACCAAGCTAGGAGAAAACTTGATTTTCCCAAGGTCACTTCAGGTGCATCAATTCTCCCGAGGTGATTTTATTTTTGACATTTCTCTAAAACCATGACACCTGTATAAAAAGTGAAGGAGGTTTTTCTTTATTGGCCTATTGTGGACAAAAACATCTCTCATTTTTCCCAAATTCATCTTTGATTGCTCAGAAAAATCATTTGAGTAAAGCCTACCCCGATGTGTGGAACAAGAGATTTGACGAAATGAAGCGAAACAAAGGGGACAAGGGGCTCCTAAATTCTTGAGAAAATTTTGGGAAGTAGGGAGGGATGTTAGGAAGCAGGGGAGAGTGGAATCTTAGAGATTGAGTGAGGGGAAGGGGTCCAAAAGGGCAAAACACAGGCCAACCTAGAAAATTGCCAGGTTGTAGCAAGAAACTAGGGTTTGTGCGAAAATGAGGAATTTGGGGGATCTCAGTGATGGGAAGTGTTTAATAAGGTAAATGAAGGATAGGGGAAGGTGTATGAACATCTAGATACAAGTTTTGCTAATGATTTGACCATCCAAGATAAATTGCCTTCAAAACCCTAAGAGAGGGAAATGAACCTTGCCTAGGCGCAACTGAAGCATGAACAAGGAGTAAAATGACCCAATGGAACCTGACATGATGATGACAACCCTCTGAATGATGATAGAATCAACTGAATAGTGACATATACTGACATTTGGGCAACTTTGAAAGGAGTGAAAGCAAACCCTAGACCTAATGCCTAGTGACCAAATTTTGCTTGAAGACTCACTGAAATGACAAAATTTGACCTTGACACCTTAAAATCACTTTGTAAGAGCATGTTTGATCACTGGAGGAAGGCTACAAAGACTGACACTAACACAATCATCATTCCAACAATATGTAGCATCTTTTTCAATAACTGTTCCATTGGTGCTATTGTTTGTGCATAGCTCTTAATAAATTTTCTATAGTGACCAGTGTGCCCCAACGTGGCGTGTAGTTGTTTGACACTTCGTGGCACTTCCAGATTGAGAATAATGGAAATATTCACAGGGTCCACCATCAAGCCTTGTTTGTAGACCACATGGTTGATCAGATTTCCAAAGGGGACTAGGAAGGTGCACTTCTTAAGATTCAGCCAATTTGGTGTCATCGGCAAGTATATAACATCAACTGTAAGCTCTCTATATGGTGTTTAACTAACCCAAATATAGTCCAATTATTCAGATAGACCTCCAAAAACTTGTGGATGTATTACTTGAACGCGGCCACCACTACGCGTGAAAATATCGTTGGCGTGTTCTTCAGTCCAAAGGGCATAAAGGTGTATTGAAAACAACCCATTCGGTTGCCATGGTTGTCTTGTTCCTATCTTCTGGCACGATCTTGATCTAATGGTGCCCTGAGAACCCATCCGTGAATGAGTAGGCTTCCTATCCGCCAACATTCTCCAATACTTCATCTGTAAACGGTGTCGGGAATGGATCGTGAACGCAAGTGTCGTTAATCTTCCTAAGGTCCATGCAGATTCTAATTTCGCCCTTCTATTTTTTCTCTTGTACTACCATAGGACTCACCCAATCTGATTCCTCCACTGGTTCAATGATTCTGGCTGCAAGCATTTGTCTAATTCTTCATGAACCTTTTCTTTATACTTTGGATTCAAATGGTAAGGTCGTTTCTTAACCGGATTCATGTCTTGTTTCAGAGTGATCTTCATCATCCCTAAGTCACCAATGATCCCCTTTAAATCCATGATTTTGGTCAGGAACAAATCTTGATATTTGCAGAGTAACTCGATGACGTTATCTACCGTAGTATCATCCCAATAGTCCCCAAGCATCATGTACTTCGGCTCTGCGTCTGTACCAAAGTTTACCTGCTTTTTCTTTAGCAATGCAGTGATGTCGGGGTCCTCAATTGATGGTCCTCGAACTTCGCGATACCCTCTCGTTTCTGGAATGTTAATGTTTCGGGGGTCATCATCATCCACTTGTACTTGTACGTTATAACATTCTAGGGCATGGCTTAATTGGGTTTCCCATGCTGGTTGAACTACTTCTCGTGGTTCCTGTGGTGTTTTGAAGATGGTGGCTTTCACGGCTTGCAGCGCATCATCAATAGTATCCGACCGTCGGTCTTCAAATGTGAATGTTAACAAAAATCCCTCGCGCAAAACATCCCATTCATTCGTACCATGTCGAAGTTCCGTCTCGGTATTACAACTCATGGGTATGACATCCAAGGTATTATAAAATAAGTGTACCCATTTAGGCTGAAGATCTTCTCCATAGGCCTTGTTCCATTTTGCAAGGTGCATGCGTGGGTCATCGCATCCATCGTATTTATCTGCTAGCTGTAGTTTTGATGTCCCAAATCGTAGCCACATCATCCTCCTACAGTCGTGCCAGTTTTCAAAATATCCTTGATATGTTCCCCACCAATGTGCAAGTTTCGCACGCAGCGCCCACTTCAATGCATCAAACCATTGTTGCTCCAATACTGCACTCTCAAACATGTTCAAGAATTCATCCACCGTTGTCAATCCATCATATGTCGGTAGATCTCGGGCCTGGGTTGTTACGTAACACAATGATCTAGTCATCCTGTTGCAATTCATCCTTATTACTTCATTCAACCGATTGTGCTAGCGTTCATCTTCTTCGTCTAAATCTGAAGTGCAGGAACCTGCGCGCTCCCACAAGATTCTTCCATCTGCAGTCGAATTCACCCAATCCTGATCTTACACAATTATCTTGTTTACAATCTAGCTCATCGTCCCGCACAGGTTCAGTGTAGTGCGCTCCTTCGGCTAGGTCTAGCGGAATGACAACGCATAGGGACTTTTTCTTGAATATCATCTTCTTTTTTTTCAGGTTGATGACTCCATTCATATTAGTGGCCCAATATATTCCTAGCAATGCGGGGTAAGGGTTGCTGTCATCCACAATCTCTATTACCTCAAATTCCATCTGCGTTCCTGTGCCTTCGATATCCACTATTACCCCTTGCAATCTCCCCATGGGTAAAATTTCATGTTGGTTCGCCATTCACAATTCAATGGGAGACCACTGCAACGCAATTCAGCCCATGTGTTCCCATGTCTTCTTTGCTAAAACATTCGCGTCCGAACCCAGGTCTAGGATTACTTGATCCATCTCATAGTTGCCAATCTACGCCGTCAATCTCATTTCCCTCCTGGTGCGCAATGCATGCTTTCCCAATTTCTAGACTATGCGCGGTTCCCCTGACCCTATGCACCTAATTATCAACTCCTGTAGTCCTTTAACCACCTGATTATCACACAGCAATTTCATGCATGTCTCTAGAAAGGTAGTTAGCATAGAAGGATCCATCCCTGTCTCTGGTTGATCCTTACTACCTAAAGTAGAGGCCTCCGCGAAGCTCTTCTTAGCTTCCATAAATGTCTCCTTTGCGCGTTCCAAGTCAAACTCAGGTTCCTTTGTAGGAGCCTTGAAAACCCATGTATCTTCCTCGGGCTGCTTCCCCTTATCTTCCCCCGTAGTCGCACCACTTTGAAGCACCATATTCACATTTGGGTCTTCTTCGCGTAGTTCAGACCTAATCATTTGGATATTCTAAGTCGAAGTAGGTTGTAGTACCCCTTTCTCATGCATTTGTGTGATCAGCGTGGGACAATCTACCATTTCATGATCAAACTGCTCATAGTACGAACAAGATTTTCTTGTTGGGTTGGTACAATCATGAGCGTAGTGCCCTGGCCCTCCGCAATTGTAATAGATTAACTGTCCATGGACCCTTCCTGGCCCCATTCCTCCTTGTCCTTAGCCTCGCCCTTGAAATCTAGCGCACACCATCCCCGTGGCTGGGTCAAGGCCTCACGTTTTCGTCTGCATTCTATATGCTGGGGTCTGCTCCATCATTAACTTGTAGCTGTGACAAGTATGCTCGTCGTGGCCCACCGATCTACAAAAATTGCAAAACAACTGTTGGGGAGTTTTTGTATACTTCTACAACAAATGACAGTTGTTCATAGTGTGCTTTCCTCCTATCTAACAGATCGCGTACCATAGCACAGGTGATGCACTTGGCCCTACCTATGCCTCTGGTCTCAATGGCATTGGTCCCCATCCTACCAAGTAGTTTTCGAATACTGGACAGTGATCCTTGTCTTGGCCCTAGCCTTTACATTTTATGCACCACACTTCTTCACGTGCCTCTGGCTATGGCACCCTATCTTGCTTCAAACTCTGCATCTCCAAGCATAGGTTCTGCAGTTGCGCGTGGATTTGTTGGACTCCCAATCCCGGATCCTGTATTGGTGTTTCATGCAACCTCATTGCCATTTCCAACGCTTATGCCTGGGTCGAAAGCTTCTGTTGTGATAGCGCCATCCTCAGGTGTGGTGTCAAAGACGCCACAAACCACACACGGTGTTGCACATCCGTTAGCATCGTACTCTTCAACCTCTGATCAAGATCCAAGGGGGTCTCACCTAGAACCATCGCAATCTCTTTAAATCCAATGATTGACTATGTCTCTGATTTCGGCTGGCTAAATTCTCTATTCAGTGCATTTTGGACCTCCCCTATTCCTACATTTGGGTGATTATTCGAGTGTTTGATATACCAAGTCAACACACGATCCTGCAGTGTGCTCACTAATGTGGCCTTCTTAATGTTTTCATCCATGACCCCTTGTGCTTCCCACACTGCTCTTACCACAAACCAGAACTGGTCTAGGTCTTCATTCCCTATTCCTCTGAATACGTGTAGCTTGATCGTGCTCGCCATGCTAAACCATGGGGGTGTTGGAGGTGGGGTGGGTGAAGATGGAGGTGAAGTAGATGAAGTGGGTGATGATGTAAGTGGAGGTGATAACTGTGGAATGCGCTATCTTATCAAACTAACTGCACTCCTCGAAGAAACCCGAGCATGCTCTTCCTCGCTCACTCGCGGAGGTGAAATTAAAGGATTGTTTCCTAGCCCTTTGATCCCTTTGTAGATCTTTCCGCTCCGCATCGTCCCAATCATTAATGTATTGGCATCACCCGTTTTTCACATAACAAAATCTTAATCCAGGTATTCAGGGATTTGATATACCTACCTCACGGTCCCTTGAGAAAACATCGTTCTACTTCATTATAGCTCACAGCCATGTCTACCGCGAACTCAGTGATAAATCCCCCTATTATCTAGTTGAGCCAATGATCCACGGCTTGTGCGATCTTTTCTTCTGATGCCTCTAGTCTGCGCACTAATTCCAGAGTCCACACTATCGGTTGATCAAGCTTGTACCTTCCTTGGCTGTCGGCTAACCTCACGATCCAATCATACAGCTCTGAAGAGAAGGACATGAAGAAGATCTCGTGGATTTCCATATATACATAGCGATCTAGCGACCTCTTCTCGGATATCTGCAGAGTTCTGTTTTCTTGTGTCACAAACTCACGAAGCTTCTGATCCAACCAATCTTCAATTTCCTTCTTCATAGGGTTCCATTGTTCTGAAATCAGACATCCCTTAGGCATATCCTGGTCCTGGAAATGGAACCATTTGTCGACTTGTTGGGGCATGATCCAGGTTCAGAAGTGTTTTAGCCAAAAAAATCCAGAAACTACCAGCCCTTTTGGCAACAGTCTGAGGAGGGCGGACTGAGATCTCACCCGAGGTAGTATGGGAGGGTGCTAGAACTAGGTTTACGTACCCTAGGGATGTCTTGATGAATTCTGGCAAGTTCGCGTACCGATCCTGCGTGCTTGCGTTGCTCCGCGTAGTTGTTTGTCCTTCATGTAGCTCTGTACAGAGTGCGAAGGGTCATTATCTAGATCCTCTAACCTTACTGTGTTCTTATTATAGATCTGACTTAATTTTGTGGGCCCAGTAATCTTATCAATCATTCAACATTTATAACAAGTACGTGCAACCATAAACTATAAAGAGATGCATAAGAATATAACGGAAGCGTAAACACACAGATCTATAAGCAGATGGATGATATTTCAAAATCAACTTTATATTTTATTAACTTATGTTCTGTTACAATCCCAACTTTGCCCTACGCACTCAGCTACAGGGGTCCACGCACATAATTGCGGACTCTTCCAGGCCTCTACGCACACAGCTGCAAGGCCTCTTCCTACTACTACAACCCAAGACTCGAACTTACAAACTCAGAGCGAATATCACATTCAAAAACCCATATCACATTTTATCTAAACTCCAAAAACTGACTCCTAAACTTAGAGCCTCGCTCTATTTATACATTCCCATGGTCCACGGACCTTGGGTAGGCCGACACATTCTATATTAAATTACAATATTTTAGGGCGAACAACCCTAGACTCTCGCGCTCCGCGCCCACATTTTGCGGGGTCTTTACATTACATTGACCACAACTCAGCTTTAAGCCCCGGAAATCCACTGTGGGGGATCCGCTACCCAACACAGGTGAGCTGTTGTAAATACCAAAGTGTTTGTTTCATTTCAGTTTTTTATATGTTTTGACTCCATGGAAAAAAGGCTACTATTTTACAGATTCTCAGTGCCTTTCCGGCAAGACATTTTCCTTGATTGGAGATGATGGTGTACCCTACTTTTCTATTCCCTTAATCTTCATATAGCCAAAGGTTTGAGGTGCAAAGCATCATAGAGTTTGGAGCCACTTTCAAATCAACAAATGACCTCAAAGACAATATCAGACCTACTCAATCAGAAATAACTTTGGAAAATCTCTCTAGTGATATAAAGAAATCTAAAATTGGACTCTTGGGTCAAAACATAGGGTGAGTCAGAGTTATGTCCATAAAAGTGGAAGTCTCACAGGCCCCATAACCCCAAAATCTCGTAAAGCATCTAAAAATCAATTTAAAAAGGTTCTATGGACTAAGGAATAGGGATCTATCAACTATCAGAGCCAGGTTTGTCTACTTATGGAACCTCGTAACAAAAATTAGAGACCTAGACACCGCAACCCCAGAATCTTGTAAACTTTGGTTAAATGATTTTTTAAGGCACCAAGATTGAACCATCTACAGAGAAATTTCCAATGCGACTAGGTCCGGGGACCCTTCTCTCTCTCTCCTGGAACAAGACAGGTGGCAGCGTGTCATTAGGAAAAGGTGACATCAACATCTACCCACTGGGAGGTGGACATGTGGCACGAAGTTTTTAAGTTTTCAGGTATTGAAAGGGCCCAGATACAAACGACACATCGATCAATCATAAAAGTCTACGAAATTAGTGATGACTTGACCAATTTACGAGTTTTATATTCGACCTCTTTGATGAGAGTAGTGACATTCCAAGATCCTAGTGTGTAGTATGCGCCTAAGATATATAATATCTATCTCTGTAGTGAAGAATATATTTTATGTTTTGAAATTCAAAGATATATTGGTCTTCTCCAAATAACCGTCACACATAAATCAAGTCTCTGAAGGATGAAAGGTTGAATCTAAAAAAGGATCCATGATGACACTTATGAACATTCCAAGCTTGCAGTAGTGTTCTATGAAGCAATATTAAACCTTTGGTGAAAATTATAAGGCATGTATCATCTACAATACATGAGGTTTCAAGATCTAGACAAGAATTCATGTGAACAATTTAACAACTAAAGCATCTAATCACATCCATGAAAACTTCTACACTTTTCCCTATGAAAAGAAGTATGCTTAATGTATGTGGAAGCATATGAATTATCGATTGCAAAATTCATTGAAGTTATAAATCCCTACACCATACTACTGATATATGTGTGTCATCATTGGAAACATTTTTTGTACCATAAAAGTCTGAATAAATAACTCAAAGATGCGACATGAAATTTATGGATACAAACTTCAGTTACACTTTAATCTATAAATCAGAATTTTCTGAGTAGAATTTGAGTCCTATTATAATGTGATTCTTTAAGATCTAAATTTTTTTGGGACTATTAGCTTTGCTGGCAAAAGGCCCACAAATTGATCCATATGGGCTCTAAAAGTCTCCAATTTTGCTTAAAAACATGCCAATGGATCCATTAATGGCCTTGAAATCTTCAGCATTCTCTCAAAGATCATCAAACGATCAAAATCCACGTGAGAGGAGAACCCTTGGAAGGGTAGAAATACACTATCGGGAGGCAAAAATTCTTAAAAACCATGAAAAAACCCACAAATGTATGCTTTAATAGTCAAGGCACAGCAGTGGTTAGATCTGGCCGATCAACAGCCCAGATCTAAGTGGCTAATCGTAATCAACACTACCACAAATGAGGACTTACGGAGGGGTGCAGGACACCGTCAATCAGCAATCGCTGATGATCAGATCGGCAAGGAACATATGCATTGTTAATGTATATATATAAGGCCTGAGCATGGAGCAATCAGCGATTGCGATCCGATCGTATCGCCGATATCACATCGGCACTATGCCAAGGACCAGGGCCTAGGCACATATGTTTGCGATGCAATAACCGGACCCGGCGGTTATGTAATACAATGTTTGATAATATTTGAAGTCCGTGCCCAAGATTTTTCAACGTTTTTGCAGATTTTCGTTATTTTAACGAAATACAAAGGGAACGGGAGACAGTGCCAATGCGATAAAGCCCGAACCCGAAAGGGTTTTGGGATAAAAATATATATTTTTGAAATCCAAGGAAAGCCATATTTTAATTTTTTTATATATTTTCGTTATTTCAACGAAATGCAAAGGGCACAGGCTTTTGTGAATTGCGATAGGCGACAGTGACCCAAAGAGCGGACCCGATAAATATATGTGCCATTTTTGAAGACCTTTGAAGTCTGAAAGGATAGAGAAGGCGGGATTTAGCAATGATGACTGTGTTTTCTGTTTAAAACATAAATACACATTGTTTTCATGAGAGGTCCACCACAAGGGCAGCGTTGTTCTACTATAACAGAAACATGCCTTGATTAAATCATGGGAACGGCCACAACATGCTGCAACCCAAATCAAACAAGATCAGGGAGCATCAACAGTACAGACAGTGCAACAAGCCATCCAAAATATCTGAATGCGGTTATTCCTTTGTCAGAAGGGGAAAAACCTCCAAGTCGTGCTCGCCTTTAAGGAATCAAACAGTTAAACAAGACAGAGTGATCGACTAAGACCTCTCAAGCCTTAGAAGGCTGAGTATCATTGTAAACAAGTTATAAATAGCTGAAACTAAGATGTAATAGGGGTTCAACCTTTGGAGATTATTGCTCCTCTATTCATTCAAGCTTCTCATCTTCATTCTATGCAATATAAGCTTCTTTTGCCATTATATGTTCAATATCCATTCTCTTTGTTGTTCTATGCTTGCAATTGAACAGTTTGTTCATGTTTTCTTTGTGTCTAAGGCCAAATAACTATCCTCTTATCTCTGCTTTGATATAGTATATCAGCAAGCTTCTTTGTTGCATGTAGCTATCCATCCATATGTGGTCATATATGCATCTTCTAGTACAATCAGTATTCTCTTTTGCTACCTGTAGCTAGCCATTGATGTATGTTTATGTATGCAATCTGCTGGAATAGTCAGTACTCTCCATCTATACTTTTAATTTATAACTTATTGAGCATTAGTGGTCTAAAGCCTTGTATTGGTGAGAGTGTTCATGCATGCATTGTGTGAAAATAGAGCTGAAATGGTTATCTAACTTGATACAAACCATTATTTACTCCAATAGTTTACAGAACAATATTGAAGATTATATGTTACCAGGCATCTCCAATTTACAACCTAGGAGGGTTTCTTGGAGTGATAACATAATTGGCACCATTGCTGGGGAGAGGAAACTGAAGCTCAGCTTCCCTGGGAAATGACATAGATCCAGCTTTGATGATAGACAAAGTCTGGGCACATTTCTGGTTGTAATCATCTTTCTGACGACTCTACTGAAGGCTGAAACTCTTGGCGACTCCACTTCATAGTTCTGGCTCAATTTGTGAGGCATACTCGAAGAAATCCGCAAAAGCTACAAGCTGACCCAATACCTGACCCTGAAAAAATCATCAAAGAGAGAAAGGTATCACAGAAAGGAGCATCAAGATCAGGTAAACCTAAAAAATCTTCTATATCTCTTCAAGAAAGGCTTGTAACAGAACAAATACATGTTGAGAGTATAGCATCTAATACTAGCAGTGAAGAAAAATTCTCAGAGATTCATAAAGCTCCTTATTCTTTAGGTTCTCCTTTTGCTTTAAGCCCAAAGGAAACCTCACCTCCTATCCATCATATTCCTTTAATCCTGTCAGTCACTCCTCAGCCCTCTATCATTCAGACTGCCAGTACTCTTTTAGCCACCATAGCTATGGCAGGTCCACAAGCATCTACCAAAATGGAAAGAATCATTGCTGCTAGGTATGGACCACTAATATTGCCCACTCCTTTGAATGCCACACCTACTGGAGAATATCAGAAATATAGGCCTAAGTTCACTGGGACTGAAGGTGTTACTTTTGAAGAACATATCGAGTCATTCTATAGCTATGCTGATAATCTAGACATTAGTGAATATGATGTGTGGATGAGAGTCTTTGTCCAAAGCCTAGATGGAGAGGCTAGAAAATGGTTTAAAGAACTAACCCCAATATCTATAGCAGATATTGAAGCTTTAGATGATGCATTCCTAAAGCATTGGGGGGATAAGAAGGATCTCCTCTACTATCACACTAAGTTTGGGAACTTAAAGAGGGAAAATGGTGAGTTGTTGTCTGATTTTAATAAGAGGTTTAACTATATGTATAGCAAGATACCAGCTGAAGTAAAACCCACTGCTACCTTTGCTAAACTCACCTATGCCAGTGCTTTTGATTCTGACTTCTGCCTACTGTTGAGAGAGATATGATGTGCTACTTTAGTTGACATGCAGGATGCAGCCTTGGAAGTGGAATCAAACATCATGGCTACAAAGAAGCTCAAGGGAAATGTTGATAGAAGAAGACATAGGGGCGAGTCTTCATCATCCTCTGATCCTAAGATAGATAAAATGACCAAAATGATCGAGTCATTAGCCTCTGAAATCTCTAAATTGAAGGTTGAGCAGCACCCAGGGAAAATAAGAATGCCTAATACCTTTGCCCCAAGAAATCCAAATCCAAATCCATATAGGAGAACAAATGAGTAGTTGTAAATTTTGCAAAGAAACAAAGATGCAAATGAAGACCAAAGGGTGAAGGCTCCTTTTCAGAATGCAGTCATGGAAGAAGAGCAATTTGAAGAAGATGATGAGATCCATTGTCTGGAAGACAAAAGCAATGCTTCCTTTTTGACATCAGCTACCTATGAAAAGTCATTATGCAATGACTAGATCAGCCATGAATGGGATGATGAAGCTATTCTACAAACTGTAGATCAGCAAAAATATAATTTGAGGTTAAAGATAAATAATGCTAAGGGAACTCCTATTCAAAGAGCTTATGTCCCTGCAATACAACAAGCAAATAAGAAAAAACAACCAGAAATTGATCCCATCATCCTCAAAGCTCCAGGTCATGAGGTAAGAGGCCTTGACAAGTCTCCTTCTCCTTTCAGTTTTCAATCAGAAATTCAGAAGCTAAGAATACCTATTCCTCTGATTGAACTAGTGAAGAATGAGTCCTTCAAAAGATCCATCCCCGAGGCCCTTGAGCCTAAAGCCATTCAAGCCTCCACTGACTATGTAAATCTGCAAGATGACAAGCCAACTATTATTCTCAGCCAATGATTGAAAATTGTGAAGACAACTCCCCATCATTCTATGTCTCTTTGACTATTCATGAAAAAATACTTCACAACTGTCTTTTGGACATTGTAGCCAGCCATAATCTAATGCCCAAGGATTTCATGGATGAGTTGGGTGTTGACATCACTAAGCCTTATCATGACCTATTTTCTTTTGACTCTAGAAAGGTGAAATGTCTAGATTAATCAAGGACCTAGCTATCACTTTGTCTCGGCTACCTATGAAAATCATAATCATGGATATTGTGGTAGCTAATGTACCTCCCAAGTTTGGCATGTTACTTTCCAGAGGTTGGATCAAGAGATTAGGTGGATTATTACAAAATGATCTGTCCTATGCTACTGTCCCAGTTTTTGGAGGTGAGAGCAAGATATTATACAGAGAGGCGCAGTTGGCTTATATAATCAGCGATGAAAAGAATCCCACCAATCATCCCATATATGTTGTTGACACTAATTTTGGAGCATGTATTCTCCATATTGAAGAATCCCAGTTGGCCTCCACGTAGCTTAAAAAACCAGTTTTCCAAATCACTGAAGAAGAAGGCCCATAGATTTGGGATATGTTCTTTGATGGGGCTTGCTCTAAAGAAGCTGCAGGGGCAGGTGTAGTCCTTGTGTCCCCAACACAGGAATATATTCATTTATCTTTCAAATTAACCTTTCAGGTCACAAACAACATAGCAGAGTACAAAGCTTTGATTCTGGGCTTAAACACTACTAAAGAAATGGGTATCAGAGGCCTGAAAGTGTTTGGAGATGCAGACCTCATCATTTAGTAGGTCAATAAAACTTTCCAAGCTATGCATCCAAGGCTGAAAGCATATAAAGATGAGGTATGCAGGCTCAAGGATTATTTTAATGATTTTAGCATTTCTTATATTCTAAGAATGAAGAACGAGCTTGACGACTCCCTTGCTGTCTCTGCTAGTATTTTTATTCATCCCTCGCCTCCTAAATTGACATATGAAGTTCAGGTAAAATATAGGTTGTCTCTGTCTGACAATGTCAAATATTGGAGAGTTTTTGAAGATGATCAGGAAATTAACAGGTTTTTAAAAGTCGTGGAGGAATTTGCTGAAATGCACATCGATCAAGACAATGAAACCAAGGAAGA
The DNA here is from genome assembly GCA_031772625.1 of Pinus tabuliformis. NCBI lineage: Eukaryota > Viridiplantae > Streptophyta > Pinopsida > Pinales > Pinaceae > Pinus > Pinus tabuliformis. Next base: position 875,919,158 of record CM062815.1, read on the forward strand.
ATGCGGTCAGTCTAAGTTAAAAAACGAGATCAGCCGAGGAAACATCGTCCAGCTCCCTAGTAACCATATACCAAAGGGAATAGTGCCCCTAGAAAAGTTGTTCGACCAAAACGATGTACCATATAAGCCGGCCAAAACAGAGAATGAGTACGTTGTATGTAAACATAATATAGGGAGCCAGCCCATCCAAAATACATAAATCTGTCCACTCATTTGTCTTCTGCCTAGAATTCTGAGTATTGCACCCTCATGAAGCACTTCGCTGGTATTTTTTCCTGGGAATACAGTGATCTCAAAACCTATGATATGAACATCATTCGACATAAGATCCCACTGGAAAAGAAAACCATCCCTTTTAAGCAGAAATTAAGACCTATCAGCCCTCTCTTATTGCCTTTGATTGAGAAAGAGATCAAGAAGTTGTTGGATGCCAAAATCATAGTTCCCCTAAGGTATTCGAAATGGATAGCTAACCTTGTGGTAGTAAGAAAGAAAAATGGAGAAATCAGGCTTTGTGTTGACTTCAGAAATCTGAACAAGTGCTCTAAAAAAGATAACTATCCCCTGCCTAAGATGGAACACTTGCTGCAAAGAGTTTCAGGGGCTAGAGTCATGTCTTTCTTAGATGGATTTTTAGGTTACAATCAAATTGTTGTACATCTTGAAGATCAGGAAAAGACTGCCTTCACTACTCCTTGGGGCAATTTCATGTACTCCAAAATGCCTTTTGGACTGATGAATGTTGGGGCTACTTTTCAGAGGGCCATGGACATAGCCTTTGTGGGAGAGAAGGACAAGTTTTTCCTTATTTATCTCGATGAAATAACAGTGTTCTCCAGCAGCCACAAAGACCATTTACAACACTTGAGGAAGGTCTTCCTAAAGTATAGACAGTTTGGAATTTCAGTGAACCCAAAGAAGTCACAGTTTTCTCTAGAAGAAGGCAAACTTCTGGGACATTTTGTTTCTACTAAAGGTGTGAAGATTGATCCAGCAAGGGTTCAAGCCATTCAGACATTTTCCATCCCAAGGTCAAAAAGGGACATCCAATCCTTCCTAGGTAAGATTAATTTTGTAAGGAGGTTCATTCCAAACTTTCTAGAGTTAGTAAAACACATCACTTCCATGCTGAAGAAACGATCAGAAATAAAATGGACATAAGCTTCAAGAAGCTCTTTTGAAGCCATCAAGCAAGTATCCACTGGAAGTTCCCACTCTAATCAGCTCGGATTACACTAAGGAGTTATGTATCTTATCTTTTGCATCTTATGATACACTTGCAGCAATTCTGTTGCAGAAAAATGATGAAGGCATAGATCACCCCACGGCCTTTTTCAGCAAAACCTTAATGGATGTTGAACTAAGGTATGACCTTATTGAAAAACAAGCTTATGCTCTCATAAAGTCTTTAAATGATTTAGAATTTATATTTTGCATTCCAAAGTAGTTGCATATGTACCTTCAGCTTCAGTAAAAGATGTCTTAACTCAGCCAAATATTGATGGTAAGAGAGCTAAATGGATTGCAAAATTCATAGAGTTTAACATAGAGGTGAAGCCCACTAAGCTTGTCAAAGGCCAGGGCTTGGCTAAATTTATGGCTGAAGAAAATTGCAGCTTGTTAGATATAAATTCCATGAGTCTGAATTCAGATGATGAGCAGACAGAGGGAGCAGTAGAAGAGCAAAACCGGAATGAGTCTTTGGCTGAAAATCTAGCCACATGTGAATGGTATTATAGCATAGTTCATTTTTTGCAAAAGCTAGAAGTCCCTTCAGGGCTTAGCTCAAGTCAAGCTCGTGCCATTAAACTCATATCAGCCAAATTCTATATTTATAAAAATCTGCTTTATTGGAAATACCCATCAGGAATCCTCTTAAGGTGTCTAGATAAAGAACAATCTGAGGAAGTCATACAGCAATTCCATTATAGCATCTGTGGAGGGCATCATTATTGGAAAACCACATCTCACAAAATCTTGAGGGTTGGATATTATTGGCCTACTCTGTTGTCTGATGTGTTTTCTTTTGTAAAATCTTGTGACAAGTGCCAAAGGTTTACAGGAAGACAGTAGCTAAAATATCTGCCCTTGAAGCCAATACATGTCAATGGTCCCTTCCAGTAGTGGGGCTTGGACTTTATAGGTGAGATCAACTCACATTCCAGTGGCCAACACAAATGGATCTTAGTAGCCACTGATTGTTTCACCAATTGGATTGAGGCTATACCCACGAAGAATGCCAATCATCAAGTTGTCATAAAATTCTTGAATGAGAATATTTTCACTAGATTTGGTTTTGCCCAACCAAACTAGTCACTGATAATGCAGCAGCTTTCAAGGCAAAAGAATTGGTGGACATGACTGAATCCATGGGCATTCAAGTGGTGCATTCTACCTCCTATTATACTCAAGGAAATGGCCTGGCAGAATCATCTAACAAGAGTCTGGTAAGGTTATTCAAAAAACTATTAGAGGACAACAAAAAGAGTTGGTATTCTAAGTTGAAGTTTGCACTATGGGCTGACAGAGTTACCATCAAAAATTCCATAGGGAATCCTCCATTCAAATTGGTTTATGGCACTGATGTTGTTTTCTCCATCTAGCTCATTCTCCCTATGGCTAAGTTCTTGCAAGAAGAACAAGATGAAGAGAATGATATGGTAAGAAGAATGAATAACTTGGTTGAACTACAGCATATCAGAGAGCAGTTGGTTGAGAAGTCAAAATCTCATTAGAACAAAATCAAAGAAACCTTTGAAAAGAAGGAAAAGGTGGAAAATTTCCAAGTTGGTGATTGGGTGCTTAAATGGGATGCATTTAAGGAAAAGAAAGGTAATTATGACAAGTTTGACTCCTTATGGACAGGTCCATTTGTCATCTCTCAAATTCAGCAAAACAATACATTCATTCTGCACAGTCTAGGAGGAGAAGACACTTTTGGTAGCCCAATAAATGGGCGATTCTTGAAACTTTATTTCGTTTAAGGCTTTAAAGCCTTGTCATTGTAAATATGTTTTTCCAGTTTTTATTTCGTTACAAAATAGACTCTATGCCCAATGGAACACTAGAAGGAAGATTTGAATTTGTTTTTCAGGAAAGGCATTGATCTGTGATCCTTGAAACCCCACAAGGAGGATTTCATCCCCAGAAGGAGCCAGTGTTAGCTTTGCTAGCAAAAGGCACAAAAATTGATCCATATAGGCTCTAAAAGTCTCCAAATTTGCTTAAAAATGTGCCCATGGATCCATTAATGGCCTTGAAATTTGCGTGAGAGGAGAGCCCTTGGAAGGGTGGAAATACACTATCGGGAGGAAAAAATGCTTAAAAACCATGAAAAAACCCACAAACACGGGCTTTAATAATCAAGGCATAGCAACCATTAGATCTGGCCGATCAACAGCCCAGTTCTAAGAGGCTAATCATAATTGGAACTACCACAGAGGAGGACTGACGGAGGGGCGCAGGACACCGCTGATCAGCGATCGTCGATGATCGGATCGGCGGGTCGCATCGGTAGGGAACATATGCATTGTTAATATATATATATAAGGCCTGAGCATGGAGCGATCAGCGATTGCAGTCGCATCGCATCGCCAATATTGCATCAGCGCTATACCAAGGACCGGGGCCTATGCACATATATGTTTGTGATGTGATAACCAGACCTGACGGTTATGTAATACAATGTTTGATAATATTTGAAGTCTGCACCCAAGCTTTTTCAACGTTTTTACAGTTTTTCATTATTTTAACGAAATACAAAGGGAACCGGGGATAGTTCCGATGCAATAAAGCTCGGACCTGAAAGGGTTTCGGGATGAAAATATATATTTTTTGAAATCCAGGGAAAGCCATATTTTAATGTTTTTATGTATTTTCGTTATTTCAATGAAATACAAAGGAAACAGGCTTTTGTGAATTGTGATAGGAGACAGTGACCCAAAGAGTGGACCCGATAAATATATATGCAATTTTTGAAGACCTTTGAAGTCTGAAAGGACAAAGTAGGCGCGATTTAGCAGTGATGACTGTGTTTTCTGTTTAAAACAGAAATACACATTGTTTTCAATAGAGGTCCACCACAAGGGCAGCGCTGTTCTGCTATAACAAAAACATGCCTTGATTAAATCATGGGAAGGGACACAACACGCTGCAACCCGAATTAAACAAGATCAGGGAGCATCAACAACACATAGAGCACAATAGGCCATCCAAAATATCTGAATGCAGTTATTCCTCTGTCAGAAGGGGAAAAACCTCCAAGCCATGCTCGCCTTCAGGGAATCAAACAGTTAAACAAGACAGAGTGATCGATTAAGACCTCTCAAGCCTTAGAAGGTTGAGTATCATTGTAAACAGGCTATAAATAGTTGAAACTAAGATGTAATAGGGGTTCAACCTTTGGAGATTATTGCTCCTTTGTTCATTCAAGCTTCTCATCTTCATTCTATTCAATATAAGCTTCTTTTGCCATTATATGTTCAATGTCCATTCTCTTTGTTGTTCTATGCTTGCACTTGAGTAGTTTGTTCATGTTTTCTTTGTGTCTAAGGCCAGATAACTGTCATCTTATCTCTGCTTTGATATATTAGATCTGCAAGCTTCTTTGTTGCCTGTAGCTATCCATCCATATGTGGTCATATATGCATCTACCAGTATAGTCAGTATTCTCTTTTGATGCCTGTAGCTAGCCATTGATGTATGTTTATGTATGCAATCTGCTGGAATAGTCAGTACTCTCCATCTATCCATTGAATTTATAACTTATTGAGAATTAGTGGTCTAAAGCCTTGTATTGGTGAGAGTGTTCATGCATGCATTGTGTGAAAACAGAGCTGAAATGGTTATCTAACTTGATACAAACCAATATTTATTCCCATAGTTCAGAGAACAATATTGAAGATTATATATTACCAGGCATCTCCAAGTTACCACCTAGGAGAGTTTCTTGGAGTGATAACAGGGACTATTCAAGTCAAAGAACTGTAATTTAAAGATCAGAAGCAGCATCCAAACTCCTCATCTACTATAAAATGGAACTTACCATCATATATATCTGAGATATAAAGGTGGGGTTCCGAGATATATAGTTCTATGGTTATGCGAAAGAACTTGAGGGAAGTTATTTTGTAATTTGTGATGTGTACACAATTAAGTGTAGCATCCATATTATTATAGGGTCTGGATAATTCCACTATAAAAATGTTGTGTTCTACATTATATTATTAGTCACTGAAGGTTACATTTATAATTGAAAAAGACAATTATGTCTCCATAACTATAAAAAAAATTGGAAATACCTAATCCATAACTATATACCTAATCATAACTATTTACAAAAATCCAGAAGGATTACAATATTTCCCCCCTTAATATGAATAGAGATCTGACATACCAAGTAAATATCTAAACTTTTCACGCCCCAATGTTTTGGTAAAGATATATGCAATTTGTTTAGAAGTTGGGAAATGTGTCAGATGAATTGTTTTGGCCTCTACATGATGTCGAATCAAATGATACTTGGTGTTGATAAGTTTGGTTCGATCATGAAACTTTGGATTCTTAGCTAATTGAATTGCAGAAGAGTTTTCGACAAATAAAGGAGTTGAATATTTTTGTTTCTCCTGCAAATATTCATGTATTTTCCAAAGCCAAATGATTTCCTTAGTGGCTTGAGCTACTGCAACATATTTGGCTTTGGTGGTAGAATTAGCACGAACAAATTGTTTATGTGATCTCCAATTAACGGTTTTTGATCCAAGATTCATCAAATAGCCGGAAGTAGAGATTCCATTATCCTTATCTCCATCAAAATCAAATTTTGAATACCCAGCAAGATGGAAGTCTAAAATTTTGGAATATTTGATGCCATAAGTTTGGGTTCCTTTTAAATATTTTATAACTCTTTTTGCTACTACACAATGCCCCTCACGAGGATGATGCATAAATATGGAAAGTATTCCAACAGCAAAGGTTATATCAGAATGAGTAATAGATAAATAAATCAAACATCCAACAAGTTACATGTATTTTGTTGGATCTTCAAACAGCTTGCCTTCTTCTAAAGTGAGTTTCAAATTATGCTCCATTGGAGTAGTAACAAGATTACAATCCATCATACTATATCTGTTTAATAACTTTCCAATATATTTCTTCTTAGATATGAAAATATGTTGTGGTTATTTATCAACTTTAATTCCAAGATAATAATGAAGTAAACCTAAATCTGTCATATCAAAAACCTTTTTCAATTCCTTCTTAATAGATGGTATATATTCATCATCGTTCCCTATGATCATCAAATCATCAATATATACAACTAATCTTCCAACTTTCGTAACGAAAAGAGTTGCATCATCTAGGCCAAAATGCTTATAATTTAACTTAAGAAGATGTTTAGAAAAACCTTTTCGTTGAAACATGTAAACATCTTCTTTCAAATCTCCATTTAAAAGGTAGTTTTACCATCCATATGATGAATTTTCCATTCTTTCTGGGTTGTAATGGCAAACGGAGATCTAATAGTGCCACATTTAGTTGTAGGAGAAAATGTCTTTGTATAGTCAATACCCTCTTTTTGTGCATATCACTTTGCTACAAGTCTTGCCTTGTGCTTATCAATTGAACCATCAACTTTATACTTAGTTTTATAAATCTATTTGTAACCAATAGGTTTGATGCCAACAGGAAGATCCACCAGCCTCCATGGCCATCTTTTATGAGAGCATCATATTCCTTTGCATTGCATATTTCCACCATTCATAACACAATGAGAATAGTTACCTAAGGAACGTCATGTCTTTTACTCATCATATTTATTTGGAAATGTTCTAATATGAGTTGATCTTTGCAAAGGTTGTGTAGGAAGTTTCTCAAATTATTCACATGTCTCAGTTCTTGTCGTCTATGTCCCTGTCATATCCATAGAAACACTTGCATCAACCAATTTTCCTTCAGCAACAGAATCAACCAATTTCTCTTCAAGAGAAAAATTATCATCATTGAGAGAAGGAAAATCCACAAACTAATCTAATATAGGAATCCCCGCTTCAAGATGTGAAAGAATATTATGTGATTCATAATAAAAATTTTGAGGCACAAACTTTTCTATCTTATTAAGTTGGCTATCAAAATTGAAGAAATCTTTATCAAATTCAAGAAAAATTACATCTCTTGACAAAATAAAATTATTGTTCTCTTCATCATACAATCGATATGCCTTAGAAGTCATAGAATACCCCAAAAATATACATTTTCTTCTTCTTTCACTCAACTTATTTCTTTATTGTTTAAGAATCAAAGCATAACATTGAGAACCAAAAATTATGAATTGTTTAATAGCAGGAAGACGATTATACCACATTTCATATGGAGTTATGTTGTTGATGACAAAGGAAGGGCACAGATTTCTAATATATCCTGTATAGAGCACTGCTTCTCCCCAAAACATCAATTTTACATTATGTTGACGGTGTTGGACCCGCCAACATGTCACGGGATCTCCCCGGTAAGAAATCCCAACTAAACCTTAGACCATTCGGCGTAGGAGTCCCAGAAGTGGGTCGTACGGTATCGCCTTGACCGCGGTTGCGCCCAGAGGCAAGTAATATGTCCCTGTTGGTAGCAAGGTTGTGACATATGTAGCAAGTCAAGGAAGGTGCATGAATGGTTCTAACACACGAAGGGTGAGGTGAGTGCGCCCCTTGGAAACCTGTGAAAGCATGAAGTTAAGAAGGGAACACATGAGCAAAGATACATCACAAACTGGAAGGCAAGTAAGCTAGCAATCCAAAGTGATGGTTAAACCAACAACACATTTTAGTAAGATTCATACATACTTATATAGGAAATCCATACATGCATCCGTAAGAAAACAAATACATACATCATTTAGAGCAAACAAGATAACTGAAATACAATATGACATATGCATGAAACATGTTGGCGTTGTTATATTAAGAAGTGAAATTTCCAATCATACAATACAACCATGACCAACCACTAGTTCCGACAGTAGAACATTACATTCACTGCCACCTGCTCCTCCAAAGAGATATACTAGCTCTACATAGTGGAGAAGCCAAGGCTTGTTACAATAATCTCCAAGCTTTCTCTAAGATACTCCTAACAGAAGCTTGGTTGACAAAAAGCATATACAATGAGTTATGAGGGACTATATACAGAAAAGGGTGGGGTGGCCCTTGACATTCCCCTTTGTGGTTGTTCATCTACCCTCATGACTCTTCATCTTCTCTATGACTGTTACATTCAACTATCGACATTTGAACTTCCACTTGACAAGACGTTACATACAATCTACACATGTACCCATGTGAGACAAAATAAGCTTGAGCAAGCCATGCAAGACATCACTATGACTCGGACAACTTTGGGAAGACCAGCTCTTCGGCATCCTCACGGTGATTGACAGTAGAAAACTGACGCCAAGCTCGGTAGTCCACGATGGTGTTCATGTACTCTATGGTGACATCTTTCTGGAAACAAAATCTTGCCTCTATAGCATCTGGGTACACTGCTCTGGCTCCTCTGTCCAACTCGTCTGATAGCATGCGCATCATTTCCTTGAGTGCAGTTGGACTAGTGACATATTGATGCATGGTGTATGCATTGATCACCAAGTCTGCATTGGTGGCTATGCGCATCAACTCGTCAAAGTAAAAGTCAAGCTTCAGTTGGACTTGTGCCTTTGTCTTTGCCTTGGTGAGTGTCCCGATAGATGGGATCGCATATGCACTAACAACAACATCCATACTCCTGAATACCCGTGCATGGGAAGCCTACAAACTAGTGATGAGATGTTCCAGATCTAACTCTGGATGTGTGCCTTCAGCTCGACCACTCTGGGCTTCATCATCTTGGGCAAGTGTAACGAGGCTCCCTTGTATCTTCTTTTCCATGTTTGCATGTAGTCAATAGTAGTATGTAAGTTTGACAAGATACGTGCACTCCTAGCACATCGTGTTGCCAACCGTTGAGATTGACAACTGCCTTATGCATAGTACCAAACTTGGAATACAACACTCGCATGACTATCTCAAGGGACAATATTTCATCTAGTATTTCCTTCTTCAACTCTGCTCGGGCAGATGCTATAACCGGTTCTCCTCCTTGCTTGGTCGTCTATAACTCCTTAGCCATTTGCTCGTTCTCAGCTATCAAGAAGCGAACAGTTTAGCTAGTGGCTTTGGCATATGCTCTGGTGGCATCAGCCAATGTTGTTAGATGCCTATGCACATTAGATGCGATCACTCATTCCTCGAACTACGCAAGAGATGTGTGATCATCTAGAGTAGAAACTCTGTGTGATTTCACAACTCTATGTCGTGACTCGTCGAATGATATATTGTGCATCTCTTCTTTCAGACTGTCTCCAAGGATCTCAGTGTCTCCTCATCCCCCTGCGAAGGTGAAATCAAAGGGTTATTCTCTAGTCCCTTACTTCCTTCGTTCCTGTAGGTTTTTCCACTTCTCGTAGCCCTGAACATCAATGTAACTACATAATCCACTTTTCACACAATAAAATTTTCATCCAAGTATTCAGAGACTTTATGTACTTACCTCGTGGTCCTTTGAGGAAGCGTTGCTCTGCCTCACTATAGCTGACTGAAGTGTCTACCACGAATTCAATGATGAATCCTCCTATAATCTGATCAAGCCAGTGATCAACTACACGCGCAATCTTATCTTCTGATGCTTCCAATATGCGTACCAACTTTCGTGTCCACACAATAGGACCGTCGAGTTTCCACCTTCCTTGGCTATCTGCTAGCTTCGCGATCCACTCGTACAACTTAGTAGGGAAAGATGTAAAGAATATCTCATGGATCTCCGTGTACAGGTAGTAGTCTAACCACTCTTCTTTTGTTAGTCATGGATTCCTGTTCTTCTGTGCCGCGAAATCGTGAATTCTCCTATCCAACCAGCCTTCAATTTCCTTCTTAGTTGGATTCCAATGATACGACATCAGACATCTCCATGCAGATTCTGGTCCCGACAACGGAACCATTTGTTGGCTGGATGGGGCCTGACCCAGGTTCGGAGTTAATTAGCCAAAAAAATCCCTACACTACTAGCCCTTTCAGCAACAACCCGCGGAGCGCGGACTGAGGTCTCACCCGAAGCAGTATGGGGAGATGCTAGAACCAAGTTTCCAAACACTTGAGATGTCAAAGGGGTCAATTTATTCCAACTGTGAATGGCTTCACACAAACCTAACCAAGGGCTGAGGTGCTTTTGTGTTGCTAAGGCAGTGATCTGTGCTATTTCCCCAAGTTACACCACAGATCTTACTTATCTTCTTATAACTATTAGTTATCTTCACGTAAACAAATACTTTATCTTATATTCACTTAATCAAAGCAATCATAAAAGTTCACACACCATATAATCATTGAAATTGCAAGTTACACCCAATACATTCAATGCACAAAACAGGAAAAAGATACACAGAAATAATATGAAACTTCTCTTTATTACTTCTCCAACGGTTACAGACTCGACTCACCCTACACACTTAGCTACAAGGGTCCACGCGCTTAGCTGTGACGACTAGGCCTTTGCACACTTAGCTGCAGAGCCTTCTCCTACTATACAACCCAAAGACTCGACTCTACACTTAGATATTCTGTTATGATTATATTCCATCATCATTTCTTCGGTTATTTACAACTTAGAGCCTCGCTCTATTTACACAATCCCATGGTCCGCAGACCATGGGTAGATCTCTAAAGCCGACATTACATTACAAAAATGAGGGTAGACAACCCTATGACTCATTTACAAGCACGCGCTTCGTGCCCACAAAACACAGAGTCTTTACATCAGATCTAGTCAAAATCTGGGCTTTAAGCCCCAAAACTTCCCTTGGGGGATCTTGCACCCAACATTGTGCAGCTCCTCTTCCTTTCGAAGTTGCTCCTTCAACTCATGCAACTCCTTCATTGTTTCCTCCATCCTCTGTTTTTCTCTCTCCCTTTACAAATTCCTCCTGTCACACTATTGCCTCTTCGCTTCTATTGCTAAAGTTTCTTTTTGTACAAGTGAGTCTGCTCTGAACTTATATCTTTTTTCTGCCTTTGCGTTGTCGACAATCTTCCTCTTGCCTTTGTTGTGCACCGGTATGTTTACCTATGTTGTTGCTTCTCTCCTAGAGGCTGCTTCGTTAACCATTCCACAACGATGCCGACCAGTTCATTGGGCATGGACAAGCTGTAACAATATCTCCATGGGTCTTCCTTCACCCAATTGCATGCCTCGTGGATCCACTGAAACTGTACTCTCGTGTATTGATCTTTCACAATACAATGCATGTCATACGGATTGAAGCTTCAGGCATTGAAAGGATATTTGTTATAGACATATTCGTGCACTGCAACCCCAATCACATATGTCCATAAACCAAGGGCTTCTGAGTCCCTAAAAGTGTTGTTTCATACCCTAAAGGAACAAGGTCATCTGATTACATCATCTCCCAGAAGTTCTCCATAGAAAATTGCTCAGAACTGGTCAAAGCTGGACCATATAGACTGCTCAGTGCAAAAAGTGCGATGCATACTAAAAAGCCCTTCTGTAGGGTGCGATGGGCGAGAGTAGACAAATGGCAGAGACAGTTTGCAAGGTGGATGATCATGGAATCTTCCATAAACTTCTCCTGTGACACATGCCTCTCTGCATTCGCCCAAGGATGAGTAAGAGATCATCAATCTCCAAGTGGAATCAAGAACTATCAGAGAGATGACACTAATCAAAAATCCTAGAAGCTGACTCACCCCCCTGTAATCATCTATATATGGATCCCTCATCCCAGAGATCCAAAGGCTGGAATCTTGTATCTTGTAAGGAAGTGTTGTTGGTTTCTTGGTGGAATATCATAGTGTTGGGTGATCTAATCTTTTCATGAGGTGAAGAAGGGCTTTCATGCTAGAGGGATGATGCTGGGTTAGATCAATGGGTTGTAATCCTCTCTTCTAATCTCTATATCAATAAAGATATTCAAGTTTTCCTCCACATTCTTGTATGTTTACTAATATATGCATGTGTTTGGTCAATATATATCTGGTCCTATATTGTTTACGATTGTAGATCTCTGCACTTTGAAGGTATTATGCTGCTTTGACTTTACAGGTACTCTTTGAAGCGGAATGGTCAAGGGAGGAGCGGCAAAGATCCGTCAAAGAGGAGAAGGAACAACCAGAGAACCAAGTGAAAGATTGAGGTAGGTATTCTTTGCTCCTCTCTTATCTACTTCTCGTAAAGGAAAACAAAAGTAACTTTAATCTGTTTGTTTCTAAGATAGATACTCGTCTTAGTGGGACTAGCAGCTTTGCATAGACACTAGATTTCCTGATAACAAAATGGCGACTCCACTGGAGAACGAATAGCTTGTTTGCTTGTCTATATTTGTTTGTTTTATAAACTTACAGACGGAGCCTGAAGTCAAGCCAGCTAGCCTTCGAACTGCATTTTCTATGCAAGTGAAAAGTAGATCAATGTTGCTTCAGTCTATCTCCGGGTTTTGTTTATAAACTGAACAATTGATTTGCAAACATCCTAATTGCCCTGGTGGTGGCTCAAGTAGCCTCATTAGATCAGTCCCTGTGATTTGCATTTACTGACTATCATTTGCTTGGCTTAAATCCCTGAACTAAGCTGAAAATTGTGACCAAGAACCCAGTTGAAGTCTCGTCCCTGGACCATCGCACCTTCTCCTCTTGGGAATCTAGATGCATCGCACCTCCCATGTGCAGTAGGTGAGATGCATCGCTCTTTCACCGTGTTACAGGTGCGATGATCAGATAAGACCTCTTTTGCTTCCAGATTTTGGTTTTTTGTCCACTCCCTTCAGCTTTATTCAAGAGTTTTGTTGTCTGTGATCAGTATACCACTATAGAAACCCCCTTTGCATGATTCAGCCTCCATAGTACAAAGAACTGTAAATGTTTTTATGTATTGTTCACCATTTACGGTTCTCCTTTACAAAAAAGTAGCGTAATCAAACTATCGTCTTTTGATTTGGAAGTGTCACAAGTGTCGTTTTCATTCAAAGAAAAGAATCCTACTATTCTTGATGGTCAATTACACTATTACTCTTGTATTTGATTTGAATTAATAGTTTTTCAAGTGTCGAAAGTGGTTTTCAATTCAAAATCACAAAGTGTCGTCAATATCTTCCTTTCATTTTTTGAAAAGAAAATCGTTAGTACTGTCGCTTGAAACGATTCAGATTTGTACCTAGCATTCTTTTTATCATTCACACATTAAGAAAGCGAAAACAAATACATGCATGTGCATTTTCATTTAGACTGCTTGTGGATTTTGATTTAGGACAGTGCATCTAGTGTGTGCTCTCTGCTCTATGTTGAAAGAATCATGTTTCTCTTTCCTTAGTAGCTAGTTTTTTCATTGCAAAAAGAAGATTAAACGATTGTTTATCATCTTAGATTTCATTTTAGGAATTGTATATCTACATCACGCTTTGAACCTGAAAGGAAAACTTCTTAAGAAAGATCAACTGTAAAATAAATTCAATGAACATAAAAACGCTTTGGCACCTAACGCACAACATTTAGAAGCCTAGGCTAGAGACGTATTCCGTTGTCATAAAGCCTGGTAACTATCGCTTTCATTGTAGGTTGGGTGATTCCTCCTCTTTGAGACGACAAGTGCCAATACGGACTTGTGCACCCATGTACCGTCGAGTATATATTGGGAGACCACAATAGGCTATATCCTTTATCTTTAAGAAGCCGTGTCTGTCGCCCTATTGATCGCAATGCACTGAACACAACATTCGGGAAGATTGACTGTCGTACCGTAAAAAGTATTCTACAGTTTTGTGATTGGTTTGGTAATCCCTCTGTCTAGATTTCCAGAGTAGTCTCTTTCGTTCCTTTTCAAACTCCTTAAAGGAAAAGGTCCATCTGAGCACTTGTCACTTCAGGCTCATTAAAAATCGAAGGTGACTAGAGTCATCTTTAGCTTTTTCTCGACTCTTAAAAATTGAAAAAGCAAGCTGTGTCAAAGCGTCTAAAATTTATTTTAATCGAAATAACGTCATTGTTCCCTCGTTGGTCTTAGGTTGAGGAAAATGGAGTCCACCAACCAAGGATTTCCCCTTGGGGGAAATCCTAGTCCTTTCTCCTCTTGGGGAGATCTTGGTGCACCTCATATGGCCACATTGTCCCTCCCAGGACTAACACTTGCCTTGCCAATATGGCTCTTATCGACCTCTGTCGTTCAAACCGCCGCGATTCCTGAGAAATCAAGTCAACAACTAGATGATACTAGAGTTACCCCCCAACCTTTTGTTGTTGGGAAAAGTATCCAATACGGAATGACCCTATCCCACTCTAAGGGTGATAGTACCTCAGCAACAATCAAAGCAAAGCTATTCAAGATTACTTCTTTATGAGATGTAAGAGAGGGGAGAAAGAGATCCACTAACCGTTGTCTTCCGCTAATGATTGATCCAATCTTCTCTCTTTGCTACTTGTTCCCAACTCCTTGCTCTTTCACTGGCCCAGCTACACCAAGATCCTGCAAAATAACAAGAAGGGGAAACTACAAGAAGCATACATTCATATTTGATTCAAGGATTAGAATAAATCAAATATACAAGTATCAATACGCCATTGAGACACATGCATATAGAAGAACTGCAAATGCTTTATTAATGGAAGAAGTAAAGTTCAGGAAGTGATACAACCATGAAAGGCCCAATCCAGCATCACCTCCCAGCAGAAAGAAATCTCCTCTTCACCTCCTTCAAGCAAATCACCCAATAGTTCTATACTCAAACCAACAACACTTCCTTACATTCACAAGATTCCAGCCTCCCTAGACCTCATGAGAGAGCTCTATATATAGGAGCTTTTGGAGAAAGGATGAGTCAGCTTGAGCTTGGCATGGAGCTGACTAGTGTCCTCTCCCACTTCAGTTATTCTTCAGTTCTTGAGTCCACTTGGAGGTTCTTGCTTCCACTTGGAGATCTAGATCCTCTTACTCATCACAAGTCGAATTCCCTGATCCAAGTGTCATTTTGGAAGCTTCCTGGGCATTGACACCTTGAAGAATGACTGTGCCACTTGGCCAAACTCGCCCAGCGCAGGTAGCCTTCTTTGCAGTTGACATTCAGTGCAGGTACATAGTGGAGCAGTTGACATTCAGCGCAGATGCTCAGTGGAGCAGTTGACATGATCCAGAATTAGCTTGTTTTTGAGTGTTTTTAGGTGGAGAACTGATATTTAGTGTTGTGGTTTGCTGACCTTGTTCCTCTAGGGGCAGGAACAACATGTTTAGGGACTTTGGATCCCTTAGATTATTGACAATTCATGCTTCATGCTGTAAGGCACAAAAATGTCTATAACAGTTGCCCCCTAAAGTATGAGGTCGTTTATCGGGTGAAATGCTTTATCAGGAGGATCCGAAGTTCATTCAATCGCTGAGAGGTGACCTGTAATAAAATACAATACAATACAATACATTATTTTTCATTCTTCTTTCATGATCTAGCTGAGGCGGGCATTCCCATGCTCAGCTTTATAAATTCATTTTGGTACATATAACAAACGATCGTCTGATGATAGACTGATAATTCTCTGCTGAAATTATCATCTTTTGAGTAGGATGATCATCTGTTGCAATGATGTACATATCAAATGTCTTTATATTTCCTGGATATATATCGCAGCCCGGATGGATGAAACTAGATCCAGGGTCTTCAAACTCGTTCGATCTTCACTCTAAGTACAAGTCGATCCATGTGAGAATTGCGTTGAAGTCGAACATGGAAAGACATCTCTTGATTACCGGTCAATAATGTAAACCGTTAACAAGCGCGAGAGGAATCACCGATAATGATAATGACCCTCAAGGTACTGCAGTACAATTCACGTGGTGTGAATAAAGGACTTGGCGTCGAACACTACGCAAAATCTTCTGGTCGAAGGTCATTGATGTATACCTATCGCCGGAAGTGAGAAACTTGCCATTGAGGCATGCACGCTTCAAAGTACTGAGGGGGGGTGTTCCTAGATCAGCTTCTTGGATAATGAGCTGAAGTCGACAAGAAGCGATCCGTCAAAGGAGGGCCTTAATGAATCCCACATCAGTGACATGGAACGGAGCTAATGATTTTAGTGGAGGTGAAAACAATCTGTGAAATATGATTCAGGGTGGCGATCATGGGTGGATGAAGGATAATGTATGGCAGTGGATGGGACACGGTTGACTCTTTCTGAACAACATCTCTTGAACATATAACGACACTGATACGATGGATCGGTAGCATTACCCCAAATGTGGATGGTTTGGCGAAGACCATGGTGATGAGACCGGTGAATGAAACAACCCAACCCGATGTGATACGGAGGAAAAGTGTCATGTTCAAGAGCGACTTGCTACCATTAAAGCTTTGAGGTTCTCCCAATTTTTCCCCAGTCATTTCTGACCAGTACCTCTTTATTTTTGTCAAGCTTGAGGAGGATAACATATGCTTGTTCTATAACCTGCCCTTCGGGCAAGCCCATCGCTATGTTTTAACGAGCCTAGAGATAGGGAAACTCGTTCTCGTCTAAAGACAAGTTTGTCGCTATTTAATCATTTTAACGAGTCTAACGACAAGGAAAACTCGGTCCTTTTCATTTTTAGAGAGTCTGAAAAGGTACAGAAAGTTAACTCCAAAATTCCTTTTTCGTCATCTAATCGCTTAAGTCTGAAAAAGTATAAAACAATACAGAAGGGATGATTTTTCGATAACTTTAACGAGCCGAATAAAACAAGCGCTCGACCTTTTTGTGTAATAATCCCTCAGGTCCAAAAAGATTAAAATCTAGAGGAGGGATAGCTCTTCCGGTCCTTTTAACGAGCTGGAAGGCCAAAACTCGGCAAACTTTTCATATTTTATGAGTCAGATGAAAAGAGCTCAAAGAAGACTCGTCTTTTGAGGAACGAGTGATAAACAGGGATAGCAGCAGATTCCAGGTACAGGTTGGAATTTTCCAATCACGGCAGTGTCACAAGGATGGCTAGGTGAAATCACTCTTCGCAGCTGTTCCTCAAAATGGGTAAACAATCATATGGGGGTGAACGATCGGCCAAATGGAATGGAGGTGGCAGGTGCAAACACGACCAAGGCTTTTTATGGCTAATAAATTTACGATCACAATGGTTATTTACCGGGGTATGTTCATTTTTTAATGAGCTTGAATGCTCAACCTTATGTTTATTTTTTAACGAGCATGAACTATGTGCTAAAACTGCTCGGATCTCGCTTTTCTATTTTTTAACGAGCATAAATTCCGCGGTAAAACTGCTCGATTATACCAGTCATAAGATAAGAAATGTCTCCTGCAAGATTCCATTTTTTATAGAGCTTGCACCTCACATAAGCTATGCTCCCTCTCCTCCTTTCTTTATGCAAGTTTGGAAACGGCTAATCCCAAAAACAGATAAACAACCGCTCTTAGCTTGCACTCCAAAAGGTTTGCATGCCCCCAGGTATAAAGTACAATTTCAAGGTTGCCCCTCCTCTCCCCCACCTCTGCTTTTCTTTGGGTGTTCACGGCTACTTGTCGTCTTGCTAGTCTAATGTTAACGATACTTGTCTTCTCGTTATTTTTAACAGGTCTTATGCGGTACTTGTCTTCCCGTCAGCCTAACTTTTGACAGCTCTTTTGCAAGATCGCAAGAGAACAGCTACTTGTGAAAAGAGAGCAACTACTTGCGACAAGAGAAGAACACTACTCAAAGATAAAACATTGGTGTTATTGAGGGAGGCTTGCCTCTTTCTGGTTACCCAAAGATTGTTTCGTTAATCTTTCAAACAAAACATTTCCTCGGCACTGTCTACCGAAGTGGACAATGGTGAATGACCTTTGTCAAACAAGTAACCTTGACAAAAGAATCCTATTCTAGAACAACCCCTCTTCCATCCACGGACGGGGTACGGACTAGTCATATTCTTTCGCGGAAATTCTACCTTATACCCAGGGTTTCCTCTGCCCGAAGCAGACCAGGATGCATGCCCCCTGGGTTCCAGTCCCATCTTTCCGAATCACTCGCACTCATCGGGAAGGAGGACTGGGGGTGGAGACATTTCTTGAGTGAATAGACCATTCAGGGTTGGTATGTGACTATTTGCGATGCGTGATCCCAGAAATGAAAGTTGGTCTACGAGTTTGACCATTCTTCCTTCGTGTGGAAAACAAATTACTCTAAAGAGTGAGGAGACTATAGCTCCCATGCAATATATATAGTCTCGTCCAAGGAGTAGGTTATAATCCAAGGGTCCTTGAACGACCATCACGTTCATTTGAACGGTCTTCCCTTTCAATGTAACCGGTACATTGGGGAGGATCCCTAATGGTCGACTGGTTACTTTATCAAAACCCGAGAGATTTCTTATCTCAGGCAAAAGCTCCGGGGAACCCAGTGCTTTCCAAGCAATAGAGGAAAGGATACTCACAGATGCCCCTTCATCAATGATAGTTCCAGCCATCACCATTCTATAAATTTGGACAATGATTCTGAATGGTATACTGGCTGGCAACCGGGGTCTGCCTAGTTGGTTCCAATCAAAGGACACAACCAGGTTGCTTGGTGGTGGGACCGAATACACGGTTGGATACGACCCTGACGATGTTCCTTCCTGCGATAAAGGAATGGGCGCATTGCCCTGACGCTCATCAGAGTCTGTGTTGATGAAAAGAATCTCGATGGTGTCATCCTTATTCTCTTCAGTGAGGGTGTCATGTGAAGATGAATCTTCAGTGACGGTGTCATTTGAAGATGAAACCTCTGAAGGCGGAACCGGGTCAACTGTCGTTTCGACCTTTAGACTTTCGTCTGGTCTGGATTCAGTAGGTTCATTTTCAATGACTGACGCTTCAGCTGACCACTTGAGCGGGCCAGCTGTATTTTCAACCAACGAAGGACTTGGCACGAGTTTTTTGTATCCAGGAGGAAGTCTTACCGGTGAAACCGGGTGATCTTCCAAAACTCTCTTCGCTTCGTCTAAGAAGGGACAACGGTGGATGGCGTGATCGCCTTCACACAGTCTGCAGGGGGATCTTGCTCCCCCTCTTTGTCTTGAACCTTCACTTTCGCTGGTTGACGGTAAGCATTCAACATGGCTATCAAAGGTTGATGCTCCCGAATTGTGCAACCGAGGGGACCAGTCCCTTAGTATTCGGGGAATACAGGGACAATCTCTATGGAAGTGGTCTCCTCTACATATGACACATGGCGATTTAGGCCCGGTATGTGCTGTGTGTGGATTTTTGTCAGATGTCTTTTGCTTGCCCCCAGTCGCCTTAGGTTCCTTCTTCTTCTTCTCTCTCTTCTTCTTCTCCTTCTTCTCCATGGGAGCTTGGCTTTTGCCGGCTCTACCTTGCGAAGATGAAGGATTGGAGGAAGAGTTATAGGAATTTGAAGGTTGGTGGTCAGCTCTAGACTGATCTAACTGTTGACTCGACTGTTCAGGAACCATGGTGTTCTGAACTACATTGGTTGAGAATAGCCAAATTGGCAGGCCAATTGTCAGTCCTGGAAGCGACAATGTGGCCATGTGGGGCGCACCAACTTCTCCCCAAGAGGAGAAAGGACTAGGATTTCCATCATGTGGAATTCCTTGGTTGGGGCGTTCCATGTTCTCAACCTACAGATCAACGCAGGAATAGGAGGTGATTATGTTCCGTTTAAAATAAATTTTATAACGACGCTTTAGACACAACTTGCTTTTTCACTTTTTAAGAGTCGAGAAAAATCTAAAGATGACTCTAGTCTCCTTCGATGTTTTAACGAGCTGAAGTGACAAATGCTCGGATGGACTTTTTTAGTTATAGAGTTTGAAAAAGGCCAAAAGAAACTACTCTGGAGTTCTAGGCAGAGGGTGTGCCAAACTTTTCGCAAAACCACAGAATACGTTTTACAGTACGGGTGGTCGATCCTCGTGAATTCTGTGTTCACTGCATTGCGATCAGTAGGGCGGCCGACACGGTTTCCTATGGATAAAGGCTTTGTTCCTATAGGGGTCTCCCAATATATACGCGACGGTACGTGGGAGCACAAGTCCGTATTGATACTTATCGCTTCACCGTGGAGGAATCACCCAACCACTCAACGCTAAGATATCATGTTTAACGACGCCGGAACACGTCTCTAGCTTAGACCTCTATGTGTTTGCATTATGTTTCAATGCGTTGTTATGTAAATTCAATTTATTTTAAGGTTGATCTTGTTTAGCAGTTTGCCTTTATGGATCACCACGAGATGTATAGTAACACTCCTAAATGCAGTCTAAGATGATAAGCAAGCTTTTCAATCTTTCAACTTTGAAAATCTTAACTACTGAGGGAAAAGAAAGACAACATCTTTTCACACAGATCATAGAGCACACACTAATGCACTTTTCCCTAAATCAACATGCAAGCTGTCAAAATGCACATGCACAATGCAGGTATTTCTTTTCTCTTTCTTAATGTTGGTGCAATACAAAAAGAAAGTTGTTGTATAATTTTGAATTCAATTTCAAGTGAAAACAAACAAGCTTGTCCAAAATCAAAAGACACCTTAAGATTTACTTGTTTTGACACTAGAAATATATAAATTCAAACCATATGACGAAAGCAAAAGCTCAATCAGCTATGAACAGCAAATAAACTAACTCTTAAGATCAAAACGACACTTATCACAGGTCTAGATCTAAGAGGCCACAGCAAGACTAGTTCATTTTTCGTTATGGGAAACTGTAAATGATATAAGAAATACACAAAGAACAAATATAGTTTCTTTATACAACCGAGGCGGAATAGTGGCAAGGAAAGTTGGTTTCAGATAGGTACATAGACTGGTAACAGGCTGCAAAAACAAGGGTGAAAACAGGGCAATAAACAGGAGGGAACCCCAGTAGCACTAGGCAAAACTGGTTCAGCGCAGGTAGTACACTGGCAGTTTGACCTTCAGCGTAGGTAGCCCCTTCGGGAACTGCGCTGAAATGCAGACTGCCTTCACAGTGCCTGCACTGAAGAGATAAACTTGCGTTTTTCTCAGTTTCTGGGTCACAGATTGCTCAAAAATTCATAGTTTTTGGCCAAATCAGAAGCTATCAGTCAAGTACACACTAAGGGATGAAAAGGAGGATGAAAAGCTATCACTAAGAGCTGTTCAGAGTCCTTGTGGATCAGCTCTTCAAATCATAAACATGCCCAGAAACTGAGCTAGAGTAGCTGCCCTCTACTTTGCATTTGAAAGATCCAAATGCAGTTCGATTCGGTACTCCCTCTGTTTATGAAATGAATAGAAAAAACACAAACAACCAACAAGATACGATCCCCAGTGGAGTCACCAATTTGTTGTTGGGAAAAGTATCGAATACGGAATGACCCTATCCCACTCTAAGGGTGATAGTACCTCAGCAACAATCAAAGCAAAGCTATTCGAGATTACTTCTTTATGAGATGTAAGAGAGGGGAGAAAGAGATCCACTAACCGTTGTCTTCCGCTAATGATTGATCCAATCTTCTCTCTTTGCTGCTTGTTCCCAACTCCTTGCTCTTTCACTGGCCCAGCTACACCAAGATCCTGCAAAATAACAAGAAGGGGAAACTACAAGAAGCATACATTCATAATTGATTCAAGGATTAGAATAAATCAAATATACAAGTATCAATACGCCATTGAGACACATGCATATAGAAGAACTGCAAATGCTTTATTAATGGAAGAAGTAAAGTTCAGGAAGTGATACAACCATGAAAGGCCCAATCCAGCATCACCTCCCAGCAGAAAGAAATCTCCTCTTCACCTCCTTCAAGCAAATCACCCAATAGTTCTATACTCAAACCAACAGCACTTCCTTACATTCACAAGATTCCAGCCTCCCTAGACCTCATGAGAGAGCTCTATATATAGGAGTTTTTGGAGAAAGGATGAGTCAGCTTGAGCTTGGCATGGAGCTGACTAGTGTCCTCTCCCACTTCAGTTATTCTTCAGTTCTTGAGTCCACTTGGAGGTTCTTGCTTCCACTTGGATATCTAGATCCTCTTACTCATCACAAGTCGAATTCCCTGATCCAAGTGTCATTTTGGAAGCTTCCTGGGCACTGACACCTTGAGGAATGACTGTGCCACTTGGCCAAACTCGCCCAGCGCAGGTACATAGTGGAGCAGTTGACATTCAACGCAGATGCTCAGTGGAGCAGTTGACATGATCCAGAATTAGCTTGTTTTTGAGTGTTTTTAGGTGGAGAACTGATATTTAGTGCTGTGGTTTGCTGACCTTGTTCCTCTAGGGGCAGGAAAAACATGTTTAGGGACTTTGGATCCCTTAGATTATTGACATTTCATGCTTCATGCTGTAAGGCACAAAAATGTCTATAACACCTTTTGCTTCGCTTGTTTCTCCCTCCCCTCCTTCCTCTTCGCTTGGTAAAGCTGGTAAAGCTAAAGACCAAGTAATTGAGAAGAAGAAGAAAGGGTAGGAGAAGGAGAAGAAAAAGAAGAAGCCAAAGGCAAAAAGGGACAATTGTGCATTATCTAGCGAAAATGTACACATTGCACCATCCAAACTGAAATCTCCATGTGTTATTTGTAAAGGGGACCACCATCATCGAGATTGTCCTTGCATCCCTCGGATCTTAAGGGATTGGTCTCCTTGTTTGCATAATCTGATGTCATCAACCTCTGACGATCATGTTGAGAGTACACTGTCAACTAGTGAAAACGAAGTCTCTAGATAGAAAGGAAAATGTAAATTTCCTTGCAAACTGTGTGAAGGCAATCATGATGTCCACTGTTGTCCCTTCCTGGACGAAGCTAAAAGGGTCTTGGATAACTGTCTTGCTTCACTGCTACGGCTTCCTCCTGGGTACAAGAAACTCTTTCCGAGTCCATCGCTAGTTGAAAATCCAACTAACACGACTTTGTGGTCGGTCGAAGCATCTATCATTGAAGATAAACCCTCTGAATCCACACCAGACGAAAGTCAAAAGGTTGAGGCGGAAGTCGACCTGGTCTTGTCTTCGGAAGGTCCATCTTCAAATGATACAGTCACCGAAGAGAATGAGCCGACACTGTTCAAATTCTTTTTGTAAACACAGACTCCGATGAACATGGGGGCAATCTACCCGTTCCTTTACCGCAGGAAGGAAATTCGTTAGGGTCATAGCCGACCGTTTATTCGGTCCCACCTCCGAGCAACCTAGTCATTTCCTTCGATTGGAATCTACTAGGCAGACCCCATTTACCATCTAATGTACCATTCCAAATCATTGTACAAGCTTACAGAATGGTCATGGTCGGTACTGTCATAAATGAATGGGCTTCTGTGAGTATCCTTTCCTCAACCGCTAAGAAAGCGCTTGGTTCGCCATCGCTTCTGCCTGAGATGTGAAATCTAAAAGGCTTCGATAAAGGAACCAGTCGACCGTTAGGGATCCTTCCGAGTTTGCCTATAACTTTGAGAGGGAAAACCATGTATCTGAACGTAATGGTAGTCCAAGGACCTTTAGATTATAATCTACTCCTTGGGCATGACTATATTTATAGCATTGGAGCCATTGTCTCCATACTCTTCCGAGTAATGTGTTTTCCACATGAAGGCAGAGTGGTCCAGCTCATAGACCAGCTTTCATTCCCCGGCTCAGACATAGCTAATAGTCAAGTACCATCCCTAACTGGTCTTTTCATACAAGGAATGTCTCATCAATCTCCAGTCCGTCCGCCTGAAGAACGCGAGTAATTCGGTGGCCATGACTGAAACCCAGGGGGCATGCACCCTAGTCTGCCTCGGCAGGAAAACTTTAGGTATAGGGTAGGTTTCCGCGAAGGATATATGACTAGTCTGACACACCCATCCGTTTAGGGAAATGGGATTAGACTGGAATAAGATACCTCCATCAGAAAGTAGGCCTTTCCCAACAGAGAAAATGTTTTGTCTGCAAATTGAAGGGTAACCTGGAAACTCTACTTCGCTATACCTGGGGCCATGCAAACCTTTTAGCGCGCAAGTGAAAATCGGCCAGCGTAACGCTAACCCCATAGTTTTTCTGACTTCAACTGCTTAAGTTAGGTGATTGGTCGGATCGACCGTTCACCTTTGCAGGGGCCAGATGGCACCAGCAAAGTAAAGGAAGAGTTTTCCTACCTAACCTCAGTAGTTAATTAACCCCTAGGATAGTACTTGGGCATTCCTAGCTTGCATGAGAAAGGGAGTGGAGCAAAGTTTCGAATGGTGCAAGCTCCTTAAAAATTGAACCTATCGGTGAGACATCCTTATTATACGACTGGAACGAGTAGTTTTTTATGCAAAGTTTAAGCTCGTTAAATATCAAACCTAAGCAATGAGCAAATGTTCCCCAAAGTTCAAGCTCATTAAAATGAACCACCCTCCGATAAATAACCATTACAAATACATTATAATCACCTTTGGAGCCCTGGTCGTGTTCTTACCATCACCTCCACTCTGTTTTCGCCGATCATACGCCTCCATTCGATTGTTTACACTTTTGAGGAACCGTTGCGATGAGTGATTTTGTTAGCCATCCTTGTGACACTGCCATGATTGGAAAATTCCAAACCTTACCAGAATTAGCAGCTACCCGAAAATATCACTCATTCCTCAAAAAACGAGTCTCCTTTAAGCTCTTTTCATCTGACTCGTAAAATATGAAAAGATTGTCGAGCAATTGGCCCCTCCAGCTCGTTAAAGATACCAGAAGTGCTATCCCTCCTCTAGATTTTAATATTTTTGGACCTGAGGGATTATTACACAAAAATATCGAGCGCTTGTCTTGTTCGGCTCGTTAAAACTATCAAAAATTCATCCCTTTCGTATTATTTTATACTTTTTCGGACTTAAGGGATTATATGACGAAAAAGTATTACTGGAGTTTCCTTTCCGTCCCTTTCCAGACTCTCTAAAATTGAAAAAGGACCAAGTTGTCTTTGTCGTTAAACTCGTTAAAACCAATAGCTACAAACTTGTCCATAGGGACAAGAACGAGTTTCACTATCACTAGGCTCGTTAAAACATAGCGACAGGTTTGCCCAAAGGGAAAATTATAGAACAAGCATATGTTATCCTCCTCAAGCTTGATAAAAATAAAGAGGTACTGGTCAGCAATGACTGGGGAAAATTGGGAAGAAAAATTGAAGAAACTTTATTGGTAGCGAGTCGCTCTTGAACATGACACTTTCACTCCATCTCCATGATTGAGTCGGGTTGGGTTATTCCGTTCACCGGTCATACTACCATTGGTCCATTGTACCATCCATATTTGGGTTAACGCTACCAATCCATTTCAATGTCACCGATATGTTCAAGAGAAGTCGTACAGAGAATTCACCAAACTAGCTTGTGTCTCACCCGCTGTAATACCTTCACGCTTCATCCTTTCATGACCACCACCCTGAACCCTGTATCATCAGATCGTTTTCACCTCCACAAAATCATTTGCTCCGTTCCGTGTCGTAGATGTGGATTCATTAAGGTCCTCCTACGGCGGGTCACTGCTTGTCAACGACAGCTCATTATCCAAGAAGTCGACCTAGGAATGACCCTTTCAGTACTTTGAAGCTTGCATGCCTCAATGGAAAATTTCTCACTTCCGACGACAGGTTTACATCAATGGCCTTCGACCGAAAAATTTTGCATGGTGTTCGACACCAAGTCCCATTTTCACACCACACGAATTGTACTGTAGTACCTTGAGGGTCATCATCATTATCAGTGATTCCTCTCGCGTCTGTTAATAGCTTACATCATTGGCTGGTAATCAGGCGATGTCTTTCCATGTTCGACTCTAGAACATTTTTCAGATGGATCGACTTGTACTCCGGGCGAAGATTGGATGAGTTTGAATACCCCAGATCTAGTTTCATCCATCCGGGTTGCAATATATTCAGGAAAATAAAGACATCAAATGTACATCGTTGCTGCACAGATGATCATCCAAATCAAAGGATGATGGCTCTATCAGAATCATCAGTCTGCCACACAGACGGTTGTCTATCCTATGTACATGAAAATGAATTTATAAAGCTGAGCATGGGAATGCCCACCTCAACTAGATCATGAAAATGTTATGAAGATAATGTATTGTCTTGTGTCTTATTACAAGTCGCCCTCCAGTTCGAAAAACCTCGGATCCTCATGATAAAGCATTTCACCTGACATCAAAGATCTACGACCTCATGCTTTAGGGGGCAACTGTTATAGACATATTTGGGCACTGCAACCCCAACCACATATGTCCATAAACCAAGGGCTTCTGAGTCCCTAAAAATGTTGTTTCATACCCTAAAGGAACAAGGTCAGCTGATTACATCATCTCCCAGAAGTTCTCCTTAGAAAAATGTTCAGAACTGGTCAAAACTGGACCATAAAGACTGCTCAATGTAGAGAGTGCGATGCATCTCACCTACTCAATGAAAAAAGTGCGATGCATACTGAAAATCCCTTATGTAGGGTGTGATGGGAGAGAGTAGACAAATGGCAGAGACAGTTTTCAAGGTGGATGATCATGGAATCTTCCAGAAACTTCTCCTGTGACACTTGCCTCTCTGAATTTTCCCAGGGATGAGTAAGAGATCATCAATCTCCAAGTGGAATCAAGAACTATCAGAGAGAGGACACTAATCAAAAATCCGAGAAGTTGACTCACCCCCCTGCAATCATCTATATATGGATCCCTCATCCCAGAGATCCAAAGGCTGGAATCTTGTATCTTGTAAGGAAGTGTTGTTGATTTCTTGGTGGAATATCATAGTGTTGGGTGATCTAAGCTTTTCATGAGGTGAAGAAGGGCTTTCATGCTGGGAGGATGACGCTGGGTCAGATCAATGGGTTGTAATCCTCTCTTCTAATCTCTATATCAATAAAGCTATTCAATTTTTCCTCCACATTCTTGTATGTTTGCTAATATATGCATGTGTGTGGTCAATATATATCTCGTCCTATATTGTTTACGGTTGTAGATCTCTGCACTTTGAAGGTATTATGTTGCTTTGACTTTACAGGTACTCTTTGAAGCGGAGTGTTCAAGGGAGGAGTGGCAAAGATTCGTCAAAGAGAAGAAGAACAAGCAGATAACCAAGCGAAAGATTGAGGTTGGTATTCTTTGCTCCTCTCATATCTACTTATCGTAAAGGAAAACGAAAGTAACTTTAATCTGTTTGTTTCTAAGATAGCTACTCGTCTTAGTGGGACTAGCAGCTCTGCATAGACACTAGATTTCTCGATAACAAT
The DNA here is from genome assembly GCA_031772625.1 of Pinus tabuliformis. Taxonomy (NCBI): domain Eukaryota; kingdom Viridiplantae; phylum Streptophyta; class Pinopsida; order Pinales; family Pinaceae; genus Pinus; species Pinus tabuliformis. Next base: position 875,946,422 of record CM062815.1, read on the forward strand.
ATTTCTTGATCTCCTTTGTTTCGACGTCACATGCTTGAGGTTCTATATCTCGTATAACCCAATCTGCAATGGAAGAGTGGGCCAAGGTGCCTTCTTCTTTCGGTTTAGCCTAGCTGACAGACCTGTCGAGATGTGGTATGATACTTCTTGCATGATGATCTTTTCCATGGAAAGCTTCGACAAAAAATACAGAGGCTTCTCCGTGATGTACATCTATATGAAGGTATCAGACAGTGAGGCATACCAATCCACTATATCAATCAGTGCCTCCATTGTTTCCTTCGACATGCAAGGTGGATCCTACTCAAATATCATCTTATTCATCGGGGTGACAAAATGATCTAACAGTTGTGTGATAACTCCTCTAAAGTTGCATTTGGGAAACAATTTACAATAAGTGTTGACATATGTTTCTGCGGATGTCCAGGCCCACCTCATGCATGGGAACTCCTGACGGGCACAAATTGCATCCAAGATGTAAATGGACATGTATATTTCTGCTTGCTGACCTTTGGGTGGTTTTCAAGCTCCTGTGACATGTTCCTTCAACCTATGAGCCAACATGTCAGACCAGTTGCATGCTTTGCCTTTACTGTCCAGTTGGTTCAAGGTGATCACCCAACTCTGTGGGATGATCTTCATACTCTCTTGGCCATACAAGAAACATGCAAAGATGACAAAGTATTGATATTCCTTCCACAGTATCTTCTTCTTGTAAATCTAGTTGGGGTGTCATCCTAAATTTGGCTGGCTCCTTTACCCAGTTCTTCAAGATATCTCTAGAGTTGGCATTGTTGTTGGGTAGGCTGAAATATGTGTCCATGGTGATCACTAGCTTCGAAAAATGGTACATGTGTTGATAATTTTGTGCCCTGAAGGTAGCAATCTTAGTCCCGCTGACACTACTCAATGTCATCGTCTCAGGATCAGTGTGAGAGATGATCCAGTGTATCATGTATGTGCATGGGAACATGGATACTTGCATGCAATCTGGTACAAGTCAAACTTATGAATGTTCACATAGACTTGGCAGTCTTCGAGATATTCCCCAAATGTGCCTAAGAATGCATCATTGACCTCTTACCATTTCAGCTTGATTTCTTTGTCTACAATCAGCTTGGTGTCTTCATAGATCGGAAAACTTGTAGACACTCGCTCAACTGCTGCTCCAGTTATGCTTCTATCGATGTCCTTTGACCCTGCTCTCTTGGAGGCCATTGATCCCGAACTACTGATAGACGGACGAACACTTGTTATATTTGGAGACATGGCGACATGCATGGAAATAAATATTTCAGTTAAAACCAAATCAAACTCGAGGGATGACATGCTACATACCTAGGGATTGACTAGCAAGGATTGCGCAAGTTTCACTGCGAGGCCTGGGGAATGACTGTCAGAACTACGTAAAAGGCAATCCAAACTGTCGGAAGGCTGGTTGGCTATTGGAATTCTGTAATGCACAATTCAGACTGGCCTGCTGCGTGTTGGGATTGAGCAATGCAAAATTTCAACTGGCAAGTGGTGCAGGCCAAGGGACTGCATTGCCCAATTTTTTAGGCTAGCAGTCATTGCCTCTCAAAATTACGGAAGGCAAGACTGGAGGGCAGTCACTAGCTAGAATTACACATTTTCTAGGAGGAAGGAACAACCTTCCCTCTCAGAATTAATCAATGTTGTCTTGGTGAGGCAGAGTTCGGGCCAAGGTTGCCTATACCCGCCGATGGGAAACTGAAAGCAAATGAAGATGTGAATAAATGGAGATATTGATTGTAATCAAAGGTGAATGATCATGCATGAAAACAGTGAATGTACGATTCAGAAAACGGAACAACATGCATGCGTGTGAGACGAGTCACCAAATCGGCGACTGTTCATGCAAAAAAGTGTCATGAATGTGACAGTAGTGAGATGCTAACAAAAACTGAAATGGTGCTCTTACAAGCTAATATGCATGCAAATGACAACAAGAATTCATAGAAATCAAGCAGACAACACTCACACAAGACAAAACACAATAAGTGACAGAAATTTTGCAAAAGACAAGTTAAGCGAACTTACACGGAAATAACTGAGTTGTATGTGTCGAAGACTCCTGGATATGATGTGGGATGTTAGGGCTCCAAGATCAATGTGAAGAATGAGCTCTAAAGCGTCGAATAAATAAGTTTGAATATCATGATGTGCATGCCACAAATCTAGGAAAAAATGACACTTTGAGGAAATTTTCTAAAACGATCTTTGCATGTAACCTCCAGCTGCTAAAAATAGCTCCCTAAAATCTAGGGATGCTTTTTTCATGTTTCTTTTTTTATTTCGGTAAAAATAAGCCCATGCATGCAATTCAAGTTTTCTCGATCCTAGGTGGAACCGGTCAACCTAAGCGAACATGTAACAACCTGCTTGATTGAGGGGAAATTTTGCATAGTTTTTGGGAGGAATTTGGGTTGGTTGTCCAGAGGGATTGTGCAATTTCTAGGAGGAGCAGCTGACTGTTGTCCAGAATTGCGCAATTTTGGGTTGAGCAGGACTACTGGACCAAATTGTGCAGTTTTCTCTGGGAAGACTGTCTAACAGAATTGCGTAGTTTATGAGCCCAGCAGGCTTTCAGTCATATTTGTGCAATTCCTAGAGGGAAGGATGGTTCCCCTCCATAATTGCACAATTTCTTGAGGGAGATACCCAGCCAGCAGCTGGACCAATTCCGGAGAAGCAGCCTGTGAGGGTGAGTGAAGCAAGCTATCATGCACAGGCTGGCAACCTACTAGAAACCAATGAAGCTCATGTACTTGACAGTGCAAGACATGTTGTTGAGGATGGTTGGTAGGGAGGCTCCAAAACGAAGCTACGGCAAAAATTTTGGAGGGTGGTTGTAGCCGCTACAACACATTCTTAAAAAACATCATTGGCCTTACCATATTAAGCAATGTTTTGTTCATTCATTCCACGACACCATTTTTTTGTGGATTATATGGTATTGTGGTTTGGTGTTTGATGCCATTCTCTTGTAAATATTTTCAAAAACATGTAAATTATATTCACCCCCATTATCAATTCTTATAGTACCAATATTAAGTTGAGCTTCATTTGTAGTCAAGATATGAAATTTTTTAAACACATCAAAAGCTTGTGATTTTTATTTAAGCATATAAAATCAACACATCCTCAAATAATCATCAATAAAAGTCAGTATGTAATTATTGTCATTCACAGTTGGTACAAGCATAGGTCCAAATAAATCAAAGTGTATGAGACTTAATTTCCTTGTAGCTCTAGAAGTAGAATTCTGAACAGATTGTTTGTGATTCTTGCCCAATATACAAGCATTACATGGGGTTAATTTTCTCAGAACTATGGGAAGTCCTTTAATCTCGTGTTGTCTCATAATTATAATACTTTCATAATTAATATGACTAAAGCATGCATGTGACAATAAAGATGATGACAGAGTATCATTTTTCTGAACCAAATAATTAGTGTTCAATGCAACAAATGACATACCTTTCAACTTTAACAATTTATCTTCTTCCACACCAAACATTATAGTTTTATTGTGAGTTGCTCTTTGAATTTCCATTTACCATCAAACATGTGAATGGAATGTCCCTGTTGTCTTATTTATACAAGAGATAATAAATTATTTTGGAACTATGGAATGTAAAGATCATTCAAAGTATAATCTGAAATTCCATGAATTTTTAATTGAATAGAACGAATCCCTAATGGTTTGAATAAAACTTATTAGTGAAATACACTACTCCATCAATATTATCACTGAATTTTTCAAACAAATCTCTTCTAAATGTCACATGAAAATTGGCACCTGTGTCTAAAATCCAACTGTCATGCCATGAAGAAAAAGAGGTACTAAATATATCTTCCATATGAAAATTACAATGGGCAACAACATAATGTGCATTCTCATAAGACTGTCCTTTTTCTAGAATTAGTTGATCTTTCTTTTCAAGCATTTCTCTCTTCTTTCATTAATTTTCTCAAAGGGAATTATACAATTTGTAGCAATATGTCCAATTTTACCACATCTGAAGCCTTTTAAAATTATTTTATCAAAAAAAAATATATCATTCTTTTTTCTATCTCCCTGGACTTTTTTCCCCCTGCCTCTATAATTCTTTCTACCTCGTCCTCTGTTACCCTTAGTATTTCTAACAAATTCTTCTTGAGGTTTTTGGTCTTTTTTAGCAAGACATAAGGTTTCAATATTAGAATTATGTAATGTTTCTTTCTTTCCAAAAGCCTTCTCTCTTTCTGCAATTTTCCCTACTAATTTGTCAAAATCTAAATCTTTTAATTACCCACTAGCTTGGAGAGATTCCAAGTAGTGTGAATGACCAGGGTAAAGAGATTTTATAAAGGAAGTAAGTTGTCGATCAACTTTAACTCCATTAGATTCAATTTATGTTGATGGCTTTAATTTCATAAGCAAGTTTTAACACATCATTATCTTTCATTTCCAGATTAAATAGCCTCAAAAATAACTATATTATCTCCAATTCAGAATGTGAATCATAAAGCTCTTTTAATTTTTTATGGCATCATACACTATTTTACTTTGAGAAATATATCTGCTTACCTCTTCTAAGACTGAAGTGGAAATTAAATCATATGCCTTCTTATCCTTACATTCCCAAATCACTAATTGTTTCTCCTCATCAAGCTGATCTAGTGCATTCCCTTCTTTTCCTTCACGGACTCCATCCCACAGATCATTAAGAATAAGTGTATTTTTAACCTTCCTAAACCATTCTTGGTAATTTTCCTTTCTGGACATAGAAATCCCAATTAAAGATACCAAGGAGTTCATTTTTTGCAAATAAATTTATAGAACTATCAAAAAAAAATGTTTTGATCGCAGGCATAGAACTCTTTTAAAAAAAATTGTTTCAACCACAACCATAGCCACATATTTCTTTAAAAAAATTATGTTTTAATTTACAGATTCAGCAATCGGTGCTTATGTTTCAGCCACAACCATATGCACAAATTCCTTTTAAAAAACCTATGTTTTTAACTTACAGATTCTGTAATCAATCTTTTGTCTACTCCAATCCAAAAAAAGGGCAGTGGCATTGATGGCCTTGAAAATCCAAAAAAAACGTGTTTGGTTGTCTCAAAATGGAGAATCAATCCAAAAATTGCCTTTGGTTGTCTCAAAAATGGAGAATCACTGAGGTGCCCTTCAATTCCACCAGCGATTTCACCTCTGCACCGGCCTCCAAACCATCTGCTTCACCTCTCTCCTCGTTGATCATGCCAACCGTCAGCCAACACTTGCTTATAGAAACTTATGGGATTTGTGGCATACAGAGCCACAAGTATCCTGACTACTTTTAATGTTCACATTCAACCGTATGCACCATCTCCTCCGAGCCAGGTCATAGGATCTGCTTCTCGATACTTTGAGAAAAAAAGGAACACAGTCGCCACAACAGTTTTGAAACTCTTACCGATTTGCAATTCCTCCAATCAGGAACACAGTTTCCATAATAGTTTCGAAACCCTTATCGAATCACACTTCCTCCAATATCAGATGTAATGTACCAGGTCACTTCAACATATGCAAATGTTGCCACATGCCCTTCACGCTCATGAAGTTCAATCCAATTTCTTTGGGTCGCTAATGGAGTTCAATCCAGGCTCTGATACCACTGTTATAGAGTCTGGAGGATTCCATGATGAAAATGTTGTGTTCTATATTATCTTATTAATCACTGAAGGTTACATTTATAATTGAAAGAGACAGTTATGTCTCCTTAACTATAAAAAAATGGAAATACCTAATCCATAACTATAGACAAAACTCCTAAAGGATTACAACACATATCATCAACACTCCCAACTCATACATAAAGGAAGGATGAACTACACCATGAAGTCGACCTATTTAATATTGAAGTCTGAAAGCACTCCTCTATAGATGATGTAAACCAAGATAAACAATGATGCTAGTAGCTCAAAGAACATCTCTTTGGTTTGTAGTCCATCCCGAAGGATGAAGGATTGATATTAGGTGTTCGAACTCTTGAAGACCATATTAAGGCTTGGTGTAGAAGTATATGGACAAAATTGAAAGTAAATTATGAAGCATGTCTCTTTGAAGCATCCCTAAGAGTTACATACTCAAAGGAAATAATGGAGAATAGGTAAAGCTAAAATATGTTAGTATAAACTATGTTCATTTGCAATTTGTGATCTATGTGATAGTAAGATAATGTTCTCTTGTTAGATAGCAATATAAAAGGCATTTTGTAGAGATCATTGAAATTTTAACTTTTGTAATATTCCCTTACATATGTAAACTAGGTTTTATGATCAAGGATTGAAAACATGAAAAGAACATCACCAAGGTTTTGCAACTAAATATCTATTGTGGTTGTAGAATTTTTAAATTCTTGAATGGTAGATCTTATTGACTATGAAGAACCTTGGGTTTGTAGAAATTTTAGTTTCTGAAGTCTTATAAATTTTTGGCATTTTAGGTTTTATAAATCCTAGCAAAAAGTTTGAGTTAGGAAACCCAAGATTACAAACCCTAACTGACCATTTCTGTTGTAAAAATAAAATCTAACTCTTGAGATTGACAGAAATAACATCATGTTGATGAAAGGGCAAGGTTGATGATAAAGATCCAAGGTTAAGAGGGAGCTAACTCTCCTTAAAGAGAAAAGTGGTTTACACCTTCTTCCTTTGATTGCTACTATTGCCATTTTTGTCTTTGCACTCTGCCCTTTTTTTCTTTCATGGTCTTCTAATAAAGGTTTCAGGTCAAGACAAGATTTATCTAAGCTTGACTAACATATGGGAGAATTGGAAGAACTCAAAAAAGCATGAAGACTTCTCTAAATCCTAATAGACACATTTGAAAAAGGAGAAAGTAGTTAGTGGGAAGCATGAAAGTAAGAAGTCCACTTACCTCAGCTGAAAAGAGGGAGCTCTAAGATCTTCATTGGACACAACATTAATTAAAGTTTGAAAAAGAAAACTCAAAGAATCTTGTGATCAAAACAGAAGATGATTGATCTAGGCCAGTATCCTTTAGCAAGAAGTTGAAGAGTTATGATATCATTGTATCGACAACTTATTGGTTCGATCCAAGAACATACTAATTGATTGTACTGATGTTGATGATGATTGGAAGTTGATATAATTTCTTGGAAAATCATGAGATAAGAATCATATTTTGAATAAAGAAGACGTGAAGGCTTGTATCAAGACTTTTAATTAACAATGTTGGTTATGATAATTCTTATCAATATGAACTCTTCTTATGAGAATATTTCAATTTTAGAGTATTATAATAACTTATTGAGTATGTATTCATAATTATTGTTGTACTTATATCAATATGTATTTCATGTAAAAACAAAAAGAAGAAAAAGAAATTTATTATTATTATTATTTTCTAGTCAAACAATGTTTTATATGCTTCTAGGGTTTATTGAGTCATTATGAATAATTGTCATGAGTCAAAGTCCCATTTGGACTATTTGTAATAAAAGAAAAATTTTATTTTGAGTCAAAAGAGTCAATTTTGTCGCTACAAGACCAAGTCATTCCTCCATATGGAAAAGTCGACAAACCCATAAGGTGTGTCTCTTCATATGGTCGAACAACTATATATTGGAAACTGTGCTCCACATTTTGGCAACCAATCACTCAATTTATGTGTAAGAGAAAGAAGAAAAATCAACAAAGTCTAAGGAGAGAGAAGAAGGAAAAAGGAGAGATAAAAATGAATTGATTTCTTCCCTAATTTCTATTCACATGTGTGATCTTCTTTTGTAGTTTTTTGAGGTTGTTATAGGGACCGAACTTTCAAAGAGGCCAAATTTTTAGGGATGGACCAGAATTCGAAGAACTGACCAAAGTTAACTTTTATTGACTTTGTTTTGATGAATATAACTTGGAGGAGGGATGACTTGGGTCTTTGTGGTAGTTTTGGTCTTGGTCTTCGGTCTTGGATATATCACTTTGATCTGATTTTATAAGAAGAGATTTTTTCTTAGGTTTCCCCCTTATGGAGTTTTTTCCCTGGCTTGGAACCTACATCTTTGTGTTCTTTGTTTCTTGTGATCTTCATGTTTTGTACTTTTGGTAGTTTCTTGATGAAGAAGAAGAACATAAAATTCAAAAATGCCAATAAACTTTCACAAGTAATTATCATGATTAATTATCATGATAGAGAAATCAACCCTAATATACAAGCCTATTTATTTCTCAATGTTGAGAAGTGTAGCAAGAAAGTCTCAATTTGACTTTGCCTTGGTCAAATTGAGAAAATTTGAATTTCCACATCAGTAGACAAATTGAAGGTAATTAACTTATGTTGCATGGCTCTTATCACTCAATTAGCTTAGTAAATTCGAGTTAGAGCGCTTGGTGTTCAGTTAAGCATGTGTGATTGCTAAATTTTAGTAATCCAGGTCAATTATTTTTAGTTGTGCTCAACTAAACTTGTTCTAAAAATTAATGGAAATAGTGTAAGGTTGGTTGTGCAATGGGACAACATTATAACTCAGTGATCATCTAGTTAAATGTACAATCAACTCAAAATAGCTAGTGCATGCAAGGAATTTGAGTTCCTCAGCTGTGGTGGAGATTCCAAGATAGTGTAATAAACCTGTGTAAACTAGTTTGAGTGTACAGGTGTTGCATGCAGTCAGATGATCAATCCTTTGGAATTGCGCAATTAATTAGAGGAAAATTCCTAAAAAAATAGGGACAAACTCTTCAAGAATTGCGCAAGGAAATAGGGGCTCAAGCTGAGGCAGAAATTGACTAAGTCTGGGTCAAAGTTTCTCATTGATTAGAGAGATAGGTTATTCACTTGCAAGCTATGCTCAAAGCATGAAATAAATTTTAATGCATTATTTATTCATCTTATTAACGCAAAGAGGCTTGAGGGGTTTTTCCCATTTGGGTTCCCCTATAAAAATATAGTGTGTGTGTGGTTTTTCTTATTTCATGTTTGCGAATGTTGTTCTAAATTGTGAATTAAATTCTGTAGATCAGTAGAGTAGAATTATGTCTCTTGGTTTTAGATTAAACTTCTTGAGTAGTTGTAATTCTATCACCATATTTCTACACATTATCAGAGCTAGATTCACATTAGAACACAAATTTTGAAGTTGTTCCTTAGGAGGTTTGAATTTGCAGCTTCAGTGTAGTAGGATTTCTTAAGGATCGAGAAAATGACTTTCAACATACTGAGATTAGAGTATGCCTTAGAATGAAGCTCAATTTGATTGCATGGAAGGATCACACGGAGGCATTTCTTTATCGCAATGGATTTCTAGATTATGTAAATATAGGCATTCCAAAACTAGGATCATTTGATGCCTAGAATCTAGCTCAATGGAAGAAAGATGTAGCCAAGGTGAGGAGAATAAGCTTGGAGGGAGTGCGATACAATATTGTCTCAAATATCCATGGGAAAGAAATTCCTTTCGCAATGTGGAAGGCACTAACAGAACTATTCGTGAATAGCAGTGACCATAGAAAAATATCCCTCGATGACAAACTTTGAAATATTAATATACATAAGAATGATATTATTCCGTAGTATCTCACCAAATTTACACAAGTTCGGGATGCGCTTGGAGGGGTTGGTGTGAATGTTGTAGAAGATGACCTGGTCAGCCTAGCTCTTCTAGGCCTTCCCAACAGTTGGCATAGCTACCAGGTGTTATCACCAAATAAGGGTTGACATTGTTCCTAGTCATGGTCTTAGATAAGTGTCAAGTCACCCTATGTTTTAATGGGTAGGTGATAGGTTAGGAGTCTCAAAGGTTTCATTTTTCATATCCAAATAAAGTCTAACATCCTTTTTCCATGTTTCATGAGTCTTACATTCTTTTTAGAAACTCATAGCTTAAGCCATTTTGAAAATTTTTGGAATTAGCCCCGAAACCATGTTTTCGTAGCGCAGACAGTGTAAAATGTTTGTTTTGCACTACGAAAACGCTGCTCTTTTCGTAGCGCTTTTCCCTGCATGCTACGAAAGTGTAGATTCATAGAACAGTCTTGTCAAACATCAATCCGTTAATATTCCGTTAAAATTTTCATTATTAGGTGTCAGCTAGGAGTCAGTCCTTAAGCATGCCACCATCCAAACTCATCATTTCGAATTTAGGGCTAATTATGAAAGAGAATTTCAAATTCGAAAGGGCTGGCTAGTCTCATCATTTTAGTTTGCATGAAAACCCTCAAACAGAATTATTTTCAAACAATAATCTTTGGTAATTTTTCACCAAGGTCTTCCTCATCCATAATTCAGGCAAGGTTGACCACCATTGGCAAGCGAGGTTGATCAACAGAATTTCAAGCGAGGTTGGTTTTGTTACAAGAATTCGGAAGGAAAGATGACAGAGGAGAAGAAACGTCATAGGTCTGGTCATTGTTTAAGAACAGAGCCTGAAAGCACCGAGGTCTTAGTCAAAGACAAATCAGTTGTAGAAGCCTTCAAGAAAGCAGGATGCTGGAAGTTTTGTAAGAAATTGCAGGGAGGACATACTCAGGTGACAAAGGAGTTTGCACTACATTTCACTGGCTCAAGCACAAAGGTCGGAATGCTGAACTTGCAAATTTCTCCAGAGGTCATAGCTTTGGTGACAGAAATTCCTAGGGGGCAAGATACATGGTTCAAAAACTTTAGATTCGACATGGAACCGTGTAAGGTGTTTCTAAAGCCAGAGTTTGTAGAAACTGACTTAACCAAGGCAATTCCCAAAGACTACATCAAGGACAGCTATGCCAACTTTCTCTTCAACATTCAACGTTATTTTACCTGTGAAGGCAGATATCAAAAGGTTTATTCATATCATTTTAAACTCCTGTTACATTTTACTGGTATGATTTCTTTAGATTTGCCTTACTTCTTATTTCGAAGTGTAGCTAAGATGGCAAATAAAGTACAGTTGAAATCTCAAGGATGTGAAACTTCCCTGTTTCATCATGGTCTAATTAAACTGATAGTTCTACATGAACTCAAAAGGATCAACAAAGAATGGTCTTCGTTTTTGTTTTTATGTGACTTTGGAGCAGAAAAACAAGGTATGGACATTAGCCCTAGGGTTAAAGGAACTCCACTGATAGAAACCAGCAAGTCTGTAATGCCCAGGGAAAAAAGTTATGTTAAGTTGAAACCTAGGAAGCAGGTGAAAGAGCAAGTAAGCAAAACACCGGTAGTAATTCTTGAAACTCCTAAATCTACAAAGGAAAAGATATCTGAGGTTAAAGGAATGACACAAGAACAGTCAACCAACAAATCAGTTCAAAGGAGATTCACTAGAAGTCAAATTGCAAAGGAGAAAGGTAAAACAGTGATCTCAGGAGAAGGTTCAAGCTTGAAGGGTGATTTAAATGATATTTTAAAAGCCATCGATATTGCAGAATCCCCTTTGGTATAGGTAGATGTGATAAAAATTGAAAAGGAAATTCAAAGAAAATGAAACCCTCCAAGAAATTGGAATTTGAGAATGATCTTACAGCATTTGTTTTCAAACCCAGAAAACCCTTAACCAGGAAATCCAAGAAGATGCAAGAGTCCATATTGAGTTGGGAAGAATAGAAGAAGCCTCCATTGTTCAAGAAGAGTTGATAGACTTTCCATCTCTAAGGCCTGAAGGTGACAAAAACACAGTTCCTACCACTCAAACAAAAAAAGCCAGTTACGAGGTAATGGAAGAAAGGTTAAAAGCTGCTAATAATGAAATTGCTAGACTAAGAGAGAGAGCAAGAGGGCATGCTACTGAAAATACAGATTTCAAATGATGAAGGCCCTCTGGGAAGTTGAAAAAGTTTCCAAACCAGAAATAGTAAACAGTGAAACTCAGTACTTTACCTAGACTATTCCTGCAATCAAAGAAGCCAAATTTGTAAGGAGGATTAATGCTCAGTTGAGAGCTACTAATAGGAGATTTAAGAGACAAATTGAAGACCTAGAAATACATTTAACCAAATCTGGAAAAGGGTCTACAGCAGTAATGAAACAGGGTGATGAAAAAGGACAGTGAAGGATATATCTTAAAACAGTTTTGGCATATAAAAGGATGGACAACTGTGAAAAAGAACATCTTATGAGGGTAAGTGGTTTTGATTTTTGGTTGATCATATCAGTCTTCATGGAATTTTGAAAAAACTCCGAAAATACAGATTTTTGAAGGTCGTGTTGAAAAATAACATACACAGCAGTTTCGTAGCATGCTACAAAACTGTTGAAGATGATCATTTAGCACTTATAGATGCTTTTTGGAGGTAAGGTCTGATTAATTTCAAATTTTGAAGTTTCTGGTAGACATGGGATCATATATGAAGTTTCAAATGGCAGTGGTGTAGAAAGCAAAGTTCAAAGAATTATTTCATAAGTGATATAAAGGTTGTGCTACGAAAACAGAGTATTTTCGTAGCACAGTCATGTTTCATCCTTTCCTCCATATATTCGAGTTTCCTTTTTGCACAGGTGGAAAATGATGTTTTAATGGATTATTAATGCATGCCACATGTACACCAGCAAAACTGCTCGAAGATAAGCATAAAAGATTAAGGGCCTTAAAAGGAGGAACTCTGTCTCCTAGTTTTCAAGACAGTTTGCCCATGATTCAGCAGGTTTTGTAACAGCGCTATGGACATCATCAAGCTCAAAGACATGGGTTGGAAGCTGATTAAAGAATGTATTGAAGTCATAGATAAGGTTTTTAAAAGCATGTTTTAGGAGTTTCACTCCTATTTGTATTAGGACTCTTGAAGACATCTAGTTGTCAAGTTGTAATTAAGTAGTTTGTTTTATGAGTAGATAGGTGTCAAAGTTAGGAATTCGAATTCCTCCAAATATGGATCATAGTATCCAAGGTTGTAAAACTCTATATAAAGCTTGAGAATCAAATTCCTTAGGGCTGGTAATTTCATTAGCAAAAGAAAGTTGTGTTATTGTAAGAAACTGTGGTTTTTCAAACTTAATACAAAGATCGGTTTGACTACTCAAGATTCACAAGGAGTTTATGTGTTTGATGTTCTTATGGCCTTGTTCAATTACTTATTTGTAGTGGTATGAGCTTGTGATACTTAGAATTCATTGGAAATTGCTCTAACTTCCTTCACATGCTTGTAAACTGTGTTGATTCATTGTGTTACTGTTTTATTTATAAACCTAAACTCTAAGTGCCTTGACTTCCATGTTTTGCTATTCATGTCGTTTTTTTGAAGACTATCTTGACTCCATAGCCCAATAGATGTTTGCTAATCTTTGATTCAACTAGTCAACCAGTTATACATTTGTTCATTTTGTTCCTAGAGTTAGCCATCTAATCATTAATCAAAAATCTTAAACCTATAGAGAGGGCCCTCTCAGGTTGAGGAGGCTAAGCCTCAACCAAAAGATTGGTTTGAAAGAGTTACTCAGGGTCTACTTGATCAGCAGCCTATTAAGGTCAGATTTTGTGATAACACCATGACTCATTGAATAGGGGGGAGAAACTACCAAATTGGGAACGCTTGTGGTCTAATTTGGTACAAGAAGAGATTAGGCAGAATACGAGAGATGGAACCTCATCCAAGGGAGAGGATGAAGAAAAATTTGCATTGGTTGGTAAGGGAAAGAAGGGAAAAAGGAAGAAATATCAAACCAAACCAGAACCTAGCCAAGGGGGCAAGAAGAAAGACTTATCCAAAATAACATGCTTCAATTGTCATCAATTCAGGAACTATGCTACAAAATGTCCACACAAAAAGTCTCACAAGAAGAACTCAGGAGGAGCAGAAGGTGAAGCATTGGGTTCACAGTTGGAGCTAAATTTTACCTTTATCGCATGCATGGTCAACACTGTGATGAGGAGTGTGTGGTACTTGGATTCTGGTTCCTTGTTCAACATCACAGGGTGAAGAGAGTTTTTTAGTGACCTAGAGGAGAAAGATATCCATATGCATATTGAGCTTGAGAATGACCAAACGGACAGTGCTACCAGGATTGGTATAGTAACCTTTAAGAGGGGGTTGGGATCCCCTATTCACCTCAAAGATGTCATTTTTGTATTGTTGGCTTGTTGGGGCCTGACCCAGGTTCGGAGTTAATTAGGCAAACAAATCCCGATACTACTGGCCCTTTCGGCAACAGTCCACGGAGCGTGGAGTAAGGTCTCACCCGAAGTAGTATGGGAGGGTGCTAGAACTAGGTTTCTGCACCCTGGAGATGTCTGATGAGTTCGAATGGTCTGCGGTTTATCCCTGCGCGCACTTCCCCATTCCTTGCGGCCTGATGGACTGCCTTCGCCTAACCCTACTTAGGGGCTGAGCGTTGCACCCTGCGTTATTACCCAATACCTTGCTTATATTCCAATGTTAGTTAATTATCTTTGCCTACATGAGTGATTTAAGTTATACTTAACAACATAAAACATTCATACAGGTGTGTGCTGTAAATAAACAGTATATTTGCAAATGATATCAATCATGCATTAACCCAAGAACATATACACATAATTATAACCAAACTTCTCTTTATTGATTATTTCCATGGTTACAAACTCTGAGTGCGCAGGGGTCTGCACACTCAGCTGTGGAATACTAGGCCTCTGCGCACTCAACTACAGAGCCTTCTCCTACTCTATGACCCAAAGACACACTTCACAGTGCAACTCAATCACTCAGACTTCTCATGCTTCTCTTCTATTTTTATTGTCTCTCTCCTTGTTTACACTTACAGCGTCTCTCTATTTATACAATCCCATGGTCTGTAGACCATGGGTAGGTCTATCCAGCCGACCCTGTGACTCTATCATACTTTCTCACCCCACATCAACAATTCGCGGAGCTTTACAACAAGATTCGATCAAAACTTGGGCTTTGAGCCCCAAAACATGACTTGGGGGGATTCCATGCCCAACAGGCCCCTAACACAAACATCATGACTCGCCCTCGAGTCACTCTATTCGTGCGGCGATCTTTGCGTGGAGTCCCTCCAATTGTTCTCAAACTTCATGGAGGTCAGTAGTGCACTAAGCTGCTACTTGTTGGATCTACTACATACGATGTTCTGAGACATCTATGTCAGGAGTGCTTCTCTGCATCAATGTGTGCATCCCCTGCATGTGTGCGATCTTGCCTTCGATTTCTATCGTGATGGTGAAGGTCTCGTCAATCCAAGGTTGAATGCATGCCTTAAGGACTACTTCCTTATGTCGTGTCATGTCAACCTGCTCCTTCAGTGATTTAGCCTGCTACATCCATGCAAGCCTTTGAGTGATGACCACTGTCTGCGCAGTTCCTCGGACAC
The DNA here is from genome assembly GCA_031772625.1 of Pinus tabuliformis. Taxonomy (NCBI): domain Eukaryota; kingdom Viridiplantae; phylum Streptophyta; class Pinopsida; order Pinales; family Pinaceae; genus Pinus; species Pinus tabuliformis. Next base: position 875,961,711 of record CM062815.1, read on the forward strand.
TGTCGTGCTGCTGTTGGAATTCTAGCGCCTTTGTCTCTAAGTGATAGATGTTGGGGTCCTCCTAAAGATTTGAGAAGACCTCAAGTGATTCGTCCAACAAACTGGTGCAGTCTCATACTGCACCTCTAATTTCCTCCAATCCCGTTGTGATAGCGCTAGCGCACTGTTCTCTGGCTTCCAGGGGAGTGGATGGGTGCGCCTTTAACCATAGCTCAGTGATCTGAAGGTTCAACTCCAGCTAAACCTTTTTCATTTCTTCCCTTGCCTCGTGGACCCTTGCTGCTAACATATGGATCCATGCCACTACTGGTAGATCTAGTGGGATGGCCAGCTCCGGGATGCTTTTGCAAGCGTCGCCTATCACATGTACCAGTTGTTGATTCTGCGACACCAATTCATTGTGCTGCAAGCTTAGTTGTTCCATATTTATTTTCTGCTCACTAAGGACTTGGAGCACGTGGCTCTCCCTAGCTCGCAGCTCTGCAATTATCCCATCCTGCAACACACATAAGGTCTTGCGTGGGAGTGCAGCTAGATTGATACCGAGACCTTTCAGCACGCTAACCGAAGGCCTATCAGCCTCATTTGATGGCACTAGTGCTCCTTCTGGCAGCACTATGGTGTTCGTCATCCGTGCACACAACATCTGCTCTGCTTCTATTGAGCCGACTGTGAGGCTAGCCGAAAGGGTACCAGCATGGGGGGGGCGCCTGCAATTCCTGCATCTGTGCTCTGAGGGCCCCCAACACAATCTGGTTCTCCTGCATGAAATCTTGTAGAGGCTCAAAGGTGACATTGCGCATAGTTTCGCCAATGTCATGCAGATCACCCTTGGTTAGGATGATCAGGTCAATGGACAATTTCAAGGCCTTGACCTTCTTCCGCGACCGTGCCCACTCTAATGGGTATTAGTGCTTCAGCTGCATTGATGCGGTTTGTGGGTCTGCACCTCCTTCTTCTGTTTCTGCTTCCTCTACTTCCTGCCCCTGTGAAGGCATTTTTTGGCCCTCACCCGCCTTCACGATTGCTTCCTGTGTTGCTGCTACTATGGCCTTTTCCTTCTCAGATGCTTTCTGTGTCACATCTCGCGTTACCCGCACTTCTACTACCGCTACTTCCTTCCTTCGTTTTTCAGCCAATTGTGCGATGCGCAATTTGGCCTCATCTTTCTTTCTTTGCGCTGCCAGCTTCTCAATCTCTTCGATGTCTGGGGCGCGCCACTCCGGCAGCCATGCCTCTAGTACATTAAAACTAACGTCGTCGGTGGCTACGAAGGGTAGCTTTACCCACTGCTTGGTCGGGTCCTTGCACACCCTGATATAAATGTTATGTATGTTTGCATTGAATTCTGCAAAACTCTGCAGACTGTTGTAAACAATGGGTGACAATCGTGGCTTACGGTTGATCCCCATTCTAAGGTTCATCTCCATGAACACCCATAAGATTTTGTTGTCATGTATTCTCTTAGCATCCTTCGTGGCATAGAGCAAAGCATACTTTGTGGCCTTCTCTAAATCATTGTCAATTATGGGGAATTGACTATCCTCTAGCAATTCCCCAGCTACGAGCACTATGGACAGCAACAACCATGCATAGTGGAACGTTTTTCCTTGTTCCTGGGCTACGCGACAATTTTCTAAAAACTCCTTGCAGAGGAACTCAAACCAGTTAAACTGGACCCCCTTTGCACACTGCTCAGCTAGTGCTACCACCGACGTGGGTACTTCGTCTGTGTAGCACTTGTGCATGACCTTTCCTACAAGGATTCGGGTTGCCACACACACTGATTTCTCCTTGATGCTGGAGATGGCGTAGCCCCTCTTCTTCTTTTCTAGCTTATACTTTTTCTTCATGGCCTCCGCAATGACCAAGTCATTGCCTTTCCCTTCCGATATGGCCGCGGGGTCCTCTCCTTTACATGGAAGTTGGGAGATGCAGTGAATTAGGTCTGCCGTGATGGGGATGGGCTCCTCCAGCCACAAACACCCATCATGCACCAGGCAGAGTAGCTGCTTGATGACAAAAATGGTTGTTGGTGCATGATGGAAGTGCGGCACCCAGAGCATATTTAGTTGCCCAACCTTTTCTACTCCACGCAACCACTTCCGCAGCTCTAGTTCTTTAACCCCCGCCGCAATGTTCTATTTGGGCTTGATAAGGTTCCCGGTCTCAAGGTGAGGGAGCTTCTCGTGGTTAGCAAGGTCCCAATCTTTGAATTTCAGGCTCGGCACACATCCCAAGTGTGTGCCTTCAAAAATAATGTTGTATGGGAGGAGCGGGGTCTGGAGCAAGCTCTTGGTCTCGTTCGAGTCCTTGGGAACTTTCGCCTTCCTTTTCATGGGGGGACATAGGCAGGAAATTTTGTCATGTGATGTGCAGGATGAGTGTCCTCCTCCATGCCTTCATCCTTGTCCTCCGCGATGATAAGATTCTCTAGATCTTCTTCTTCTTCATCTGTATCTATGGTGACTGATTCCCCTTCTCCTCCATTGACAGTTTGTTGCACAACAGGTTCTGTGGGATCACACATAGGAGAACCATTTCTTGCTTGTCCTTCTTAGTTCTTGGCATGCATGGTGATTTTGGGATTTCTACCTGTTTCTGGGAAAACTAGTGTCTTTTCGATCGACTAGCCCTCTAGGTTTGGTAGCTACCCTAGAAACAATAGTTTAAAGCAATTCACTATTTCTTCTATGTATAAAAAATAAGAGAAAGACACAGGGACCAACCTGGAACTTCCGTTAATTCCCTTGCTTGATCTCTTCCCCCCTTGACAGAGCTTGCAACTCTTCCCCATACGTATCCCGCTTGGAGAGTACCTGTAGAAACACAGTAACAAAGAACCATCAAAGCATCTTGATCTATTATATCATAAGCATTATAGAATCAAACGTATAATGAACATATACTAGCATTCACAAATGAGGACATTCACGATTTCACAATCATATGGAAGAAAACTTGAAGAACTTTATTAAATATAAGGGAGAATTACAACCCAGTTGTCTGATCCAGCATCATACTCCCAGCATCAATCCCTCTTCACCTCATGAAATAGCAAGATCACACCAACAATACAATGCTCTTTCCTCAAATACAAACTATCAGCACTTCCTTGCAATTCACAAAATTCCAGCCTCTAGATCTCTTAGATGAGGGATCCATTTATAGATGTGTGCAAGGGTGTGAGTCATCTATGGGGTTTTGATTAGTGTCATTCCACTTGTTACATTTGGTTCCACTTGGAGATTTCTTGGATCTCTTACTCATCCCTGGGCGAATTCAGAGAGGCAAGTGTCATAGGAGAAGTTTCTAGAAGTTTCCATGAGCAACCACTTAACAAATTGTCTTGGACATTTGTCCATCCTTGCCCATCGCACCCTACAAAAGGCCTAATTAGTATGCATCGCACTTGAGCAGTGTACCACTCAGTATGCATCGCACCTAGCCAATGTAGCAGTCAGTATGGTTCAGTTTGGGCCATTTCTGGATGGTTTTTTAGGTGGAACGTTTGGGGAATGATGTAATCAGATGACTATCTTCTTTTAGGGTATGAAACAACTCTTTTAGGGGTTGATGAGCCCTAGTTTATTGACATTTAATATTACGGTTGAAGTGCCCAAATATGTCTATAACACTACCATAATCTCGGTTTCTTCTGGAGCATCTCCCACAACCAAGGCCTAGGCGGCCTCTCCGGTGGTTATTTCGGTTATCTCCATAACGTCCTGAGAAATTTCCATTATATTTGTCTGGAAATCTAGCACTCATGAACTCAGGGGCTCAATCAATGCTCGACTCACAACACTCAGGGCTCTGCTCAATCGCTCAATTCGCAAATGACCAAGTTTTGTTTGTTGGGCAGCCCTTTGTATTTTATAGCACTTTTTGAATTTTAATTCGACCGTTCCCCCCAAATCCGGTTCATTAATGCTTCCTTAGCAGCATATTTTTCCAAATATTTCCCATAACTCATGTCTTAAATGCCTACTGCCCACCCCATTTGGCCTCAAGTCGAGCATCCCATCGTGAATAGTGACTTCAACGGTCACTTCTGGCCAACCCGCACGGCAGCGCAGCCCCCCGTGTGCGGTCGCAGACCTTATGACTCTTTGCTTCTGCACGCATATCCAATATCGCACAACTCCTGGGTAGAATGGTTTATAGTCCTGCACTCCCTTTCAACTGCCTAGAACACTAAGACTGTTCCTTCCATGGCTATTCAGGTGACCGCGCCACATATGTGCGGTTTCCTACAATCATCCAGCATTCTTTCTTGGAAATACCTACCTTTTACCATTACCAGCCATGTCACACACCTTATCCTCTACAGCGCATCACCCTGGTTAATTCTCTTAGTAATATGTGGTCCAAGCTAAGGCATCAGACTGATCAATTCGCAGCGATAGTCCTCAATCTTGTCAGCATGATCCTGCGCACCCTATTTTATCACAATGGTCTTCTTATCGAGAAACTCATCCCTTATCTCGTCTTCGAGCTTCTTGACTTTCGCTTCTACCAAAGTGCTTTTCCTCCTTAATCGTACCCTTTCTTTTTCAAGTTCTTGGAGCCTAAAATTTCCCTGTTGGATTTATGCTTCCAAGGTTTAAAGAACCATCGCATCTATTGGTGTGATCATGTGTGGCCTAAGTTTTCCAAGTATTATAGGGCTTAGTTCAGTTGCTTCATACTCCAGCCTTGGTGGTGCCTGCATGGTTAGGGTTTTTCACATGGTCCTATATGTCCAGAGAACCGCTGGTACGCATAGGTCCCAGTCAGCCCGCTTCACCTGGTAGACCGTGTTCAGTGGTTCACGTACTTTGTCAAAAGCTTCTGCCTGAAGATGCTTCTACACGCTTGGTCCTACCATACTTCCTGGTCCCAAATCGAGGGGTTTTTCGTGCCATTGTCTTGCCCAACCCTACTTATCGATCATGTTTCCTACCGCGAGGACAGTGTGCCTTTGTGCAGGTTATGCACCATATGCCTGTATCCATCTCGAAAGGTGGGCAAATGGGCCGTTTCGTCTGTCATACTTGGCTTTTATCCGCATTTTAGTCTTCCCAAATCGTAGGCACATCATCCTTCTACATTCGCGCCAGTCCTCAAAACCCTGCTAGTGCATACCCCACCACCTTGCGGGCGTAGCGCACAGTATCCATTTCAGAGCGTCGAAACGTTATTGTTCCAGCACTTCTTTTTCAAATTGATTCAGGAACTCTTCCACTTCACCTAACCAATCGTACATAGGCATATCCCTTACCTCTGTTGTTATGCAGCGCAACGACCTTGTCATCATGTTACATTTGAGCGTGGTTACCTCATGTAACCGATTCTGCCATTGTTCTATCTCTTCGTCAGAATCTAGTGTGCAGGAGCTTTCACGCTCCCAAGATATTCGGCCATCCGCGGTTGGATTTACCCAATCTTTCCCCCACGCAGTTACCTTGTAGACGCAGTCTAGGTCATCGTCGTTGTCATAGTCGCGCACTGGCTCTGTGTAGCGTGATCCTTCCGTAGGGTCTAAAGGTACCACTATGCGCAGTGACTTTTTCTCAAAAATCATATTGCACTTCTTTAGATTTATCACTCCATTCATGTCAGTGGCCCAATCTATTTCCAATAGCACGGGATAGGGATTCTTGTCATCAACAATCTCTAATACTTCAAAATATACTAGCGTGCTCGCACCTTCGATATCTACTGTGATTCCCTGTAATCTTCCCATAGGTAGGATCTTTTGTTGTTCTCCATTCGTAGTTTGATAGGAGACCATTGCAGCATAGGCCTGCCCATGCACTCCCATGTCTGCTCTTGCAGCACGTTCGCGTCTGATCCTAGATCCAAAATCACTTGATCCATTTCATATTCCCCAATCTACACGGTCAATCTCATCTCCCTTCCTATTTGCGTCGTGTGCTTCCCGAGCTTCCAAACTACACGTGGTTCTCCTGGCGCAGTCCCAGCACATCTAGTGATGAGTTCTTGCAGCCCCTTCATAGCTTTTCTGTCACGCAGCAGCTTCATGCATGTCTCCAAGAATGTAGTGAGCATCGATGGGTCCATTTCTGGCTCCAGTATGTCTTTACTTCCTGAAGTGGAGGTGTCTGTGAAAGTCCTCTTAGCTTCCATGAATGTCTCCTTAGCGTGCTCCAAATAAAATTCTGGTTCCTTTGTTGGAGCCTTGCAAACCCAGGTACTTTCTTCGGGTTGCCTGCCTTTGTCATCCCCTGTCATGATACCACTCCAGAGCAAGATATTTACATTCGGGTCTTCCTCGCGTGGCTCAAACCTCATCATTTGTAGGTTCTGAGTTGAGGGAGGTTGGAGTGCTCCTTTGTCACGCAAACTTGCTATCAGTGTGGGACAGTCCTCTGTCTCATGACCAAACTACATACAATATAAGCATGATGGTCTCATTGGATTTGGACAATCGCGGGCATAATGCCCGATCCTCCGCAATTAACATATCAATTGTCCTCGACCTCTTCCTGGTCCCATTCCACCTCGACCTCATCTGCTCCCCTGAAATCTGGTTCACACCATCCCTGCGTTCTATTCAAGGGGCCATGTTTCGGCCTAAACTCTGTAGGTAGGAGTCTAATCCATCATCAGTTCATAACTTCTACAGGTGTGCTCATCATGGCCAAATGACCTGCAAAAATTACAAAACAACTGCTGGGAATTTTGCATATACTTGTGTAACAGATGGTAGTTATATGTAGCATGCTTCCCTCCTATCTGACAAATCATGCACCACAATGCAGGCATCGCGCTTGGTCCTACTTGTGACTCCTGTCTCAATGGCATTGGTCCTCCTCCCGCAAGATAATTTGTGAACACCAGGCAGTGGTCCTTGTCATGTCACTAGCCCTTGCACTTTACTCACCATACCTCGTCGTGCACTTCTGGATGATTCGTCCTGTCTTGTTTCAAACTCTGCATCTAAAGGCACAAGTTCTTCAACTACGCATGAATATGTTCGACTACCAGGTTAGGATCTTGTAACAGAGTCTCGTGCAATCTCATTGCGACCTCCAAAGATTCAGTCTAAGTGGTTATCATTTGTTGTGATAGAGCGTTCCGTAGATGCGTTGTTAACAAGGCTACAAATCATCCATGGTGTTGCCCGTCTGTTAAGGTCATGTTCACTTCGCGAATTGTGCACTTCAATCTTTGATCCATCTACCACTAGGTTTCACCTGGTAGAATTGTGATTTTCTTGAATCCAATGATCGACTATGCCTCTGATTTTGATCTGCTAAATTCCTTGTTTAGCACAGCTTGGATATCTGCTATCCCCACATTTGGATTGTCATTGGAATACTTAATGTACTAGGTCAGCGTGCGATCCTGCGGAGCACTAACCAATGTTTCCTTCTTTATATTATCTTCTGTGACACCCTGTGCTTCCCATACAGCTTTTATCACGAACCAAAACTAGTTTGGATCTTCATTCCCTACTCCCTTGAACACTGGTATCTTTATCGCGCTGGCCATACTGCTTTGCGGTGGTGGCGGAGGTGGTATGGGCGAAGTCGGGGGTGAATATGGTGAAGCTGGTGGTGGTGTGGGTGGGGGTGGTATGCATGGAATTCTCTGCTTTATCAGATTGATCACACTTCTTGGTGAAACCTTCGCAAGCTCTTCTTCACCTCTGCGTGGAGGTGAAATCAAGGGGCTAGTTTCTAGTTCTATGCTACCTTCATTTTTGTAGATCCTCCCACTCTGCATAGCCCCAAACATCAATTTATTCGCATAACCTGCTTTTCACACAACATCATTTTAAACCAAGTGTTCAAAGATTTAACGTACTTACCTCGTGGTCCCTTGAGGAAGCGTCATTCTTCCTCACTATATCTGACTAAAGTATCTACCACGAATTCAGTTATGAATCCACCTATGATTCGATCCATCTAGTGATCGACAGCGCTCATGATATTATCTTCCGATGCTTCCAGTCTATGCCCCAATTCTGGAGTCCACACAATAGGTTTGTCAAGTTTACACCTTCTTTGGCTATCTGCTAGCCACACAACTCAGTGGGAAAGGATGCAAAGAAAATTTCATGAATTTCTGTATATAAGTAGCAATCTAACCACTCTTCCTTTGACAGTCGCGGATTCCTATTTTCCTGTGCTGCGAACTCATGAATCTTTCTATCCAACCACTCTTCAATTCCTTTCTTTGTTGGATTCCAGTGATACGACATCAGACATCTCTATGCAAATCATGGTCCCGACAACAGAACCATTTGTTGGCTTGTTGGGGACTGACCTAGGTTCGGAGTTAATTAGCCAAAAAAATCCCGATACTACTGGCCCTTTCGGCAACATTCTGCGGAGTGTGGAATGAGGTCTCACCTGAAGTAGTATGGGAGGGTGCTAGAACCAGGTTTCCGCACCCTGGAGATGTCTGATGAGTTCGACTAGTCTGCGGTTTGTCCCTACACACAGGTTGCTTCGCGCACTTTCTCGTTCCTCGCAGCCCGATGGACTGCCTTCGTGCAGCCCTACCCAGGGGCTGGGCGCCGTGCTCTGCATTATTACCCAAGACCTTGCTTATATTCTAATGTTAGTTAATTATATTTTCCTATTGGAGTTCTTTAAGTTATACTTAACAACATAAAACATTCATACAGGTGCGCACAATAAATAAACAATATATTTGTAAATGATATAAATCATGCATTAACCCAAGAACGGATACATAGAATTATAACCAAACTTCTCTTTATTGATTATTTCCACGGTTACAGACTCAACTCGCCCTACTCACTCAGCTGCGGACTACTAGACCTCTGCGCACTCAGTTGCAGAGCCTTCTCCTACTCTATGACCCAAAGACACACTTCACACTGCGACTCAATCACTCAGACTTCTCATGCTTCTCTTCTATTTCTATTGTCTCTCTCCTTTTTTACACTTAGAGCCTCACTCTATTTATACAATTCCATGGTCCGCGGACCACGGGTAGGTCTATCCAGCCGACATTACATTACAAAACTAGGGTGGACAACCCTATGACTCTATCATACTTTTTCACCCTGCACCCACAATTCGTGGAGATATACAACAAGATTCGGTCAAAACTTCGGCTTTGAGCTCCAAAACATGCCTTGGGGGGATTCCATGCCCAACATGTACTAGGCCTAAAGAAGAACCTCATCTTTGTAGTAGTTTTAGAAGATCATGATTATGATGTAATCTTCAGTAAAGGGAAATCCTTTCTAAGGCACATAGCTTCTGGACATGTGAAGCAAGTCATGGTTTATGTGAAGAACCTATACAAGTTGGATGTGGAAGATTGTGCTAGATTAAGCAATAAGGCAGAGAAAGTGTAGAGTCGTGACATCGATGAAATTTGACACAGCAAACTGGTCCATTTGCATCATGGAACCCTAAAAAATATGTAGCAAGTAACCACTGGCCTCCCGAAAGGAGCACTTGATCAGCAAGATGTCTGCATGGGTTGTACCTTGGGGAAGTATGTGAAATCCACATTCCATGATCAAGACGGCAAAGCACATGCAATCTTGGAAAGAGTCCACTCTTATGTTTGTGGACCTTTATTGACAACCTACACTACTAGACATAAGTATTTTGTTATTTTTATTGATAATTCCTCGAGGAACTGTTTGAGCTTCTTCATGTGGAAGAAGGATGAGACATTCTCAAAGTTTGTAGAATTCAAGGCACTAGTTGAGAAAGAGACCGACAAGAAGGTGAAGGCTCTCAGGAGCGAAAATGGAGGTGAGTATGTTTCAAATGACTTCAAGGAGTTCTATGTCAAATAAGGCATTCAAAGAGAGATGACAGAAGCCCATAACCCATAGCAAAATGGGGTAGCTGAGAGAAAGAACAGTAGCATTGTGGGAGTTGCGAGAGCTATCCTACATGACCAAGGTTGTCGCTGCATTTTTGGGTAGAGGCATGTAACATAGAACTCTACTTGTAGAACTAGATTCCTCATCAGATTCTTGGTATGATCACACAGGAGCGGGCTTTCTCGGGGAGAAAGTTGGATTTGTCTCACTTCAGAATTTTTGGAGCCTTTGTTTACTTCCATATCTCCGAAGATTCGAGGAAGAATCTTGAGTTGAAAACATAGTTGGGGGTTTTTGTGGGTTACATTGAAACTCCAAGCAATTACCATGTGTACTTGCCTTCCCTCAGAATGACAATTTTGCAAAGGGACATAAATTTTGATGAGTAGAAAGTGATGCAATGCTCTCTTGAGAGAGAGCTTCAGATCTCATTAGAAGAGGATATTTTAGTTCTAAAGGAAGAGCCTTGAGAGGAGCCTCAGGGAGTTGTGGAGAATACACAAATGGAGAATCAGAGAGGAGGTAGATTGGAGACATCCACTCAATTATAACCATCCAGAGAAGGTAGAAAAAGAACTAGGGAAGTTGATAGATTGGTGTAGGATGCGAGGGAGAATGAGGGAGCTCCTTCAAAATTGCACAGGAAAAGGAGGTCACCTGAGAGGTACACTGGCTAAATGGATCTAATGACTGAGATTTTAGAGACTAAGCCATCCTATTTTTGAGTAAGTATTAGAGAAACCTATTTGAGTGGATGTAACGGTGGAAGAATATGAATCCATCATAAAGAACAATGTTTGGGAAGTGGTCTCGAGACTACCAGATAAATCAATCATGGGTTCGAGATGGATCTTCGAGGTTAAACATGCAGCAGATGGAATCATAGAGAAGTATAAGGCCATATTTATGGCCAAAGTATTCTCTCAAGTAGAGGGAATTGACTATGAGAAAACATTTTCTCTTGTAGTAAGGTATTCATCCATCAAATCAATTCTTACACTAATTGTGCAAATGGGGTGAAAGATCCACCAGATGGATGTAAAAATGACTTTTCTTAATTGTGTTATTAAGGAGGAAGTGTACAGTGAGAAACCAAAAGGATTTGGGAAATTTGATCGGGAGTCTTATGTGTGCAGACTCAAGAGATCATTGTATGGTCTCAAACAGGCACCCCGAGCTTGCAACACTTGTATCGACAATTATCTCACTGGATTGGGCTTCACCAAAAGTGAAGCAGATGCGAACCTCTATCATATTTTGGTAGAAGTTAAATTGCTTATCATTGTTTTATATGTTGATTATTTAATATTGACAGGTCATGAGTAGTTGATCAGCCCTTGCAAGGAGGATCTTGCAAGGGATTTTGAGATGAAAGACATGGGTCTCATGCACTACTTCCTCGGGCTAGAAGTATGGCAAGGCGATGGGAAATTTTTTGTGTCTCAAGGCAAGTATTCCAACAAGATACTACAAAGATTTCACATGGAGAGTGGTAAGCCCATCGAGACACCTCTAGCGACCAATTGGAGGAAGGAGAATTCCACTTCAGGTGAAGAGGTGGATGCTACCATTTACTGGAAGCATGTGGGTTCATTGTTGTACCTTGTGAATACACTAACAGATATGTGCTATGTAGTCAACCAATTGAGCCAAGTTGTGGTTAGGCCAACCAAATTTTATTGGAAGGCAACGAAGGATGTTTTACAATACCTCAAAGGCACTGCCCAATATGGATTATGGTATAGACAGGAAGAGGGAATGAAGTTGTGTGGATTCATAGATACCACGATGGCTTTACTATGGGAGCAATACCATACCACATGGGTTCACATTAGGAGATATATATTGAGGAAAAAATGACATAATATATTGGGGGATATGTAGGGGGTAAAGGGTTTTTATATTGGTAGGTATACAAAATGGAGCTCAAATTTAATGGAAAAATATAAAGGGGTATTAGAAATGTTAATGAAAAAATGGATACCTACAATATCTAGTGAAAGTAGGGGTTTTTAAATTGGGAATGTTTCTTTGGTTCGTATTGGTAGGGGGTTAAATAATGTGATTTTTAGAGGCATTTTCCATTATGTATTCAAATTAGGGGTATTGTTTAGTATGCCATGAATGCGCGTGATATGTCAAAGGTTCATTCAGTGAAGTACCTGTGACATATGCAGGTTGGGCAGGGATTCCATCCGACCAAAAGAGTACATCAGGTAGAATTTTTGGTTTTGGGTATGTAGTGGTTTCCTGGTACAACAGTAAGCAAATAGTTGTGGCACTCAACTCGGCAGAAGTTGAATACATGGTTGCAAGTCAAGTAGCATGTGAGGTGATATGGATGAGAAAGATACTTATATGACTGTTTGGTAAGAGGATGGATCCAACTTTGATCTATAGTGATAATCAAAGTTGCATAAATCTCTTTAAGAATCCAGTATTTCATGATCGATCCAAGCATATAAATATCCAGAATCATCATTTATGGGACTGTGTGCAGAGGCAGATAATGTTGCTACAATACATTCTGACAGAGGAACAAGATGTTGACATCTTGACAAAGGCCTTGTCTAGAGGGAAGTTCAAATTCCACAAGCGCATGATAGGGGTGGTTGATAATCAATTTCTTGTTAAGAGGGAGTGTTGAGAAGTGTAGCAAGAAAGTCTCAGTGTGATTTTGCCTTGGTCAAATTGTGAAAAATCAAATTTCCACATCAACAGACAACTTTGAGGCAGTTAACTTGTGTGGCATGGCTCTTGTTTCTCAGTTAGATTAGTAAATTCGAGCTAGAGAGCTTCGCGTTCAGTTAAGCATTTGTGATTGCTAAATTTTAGTAATCTGGGTTAGTTATTTCTAGTTGTTTTCAGTTAAACTAGTTCTAACAGTTAATGGAACTAGTGGAAGGTTAGTTGTGTAGTGGGACAACAGTATAACTCAGTGATCATCCAATTAACTGATCAAAGAACTCAAAATAGCTAGTGCATGAAAGTAATTCGAGTTCCTCAATTTTGGTGGAGATTCCAAGACAGTGTAACAAGCAATTGTAAAGTAGTTTGAGTGTACTAGTGTTGCATGCAGCCAGATGATCAATCCTTGGGAATTGTGCAATCAATTGGAGGAAAATTCCTAAAAAATATTGGATAATTCCTCAAGAATTGTGCAAGAAAATAGGGGCTCAAGAAGATGTAAAAATTGACTAAGTCTGGTCCAAAGCTTCTCATTAAGTAGAGAGATAGGCTATTCACTTTCAAGTTGTGCTCATAGTGGGCAAGAAATTGTAATACATTCTATATTCATCTGATTAATGCAAAGAGGCTTGAGGGGTTTTTCCCAATTCAGTTTCCCTAGAAAATTATTGTGCATGTGTGGTTTTTCTTATTGCATGTTTGTGAATGTTGTTCTAAATTGTGAATTAAATTTCGTAGATCAGTAGAGTAGAATTGTGTCTCTTGATTTTAGATTAAACTTCTTGAGCAGTTACAATTCTATCACCATATTTCTACACTCAACACACAAGAGGTCCATAGTTTTTCAAATTGTTGGTATGGGGTCCCCTGGGTCAATTTTGGGTTAAAGACCCAAGTTTTGATGTAAATTTTGACAAAAAGATGTAAAGTCTCCACTAATTGTGGATGCAGAGCACGTAGGTAGATAGGAGTCAAAAAAGGGTTTTTAACCTCATTTATGTAAATTTTGAGTCCGTTTTGAGATCTATCCTTGGTCCACGGACCATGGGACTGTATAAATAGGTGTGTCTTAGGGAGTCTAAGGTAGATAGATGATTTGTCTATGGGTACCACGAATGGAGTCTTAGAGAGTTAGCGCCGAGGAGTAAGTCTTAGAGGAGGAAAAGGCTTTGTAGTTTGTCACACGAAATCAGTCAAGGGTGCGGACACAACTGACCTTCCTAGAAGTCTAAGACATTCTAATGACAAACAAAACAAACTAGAGCTATCCTTCTCTAAACATACATTATGATATGAGAAATCAAGTGTTTCGTTCTTACCTCTGTCCAAACGTTGTTGTAGAAGTCCAAGCTTTGTTGATCTGGATGAGCTCCTCCTTTTCTCCAAAACCTGTAATCACCAACAGTCAAACAATTAAATAGCACCTGATTATAACATAAAACAAAGCATATTCAACACATAGACCAAGGAGTACATGAAATAACCCATAAACAACAAGTTATTGAGAAGAATTGACCAATTTGCATTAAAGGTAATCAAAAGGAACCATTACAACCTGAGCCTTGGTGTTGTGCAAGCTCCTTCCAGGGTCCACAAGAGTCTTCCTCTACTTTGACAAAGCTCACCCACTTCCAAATAGAACAAGTAAAGATGACAATCTCTCCTCACAAGCTTCTAAATGGGAGTCCTAATTCCTGCAGCATTTACCCTTAGAAATCTATAGCTTTCAACCTCCTTCCTTCTGGCCCAATGCCTCTTTTTATAGTGCTCAAGAGGAAGTTAATCAGGTCCACCATCAATGGGATAGTCCCCTCTTTGGATGGGATCACTCCCTTATTGATGGGATAAGTTCCTCTTTGATAGGAGTGCATGAACCATCTGGAGGCGCTCAATACACATCAAACAACCTTCTAGAATGCTCTAGAAATGACCACAAGTAAGTTTTTGAAGATAAAACTTGCGCATTTTAACCTTTTCAGAGGGACGCACCTGCCCCTTTAGATACAGAGCGTCCTTGGACGCAGACCTTATGAACAAAAGGTGCGTACCCGCAGGCAAGGCTTGAGAGAACCTACGTACCCAGAGATAAACATATTTATAAAGACTTTCTCTCTTTCTTGGAGTTTGACACGAATAGCAGAGGCATAAGACTTGCTCAAGAGGGTAGTATGACTGTTGATAGAGCCATACCAACTGTAAATAGCCATGGTGACATTTTTTAGTGTAACAGATTGCCCCCTAAAGTGCGAAGCCTGGAATAGATTAAGGTTTTGTATTATCTAGGAAGGGTGAAGCGCTTTATCATTTCGAGGATTATCTCATGGAGAACCTGGTCAGAACCTGCAATTTTCAACACAAAATACATGGATAAGATTATATCATCACTGAGGTAGGCATTCCCATACTCAGATAAAAACTTTAACTAACAGACTAACTACTCTGATACAGGAATGATTTTGCAGTACATCATAATCATAGACTTTTGTAGACACAGTATGGACGCAGCCATCTGTTTATGATTAGTCTACTTAGATGATGAATACAAAATTCCTCGCAGCTTGGATGGTAAAGATTTGATCCAGGGTCTTCATTCCTACTTCTCGAATTGGTACGATTCTAGCCATGCGAATAAATGAGTTGATGTCGAACATGGTAGAAACCACTTGATTACCAGTCGATGATGTAAACTGTTAACAAGCGTGAGAGAGACCACCAGTAATGTCAATGGTTCTCAAAGTACCCAGTACAATCCATGAGATGTGAGTGAATGAGTTGATGTCGAACATTTCACGGAATCCTTTGATCGAAAGTCAATGATGTAAACTGACGTCAAAGGCGAGAAACCTGCCATTGATGCATGCAGATTTCAAGGCACTGACGATTTCTAAGTCATCTCTCTAGATAATGTGCTGATGTCGATAGAAAGTGACCCGTTGCGGGCAAGCCCACAACACGAAATCATTGTTCAAGTTGAAGAAATATTGCTGTAAGGACTGACTCAGGGATGGTCAAATGGATGACAAGTATTTTGCAGATGAAAGTTTTGTTTGCAGACCTCTTGGACACATAACGACACGACAGATGGTTTGGTGTTAAATAACTCAAAGTTAATCCCCGGAACCCGGTTGAAGACTTTCAAAAGTGGTTTGATCGACTGTGAGGTAAAAGATTTCCCAACCCAGGTGAATGAAAAGTGTCGTGTCCAAGAGAGGTAATAAAGTTTCTTTTGAGACAAAAGGTAACAAATAGGCTCATTCTTCTCTCTTTTCCCCCACCATTTCTGGCAAGTACCTCTTTATTTTTAACAAGCTTGAGGAGGATAACATATGCTTGATTATAAGCTCATCCTTCGGATGAGTCCAACCCAGTTTTGATTTGAACCCTAGGAAGGAATGGTTCGTTCCTGTTTGTAATTGAACAGGTCCTTTACTGTGAAATGTTTAACGAGCCCAGTATATGAGAAACTCGGTGTTTTTCAATTTTAGAGAGTCTGAAAAACTTAAGGAAACTCCAAGTTGAACTTTTTCGTAAATTTGTGTCCCTCAAGCCCGAAAAAGTATAAAATAATACCTGGGGGAACCGCTTGATCTTGCGACCAAGGAGTACTTTCATAATTAGTGTCACTGACCTGAAAAGTAAAAAGCGATCAAGGACACGTCATTTTATTTCCGTATCGAGTTTGAAATGACAAAAACACGGCAATCTTTTCCTGATTTTACGGTCAAAAAAGAGCTATAAGGGGACCGTCTTTTAATTCCGTTTTAACGAGTGTAAAAGAAACGCTCGGCAATCTTTTCATGTTTTAGGAGTCAGAAAAGGGCTTAAAAGATGACTCTGATATTTTGTTTGTGAAAAAATGACAATTTTCCCTCTAAGTCCCTTTGTCCTGCACAAAAGCGACACATTACTCATACCTGTTTAAGATAGGCAAAAATTCATCGAAAAACATCTTTTCATGGTGAAAAATGAACAAATTCATCCAAAAAACCTATAAAAAGACTTTTTACCATGTCATTTTTACCGTTTGACTGTTGAGGTTGAAAAAAGAGCTTTTGACAAGAAAATTCCCGTGGTCGCTGCGGAAAATCCGACCGTTAGAATCGAACGACGTCTCTTCCAGGTATTTCACAACATCCTCCTTGTCAATTTCATCCGTTTAGAATTTTGTTTTAAGTTTCATTTTTTATTTTTGGGGGGTTTTGGGTTTTGTAAACCGCCCTGCGGGGGACGCAGGTTTCCTAAAGGCTGGCCTGCGTCCCCCGACTTTTTCCTACACAGGGAAAAGGTCGGGGGACGCAGGTTACCTTCAGGCCACCTGCGTCCCGGCGCACTGTGCGCCAAACGCGGGGTGCGTCCTCCGCAAAACGCAGGTTTTGAAACCCCAAACTCCCAAACTAACCATTGAAATTTCTCAAACTTAATTTTAATGCCTGTTTGTTCATGTGTAGGGCACTTATCATGCTGGATTGGAGAGAAAGAGAGCATGAGGAGGTTGATGAAGCTGCAATCAATCATCAACCTTCCCTCGATGCCCTAAGAGGATGTGGATTATACAAATACTGGGCCATACCCGGTATGAGAGCTCAGGTAAGATTCTTGGAGTGGCTGGTCAAGAGATGGAACGTTCAAGAGCAATGCTTTTATATCGGCGGGCAACAACTCGAGATAGAGCCTGCTGACATTTACTTTCTTACTGGCTTACCGAATAGAGGTGAGCAACTCAATCTGGCTGGGACTAGGTCGGGTGGCCAATCCCTTGATAGTCTCCGAGCAGATTGGTGCCTACCTGATCGAGAGCATAAGAAAGGCATAGAGATTAAATATGTCTCTCAGCGTGAACTCATGGTCTTAGCTTTCACTGTGACCAGGATTTGTGGCTCAGCCACTTTACATATTGCTACTGGGTCTCAATTTCGGATGGCAATTGATTGTCTCCAAGGCACCATTTTCAACTGGTGTGATGCGTTGTTGGCTAACTTGAAAGCCCAACTGACCAAGGCAAAGACCGGGAGACTAAAGACCTTTGGATATGGGCCTATAGTTGTGAGCTTTGCCCTAGAGAGGATTCCAATGTTGATCCCTCAGCATCTCACTGTTGATATTTCGGGTCCTCAGGAGCCAAAGCTGGTACGATGGGTTGCGGTGATGGCCCGGCATCCGGACGAGGGTGCGGCAGTTGTTCGATTCACTGACAGTTATTTTCACTGGTTAGAGGACCAGGTGTTTGCGATTCAGGACTTTCCGTATGCCGGAATAGATTTTCGAGGTGATCCGGACATGGTTCTTCCACAGGGAGAACAATGGGATGACAGAGGTACTTTATTTTTCACGAGTTTTCAAATTATGTATTTTTTTTGTTTTTTATATATATCGTCTCAAAACTGACAGTAAAATTTTCAAAATGCAGATGTTGGTCCACAGCGTCCAGCCAACCTCCGGCCTTTCGAGAGGCGACATCCAGTTGCACCGGTACCGGCCCCACAGGACGCGGCGGCTGCAGAGGTACTAACTGAGTTGGAGCATGATCTACAGCGTCTGACGGTGGATATACCGGAGACTTCTATGGATGATATTCCTATCAGACTTCAGCGCTACGTAGTCGCGGTCCCTGGACCGTTCAGGAGATTTTTGCGCAAGGTAGCCCGTGCAGTGGTGTCGTATAGGGAGCACCACCAGTGACTGGCTAGTCACTTTGTAGACACATGTGACATTTTGAATTTTTGTACTTATCATTTTGCCGATCATAAGGTGTTTTTCAACCTATGATCGAAGACGATGTATATTTTTTGACACACTCCTATCTATATATATATCACTATTACCGGCTTATCTTGTTTAACATGTATGATGAAATGTTTTTAAATTTACTTGCATGATTATCTTAAATGTCTGTCCAACACTCGAGAAGAAATTGCATCTGCTAATGTATTTAAGGACCTTGGAATATGCTGATATTCAATGTAATCAAATTCACGTTCCAAGAGACGCACTCTCAAAAACAACCTTAATAACACAGGATTTCTAATGGCATAAACTCTATTAAGTTGTAATACAACAAGTTCAGAATCTAACCTCACTATCAAACGTCGAATTCCAAATGAAATAGATTCGGATAATAATTCAACCACTGCACTGTATTCTGCAATGTTATTCGTTGTTTGACCGAGGCTTACCCCATGCATAGAAACTAACTCGTCAGAGGGTGAATAGATAACCCAAGCTGCGGAAGAGATATTCCGTGTACTATGACAAGCACCATCAGCAAATCCAATGTATGTTTGGAGGGGCGTCGACATCTACAATATCAAGAGAAAAACCAAGATAAGCCAGAATAATGACGAAAAACACACTCACTAAGCTAAGCACACTGACTAACTAACAATCATACTAGCTAGAAAGAAAACCTAACCTAACTAAAAATTCTCCATACCCACCATTTAAGCATAATACCTCTTTAGGTAAAGTCCATTTCTGGGTTTATCCAAAGAGTCCCCATCAAAATCTACCAGCTCATAAGCCCCTTTTGCTAGCTTTCGCTTTACAATATAGGGTCCATGCCACATAGGAACGAATTTTCCAGCACCTAGCTTATCGTTAGCTTGATCATATAAAAGCACTAGGTCTCCCTCCGAGAAACTTCGAGGGGTCACATTTCTATCATACTGAGCTTTCATTCGCTTCGCGTGAGTCTCGATTGCCAATGCAGCGTCACGTCGAGTCTCATCTAATTTGGCTAAGTACAATAAACGTTTCTCCTCTTCGAAAGTAGCTGGAAGTAATTCGACAGCCATTTGAAGTGATGGGATTTCACATTCAATGGGTAACACTGCTTCTAAGCCATAAACTAGCTGGAAAGGAGTGAACCCTGTTGAGGTTTTCACTGAGGTTCGGTATGCCCATAGCGCCGAAAATAACATGTTGTGCCAATTCGACCAATGAATACCAATGGTTCGTCGGATCATGATAACCAGAACTTTGTTGATAGACTCAACCAAACCGTTGGCTTGCGGATAATAAGGAGTAGAGCTGTCATGGCGCAAACCAAGCTGGCTTGTAAGTTCAGTCATCATGGTGTTTCGAAAATGGCTCCCATGGTCAGCAATAATTGCTTGTGGGACACCAAACCTAGTTATTATATGATTGAATATGAAAACTGCAGCTGTTTTGCCGCTTGCATCGAATGTAGGCATCGCCTCGGCCCATTTAGTGAAATAATCAACCGCGAGGATGATATACGCATGCCCCCCGGCCGAGTGAGGGTTACAAGTAATAAAGTCGATACCCCATTTGGCGAATGGACCAACGGCAATTATAGGGTGGAGAGGAGCAGGTGGTGCGCGCATCTTTCGATCAAACACTTGGCAGTTGTGGCACTTCCGGACTACAATGATACAATCTTTAAACATAGATGGCCAGAAGTAACCAGCGCGCAACACCTTCTGAGCGGTGGCATACCCAGACATATGACCGCCACATGCTCCAGAGTGAAAATCATTCAAAACTCTCTCAGCCTCTTCGTGAGTTAGACAACGTCGAAAAACTAAGTCTGCCCCCGGCGATAAAGTGTATCTCCAATAATTTTGTATTGCTGGGATTGAAACCTAATTTTTTGACGTTCCGCTTTTGAAGCTTCAGGCCGAAAGGTTTGGGTTTGGAGATAGATGATTATATCTCCGAACCACGGATCTAAAGTACTGATAAGAAACAAAGATTCGTCCGCAATGGACTCTTCTGCCACAGTCTCTGTGTCAGTACGCGGGAAATCACACATCAATTCCGCAAAAACTAAGGATTTCTTAGACTTGGACTTCTCGAACTCCAAGTCGAACTCTTGCAAGATAACGATCCATTTAGAGTACTTGCCCCCTAGCAATTGTTTTGTCAAAATGTAAATCATAGGGTTGCAATCCGAAATAACTGTAGTTTTACGGAGAAGAATGTAGTGACGAAAACGCTGGACAGCTTGAATGGCTGCCAGGGCCAATTTCTCCACATGCGAATATTTTAACTCAGTGGGATTTAAGGTTCGACTGAGATAATATATCACATGTTCTGCTCCGAATTCATCTTCTTGAACTAACACCATTCCAATGGTGGAATGTGAAGCTGCGAGGTATAAGAAGTAGTCCTGGTTGTAGTTGGGAGGATGCAACAACGGTGCATGGGTCAACGCGTGTTTAAGTGCATCAAAAGATTGTTGGGCAATCTCGTCCCAAAAGAATTGAACGTTCTGTTTCAACAACCGTGTAAAACCTTTAGTGACCTCGGCGTAGTTTGGGATGAATCGACGTAAAAAGTTCGCTTTCCCCTGCAAACTTTGGAGTTGGCGCAAACCCGAAGGAGGAGGCAATTTGATGATTGCCTCGACTTTCGACGGATCGACGCGAATGCCGGCTTTTGAAACAACAAATCCCAGCAATCGACCTGTTTCTATACAGAAAACACACTTGTGGGGATTCAACCGAATTCAATAATGCCTACACCTCATAAAGATTGCTCGTAGGTGGTCAAGGTGATCAGCTCGTCATAAAGAATGAGCAGGCAAATCATCGAGATACGGTTGCACAATGTGCTTGATGTCGTGAAATGCGTAAGACATCGCCCGTTGAAAAGTGGCCTCGGCATTCTTAAGCCCAAAAGGTAATTTGCAATAAGAAAATGTTCCCCATGGACAAATGAATGTCATTTTTGGTTGGTCGGCAGGTAGAATATTGATTTGATTATAGCCCGAAAAACCATCCATGAAGGAAAACATTTCACTTCCGGCACAATCATCAATAATTTGATCGATATAAGGCATAGGATAGTTGTCTTTTGGACAAGCTCGATTGATATCCCTATAGTCGATACAGATTCTTATTGTTCCTTGTTTCTTATTGACCGGAACAATATTCGATACCCAATCCGTTAACGGGATCGGATAAATGAAACCTGCTTTCAACAGCTTTTCGACTTCTGCTTTAATCGCAGCCGCTTTTCGAGGGTGAATCTGATGCAACCGTTGCCGGATGGGTTTAGCATCCGGGTAGGTTTTGATTTCATGAACAACAATGGCAGGATCGATTCCCGGCATTTCCTCGTAAGACCATGCAAACACATCGCGGAATTCTTGGAATAGGGCCTTGTAAGTTTGGATTTCTTCTTCTGTACATGCGGCACCTATATGAATGTTCTCCTCAATTCTGGGCTTCACTGAAATATCAATGGGAATAGTACGAGAAATATTCCCTAAATTCAACTCTGAATCAGAATGTTTCGTTGGATCCTGAGCGTCTTTGACATATTCAGCGGTAAAGATAGATGAAAAATCATTTTCAAATGCATCATCCTTAGGCAAAAACGAAGATCTGTGATGAAGATCTTCCCATGGTAGATCGTCTACACTTAGGATTTCGCGAAGTTGTTCGTCAGATGACATGACTTCAGGAAACGCTATCCGTTCTAAGGTTGAGGTGAAAAGTGATTCTTCACTGACCACATTCATTTGGTCGACTTCGGTTGAATGAAAATCGGTAAAAGACATGAGAGCTTCATAAGCAATTTCATATGGACTCAAAGGCATAGCAGTACCGAATGAGTCTATCTCAGAGTCAGATGGGACATACCAAGGATCATCATAAATAATGTTTTCTGATGTAATCATATGAATTGTTGCAAACGAAGGTTCTACGCTGAGTGGAGGGAGAGGAAAAGTTCCCAGTAAACCGGAATCCTTAACTAAACCTACACCAACGTCCCTATAAGGGATTGTCGTCTTACCGACATGCTGGATACTCTCTGAAGAGGCTGGGTCGGATGAAAAGTATGTCAGCTGATCAATAGTCACGATCTTACCGTTATGTGGAAACTTAATTACTCTGAAGACCGATGAAACGACCGCTGTCATAGCATATGACCAACTTCGACCCAAAAGAAGGTTGTAGTCTAGAGGGGCATCAACCACTTCCACATCCAGACTAACGGTTTTACCTTCTACCCCTATAGGAAATTCCTGTAGAATACCAAACAGACGGAACCCACGGCCATCAAAGGCCTTAAGGATGGTGGGGGATTGGTTCAACGAAGGAGAACCAAGGGATCTCCAACATTGAATTGACATAATACACGTAGAAGCTCCCTCATCAATCACAGTTCGATGAATAGGCCTGTTTTTGACTATCACTGGAATTTGGAAAGCCATTTGATGGGGGAGTCGTGGTGTACTATTTTCTAGATCGAAGATCATTAGATTCGGATCCTGAACGTCAACAGCTCCTATAGCCGACAAAAGCAATTTTCGTTGTGCTGGACATGATTGCAGCACTTCTAACGCCGACATTGCTGAGGGTGAAACAGCTAAGTCCTCAACAATGTTGTAATTCTGGGCCGCTCTCGCATGTGGATTGAAAGCAGACCTTCGAAGTACACCCTTGGCGGGCGGTTTAATTACTAAGTCTGGGTTAGGTTTCTCGATCTGTAGTGGATCGGAACCAGGAGCTGAGGTTGATGGGTTAGAGTGAGAAGATTCTGCTTCCTTACCATCAACAGGATTCTTACTACCATAATCTTGCGATCGAGTCGCAATCCTCACATGAGACATCATCAAAATGGGTTCTTCACTGGCATTCGAGGAAGAACCTATCATCTTATTCTCCTGCTCCGGAAATGGATTTTTTAACACAGCAGGAGTGGGAGAACCTTTGACTATTTTCACTACCTCGGCCCGATGAGGGCAATCTCTTGTAAAATGATCCTCTTCACAAATAAGACAAGGATATCGAGGTTTGCGCTTTTCGTCATTGGTTTCCGACTTTTTAGTTTTCTCCTTCGGAGCCTTGTCTGCTTTAGCCTTCTTCTTCCCTTTCTTCTTTCCACCGTTTTTTGATTTGGCCGTGGATGACTCTACAGCGTGAATATCGGCGGTAAGTTCAGGAGAAGACTCTCCTGTCGGGGAATCGGGCAAAGTGATAATAGGAGTAGTTGAAGCCTTGGAAGACTTCTTCTTGCTCTTTGTATTCACGATACCAATCATACCATCAGCGGCATGAGATCCCGAAGGAGCAGCAGCGATTTGGTTCGACTTTGGAAGATCCGGAATCTTCTCGTGTAATGTACCCGACTGCGTGTAAACTAAGTCAAGGTATTGTGCCTGAGCAATGACTTGCTCCTCAGTAACTACTCCGGCCTTAGCTACATCTTCAGTAATCCTTGGTAATAATGATTTAACAAACCATTCAGCTAAGATTTGGTCCGGGATAAAAACTTTCACTAGCCTTCTTCGACGTCTCCACTCATGAATGTGATCTGAAATATACGTGGAGGTTGATTGTTTTAGTGAAGTTAATAACTCCGTACCGTTATCATATCTGACTGGTAACTGAAAGTGAGTTAAGAACGAGGTAGCTAACTGGCTAAAATTGTAAAAAGAGGCCCGTGGTAACTCAATGTACCACTTGGCCGCGAGACCAATGAGTGTACGCTGGAAAAGACGTAAGCGGATCGAATCATCCGAGATGGAATTTGAAGAACACCAGAGGTGGTAAGTCATCACGTGATTGGACGGATCCTCTCCAGACTTACCTTCGAACTTGGGTATATCGCTGGGCAACTTATTTGGCATTGGCGGCCAGAACGGAAGATATTGAATTGGATCGTTCGTTAGACGCGTCAAGTCTGGTAAATCCAAAGTTGCGATAAACGGTAACTGCCGGTTAGGATCTCTAAAACTCTGGGTCACAATACCGGCCCCAGGAGGAGGATATCCAGGATAACTAGGAACAGGAGTTGCATTTGGGATATTATATCCTCCTGGAAAACCAGGATTAATCGGACCATACTGGGGTTGCTGAGGTTGTTGATAAGTGTACCCAGGATACGGTTGATACTGGTAAACCGGTTGTTGGACAGCTTGCCCAGGTTGATACTATCCCTGGTACGGAGGTTGAACAAATTGAGGTTGAGCAGTAACAACCGTACTTATACCAGGTTGGCCTACAGGCATTTGGACTGTGGTTTGAATCGTAGATCCAGACAACGGTACAGATGTCTGAGGAGTGGTTACAGAGACAGTAGAAACCGGAGCCGTCGATACTCCAGAAGTAAGTATGGTAGATGTGGCGGTAGTTGCAGCAGTCGTTTGAGATGGAGTACTAGGTGCAATTGGCGGCTGAGTAACTACCGAAGTTACAGAGGTCTGAATACTTGACTGGACAGGTTCGGTTGCTGGGGTGGACCAGAAACTACAGGTTGTCCTGCTTGAGGTACCGACTGTATACTTGGCTGCAACATCTGTTGACCCTGTGACGGATCCCACACTAACATTCCAGGGTATTGACCCATAACAGGTTGAGGGTACTGAGATCCATAGCCGGATTGAGGGTAGGATTGATAACTGTAAGGTGTAGTCCCCATACCTTGACCATATGATTGACCTTGAGGTGGTTGATAACCTTGACCTGAGTATTGACCTTGAGGTTGATAACCTTGAGGTAAATACGGGTACTGGGGTTGACCTTGACCTTGAGGTTGGTATCCTTGAGGTTGATACCCTTGGGGTTGATACCCTTGGGGTTGCCATCCTTGAGGTTGCCATCCTTGAGGTGGATATTGATACTGAGGTTGACCTTGGGGTACATATTGAGGCTGGGGTTGACCTTGAGGTATGTATTGCCCCATAGGAGCGTACTGACCTTGAGGTTGCCCCCCAGACACGAATGGAGTACCTTGAGGTTGCCCCCCAGGCATTAATGAAGGCTGCCCCCCAGGCGGTAATTGGCCACCTTGAGGTTGGGTAATGGGAACTGAACCTGACATCATGTAAATGTCTCCTACACCCAATGGTACATTACCACTGTTTCCAACTAATGACCCATGATCAACGGGTTGAGGAGATGCTCCAGCAAAGGTACCAGAAAGAGATTGATACCCAGTAGGAACAGAAGGACCGCCATGTAAAAAAGATTTAGGACTTTGTGTAAACACCGATGACTGACCAGACATATTTACAGGAGTATGAATACCTCCAGGTGGAAAAGGAGTACGAGGTGTGGAAAAACCTAAACCAAAGTTGTCTAAATAATTGGTTAACGAAAGGTACCAAGTAGTACTTCTAGGAGGACTGTAAAAGATAGATTCACGCTCCCTTAGATCAAGGGTAATTTGATCTTCAGGATCAGAGACGCCTATTTCTTCCTCTGGAACAAGTTCTTCAATAGCAATCAAACCAACAGGAAGATTTTCGGTGATAATTCTTTCTATTCTCGGTGAATCAGGAACACTAGGAGTCGGAGTAACAGGTTCGGATATTTCTGGTTCTTCGCCTGTATCACTAGCAGACGAAAAACTACCAACAAGCTCAGAAATTGTAACAGTTTCAGGATTATAACCTGTCTCTAAACTTTGGTAATCTGGATGGACTACCAAGGAAGATTCTCCTTCTTCAGGTGAACCTACTCTACTGCCACTAGGAGGAGTTACAAGGACCTTTAAACCTTCTAAATGACTGGACTCGTCTTGAGGAGGTTCACCCCTAAGTTTACGGGATCTTCTCAACAATTCGGCCACAGAAACAACTTCAGGAGACTGGCCCCGAATTCTACGGGACTGTCTCGGTAATTCCGCCACAGCTAAAAACTTTTAACTACTACACACGAAAACAAAATAAAATTTCAAATCAAATCACCTAAAGTCTCTAAAGAACCAAACAAATTTGAATCACACGCCTAAAGAATCTAGGGCGTCAAACCAAACACAAACAGTATTCTTCCGGACCAAAAGCGCTAGTTGGTGATTAGGCCCAACCTCGCTGGATTCAGTACAGAAATGGCGGGTGGAACAGTTACGCCGACAACCTGCTTAATGAATAGACTGGACCAAGTTCCTCCACTTTAACCGTCTCGAGTGAAGTGAACCCCCCAGAAAATCCAAGTGAGTATAGCCGACGTCTGCTCCAGGTACAGTGGGACCTCCCCTCCACCGTCACCTTGGGTAGAATCCTAGAGATTATGGTCACTAAGGTTACCAACGGCCACAAGTACACCTGGGGGAACAGTCTAAACTCCGACAGCACGCAAGGGCAGAGTAGCAAGCTCAATCCCCTTACCGGCTCCTTGACAGTAATCCAAGGTTTACCGATAAGTGACCCCTGGCTCCTCGACAATGGTTAATCCGAGGTTTACCGTTTGTAATACGTACTGTCTGGCGTCGTTCCCAACGAGGGGGGAATGATCCCCTCACTGGTTCGGACACGAGCTCGTGCTTCTCCTTTAAGAGGAGCTTTCCCAGAGTGTAAATGTAACAATTGGATTTGATTCTATCACAAGATCGACTACTTGTTTGGTTTTACTGTCTTGGAGAGTTAATTACTCACCTACTCCAAGACACTAGCCTGATCTAAATTGATGCTTCAGAGCCCTAGAAAATAAAAGTTACTAGTTCAATTTTACTTTAAGCGTTACTTTTACGGTTGTTCTTTAAAGTCACAAGGTAATGGAAGTGAAACCAATGGTGTGTAGACTCGACTCCAACCACTACAAAGATGCACCTAAGATGATCTATGCTACTTTTGCTTTTTCAATGAAATTCTTAACTAAGAGAGTTGAGAGAATGCAATTTTTAGAGAAAACAACTTCCTTAGAAAAGACAATCAAAGAAACAATTCTCTTTTTCTTTTCAAGCACACAAACATAACCACTCTTTACTTGCACGAAAAACTCTTTTTCTTTCAAAACTTTCAAAGCTACTTGAAATAAAACTTTTCAAAGGAGATGTTTTTGTATTTTCTCTTTGTAATAAAGCATGTAAACCTACCTTTAACAAAAAACAATCTCAAAAGCTACAAAACTATGAAAACTTGACTCACAAGCAAATCAAAAGAGAGATTACTCTAAGCAAACCTAACAAGGCAAAAGCTCACAAAGACGATTCTAGGTTGTTTTACTTGATCAAAATCAAATCAAGGACCAGCTAATGCAGAATCAAAAGACTAGTCAAAACAAAACTCAAATCTTTTTGTTCTTTTCGTAAAATGGAATTCAAGACTTAAACAACAAGCACTTCGAAATTGGCCCAAAAGACAACTTGATGGTAAGTTGCTCCTACAGGTAGACTTTATAACAGGTCTGACTTCTTAGAATGTTGAAAAAACCAGAGAGATCTAAGGCTTGACAACTCCTACCGCTAAAGTCACTACAAGACCTACTCAAAAATCAAACCCTAGGGCTTACACTTCGACGAAATCCACTAAAACACTCAATGCTATTGAAACCAGTTCAGGTGAAGATTCTAGACAAGGGACTGATGAATCTGGGCAGAAAAAACTAAGAAAAAACAAAATCTAAGAGCAAAAAAGGCAAAAAGTGGAATTTTCTTAAATTTTGGCAGGGGACGCAGGCAACCCGTTAGCACAGGTGCGGGCCCGCTCTGTGCACATAGCAAAAGTGTGTCCAGGGACGCACTGTGCAGCACTTAGAGGGTGCGTCCTACTGAAAAACTCAAGAAAACTCAAAATAAAACTAATCCTAAGCTAACCCACCCAGAGACAAGGTCACAGAGCCAAAACCAGAAAAATAAACCAATTTTCTCAAAGCAAAGTTCAAACAAAAGAAAAGACTCTTCTCATCAATGGAATCTATCCCCAGCGGTGTCGCCAATTTGTCACACGGAATCAGTCAAGGGTGCAGACACAACTGACCTTCCTAGAAGTCTAAGACATTCTAATGACAAACAAAACAAACTGGAGCTATCCTTCTCTAAACATACATTATGATATGAGAAATCAAGTGTTTCGTTCTTACCTCTGTCCAAACGCTGTTGTAGAAGTCCAAGCTTTGTTGATCTGGATGAGCTCCTCCTTTTCTCCAAAACCTGTAATCACCAACAGTCAAACAATTAAATAGCACCTGATTATAACATAAAACAAAGCATATTCAACACATAGACCAAGGAGTACATGAAATAACCCATAAACAACAAGTTATTGAGAAGAATGGACCAATTTGCATTAAAGGTAATCAAAAGGAACCATTACAACCTGAGCCTTGGTGTTGTGCAAGCTCCTTCCAGGGTCCACAAGAGTCTTCCTCTACTTTGACAAAGCTCACCCACTTCCAAATAGAACAAGTAAAGATGACAATCTCTCCTCACAAGCTTCTAAATGGGAGTCCTAATTCCTGCAGCATTTACCCTTAGAAATCTATAGCTTTCAACCTCCTTCCTTCTGGCCCAATGCCTCTTTTTATAGTGCTCAAGAGGAAGTTAATCAGGTCCACCATCAATGGGATAGTCCCCTCTTTGGATGGGATCACTCCCTTATTGATGGGATAAGTTCCTCTTTGATAGGAGTGCATGAACCATCTGGAGGCGCTCAATACACATCAAACAACCTTCTAGAATGCTCTAGAAATTACCACAAGTAAGTTTTTGAAGATAAAACTTTCGCATTTTAACCTTTTCAGAGGGACGCACCTGCCCCTTTAGATACAGAGCGTCCTTGGACGCAGACCTTATGAACAAAAGGTGTGTACCCGCAGGCAAGGCTTGAGAGAACCTGCGTACCCAGAGATAAACATATTTATAAAGACTTTCTCTCTTTCTTGGAGTTTGACACGAATATCAGAGGCATAAGACTTGCTCAAGAGGGTAGTATGACTGTTGATAGAGCCATACCAACTGTAAATAGCCATGGTGACATTTTTTAGTGTAACATAGTTGAGTGCGCAGAGGCCTAGAGTAGTGTCCGTAGCTGAGTGTGTAGAGGCCTAGAGTAGTGTCTGCAACTGAGTGCGCAGGGAAGTTTTGAGTCTGTAACCTTATACTGAAGATCAATAAAGAAGATCATTGGAGAAATTCATATGTTTTATATGTTTCCTTCTCTTGTTTATATTTGTGATATATGTTATGATGAGATAATGTCTTTATGAAATAATGATGTATTGATGTGCGACTCTACTAGATAAATCTTATTATTTGAACACAATGCGTGTTAAGTATTTACGCGAAGGTTATAATACTTTTTGTTAATTTTATTAAGCACTTAAGCAAATTTTAATGGATTTTGATCTTAGGCTAGTCTATGATGCGCGTAATTAGATAACCTAATTGTTAAAGTTTCGCAGAAGCCGATCATAGACCTTCGCGGAGGTCTAGAGGCCATTGGAGGGAAATTACAGCACCAAGCCCTAAGGGCTTAGAGATATGCACAAAGGTAGATCTAAGACATAAAAGGACATCACACTACTACTTCGGTTGAGACTTCAGTCCGCGCTACGCAGATTGATGCCGAAAGGGCCGGTAGTGTAGGGTTTTGTTTGGCACAACTAACTCTAAACTTGGGTCAGGACCCTCTAAGCCAACAAATGGTTCTGTTGCCGGGACCGAGATCTGCATAAATAGATGTGTGATGTCGCATCCCTGGAATCCGACCAAAAAGGAAATTGAGAAGTGGTTGGATAGAAAGATCCACGAATTCGCAGTGCAAGAAAACAGGAATCCGCATCTCTCAAAATAACAATGGTTGAACAGATATTTGTACACAGAAATACACGAAATTTTCTTTTGCACCTTCCTAATCAAGTTATACGAGTGGATAGCTAAATTGGCAGATGGCCAAGGAAGGTGGAGACTAGATGATCCAATAGTGTGGACTCCAGAATTAGTGTGGAGGCTGGAAGCTTCTGAAGATAAGATCACGCGTGTTGTTGACCACTGGCTTGATCAAGTCATAGGAGGATTTTTGACACAATTAACTGTTGATACCTCAATCAACCACAGTGTCGCAGACACTTCTTCAAAGGGCCGCGAGGTAAGTATCTAAGATCTTTGAATACCTGGATTAAGATTCTATTGTGTGAAAAATGGGTTATCCCATTGCCTTGATGTTCGGAGCTACACAAAGTGGAAAGCTTTTCAGAGATCGAGGGGAAAACAGGGCCTGAATATAGCCTGTTGATTGGGCCTCCTTCGAGTGATGACGAAGGAAAGGTACAGGCTTCACCATGAAGTGTTGTACAACTGATAAGGCAGGGTTTTCTATGAATTCATCATTCATCCACTCCACCTCCACAGCACGCAACTTCGCCCACATCGCCACCACCACCGCCGCCATTCAACATGTCGAATATGATGAATTTTCCAGTTTTCAAGGGTATAGGGAGTGAGGATAAAAATCAATTTTGGTTTTTTGTGGATACTGTGTAGACATCGCAACAAATTATGGATGAAAATATGAAGGCGCAGTTGGTTACCACTTTGCAGGATCGCGCACTGACATGGTACGTCAAGTCTTGCACTGATAATCCTTTGGCGTCGTTAGCAGACACTAAAGTCGCTTTAAATAAAGAATTCAGTAAGCCTAAGTCTGACTTGCAATCAGTAGTTGGATTCAACGAAAGCATGATGAGGGCTAGTGAAACGCCCTGGGAGTTAGATCAAAGATTGAAGTGTGTGATCCGCGAAGCTAATATGCAGCTCACAGATATTCAGCACCACGAGTGGTTTATAGCCTCACTCCTACCCCACCTAAGGATTGCTTTATCATAGTAGAATATAGGGACTCAAGCAAAAGACCTGGAAATTTCAACGATATTGCATGAAATGCCTATTTAGGATGCGTCTTTGGGAGTTCAACAAATTCACTCGCAGTTGCAGAACCTCTGCTTGGAATTGCAAAGCTTGAAAAAAGAAAAGGAGGCTAGGTCGGATGTGTGCGAGGAAGTCTAGTGCCTCAAGTGTAAGAACCAAGGGCATGGCAAAGATCATTTCCCTTTCTTTGTGAATTATATCATGGGGGGGACCAATTCCCCTAAGGCAGGAAGCTCCAATAGGACCAAGTACGGGACCCACACTATGGTGCTTTATTTGCTAGGTGGCCGGAAAACATGTAACAAAAAATTGTCATTTGCTGCAAAAGTTTGTGCAAACACCACTACAATTATTTTGTGATTTCTAAAAATTAATGGGCCACGATGAGCACCACTGCCATAGTTATGAATTGGTGATGGAAAGGACGCATGTGTATCAAATGCAAACAGAAACTTGGCCTCTGGATCAGGGCGTTGGGGGAGCGCGTGGAGGATATCAGGGGTGCAGACGCGGTCAACGAGGAGGAGGACCTGGTAGAGTTTGTGATAGGTTATTTTCTATAATTGTAGGACGCCATGGCAATATGCACGGGAGTGTCAGAATCAGACGCACCTGTCATGTCAATACTACACTCGATTTGACCATATGATAGAAGAATTCCCTGTGATGATAGCCAAGATGCAAGAGAAGAAGGTGCAGCCTCAGCATCCTATGAAAAACTTACAAATGATGAGGACTGAGCCTCGCAAGGAGGATCCCAATGTGAATATCATACTGAGAAGCGGGATTGTGACTGGTGACGATAAAGGAAAACAACTTGAAGAGCATGGGTGGGTCTGCAAGGCCCTAGAAAAGGAAGTTGGCTTCGATCTAAAATGCGCAAAGGAAACTTTTATGGAGGCGAAGAAAATATTCGCTGAGGCATCTACCTCAGGAAGTCAAGACAAACTGCTAGAACCCAGCGCGCCCACAGAGATTGATCCCTCTATACTCACCACATTCCGGGAAACCTACATGAAACTTATGCGCTATAGTAAGGCTATGAAGGGCTTACAGGAGTTGATAAACAAGTGTGCTAGTAAAGACAATTATATTGATGGACATCGCATAGTAAGAAAAATTGGCAAACATAAGGCAAGGACAGGACGCGAGATGAGGCTCACCATACAGATAGGAGAATATGAGATGGACCAGGTTATTTGGTATCTGGGGCCTAACGTGAACGTTATACCCAAACAGACATGGGAGAGAATGGGGAGACCTATACTGCAGTGGTCTCCGATTCAATTAAGGATGGTGAACCAACAGAAGATTATCCCTATGGGACAACTACATGGAGTCACTATAGATATAGAAGGTGCAATCACGCTGGCTGATTTTGAAGTGATAGAACTCGTTGATGACAAAAATCCATATCCCACACTCCTTGGAATTTATTGGGCCATTGATATGAATGGAGTCATCAACTTGAAAAAGCAGACAATGTCATTCGAAAGTAAATTGCTCCGTGTTGTAGTACCGTTGGACCCTACAGAATGACTACACTATACATAACTATTCTGTGACTATGAAGAAAGTGATGATGACTTGGATCAGATTTACAAAATAACAGTGCAAGACCAAGACTGGATTAATCCAACAACTAATGGACAGATTGCATGGGACCGCGAAAGTTCCTATACATCGGATTCAGATGAGGAACTGGAACACTAGCAGAATAGGTTGCATGAAGTATCTATGTTGCACTGCAACATGATGACTAAATCGATGCGTTGGGTGTAGTTGGAGGTAAGAAATTTACCCTATTGTGATGATATAACTGATGTAGATAATTTTTGGATGTCTTTGAAAGAGAAGTACCTTAGGATCATCACTTTCAAGTGGTGGATTTGGCACTACGTGCTATGCCCTCACCGTGGTGGGGTACGCACAAGGACAATTTTTATGAGTGGCACGATTACAGGAGGATGATGAGGTTGTGATTTGGTCATCTAAAAGTATGATTAACTGAGAAATATGATGGGAGAAATGATCTGCACGATTATTTGGCAAGATGGACTAAAGTCTATGGAACAGAGTTGCAGCTAGAATGGGTGAACTTATTCTGTCACAATCTGGATATCATCCCTATGAATTGGTACCTGGAAACAAAGCTCCGCCATGGTACCACGGAGTGCGATATATTAAGGGAACGATTCCTAAATTTTGAAGATGGGTTTGAAAGCATTGATGAAGCTATGCATGAGGTTAAGGCAGCAATCTTTATAATTCAACAAGATCCTTTGGAGTTGGTTCAACCAGATTGGAGCACCCAGCTACGCCATGCATTGGAATGTTATAATGTGACTGTTGAAGGCGAGGATGAGTATCCAAGAAATATTAATATCCCAAAGGCAGAAGGCCATCGCAAGGTCAAAGGTCTGCGGGTAGAAGATCCAATCATCACTGCGCCACTGAAAACCAGGCAAGTAAACATTGGTACTGAAGCAAAACCAAACTTTGCGAATATCAGAGATTACTGGGATGATGCCACAATGGATAAAGTTGTTGAGTTACTCCGCGAGTACTAGGATATTTTTCCTACAAAATTTTCAGACTTAAAAGGCATCATAGGTGACCTGGGTGTGATGAAAATTACTTTGAAGCTAGACGCAAAGCCTATTAAGAAGAGACCGTATCACTGTAATCTCAAATATAAGGAAAAGGTTTTCTTAGAGCTGGATAAGATGTTAGAAGTAGGCATCATCGAACCAGTTGAAGAATCTGAATGGGTAAGTCTGGTGGTGGTTTAGGAAAAGAAACAGAAGGGATAAATAAGGATTTGCGTAGATCTAAGAAAGCTTAACGATGCCTGCGTCCATGATCCTTTTCTGACACCATTTGTAGATGAGGTACTGGATAACATTGGAGGGAAGGAGGCCTACTCATTCACTGATGGGTTCTCTGGATACCATCAGATTAAGATAGCACCAGAAGACAGGAGTAAAACAACATTCGCAAAAGAATGGGGTTGTTTCTAGTATACGATAATGCCATTTGGACTCAAGAATGCACTGGCGATATTCTCTCGCGTAGTCATTGTGGAATTCAAGGAATTTATTCACAAGTTCTTGGAGGTGTATTTTGATGACTGGACAGTGTTCGGGTTAGTAAAGTGCCATGTAGCCAGTTTGCGCCTAATGTTGGATACGTGTTGAATATATCAGACCACATTGAACCTGAAGAAGTGTTTATTCTGTGTCCCCTTTGGGATTTTGCTTGGTCATATGGTGTGAAAGCAAGGACTAATGGTGGACCGTGCCAAGATCGTGGCAATAGTCAATTTGGAGGCCCCGAGGAGTGTCAAATAGCAATGCGCAATGCTAGGCCACACTGGACATTATTGAAAGTTCATGAAGGTGTATGCTCAAATTACCGTGCCTATGGAGAAGTTTCTGAAAAAGAACACTACATTTTGTTGGGATGAGAATGTCAACGCAGTCTGGATTTCTTGAAGGAAAAGATGGTCACTGCACCGATATTGGTCTTCTCGGATGGAAGAAGGAATTCCGTGTGCATGTTGATGCCTCTTGTATTGCGTTGGGAGTGGTGCTCACACAAGCGAGTGAAGGAGAGATGGATCACCCTATAGCCTTCGCAAGCAAGAAATTATCAAAGGCTGATAAGAACTACTCAATGACAAAGCGCGAAGGATTGGCTATGGTTTACACGCTTCAAAAGTTCAAACACTATCTGTTGGGAAGACATTTCAAGATGTACATAAATCATTCTGCCTTGAAATACTTGGTCAATAAGCCTGTGTTGGGGGGGAAGATTGCAAATGGTTGTTGTTATTTCAAGAATATGACTTTGAGGTAATTGTCAAGCCAGGAAGGTTAAATGCTGGAGCTGACCACTTGTCACGAATTGGAACAGGGGAGGAGCCTACTAATTTGGAGGAATGGTTGCCCAATGCGTAGCTCTTCGCGGTGTGCATAGCTAACAACTGTTTTGCCGATATTATCCACTTTTTGACTACAAGGATGGGTCCTGAAGGATACACCAGTCAGCAAAAGAAAGAGTTAGTAGAACGCATGGAAGATTTCACAGTAATTGCAGGACATTTATATAATATGGTCGCTGATGAGATATTGCGATGGTATGTCCTCGATTTCAAACGAAGTAGCATCCTATTTGAAGCTCATGGAGGGGCCGCAAGAGGACATTATGCAAGAAAGGCAACAACACAGAATATTTTGCGCGTGGAGTTGTCGTGGCCTGCACTACATAAAGATTCTAAAGCATATTGTAGGGCATACGATGCATGTGAGAGAATGGGAAAACCATCGCAGAGGGATGAGCTACCACTGAACCCTCAGGTGTCATTACAGCCATTTGAGAAATGGGCAATTTACTTTGTAGGACCAATTCAGCCCCCATGCAAAAAGACAGGTCAACGTTATATCATCACTGCGACAGAGTACCTAACCAGATGGGTGGAAGCACAACCGAAAAAGGATTGTACGGGGACCACAATAGCAAAATTCTTATTTGATTACACATTAACCAAATTTGGTTGCCCAAAAATATTGATGAGTGATCACGGTACGCACTTCCTCAATGAAACAATTAGCACACTAACCGAAGAGTTTCAGGTTTATCATCAGAAAATCACATCGTATCATCTGCAGGCTAATGGGACAGTTGAGTTCTTTAATAATATCTTGGAGGACGTGCTGATAACGATTTGCAACACACAGCGAAATGATTGGGACATGCATGTACCCCCTGTACTATGGGCGTACAGGACTACTTGCAAAAAGCTAACAGATCAAACACCTTTCTGACTAGTCTATGGCGTAGAATTTGTGATGCCTATGGAATATATCATGCCTAGTCTACGCATAGAAGCTTTCACAAGGATGGAAGATATTGGAGCCTTGGAAGAGTGGCTCATGTAGCTGATAGAGCTCGAAAAAGACAAATTCTTAGCTGGATAGCTAGATTCCATCGGCAAGTGCAGAAGGAGCGTGAAAAAACATGGCATGATCTACACATCAAGTTGCATGCGTTCCAAGTAAATGATTTGGTTTTATTACATGATAGTAAGTGCGCTAAGTTCCCAGGAAATTTTCATATGCACTAGCTGAGGCCATATGTCATAAAAGAAATTATGGATGGAGGCGCAGTTCATCTCACGAAGCTGAATGGAGAACCATTTTCGGGAAAGGTGTATGAAAGCCGATTAAAGCCATATATAGGAGATTTAGCTCAATGACTATATGACAGCAGGACAGTCTTAGTGCTCCAGGCAGTTGCAAGGGAGCGCGAGACTATAAACTACATTTCCCAGTTTGAGGAACTACGTGACAGGGGGACTATGCACAAAAGGGGGACGTCACAGTATCAGAAGTTGCGGGAAGGGAGTTGCGCTATGAAAGGAGATACCACACGGCACAGCTAGAAAGTGACCGTTAGAGTCACTTTTCATGATTTGACAACCAGGAGACAGTTAAGAGGAGTGGGCATACAGCCTTTAAGGCTAAAATCTTTGAAGATCTGCCACCAAACCAGCATTAATGATCGAATTTTTGGGGGAAGGGTCGGATTTGAATTCAAAATCTCCTATAAATTACGCGTGTTAGTCCAATAGTGAACACTTTTCACTTAGATTTTTTGAGACGAGTTTTTTGTTGCATATGAGCCACTCGTTCTTTGAGGATTTGGTCACAAGCCCTGTGTTTGCCAATTTTCCCGAGTTAAATCATAAATTTATCCTGGAAAACATGTTGGGTCCGAGCCCTGCTGAGACTGTGAGCACTGGGGGAGACATTGCATCTGAAGGAGCTAGTCTAGAGGTGGTGAGCATGGGAACTCTGGCTCTTGTGCCTACGGCGCCGAGGTCACCTAGGCCAAAGCCTACACTGGTGCGAGAAACCCAAAAGACAAAGAAATACAAGCAGAAGAGGTCGATGCCAGTGTGCGAGTCGCCTAGGAAACATACTGCCACTTAGATGCAGAAGAAGGAAAAGCAGCCTGAGAAGGTGGTGGATTTGGAAGCTGAATAGGGTACTGAGGATATAGACATTGAGGGAGCAGAGTCCATCACCAAATTTCCTGAATATATCCCTCCGATAAAAAGGAAGGTGAAGGTCCCCAAGGACCCAGACTCAGATAAGTTACTCATTCACACGCCCCTATTGCCGGAGAATATAACTTTTGAAGGAACGCGCCTTACGTAGGTTCCCCTGTTAAAAATGGAGGATTGGGACTTGGCTGACCATGAGTGGTTCCCTCACCTCGCTACAGAAAATTATATGAGGTGCATACATTACACAGACTCAGGTGTCCCTGAGTTGGAGACATTTGAAGGGATCCGCGAAGTGGATAACTCTGAGTTGTTGAACTTGTTATGGGTGCCCCACTACCACCGCACTAATATTAATACCACCTGTGTGCGACAGCTACTTACTTTAGTTCACAATGGGTGCTTATGGCTTGGCGTGCCTATACCCATCATAGATATGCTCATCCACAAGATCATGCACCTGCCACATGAGAGTTTGAATTCGGTCAAGGAGTTTAGCGGAAAGACAGGCGAGAGAGACTTGGCAGAGAAGATGAAAAAGAAGTTTGAGCTTATCAAGAATTCACGCGGCTATTCCATCACATTCATCAACGATCCCGCAGTGAATATTACCACCTAAATACTATCTAGCAAGGCTATGAGAAAGTGTTGCGCGGACAAGGTTCCGGTGCCTATGATATCATTAACTGCGTAATGCATGGAGGTCGTGCATTTTATCTGGTCATAGTATTTATGCAGTGAATTTCTTGCAAATTGCCACAAGGTCCAAGATGAGAGAAATTTCTTCCACTACACATGGTTGTTGCTCTCCATCATGTTGGTTACATGGGATCTACCAAAGGACAGCCAGTTTCCTCCCTTGAAGGCATGATTGTCGGAGGCCGCATAGTTTACCTCCCTTTGGGCCACGAAGGACCCCGCGCAGGTCACAGAAACGAAGATTTTTTGGATGTTGATGGATGTTGGGCATGGAATCCCCCCCCAAGGCATGTTTTGGGGCTCAAAGCCCAAGTTTTGACCCGATATTGTTGTAAAGACTCCGTGAATTGCGGGCGCGGAGCACGAAACGTATGATAGAGTCACAGGGTTGTCCTCCCTAGTTTTGTAATGTAATGTCACCCTACCCATGGTCCATGGACCATGGGATTGTATAAATAGAGTGACACTCTAAGTGTAAAAGATA
This sequence comes from Pinus tabuliformis, assembly GCA_031772625.1. NCBI lineage: Eukaryota > Viridiplantae > Streptophyta > Pinopsida > Pinales > Pinaceae > Pinus > Pinus tabuliformis. The sequence goes on from CM062815.1 coordinate 876,000,033, forward strand.
ACTAAGAAAAAAGCGAAGAAGATTAAAGTAGAAGCGAAGAGCAAGAGTCTAGAGTCTAAGTGTCTTGGGTTGTAGGGTAGGAGAAGGCTCTACAGCTGAGTGCGCAGAGGCCTAGTAGTCCATAGCTGAGTGCGTAGACCCTTGCAGCTGAGTGTGTAGGGCGGAGTCGAGTCTGTAACCAAGGAAGAGAGTAATAAAGAGAATTTTTATCTAAATTCTGTGTATCTGTTCTTGGGTTATTGCATGTTTGATATAAATTGCAAATATATTGTTTATTTACTTCATGCAACTGTATGAATGGTGTATATTGTTAATTGAAACTTAAAGCATGCAAGTAGACTAAGATAATCAACTAACATTGGAATATCAGTAAGGACTTGGGTAATAACAGCATTTGGTCATCAAGTAGGTCTACGCAAAGGCAGCATCCCAGGCTGCGAGGTACGGGAAAGTGCGCATAGCGACGTGTGTCCAGGGACAAACCGCGGACCCCTTGAAATCATTAGACATCTCCAGGGTGCAGAAACCTAGTTCTAGCACCCTCCCATACTACTTTGGGTGAGTCCTCAGTCCGTGCTCCATGGACTGTTGCTAAAAGGGCCAATAGTATCAGGATTTGTTTGGCTAAATCACCTTTAAACCTGGGTCAAGCCCCCACAAGCCAATAAATGGTTCCGTTGCCAGGACCGAGATCTGAATAAGAGATGTATGATGCCGTGTCACTGGAATCCGATAAAGAAAGAAATTGAAGAGTTTCTGGACAAAAATATTCATGATTTCGCGGCGCAGGAAAATAGGAATCCGCAAGTATCGAAGGAAGAGTGGTTAGAGCACTACTTATATACGGAAATCCACAAAATTTTCTTTGCGTCCTTCCCCTCTGAGTTGTACAAGTGGATCGCGGAGTTAGCAGACAATCAAGGAAGGTGTAGGCTCGACAAACCTATTATGTGGACTCCAGAGTTGGTGCACAGACTAGAAGCATTAGAAGATAAGAGTGTGCACGTTGTGGACCATTGGCTCGACCGAATTATAGGAGGGATTATAACTGAGTTCGTGGTTGACACTTCAGTCAGCTACAGTGAGGCAGAACGATGCTTCCTCAAAGGACCGCGAGGTAAGTACGTTAAATCTTTTGAACACTTGGATTAAGATGCTACTGTGTGAAAAGTGGGTTATGTGAATCAATTAATGTTTGGGGCTATGCAAAGTGGGAGGATATATAGAAACGAAGGTAGCACATAGATAGAAATGAGCCCCATGATTTCACCTCAATGAGAAAGCGAGGAAGAGCTCGCGAAAGTTTCACCAAGAAGTGCGATCAGTCTAATAAGGCAGAGAATTCTGCACATACTACCCCCACCTACACCACCACTAATTTCACCATCTCTGTCCACACCATCTCTGCCCACACCATCTCTGCCACCACCACAGTTCAATATGGCAAGCGCAATAAAGTTGCCAATGTTCAAAGGAGTAGGGAATGAAGATCCAGACCAATTTTGGTTCATGGTAAAGGTTGTATAGGAAGCACAAGGGGTCATGGATGATAACATAAAGAAAGCAACACTGGTCAACACCTTGTAGGATCGCGCACTGACATGGTACATTAAGCATTCCAATGACAATCCAAACGCAGGAATCGTGGATATCCAAGTTGCGCTAAACAAGGAATTTAGCAGGCCAAAATCAGAGACACAGTCGATTATCGGGTTTAAGGAAATTGTGATGCTTCCAGGCGAGATCCCCTCAAAGCTGGATCAGAGACTGAAGGGTATGATCTGTGAAGCCAATATGACTGTAACAGATGGGTAGCACCATGCATGGTTTGTAGCGTCATTAATGCCGCATCTAAGGACCGCACTGTCACAGAAAAATCTATCCACTCAGGCCGAAGCGCTGGAGATCGCAATGAGACTACACGAGTCCCCAATACAATATCCTAGCCTGGGAGTCCAACAGATCCATGCACAGTTGAATAATTTGTGTCTGGAGATGCAGAGCTTGAAACAAGACAGGACAGCCTGCCTAGAAGTGCGCAAGGAGGTATGGTGCATAAAGTGCAAAGGCCAAGGACATGACAAGGACCATTGTCTAGTCTTCGCAAACTACCTAGCGGGGGGAGAGCCGATGCCATTAAGACCAGAGGCACAAGTAGGACTGAGCACGGCACCTGCATTATGGTGTGTGATTTGTTAGATAGGAGGGAATCATGCTACAGATAACTGCCACCTATTACAGAAGTATACGTAGACATCCCAGCAATCATTCTGTAATTTATGCAGGTCAGTAGGCCATGACGAGTGCACCTGTAGAAGTTACGAACTGATGATGGATCGGACTCCTACCTACATAGTTCAGACCGAAACACGAGCCCTCAATCAAAATGCAGGGATGGCATGCACTAGATTTCAGGGTCGTGGATGAGGTCGAGGTGGAATGGGACTAGGAAGGGGTCACGCACAGCTGATTTGTCACAATTGTGGAGGGCCAGGGCATTACACCCGCGATTGTACAAATCTGATGAGAGAATCATGTTTATATTGTGCCCAGTTTGATCATGAGATGGAGAACTGCCCCACACTGATAGCCATGTTGCGTGATAAAGGAACACTTCAACCTCCCCCGACTCAAAACCTGCAAATGATGAGGTCTGAGCCGCGCAAGGAGGACCAGAATGTAAACATCGTGCTCTGAAGTAGTATCACGACAGGAGATGACAAGGTCAAGCAACCCGAAGAAAGTGCCTGTGTTCGTAAGGCTCCAACAAAGGAACCAGATTTTGATTTGGAGCGTGCAAAGGAGACATTCATGGAAGCTAAGAAGAGCTAGTAAAGACAAACTAGAACCGGAGATGGACCCATCAATGCTCACTACCTTTCTGGAGACATGCATGAAGTTGTTGCGCGACAGCAAAGCAGTGAAAGGGATGCAAGAACTCATCACTAGATGTGTTGGATCAGGGGAACCATGCGTAGTCCAGAAGATCTGGAAACACATAACGCGAACAGGAAGGGAGATGATATTGACTGCACAAATTGGAGAATATGAAATGGATCAAGTGATTTTGGATCTAGGATCATACGCGAACATCCTACCAAAGCAGACATGGGAGCGCATGGGCAGGCCCGCGTTATAATGGTATCCTATTCAATTGTGGATGGTGAACCAGCAAAATATCCTCTCGATGGGAAGATTGTAGGGAATAATGGTAGATATTGAAGGTGCAAGCGCGCTTGCAAATTTAGAAGTGATAGAGATTGTTGATGACAACAACCCCTATCCCGTGCTATTGTGAATAGATTGGGCCACTGACATGAATGGAGTAATAAATCTAAATAAGCGTAAGATGATTTTTGAGGAAAAGTCACTACATGTAGTGGTACCTTTAGAGCCTGCAGAAGGATCGCACTACACAGAGCCAGTGTGTGACGCCAAGAGTGATGAAGATCTGGACTGTATCTACAAGATAACTGCTCGGGAATAGGATTGAGTGAATCCTATAGTGGATGGCAAGATTTCGTGGGAGCGCAAAAGCTCCTATACTTCAGAATCGGATGAGGAAATAGAACGCTGGCAGAACTGGTTACACGAGGTAACCATGCTCAACTGCAACATGATGTTAACGTCGATGCGCTACATGACAATAGAGGTAAGAGATCTACCTATGTATGATAGGTTTACAATGGTGGATGATTTCTTGAACAAGTTTGAAAGAGAAGTGCCAGAACAGCAGCGTTTCAATGCTTAGAAATGGGTACTGCGCGCTACGCCCGCAACGTGGTGGGGTACGCACCAGTAGAATTTTGAGGACTGGTGGGAATGTAGAAGGATGATGCTAATGTGGTTTGGAAAGCCTCAGATGTGCATGAAATTTGGGTATGATGGGCGAAACAGCATGCGTACCCACCTCTCCAAATGGGTACAAGCATATCGTACGCAACCTGCATGAACGCACACTGTCCTCGCGATAGGAAATGGGACAGACAAACAGGAGAAGGCAAGACGATGGCGCAAATGACGAAGTATGATAAGACCAAGTACGCCAAATATTATCCACATGGAAGCCTTTGACAAAGTGTGTGAAGTACTGAACACGGCCCACCATGTGAGACGCACTGACTAGGACCTATGCATACCAACAGTTCTATGGGCTTATAGGACCATGTGCAAAACCCTGACCGCGCGAGCACTTTCAACGCTGAAGTATGAAGAAGAGGCTCTAATCCCTATGGAACATGCAATGCCTAGTCCGCACATGGCAGCACCCATAGATATGACGGTGCGTGAATCCTGGAAAGAAGGAATCGCACAGCCACCAAAAACAAAACACGTGAGACTTGAGGAAGAAATCCAACACGGAAACCTTAGACTTCGTGAACTTGAGAAAGAAATGGTATGGTTAAGAGAGAAAACACTTTTATGGACGCAGAGGTCAAGAATATGGAAGACGAAATAAAGGAAGAGTTTCTCACCAAAAAAACAAGGATGGTAAGGCAAGGTGCGTATGATCATACAGACAAATTTGAGAACTATCGCCATGAATTGGTTAGTTTTATGCCTTGGCTTGCACCACATATTGCTAAGTGTAGGGTCCAAGGTAGCACGTTGCAAATGAGGAAGTGTGCAACCATAGAGGGTGGGGATTCACCAAGAACCGTGATGGAGGGCATGATGGAGCCCCACACGGGTGGTGCGACCACCTGACTAGCCAGGAGAAGGACAGCCTTAGTGCTCGAGGCAGTCGGAAGGGAGCGCGGGACTATAAACTATCCTGCCCAAAAGCTGCGTGATGTTGGAGATGCGCGCAGAAGTAGAGAATCACAAGGTCCATGTCCGCACATGGGGGACTACGCTGCCGCACGGATTGGCCAGAAAGTGACCGTTGAAGTCACTATTCATGATGGGATGACCGACTTGAGGCCAAATGGAGCGGGTGGCAGACATTTAAGACATAATTTATGGGCAGTATTTGGGAAAATCTGCTGCCAAGAAAGAATTAATGAACCAAAATTAGGGGAAATAGTCGACTTCAAATCCAAAAGGTGCTATAAAACACAAATGGATGCCCAGAAAACAACACATAGTCATTTGAGAATTGAGCGATTGAACAGAGCCCTAAGCATTGTGAGCCGAGCGTTAAATCAGCCCTTGAATTCACGAGTGATAGATTACAGCCCAGGAATGATGACAGCGATTAAGGATGGTTTGGGAATAGAAGAGGTAACCATCAGCGAGGCCGCGCAAACCCAAAATGTGGAGGATGTTCCAGATGTAGGTTTTAACCCCGTACAAAAATTACCTGCATACGAATTCTAAAAGCACAAAAAATAAACAATGCGAGAGCATAACACATAAAACACATATACACAGAGATTTCCCCTGGATCCCAAAACCAGGACTACTAGTTTGATTTTTCATTATATTCCTTTCAATTTCACAATACATATTTAGACATGCCGAAGCATCCAATACCATGGACCGAAAACCATCGCGTTCAAAACCATGTGCAAAAAACATGCACAAAACCATAGGTAGGTCCCCCCAACCTAATATAGGGTCCAAAAACAAAATTTTCTGGGGCGCTACCCTAGACCCCATAGAGTGGGGTTACCTGCACCCCTCAAACCCCCTGTGACCCCCCCCCCCCCCCCGCTATGCAATCAGCGTAACGAAAGGGGGGCTCCACCCCCCTTCTAACCCCCCAATTAACTATGTGGGTTAGTCGTGGAAAGAATATAACACAACCCAACATTCTCCCACTTCTTGTTTTCTTTCCACAGGGGGCCACAAGAGAGCTTAGTCATTTATCTAGCCCTGCAACACCCATTGTTTCTCTACACCGAGAGAACTTCTAAGAGCTCACATATTTTGTCAATACATCTGTAGTATTCTTCAAAGTGTCCACCTTTACCAGCAACATCTTTTTGTCATCTATCATATCCCTCACAAAGTGATATTGAACATCAATGTGCTTTGTCTTTGAATGATATGCAGGGTTCTTTGCCAAGAAAATTGCATTTTGGCTATCACAGTCTATCCTTATAGCTCCCTGTACTAACCCCATACTTGAACACAATCTCTGCAACCAAACTGCTTCCTTGCTTGCATGAGTGGCTACCATGTATTCTGCCTCTGTAGTTGATTGTGCCACTACAGATTGTTTCGTACTCATCCAAATGACTGCACCTCCAAATAGGTTAAACACATACCCACTTGTAGATCTTCTCTGATCCAAATCTCCAGCCCAATTTACATCAACAAAGCCATGAATATCCAACACTCTGTCTAATACTGGTCTTCCTTGGTAGCACAAACCATAATCACTAGTTCCACGCAAATACCTGAAAACTCGCTTCATTGTTGTCCAATGCTCCTTCCCTGGTTTTGACATAAACCTGCTCAATACTCCCACGACATGTGCAATGTATAGTCTAGTATAGACCATTGCATACATCAAGCTACCGACTGCACTTGCATATGGAACACGAGATATGTCCTCTTCCTCTTCTTGTGTCTTGGGACGTTGTTCAACAGATAATCTCACACCTACAGGAATAGAAACATTCACTAGTTTACTATCCTGCATATTAAACCTCTGCAGTATTATCTCAACATACCTCTTCTGGTTTAACCAGAGCTTCCTCTTTTCTCAGCCTCTTTTAATTTCCATGCCCAAAATATAGTTTGCAGCACCAAGATATTTCTTTAACTTACATACCATTTCTTTCTTACCCTTCACTGCAAAACCTTCAGGTTGCTTCATGTAGATCTCCTCTTCCAGATCCCCATGAAGAAATTTTGTCTTCACATCCATCTGTTCTACCTCAAAATCAAAAGCAACAGCAACAGATAAAAGTAATCTAATAGAAGCTACCTTGGCAACAACAGAAAAAATATCACCAAAATCAATTCCTGGCACCTAGTAATAACCTTTTGCTACCAACCAAGCTTTGTATTTCTCCACCTTTCCTTCTGCATTTGTCTTCTTATTGAACACCCATTTGCTTCCAATGGGTTTCCTTCTAGCTGGCAACTCCACTAGATCCCAAGCCTCATTTTTGTGCAAAGATGCCATTTCATCAACCATGGCCTCTTTCCAGAGTTTTCCATCCTCTGAATCCAGTGCTTCCTTCACAGTTCTGGGATCATCATCAGTAACGGACAAAGAAAATTTTGAACAGAAAGCAGATGGACTATACCTTTCCAGCTGCCTTCTTTCTCGAACTGATCTTCTCACACCAGAGCCTTAAATTCTTTAAACCTGTCAAAGATTTCAGCTTTCTTCTTAAGGAAATATATCCATGTATTCCTTGAGAAGTCATCTATAAATGATACATAGTACACAGACTTACCCAATGATGGAACCTTCACAGGTCAAAACACATCAATGTGCACAAGTTCTAATATATGTTTCGCCCTTTTACCACCAGAGGGGAAACTCACCCGATTCTACTTCCCATATACACAATTTTCACAAAAATCAAAATCCAGAGAGATATTACTCATACCTTCTACCATACCTTTACCATGAAGTATTCGAAGGCCCTTCTTCCCAATATGTCCAAGACTTTGATGCCACAGCTTGGTATTCTCTCCATAGACCGCTAGATTTTCTGCTCCACTTTCAGGAACCACGAAACTATTGCACCCATCAACAACAGTGCTACCTTGTAGCTTGTATAGAGTTCCAATTTGAACTCCCGCATCAATACCAGTGCCCCCCAACCATCTTGCAGGTATCCTTCTCGAACACTATTTTTACACCTGCACCATCCAGCTTTCTTACAGAAATCTGATTTTTGGCCAATGCAGGAATATGCAGAACACCTGGAAGTGTTCTAACCCTTCCACCTTCCAACTTCAACTTTACTTTTCTGCGACCAACCATTCTAGCCTTCCTGTCATCCCCCAAGAAGACATCACCGCCATCATATTTCTCATACTCGCATAACCACTCTCTATGGGGAGTGAAGTGAAAGGATGCACCTGAGTCAATCAACCATGCCTCATGATCTACATGTGTACTTGAAGAAGCCAAGTACACATCCCCACCTTCATCTGAGATGGTTTTCACCTCTGCAGAAGGAGCATCATCAGATCCCTTTCCTTTATCAAGAGCTTTAGAATTACAGTCCCTTTTGTAGTGGCCTTCCTTTCCGCATCACACCACCTTTACAAGTTTTCCTGGATATTTATATCTCCCTCTAGATTTAGACCTCCCACTTGATGACTTATTTTTGTTTTTGTTCTGGGACCGTCCTCGTACAGACAAGGCATCACCATTTTGGCTCTCCATATTTTTTCGTCTCATTTCCTTTGTCAGCAAGGATGAGACTATTTCATCAAACTTCAAGGCAGTTGCATTGCTACCTATTGCAATAATCAGACTATCCCACGAATCTGGTAGAGAACTCAAAAAACTGATGCACTTATCTTCATCTGAAATTTTAATATTAACACATAATAACTGACTTGCTACAGTATTAAATGCATTCAGATGCTCTGTCACCAAGTCTCCATCTTTCATTCTCAGGTTATATAGCTTTTTCCATAGGAACATTTTATTCACCAAAGACTTAGATTGGTACAAATTCCCTAACTTTTCCCACAAAGCCTTCGCCGTAGCTTCCCTTGATACATTCAGCAATACTAAATCTAAGACACACAATCATATTATGCTATTTGCCTTCTAATCCAACTTCTTCCATTCTTCATCATACACTCCCATTGGTTTAGTACCTGGATCTACTGCGATCCACTGATCTTTATCCACCAACAGATCCTCCATCTTGAGTTTCCATAACTCAAAACTCTGACCATTAAATTTCTTGATCTCTATCTTTCCATTGCTCGCCATCTTCTCTCACCACCAGAATCGATCCCACAGATCTCCCACTGAACAGGGTTTACCACAAGCCCGAGTGAAACCCCTCAGCAACAAAGGCGTTCCCTTGAAGCCAAAACAACTTTGATACCAAATGTAGGTTCTAACCCCATACAGAAATTACATGCATATGAATTCTAAAAATATAGAAAATAAACAATGCGAGAGCATAACACATATACACAGAGATTTCCCCCTGGATCCCAGAACCGGGACTACCAACTTGATTTTTCATTATGTTCCTTTCAATGTTACAATACATATTTATACATGTCGAAGCATCCAATACCATGGACAGAAAACCATCGCGTTCAAAACCATGTGCGAAAAACATGCACAAAATCATAGGTAGGTCTGCCAACCTAATATAGGGTCCAAAAACAAAATTTCCTGGGGCACTATTCCGAACCCCATAGAGTGGGGTTACCTACATCCCTCAAACCCCCTGTTAGCCTCGTATACCAATAGGTTTTCATCTTTCATGATTGACAGTGGAGGTGCCAAAAATGTTCACCTTCCATACCACTAAGGTTCCATTTTTGTGAAGAAAGCAGACAGTTAAAAAATGTAAAGAGGGTATGCCTTAAAAGAAAAATTAAAGGGCAAGAAAATGAATTGGTCAAAGAAAAAATAAAAGAAATGAACCCCAAACAAAGACCAAGAAAGTGGCTAGTCCAAATTGCCACTGCTACTTTGATGGGTGGCCCAACAGCACAAGCTGGGCCTCTCCATGTTTTAAATTTCATGTTGTAGACTAGAGAGGAAGTAGTTGTTCAAATAGTTCAAGCTTGACAGATGACTAGGTGGATAGAGAAAGAAAGGAGCCCAACTGATTAATCTGGGCCCTTGGAAGTCATAAGGGTAGACCTAGATAGGAGGGCAGCAAAAAGAAAAGAGAATTATCAGGGTTTGCAAGGCTAAGCGCACCCATACAAAGGAAGAAAAAATGTTAGGCATAATAGGCAGGGTAGGCAGTTGAAGGTTGCAGAAAGCAAGATCCAAGCATATCACTTGAAATAAATCACAAAGTGGTCATCAGCAAGGGAAAGGCAAGAGCAATGGCCTATCTGGAATACTACTAAACCATCACTAACCTCCCTCATCCCCTTCAAAAGTTTCTTACTAACCTCCCCATGAGCACTGCAGGATCTGCCTGATCAGTCCTCCTTACACTCTTCATTGGTGAAAATTTCATGTCATAAATGACTTCTGTCTTTGATAAGAAGCCACATTTCTTGTGTAAAATTCTTTTCATTTTGATCTACTTCCTAACTAAGTTTGATTCCTGAAAAGCTTAGTAACTACCACTTCCCATTCTCATTCCCCTCCCAGTACTAATTACTAACTGTATCTACATTAAATCCCCTATGTTCCCATTTCCCTATTATTATAACACCATGGTGTATAAACCCCAAACAATGTATAAATATCCCCCCTTCAGCATTATAGCTGAATAGCTGGTCTAAGGGAGACATTAGTCCACCAGGGACTATGGTCAACCCTGCTTTGGGAATTACTCTAACCCCTGGTTAGACTAATAGCCCACCCTAAACCTTCATTTCCCCTCTTTTCCAAAAAATTCATGAAAAACCCATTTCCCTCTGCTCAAACCTAAGTCTAACCCTTTGTTCAACCCCCGACAGATTAACCCATACCCCGAAAAACCCACAGAAACCCCCTTAACCAAAGTCTGATACCCAAATATTAAAATGAATATTTAAATCCGCCGGCGGGTCCCCCCCAAACGTGCACGATGGGTCGGGGCGCCCGCCAGCCGTCCATCATCCGCCGCCCCCGATCCAACGATGGGCGGGCATTTTCAAATCTCAACCCGTCTCCCTTTAACGTCCGGGGAGATAGCGGTATTGGCTCCCGTACACGGGACGCGTGGCAGTCGGCGGGGTTGTTCGGAGCCCCCCTCCCCGATACCGCCTTCGCCCAAAAGCGGTGCGGGGAGACCGCTTACCACTCTCCCCGATACCGCCCCTCTCATGGCGCGTCACCTCCACGTCATCATGACGTCACCTCCCCGACCCCGCCCCCGCGCCTCGTAGCCTCCAGCTCAGCGCCCACGTCACCCTCCGTACCCCGGGCCCGCCATGGCGTCATGCTGACGTCATCGGCGGAAAAGCGCCAATGACCCTTTTTGTCCAAATTTGTCGTTAAAAGCGCCCAAACTAGTCGTTTTATGTCATTTTCACGCGAAAAGGACACAGCCGTTGTTAGCCTGTTCACCGCGAAACTGCCTCCGACCGCCAAATTCAAAGTTGCAGCCGCCACAACTTATCAATTCAGCTACATTGTGCACCCGCTGTTCAGCCCGAAGGTTTTCCACACTGTTCATCCAGGTATTCACCGCAATTCTCTTATTTTGCCCCTATGCATGCCATTTCTCTGCAAATTCTCCATTAAGCACCTGTCAAATCCCAAATTGAAGACTGTCTACTACTTAAATTTGAACTAAAGCAACCTGCATTGCCCCAGCTCCATAATTTGATATTGAAACGACAAATTCACGGTCTAAATTTACAAATTTATCCTCGAGCTGCCCGGCATTGTTCCCTTTTGCCAAGTGCATACCCAAAGCTACATTTCACCAATTTGAATCCTACACACCCTCTGCAATTCATCCTCATCAATTCACAATCCCTGTGAATTTACCCAAGCAAAGCAGAGACAGTCCTGCATAGCCTGCCTATTCCATTTGAAGAGAATTTCTAACATTATCTACATTGAGTCTGTCACTTGAGCTTTGAGGAACCTTGCAAGCTATTACACTTACCTTGTTCAATTCAGAAACTACAGAATGGCTGCTCCTGCACCCACAGCTCTCAGTGTTGCCCCCATAAATGCACCAAATAAAGACCTGGAGTCCTTGCCTCTTGCTGACAGAGATTTCCTCATCCAAGACTTTGTGGGGGATAGGAACCATTTGCAGACCTTTAGGGAATTGAGAGATGATTACTTAAACAATAATGACAAATATGGGATATGGGAATCCAATCTCCCTTACTACTTCCTCCCCTCCATCAATATCTTTCCAGAGGTTATCCGACTGTGTGCTGAGAATTATGATGCCAGTCAAAGAGTTGTCAAGTCTCCATCTGGGAGCATCCTTTTTCACATTAATGCTGAGTCCATCAACCAAATGCTCAATTTCAAACAAACTCAGCTGTTGTTCCCTTTCTCTATGAACTATATGCTGGATACAGGTGCCAAGATGTCCACTGCTGACATTCAAAAAATCACCCAGACATTTATGAGACCTGACCGCCAGCCCACTGGGCCACCTCCCTATTTGTATGTGCACTTTACTGAGGTGGGCAAGCTTCTGTTGGACATGATTGCCTATGTGTTGGGGTCCAAAACCAGCGAATTTGTTGATGAAACAGTGCTGGTGTTACTAGCTGCCTATAGCCCAGGCCAACCTCCTGCCTACAAATACAATTTTGCCAAGTTCATAGCCAACAGAATACATGAGCAGCTTTTCAAAGTAGACAGGGAGGGCATCTTCAAGTATTCATCTTACATCTACCACCTGTTCATGTACTATCAGTCCGAGGCTTTTCCATGCCACATCAAAAAGCTGGATTCTAAAGGAGAAAGAAGATTTGTTATCTTCTGGACATCTGTCTTCCACCGAGTGCAAGATTCACCTTATTCATATTGTGAATTCATTGATCAATTTGTTTACCCAGTCTCTTGTTTGTTGATGAGGTCCCCTCCTTCCAGAGTGTCATTTGAAATGCAGAAAATCCTGCAGCTCTCCAAGAATTTTAAAATAGGTGATTGGTACCTATACCAGGATCATACAGTCATCAGAATCTATGGTTGTGAGCTCTGTCCATACAGGCTCCCAAAATATGTGCCCATGAGACTGTTTTCCTTGGAGTATTATAGGCAGCTTATTCACTCTGACCTCACTCACTTTCATAGCTCCAAAAAGAAATCCCATCTCAAGTTCAAGCACCACCTGGGCCCCTTCATTATGAATAAGAAAGAGGGATGGCAAGATGCTGAACTAATCCTTGAAGAGAAGTACAAGCTCTCAAAAAGCTTCCGGTGGGTCCCCTATGACCCTGAAGGCTTCATCACTGCTAGAAGAGTAAAGTACAGGCTGCTAGGCTATGAGCATTGCAAATATCCACACATTGAACAGTATGCCAATCAGCAAGAATGGAAACCAGATACATTAATTGAAAAATTCACTGAAGAAGAGATAATGCAAAAGAATGTCAAGGATTTGGAAAAAACTCTTGACTTGGATTCTGTGCAGCAGGTAATCTTCAAGCAACCACATCCAGTGGGAGAAGGGACCTCAGCCACAACAACTGCACCAGCCACCCAGGCACCTTCTACAGCAGCATCAGGTATAGACAAGGGTAAAGGAATAATGGGTGCTGAAGAAGAAAGAGTAAAAGAACAGCCTACCTCCTCAATTGGGCAGCAACAAGAGTAGACCCCCCCTCCACAAATAGAGCCACCAGCAGCACCAATTTTGCAGACCCCAGCACATGAGGAGAGGGGTAAGAAAAGAGACAGAGAAGAGTCCACTCCTGCAAGTGGATCCTCCCAGCAACCGGAGTCCAAAAGGCAAAGGGTTGACTCCCCAGAGGTAGAAGAAATCAGTGAAGAAGTCCTTGACAGCCCAAGGAAAGATGGGGAAGGCAGCCAGCAAACAGGTACAAGCTCCTTTCAGCAGGAGCAGGGAGTGCAGCTTGGCTTGGAGGTGTCATCCTCCACTCAGTAGAGCAAGAAGCCTACAAGCACTAAGGCTTCTTTCAAACAAATAAAGGCACAAAATGACTTGCTAAGGGTAGAAGTGTATAAACAGTTCCTAAATGCAACACCATCCCAGCAAGAAAGGCTGATGTCTGTTTATGACCTTCAAGAGGAGAAAATGATCCTCAGTCACTTTAAGCCTAAAGTGCCGCAGCCTAAATCAGCTGCAGATTTTGTAAGGACAAGGGTGGAGGTCATGGCAAAGGACATTCACCCCATGGACCAAATAGAACTCCACAAGAAAACTGGAGAAATGGTCTATGCCACCTTGGTGGACAGGGCAACCATGGCCCATGAATTAAAAGAATCACTGAAAAATACCAACATTCAGTTGGATTTTGAAAGAATGTCCTCCATGGCCAAGGACAACAGAATAAAATCACTGGAGGACATCATCATCGACTTAGGACATGATCCTAAGGATCCAAAGGGCGTAAGAGCCCTCCTGAAGAAAAAAGAAGATGACCTTAATGCACTAAAGAAAAGGTTAAAGCTGCTGCCCACAGAGCACCCTCAAACAGCAGAATTACAGAAGGAAAAGGAGGCCGATGAGCAACTAGATCTCATAATGCAGCTCAACCAAAAGGTCCTCGACTTGGAGAAGGAACTTGAAGGGGCACTACAAGATAAGCAGGGAGAATCTACATCCCAAGCTCCTCCAACTACTTCAACCACCGCAACAACAACAGAGGCAGCAGTAGCCCCTGTGACAACCACAGCCACAACAGAAGCAGCAACAACAGCAGCTCCAGACTCCAGTACAAGCATGGAAGAATTGACTAGGGCTATTAAAGAAATGGAGCTCCAGGCCACTGAGATAAAGCAAGCCAAGGAAAAATTGGCAGAAATAGAGACCAAGTATGATAAATCAAAGATGACTGTGGCAGAGCAAGGAAGAGAAATAAAGGCCCTCAAAGAAAAGATAAAGGCCTTGGAGAAAGAGATTAATCTAGAAAGCACTATGGCTGAAATAAAAAGAATTCTGTGGGCCAGAATTGACCAATCCATCACCAGACAATGGAAGTCAATTAAAATTGTACATGAACAAATGGATTTAATTGGGCAAGCACAGATAGAGATCCAGAATGCCAAAACAGTGCTGGGAAATAGGCCTGAGCAGGCCAATAGAATGATTGATTTTTTGAATAACCAGACTAAGGAAGAACTGGCAGCCTTCGGCATTGTCAACAGAACAGAGGCTGTCCTTACAGCTAAAAAGGTGCTAACTCTCAGGAATTTTGTACAAACCGTGGAGAGGAAATGCTATGAGATACAGGCTGAGGTGGATGAGTACAAACTCAAAATGGGAGCACTGCAACAAAAGGGACTGCCCAGCTTACTAAACGGTGCAGGAAGACTGATCCCCCGAGAGCAATATGCCACCAGAATGTCGAATTATATTGAAAATCAAATCACTGCATCCGGTAGTACTTCTGAGGAAACAGGGCCTCCAACAGGGCAGAGCCTATACAATAAACTTGAAGGTCTGTTTTTTATTGAAAATGAGGTAAATCACCTTTTTGAGATTCCTCCAACTTTTTACAGATATACAGAGGCGGATGAAACTTTAGTGAAGATTCGAAGACATCAAATGCCCAAGGAGGATTGGTGGCAGGCAATGCTTCAAATTTTGCCACAATAGCCTCAGTTTCTCGGTCATTGCCAGCTCCAACTCAGCAAGAGTCAAACAGCAGAATAAAGACAGCATTTAAGGCGGCCGAAAGGATGACTCAGCAAAAGACAACGGCAGTAAGCAAAAGAGATAAATACGCAATTTTTGGACAGCGTATCCTCAGCCGACTCCAACAGCCACAAAGTCAACATTTTCTGACCATTTTGGACAGCTAAGGCACTGAAGAGTTACTACAGCATTTACTCCTTCAGCTACAACACTCCAAGAGTTGGCATGATATTAATGAAGCATTTACTCTTCAGCTAGATATTTTCTTATGTAAATTATGTATATATACCTCCCCTGGCAACGTATAAGGGGTTGGTGATTTTCATTCTGAGGAAAATGTATTGTATACTTTCAGATTATCTAATGAAAAAGGCTGGAAAAGCTCAGTGATTTCCTGAATGTTTGATGTCTTGGTGATGCTATGCGTGCTGTTGCAGAACTCCTGTGCTATCTGATGGAACAATAAGTTTTCTCAATCTATGTATTGTCTTCTTATGTTTATCTAAATCATATACATGTTTCACTAATCTAGCAGTAGGGAAAAGGAATAGTACAGGAAATGTTTGACTACACCTTGTGCTCAATCTCTATTGTTGTAAATGTTTTCTTCAGAATTGACCATGAACATGAATTCTTAATTGCTCATGTTTTCATTAATTCTATAAATATGAATGTTATGTAGAAATTCTTCACTGCTTCTAAATAATATTCTCACTGTTCTCCATACCAGTTTGTTGAAAGATTCTTAATTGCCTTTCATACCCTGGTTATTTCAAATTTAATCACAGATTCAAAGAATTGTTTCTTAGACACCTATCTGGCTCTGCAGCATCACTATGGCAACAACTCAGACATAACAAACTGATTTAGCGTCATTGACTCCACGCCCAATGGCCTAGAACACCCTGGTAAGCACATATATATCTTGACTGAAGTCACCATCCAGCAAATTCCTAAACAAGACCTTGAGCATCATAACTAGCCTAAAACCTTATACAAACAAAGTTAAATCATAAAGAGAGAGCCCTCTCTAGTCACAGGTAGGCTAGAACCTGTGACCAAAAGATTGGTTAGTGGTTACCTCGGCCGTATTCCCTTGGGAGTCAAAGGGAACAACCTGAGTGATAACACCCCCTGTGACATCCTCCGCTACGCAATCAGCACAACGAAGGGGGGGATCCGCCCCCCTTCTAACCCCCTGTTAACTACGTGGGCTAGTCGTGGAAAGAATATAACACAAACTAACACCAGAAGGTGTCAGGGTTGTGGTAGAGATTCCCAGATCATCACGTACACCATGACCCAAGAAGGATAAGATGGCAATGGCTCCCGTATGCGTGTCCCCGAGGAACCTACTGCGCAGCAAACTATCAATGGAAGAGAAGGGGAAAGTTGTCATGATAGACATAGATGAGGAAGCAGAAGATTTGCAGGCCCTTATCATTGCAGAGGAAGAAGACGAAGGCATGGAGGAGGATATTCAACCTACACGCTTTGCGACAAAACTACCCGCATATATCCCCCCGTGAAAAGGGAATGCCAAAGTGCCTAAGGACCTGGATGAAACCAAGAGTTCACTCCAGACCCCACTCCTCCCAGGCGACCTTGTGTTTGAAGGCCTGCACCTGGGCCACATGCAAACCAAGAAGTTTGAAGATTGGGACCTCATTGATGGTGAGAAGTTCCCTCACTTGGTGATCGGGACTCCGAGAAAAGCAAAGGAAGCAGAAACAGCAGAAGGGAGAGTGAACCCAGAGACCGCGTCCACATAGTTGAAGCACCCACACTCGACAGAACAAATAGGACCGAGAAAGAAGGTCAAGGCCTCGAAATTGGCCTTTGACCTGATCACCCTAACTGAGGGTGATCTGCATGACATCGGCGAGACAATGCATGATGTCACCAATGAGGCTCTTCAGTATTTTATGCAGGAGCACCAGACTATGTTGGTGGCCCTCAGAGCGTAGTTGTAGGAGTTACAAGTGCGCCCCCCTCAAGTGGGTACCCTTTCAACCCACCTCGCAACAAGATCCTCGGCAGCAGAGTAGATGTTGCTCGCATAGATGGCAAACACAATAGTGTTATCGGAAGGGGCCCTAGTGTTATAGACATTTTTTGGCACTGCAACCCCAATCATACATGTCCATAAACCAAGGGCTCCTAAGTCCCTAAAATTTTTGTTTAATACCCTAAAGGAACAAGGTCAGCTGATTACATCATCTCCCAGAAGTTCTCCACAGAAAACTGCTCAGAACTGGCCAAAACTAGACCATACAAACTGCCCAGTGCAGAAGGTGAAATGCATCCCACTCGCCCAGAGTAAAAGGTGTGATGCATACTGGGTAGCCATTCTGTAGGGTGCGATGAGCAAGAGTGGACAAATGGCAGAGACATTTTGCAAAGTGGATCGACATGGAATCTTCTAGAAACTTCTCCTATGACACTTGCCTCTCTGAATTCGCCCAGGGATGAGTAAGAGATCATCAATCTCCAAGTGGAGTCAAGAACTATCAAGAGAGGAAACTAATCACAAACCCAGCAGTTGACTCACCCCCTGCAAACATATATATATGGATCCCTCATCCCAGAGATCCAGAGGCTGGAATTTTGTATCTTGTAAGGAAGTGTTGTTGGTTTCTTGTTGGAACATCATAGTGTTGGGTGATCTAAGCTTTTCATGAGGTGAAAGAATGGCTTTCATGCTGGAGAGTGACGCTAGATCAGAACAATCAGTTGTAATCCTCTTTGATATTCTTGATATTAATAAAGCTATTCAAGTTTTCCTCCACATTCTTGTATGTTTGATGATATATGCATTTGTGTGGTCAATATATATCTGGTCCTATATTGTTTATGACTGTAGATCTCTGTTCTTCGATAGTATTATGTTGCTTTGATTCCACAGGTGATCTTTGAAGCTGTGTTGATGAGAAAGGAGCGGCAAGGATCTGTCAGAAGAAGGGAGAGGAAACGATCTAGGAACCAAGCGCAAGACTAAGGTTGGTGTCCTTCATTCCCCTCTTATCTACTTCTCATAAAGGAAAATGAAAGTAGCTTTAGTTTGTTTGTTTCTAAGACAGCTACCAGTCTTAGTTGGACTAGCAGCTCTGAGTGGACACTAGATTTCCCGATAACAAAATGGCGACTCTGCTGGGGAGCGAATAGCTTGTTTGCTTGTCTATATTTTTTTGTTTTATAAACTTACAGACGGAGCCTGAAGTTAAGCCAGCTAGCCTTCGAACTGCATTTGCTATGCAAGTGCAAAGTAGATCAATGTTGCTTCAGTTTATCTCTGGGTTTTGTTTATAAACTGAACGATCGATTTGCAAACATCCTAATTGCCTTAGTGGTAGCTCTAGTAACCTCTTTATATCAGCCCCTGTGATTTGTATTTACTGATTATCACTTGCTCGGCCTAAATCTCTGAACTGTGCTGCAAATTGTGATCAAGGACTGGATCAAAAGTCTCGCACTGTACCATCGCACCCTCCCTTCAAGGATATCAGTATGCATCGCACTTCCCGTGTGCAGTAGGTGGGATGCATACTGAATTCCCTATGTAACAGGTGCGCTGATCAGAAAAGACCAATTTTTCCTCCAGACTTTGGTTTTTCTTCACTCTTTTCAGCTCTATTCAGGAGTTTCGCTGTGTGTAGTCAGTGTACCTCTGTGGAAACCCCCTTCCTTTCCATTATTCCACCTCCATTGTTCAAAGAACTGTGAATTTTTTTATGTATTTTGCGTCATTTTCAGTTCTCTTTTACGAAGTAGTAGTATAACTGAACTGTCGTTTCTTGATTTGGGAGTGTCGAAAGTGTCGTTTTCAGTCAAAGAAAAGAATTCTATTGTTCTTGATGGTCGATTATATAGTTACTCTTGTATTTGATTTGAATTAGTAGTTTTTCAAGTTTCGAAAGCAGTTTTCAATTCAAAATAGCAGTGTCATCATTATAGTCCTTTCGTTTTTGAAGAAAAACTTTTTAGTATTGTCGCTTTGAAAAGATAATTCAGATTTGTACTTAGCTTTCTTCTTGTCATTCACACATTAAGAACGCTGAAAACAAATACATGCATGTGCATTTGCATTTAGACTACTTGTTGGTTTGATTTAGGACAGTGCATCTAGTGTGTGCTCTATGCTCTATGTTGAAAGAATATCGTCTCTCTTTCTTTAGTAGCTAGGATTTTCATTGCAAAAATAAGATTAAACGATTGTTTATCATCTTAGATTGCATTTTAGGAATTGTATATCTACATCACACGGTGAAACTGAAAGGAAATTCTCTTAAGAAAGATCAACTGTAAAATAAATTTAATGAACCTAAAAATGCTTTGGAACCTAACACACAACATCTAGAAGTCTAGGCTAGAGACGTATTCCGGCGTCGTAAAGCTTGGTAACTGTCGCTTTCACTGTTGGTTGGGTGATTCCTCCTCTTTGAGACGAAAGTGCCAGTACGGACTTGTGCTCCCACGTACCGTCGAGTATATATTGGGAGACCACAATAGGCTATATCCTTTATCCATAGGAAGCCGTGTCTACCACTCTATCGATAGCAATGCACTGAACACAGCATTCGGGAAGACTGACTGTCGTAACGTAAAAAGTATTCTGCAGTTTTGCGATTGGTTTGGTAATCCCTCTGTCTAGATTTCCAGAGTAGTCTCTTTCATTCCTTTTCAGACTCCTTAAAGGAAAAGGTCCATCTTAGCACTTGTCACTTCAGGCTCATTAAAAATCGAAGGCGACTAGAGTCATCTTTTGTTTTTTCTCGACTCTTTTAAATTGAAAAAACAAGTTGTGTCAAAGCGTATAAAATTCATTTACTTCGGAAAAATTGTCCCCTTTATTTTTATTTGATCGAGTAATCCAAAATCGTGGAAGAAAGTCAATTGAAACCCCATCATTCGCGGAGGCTTACGAGTCAACCGTCTTTGTCTCCAGAATCGAAACTATTCCGGACAAAGCGAACTCGTTTAACCGGTTCAAAGTCCCCTGGTAAAGTTGGAACAAGTGTTTCGACGCCCTCGGAGACTCCGGTTACTCCAAACATTTATGGTACCCCTGCCTTTACAAAAGAAGTCCCGACGCCACTAGAGGACAGTAGAACTGATCCTTGTGTATTTGAACCGGCTCGATCCATAGCTGATTCGGAAGGTGTTGTTCTCCAAACATCAGTCGCTACAGAAACTATACCTTCTTTGGCACTAGAAGTATTTTACGGACCTGACGGTCTACCTCTTCCACATGGATTGATTGCTATAGAAGAGATTGTGGAGGATCCCCGGTCTAGTACTTCATCGCATTCTGGAGTTGGGATCACCCTATATCCTTCTTCAACAGAAATTAGTCTACCACTATCGGAATCTCCTGTAGAATCGCTAGGAAATATTTTGGATAGACTAGATATGTCTGGATAACTGTCGACATCTAGGACTGTGTCATCTGACACAGCGGCAGTAAAAATTCCTGCCGTCACTCCAACAATGTTCGTCGGCGTACCATCTGTCCCAACTAGCTCTCAATCCCTGGATGGATCCCATCCAGGGGTCGTTTCGACAGTATGGTCTATTCCCATTTGTTCGTCGAGAATAATATCTGGAATCTCTTATGTTGAGTCTCATCAAATTGATCGTTCGCGATGTCAATTTGGGAAATCCGGTCCTCAAGGGCAAGTCATTCCTTTAAGTACCGGATTACCGACGTATGGGGGGCAATATACCCTTTCATTGTCTCCTCCGGGAGAGCAAACATACGAGAGTTCACAACAGAATTCAGGTTATGCTAGAATTACATCCAGTGGTTGGATGCCAATACTACCTCAACAACCAAGAGTTGTATACTCAATGCAACAAAATTTTCCTATGTCGAATATCCCCACTACACCGGCTATTGTGACAGTGTCACAGATACGAGCATTGCCTGTTTTATGCCAACCTCCTCAGGTTGCAATTCAACAGCCCCTTGTCTCTATGGCACCACCACAATCATCAATTAGTGGCTCCCTAACTGGAGTGACCCAGGCTCAAACAGGTATCATTACCCCTCATCTTGGTCAAACAGCCAGTATTGGACAACAGAAAATGGTTTCACAACCATGGCTGGTGCAATATCAACAACCACAATTCCAACAAGTTTACCAAGGATCTGAGCACCAAATCTTTGCAAGTAATGGGCAGCCGTACCAAAGTTATCAGCATCAAATGCATTATGCTTGTATGCAAATACCCACTGCTCAGGCAATCCCATCTTATCCGGGGTATGCTTCGCCGAACCTGAATCAACAGTTTCCCTTCGTGGAAACTTTGGAGTTACCATATCTAAATAGGCTAACAAACGATCCAATCGCTTATGCCCCATGGTGGCCAGCGATTCCTCATAAACTTCCGTCGGATATCCCTAAATTTAATGGAAATCCAGGCGAAGACCCGTCGAATCATGTGATGACTTTTCATCTGTGGTGTTCATCCAACACCCTAAACGATGATTCGATTAGGTTTCGCCTTTTTCAGCAAACATTAACTGGTCTGGCAGCAAAATGGTATATCGAATTGCCTAGAGCTTCATTTGATAACTTCAGCACCCTAGCCACAACTTTTTTAACCCATTTTCAGTTACCCATAAGGTACGAAACAGGAACAGAACTTCTTACCAATTTCAAGCAAACGACCGCCACTCACATATCCAATCATATTCATGAGTGGCGACGACGACGTAGAATGGTAAAGACATATGTTCCTGATCAGCTATTAGCTGAAAGGTTTATTAAGTCATTATTACCTTCCGTTACAGAAGATGTGGCTGGTGAGCTCCAGTATTGTAGCAATAATGCTACAACTCCTGGGGCTTCCTGTCTCTCATTTTATCAACCCGGTAGTTCGTACAAACTTGGAAGCGACGGTGCTATATGCACAAGTACTAGCTCTTGTCGCAGCTGTCACTTGGTCAGCTGGCACAAGTCCGCTAGGGCTCAAGCCAACTTCTATAGGCTCTCAGAAGAAGCTTGCTAATTGATGGATGAAAGCTATTCTCAAAGGAAAACTACTCTACTTGACAAAATGGACTGAAAGCAAATCAAAGCATGTAAACCTAGGAAACCCTAATTTAACTAGTCTAACCTCTACAATGCAAAAAATGTGAATGAAACTTCTACCAATGCTGATGTTACCTCTAATGAGTGAAAATGCATGGATCTAAGCTGCTTGCATCATAAAAGACATGTTTTTGTATTTTTCCTTTAAGTGTATGGAGTGATTGTGATTGTGTGCTAATTAGGGTTTGGTTGTGCAGATGGGATGGAGAAGGAAGGAAAGCGTGGGACAGGTTGGGGAGGCTAGGAGAGGTCCCTAGGGATCCTTAGCATCCATCCACAGAGGTTCCTCACATTCAGAAGCTCGGCAACCGAGTGAGTGGTCTCCTACAGGAAGTCTGCAGGGGATCCTACAGGATACTCTGGTTTCTACAGGATGTCTACCAACAGCTACAGGATGACCTACCGTGAGTGTTTGGCATGATGGAGGGGTGGTGAAATGGTAGGGGGAGATGTGTAAGGTAGGAATGAGGCTGGTGATGGCTGTAGAAGTGAAGGAATAGGATGGGGAGTGAGTGTAGGGAGTGGGTTGGAAGATAGAGGGCTATGTCAACGAAAAGGCTAGAGGATGAAGCTACGTGAGGAGTGAAAGACTTTGGGAGATAACAGAGCGGAGCAGAGGTCAAAGATGTGTTTGCATGCGTGATCAAGATGGAGGACAAAGTAATGGAACGAGAGAAAGCAGTGTAAATGGAACAAATGCTTGTGACTATCACCAAACCGAAAATGCATTAACTTAGACTACCTGTGCTTATAAATTCAATGAACAGCAATCTAAACGCGAAGGAGAATGTGCATGAATCTGTGGTAAAGGAGTGTGGTGCAGGTGTGAATCATGTGGAAGCATCTAACATAACGTGACTGTGTTTGCAGCAATCATGGAATATAGAAATGCGTATTTTTGGTGGTTAGTCATGGACTGCACCCCAATCCCAGATGAGATGGCAGTGAGCCTTAACAACCTTTTTGTTGGAGCTCCAATCGATTATATCTATCCTCTGCTACACTAAGCAAGTGGAAACAAATTCACCATAAGCAACTCCTATCTAACTCATGAAAAAGACCAACTTAACAACCTGTAATTCGAATTGCATGTGCAAATGAAAAGCTCAAAGTGCTGAAATGAAATGGAAACAACACTACAGCAGAGGGGATCTATGGCTCTCAGGTTGGGCCCTAACCTGAGAGCTATAGTCTCCTTAAGAAAACTCAGAACTAGATCAGAATCTGCCTTCTTTATTCATAATCTGATGTTATGCCAAATTGGCTTACAAAAAGGAACAAAAATTGAACTGTGCTCCAAAATTACAATAGCAATACGAGAGTTTCAACAACCTATCCAAGGCTAAGGCCTCTATACTTATACAAAAACGATGATCCAACAAGTGTCCTTGATTTTAGGAGCTTGGCTGTCCAACTAGAGTTTAACTGCTGATCCTGTAGGACGGTCATAACTGCTGTTCCTGTAGAGAAGTTTATAACTGTTGTTCCTGTAGAACAACTGGCTGCTTCTAAGCTCGGAGGGGAGATGGATTGGAGCTCGGAGTTCTTGGTGGGAATCACGAGGAATGTCCCTAAGACCGTGGAAATCCTCTCCTAAAAACCAGCAGTGCCACGTCATTGTCTCCTTGTCTCCTTTTTCGTTGTCTTTTGCTCCCTTTTAATGCCAAAACCTGGAATCATAATGCATTAGTCACGTAGATAGAGTGCCTACCCTTCTTCCTACAAACAACATGAATAAACTAAGAAATGCATGCATAAGCAATAAAAAATGAATGGTTTGAGCAAATAGAATAGGCCAAAATGAGCCCAAATTGTACCAAAATTGGGGCTCATTATCACCCCCCAGCTGAACCATTTGCTCATCCTTGAGCAACTTAGTCAAGATCCTCATCCTTCATGGCTTTCACTGCTCCCCTTACATCCCAAGCTTCTGTGGTGATGTCTTCTTGGTCGATATGAAACCCTGCTGTGTTTTCCACTTTTTCCCATTGTGCCTGGTCATCCTTTCCTGTACTTCCTTCAACCAATCCTAGCAGCAATGGAGGGCTGAGTTTAAGGCCAATCCAGCTGGCCTGAAGTCTTTGCACGGATCTCTTGTAAAGGTCCACTCTTGCCAATGCTTCCCTCATTCTGGTCGGGGTATGGTATTCCCGGATCTTCAAACTATGTGCCAAGGCATGCCACCTACGTGCACAAGCCTGGGCAGCAGTTTCTCCCAATAATCTGTCCATGTCTTCAAAGTGGGCTATTGCTTGGGCTTGCTGGTCCATAAATTTCAAGGAAGCTGTGGGATCATTGGATAACTGTTGGCGGGCTGAGATGAGGGCAACCGGATCCTCTGGTTCTGCCCGAATGTACAGTGGCTCACTCACTTCTCGGCTCATGACCGATTTTTCTTCAGTGGCTCTCTGATCCTCATGATTCAGCCATGAAGCAAAAGCCATCAACTGCAGATCGCCCAAGGCGATATTGGGATCCCAAGAGACTTCATTGGGCAAAACCAGATTGTGGATGTAGAATTCTGCTAGCTTGGCTTTGTCCTCTGCTGAGCTAGTATTGCATATTTCAGCAAATTGTTGTGGGTTATGGATTTGCTCAATACCTATTTGTGTTAGTGTGTTTATCTGGAACTGTAGCCACTGATCCTTTAAGTACAACCCATAATACTTTGCAGGATGTCTGCACTGCAGGGCCTCCATGGCCCAACTGGGCATGCAAGCCAATTGTGTTTCCTTTTGTTGCAACTGTTCCTTTAAGGCTCGCACTTGAATTCTTATCTGTTGTTCTTCTTCCTGTAGAAGTGTCTTTGGCCCTTCAAGATTGGTGGTCAACTCCTTCTTGCCTTCTTGTTCATTTGTGATGCCCTTGGAGGATGTTTCTGCCCCTGCCTTGAGTTCTTGTAGCTGCAACCTTAACTTCTGGTTTTCTTCCTGTAGAAGTGCCTGCTGGCAACTAGCCACATGTTTGGCCATGGTGAACTCGCTCCTGACCTCCCTGAGCTGATCTTGTAGAGGGCCTATGTCCCCCACCCCCTTTGATTTGGCAATTTGCATCCATGTATGGGAGCGAACTCTTTCTTTCTCTAATTCAAAGAATAGGGGTACAGTAAATTTTTGTGGGATGATCTTGCCCGCCTCCAAGAAGGTATAATATGAATTCAGATTGGGCGAAGGGCTAGGTTCGGGTATATGTTCTCTTGTTGTTTCTTCAGGTAGTTCTGCCTCATCCACCCTTGGTGATGAGGGTCCTCCTTCTTCTCTTTGTTCGGTTTCCTGTAGTCGAGCCAAGGTATCCTGTAGGACGTTTTCAGCTTCCTGTAGCCTGGTTTTCTCGTCCAACAGGTCCACTCGGTCTTGCCATGTGCTCTTCTTCGGGCTTCCCTTTTCGTAGGTAACTGTGACCTTTGAGGGGGATTTTTCTTTGGGAGAAGCAGGGGTGTCCTCAATGACAATTGGGCTGCTGGACTGCTGCTGTGGCTTCCCTGTTTTTATCCGAACACTTCTCCATGCTTTGAAGTAGAGAGGAGGGTCCCTCTTCCTCTTTCCTTTTGGCTTAGGTGGCGTACTGAGGCCTGCTAATACAGCCGCTGCCTCTCGAGCTAAAACATCCACCTTCTGCTTCTCAGATTTTGGTTTTGCATGGCTTCCTGTAGAAGCCTGTTTTTGCACTTTTGTGCTTCCTGTAGAAGCTGTTATCGGGCTTCCTGTAGAAGCCTTGGTCTTTGCTTTTGGGCTTCCTGTAGAAGCTCGCTTCTTCTTTCCTGTAGTGGCAGGTGTCTTTACTTTTACTTGCTTTGCTGCAGGGGTTTGATCCTTTTGTTTGCTTGTGAGTGCTGAAGAGGTAATTGGGCTGACATGGCCTGCCCCAACTTTGTCTCTTCTGCTTTTTGACCTTATTTCTCTTGCTGAAAGGATGGGGGAGTCAGCTTTTTCTTCAGCCTTCTTTTCCTCAGCCACCGCTTCCTTGTCTTCAGTGCTGGAGGAGCCACTATCTTCGATCAACATTTTAATGTCCCCATCTCGTGTTAGATTCCTAAATGACTCCCAGGAGAGGGGAACTTTATATGAGTGCAGTGCATCCTCCACAAGCAATTTTATTAACCCATGATGGGCTATCTGATCAGGGATGCCCTGTCTTAGCTTTGTAGCACACTCCATTAGGGACTGCAGGAGATAATAAGGGATGCTTAGTTTTTGCTCTACAGGAAGATCAAGCCGATGTCTTAGCTCACTGAGCAGCCGGAAGTGATATGCATATATGATGTTGTAACGGCCTTCACAAGTAATATATTTCATAATGTGCAAACTGACTTCGTTCCATGGTGGTGACAGGCTGGTCCTCCTCACCCCGTTTTTATCCTCTGTGAATTCTTCTTCAGGTGGGAAGAACTCCTTCTTGGCTTGCTGGCTTAGCTTTCGTTCTTCTTTATCCCATGGGAGACCCATGGGCAGTTCTGTGATTCGACTTATATGCTCTGGGGTGAGTTGGAGGCTGAGACCTCTGAAGCTTACTGTGGCCAGTGTCTGGGATTTAGGCTTCAATGCCTGCAAGAATTCCTCGGCTACTTCATCATCGTAGCCCTGTAGCTTATCACAAAAAGGCATCCATTGTGCCCTGGTAAAGAGATCTACTACTGCTGGATTTCTCCTTAATTTGGTGGAATCTGTGGGTTCTCGCCTGATAAATCCACCCGGCATGATGCACAATTTTCTTAACCGGAGGTGGTGATGGTGGAAGAGAGTTTAGTTTCGGTGACAGAGTGCAGAACAATGCGTATAACCCACAAAAATTTTACAACACAGTCTAACCACGCAACAATCCTGTAGAATTGCAGTATGGGCACACAGACAGCAATTTGTCTACTTTCTCATTTACCCTGACAGTAACTGACAATCCTACCACCTTAAATGAGCAATTTCATGAGAAGTCCAGGGTTACCTCGTTACTCGGCCACCTTTTTTCGTGAACACCCGCGTTCCTGTAGAAGACTGCGTCCTGTAGGACTGCGTTCCTGTAGAAACTGTTCCTGTAGGAACTGTTCCTGTAGGAGCAGTGTGCAAACTTCGGGGAGGACTGCAATTGGACTGTGGTTGAGGTGCGCTTCACTGGTGTTCAGTCGGCCGAAAGCTTGGCGTATCAACATGCAGAGGTATTCAGAAGAGTTACTCAAGTTTTGAAGTGGAGGTGGATGGATATACGCGCACAATCTAGCCGATTAGATTTTGAATCGGCGCAGCTCGTGGCGCGGAGGGTGAGTTGTCCCCGCCGGACTATTGGGTGACGTCACCCATCATCCGCCTGCACATTCACTTGCTACCGCATTCATTCCCACAGATCTGCCGCCGCCCTTTTCAGTTAAACTCGTTTCTCGATTGACGGGACTGATCTTCACGTGCGTGCTGCGTGTTCCCTTTGTCGTGGCTGCCACCCCATCATCTGACTATCCCTTCACTAGCCAACGTGGCCAGTCAACTGGCCTTACGGCCGCTCAACCATTCATTTCTACGCCATGCAAACAAATCAAAGTAATACTCATGCGATTTGATGGAAGGAAGGATTAGAACACTTACCTGCGCGCGTCTGCACATGATTTTCAGTTTTTTGGACGACGGATCTACCTTCTGCATGTGGCTTACACAGTCCCGGAGGCTCGTGGTTACAGGATGCTGGCGCTGTAGTGGACGCTCTGGTTGCATGCGCCCGTGTGTTGCTTGCAGATGGCTGGGCGATGAATGGTATCCACTCCTGCAGGTTTGACTGCTACAGGATTCCCGCGGGGTGCCTTGTAACAGTCTCACCTCCTTGGGTGCATGCTACTTGACAATGGAGATGACCTGCTAATCGCACTCCCGAAGCTTCTGATGCTCGACATGGACATGGTATGAGCTCTCGGTGTTCATTTTTCTCTGACAACTGATTTTTCCACGAGAACTCATTGATATGGTTTGCTGGTGCAGGGATCTTAGTTGCATGGTGACGAGGATGGTGGAGCAAGGTATCAGCGTCGTGCATGGGCCCAAAAGAGGCTTGCATGCGTCCACACCAACCCATAGTCATCAGATCTGCTCATGAAACGCATTCTGGCTCGTTCTGAGCTTCTACAGGAAGTTTCCTGTAGAAGTACAGAGCTTCCTGTAGAAGACACAGTTTTGAGGAAAGAAGCATAATGACATGAAAAAAATGATGGGAAAGGGGTGAGGAATGGAAACATGGATGTGGGTAGGCCTCATGGACATATTCCAAGCCTTCAGGTCCTCCTCGGAGATCAATTTGGCTTTTTTGTAAGCTTCCTGTAGAAGATACGAAACTTCCTGTAGAAGGCACAAAAACTCCTTTGTCTTTGTTTTGAGTGATCCACCTGACCTACAATGTCCTTCTTGCAACCTGCAATGTCACTGCTGCAACATGAAATTATTCAATGGAGATTAGCTTTTTATTTTTTCTTTTTTTTTCTCTTTTTTTTTGAAAAACAACTAGGGCGCCTCATGGAGGTTTTCACCCTAATTGCCTGCCCTGGGCGCCTCCAAGGGAGGTTTTCACCCAGAGATCTTATTCTCTTTTCTCTATTTTTTCCCAACCCATTGACCGCCTCATGGAGGTTTTCAATCAATGAGCCAATCTAAGGCGCCTCCGAGGAGGTTTTCACCTTAGATTTTTGTTTTTTTCTCTTTTTTTCATTTTTTTCATTTCTTTACTTTTTTTCTTTTTTTTTCTACCCTACCCTACTTGAAAAACAAAATCATTTTCAAGTATAAGAATACTTGCAATGGAGCCATGTGCACATCGAGATTAGAGACAAGATGATGTAAAGGCTCGGAATGCATGCTTTGACAACTATCCAACTTTCAGAGACAACATGATCTGACTTTGAAAGTACAAAACATTGCTGAGGAGGAGAGTACTGCTGCAACTTAGTGACTGTCTGGAACCATGTCTCAATATAGCTTTGATATCCTTGGTCCTTTTGCTGATCTGGATCATTCTTCATGTCACCTTCTATCATGACTTTCTCAACTTCCTCCTTTTGTTGATCTTTCTCTTGAGTACATGGAAGATTTGATGGTAACCATGAGGAAGCTTCTTGATCTCTGATTCTGATCTCTTCTCTACATCAAGTGCAGCCCTTGGTTCTTTGATCTCCTCTTTTGAATCTTCTTTTGTTGGATGTGATCCTTCAATGCTTTCAAGATGATCTCTTTTTTGCATTACTTCTCCTGAGCTTTGGTGAACATCATTGAGCTCACGAGGAATCATTTGCACATGTTGTGCCTCAGATTTGCAATTTGGGTGAGCTACTCCATTGCATGGTTTTGGAAATGGTGCTACGGGTAGCTGAGTGGAGGTGTGAAATTGAGATGGAGATGGATGGCATTGTGGTTGGGTAGGCATTTTGGGTTGCCTTGGTTGAGGAGGAGGCGATGGTTGTGTATGAGCAGGTGGTGGAGGAAAATGAGCGGGATGAGAGCTGTACTGGGACCTCCACTCCTGATAATGTGCATTCCACTGAGGCTGTGGCTGAGCATAAGAGTGAAATGAATGAGCAACTGGTTGGGCATAATATGGATTTGTGAAGGAACAAGGAGGATATGACCAAGGAGGAGGTGTAGACCAGGAAGGATGAGCAAGGGGATCCCAAGAAGGCATGAAAGTGGCTTGATAAGCGTCATAATAGGTCTCGGGTATCCCTTGCAGCTCCTGCTGGTAAGATCTAGGTCCAGGTGGCCTCCTTTGGTTCATATAATAGAGTGATTCAGTGGCTCCCTTGGCTCTTTGATATGCAGCTTTGATTCTGGGCAAGGAAGGGCACTGATCTGTAGGATGGTATTCTTCACATACAAAACATACTTCTAGGGAGTGCATTGGACATTCGTTCCTAGGATGATTTTTAAGGCACCTAGGACAAAAAATGACCAAAGCCCTCTTGGCTTCTTCTTGCTTCTTTTGGATCCGCAAGGTATCCAATTGCATGGCAAGAAACTGCCTCATGTCACTCTTGAAATATTCGATCTGATTTGCAAATTCATCTTTGGATAAGGGACTGCTCCCAACATTTCTGCTTGTAGCCATTTGCTCCAGCGGAATGTTTTCTTCTTCTTCTCCCCTAGAGGTTCTTCAGATATGTCTTGATGTCCACCCTGGGGTTCTTCAATCACAGCCAACGAAGAAGAGAGAATCTTGGCTGTGTGAAGAAGTGGGGGTGTTGTGCAATCATTTTTCTAACTTATCTCTACTCCTACAAGGCATGAAATAGATTGAACTGCAACTAACTATCTTGCGAAATTGAAATGAAAGCAGGAAAGGACTAATCTATTTTTCTCAAATGAAATTGCAAGAAGGAAATGCTAGTCTACGCTTGTGGAATTGAAATGCTAATCTACGCTTGCAGAATTGAAATGCGGAATTGAAAGGCTATTCTAGGAAAGCAGGAAATGCTAATCTATGAAAGCAGGAAATGCTGATCTATGAAAGCAAGAAATGCTAATCTATGAAAGCAAGAAATGCTAATCTACTTTTGCATAAATGAAATTGCATAATGGAAATGAAATAAACTACTTAGCAGAAGGTTGTAGTAGAAAATAGAAGAATAGCAACAATCACCAATTCTCTGCCGCTTCCCCGGCAACGGCGCCAAAAAAGATGGTGAGCTCCAGTATTGTAGCAATAATGCTACAACTCCTGGGGCATCCTGTCTCTCATTTTATCAACCCGGTAGTTCGTACAAACTTGGAAGCGACGGTGCTATATGCACAAGTACTAGCTCTTGTCGCAGCTGTCACTTGGTCAGCTGGCACAAGTCCGCTAGGGCTCAAGCCAACTTCTATAGGCTCTCAGAAAAAGCTTGCTAATTGATGGACGAAAGCTATTCTCAAAGGAAAACTACTCTACTTGACAAAATGGACTGAAAGCAAATCAAAGCATGTAAACCTAGGAAACCCTAATTTAACTAGTCTAACCTCTACAATGCAAAAAATGTGAATGAAACTTCTACCAATGTTGTTGTTACCTCTAATGAGTGAAAATGCATGGATCTAAGCTGATTGCATCATAAAAGACATGTTTTTGTATTTTTCATTTAAGTGTATGGAGTGATTGTGATTGTGTGCTAATTAGGGTTTGGTTGTGCAGATGGGATGGAGAAGGAAGGAAAGCGTGGGACAGGTTGGGGAGGCTAGGAGAGGTCCCTAGGGATCCTTAGCATCCATCCACAGAGGTTCCTCACATTCAGAAGCTCGGCAACCGAGTGAGTGGTCTCCTACAGGAAGTCTGCAGGGGATCCTACAGGATACTCTGGTTTCTACAGGATGTCTACCAACAGCTACAGGATGACCTACCGTGAGTGTTTGGCGTGATGGAGGGGTGGTGAAATGGTAGGGGGAGATGTGTAAGGTAGGAATGAGGCTGGTGATGGTTGTAGAAGTGAAGGAATAGGATGGGGAGTGAGTGTAGGGAGTGGGTTGGAAGATAGAGGGCTATGTCAACAAAAAGGCTAGAGGATGAAGCTACGTGAGGAGTGAAAGACTTTGGGAGATAACAGAGCGGAGCAGAGGTCAAAGATGTGTTTGCATGCGTGATCAAGATGGAGGACGAAGTAATGGAACGATAGAAAGCAGTGTAAATGGAACAAATGCTTGTGACTATCACCAAACCGAAAATGCATTAACTTAGACTACCTGTGCTTATAAATTCAATGAACAGCAATCTAAACGTGAAGGAGAATGTGCATGAAGCTATGGTAAAGGAGTGTGGTGCAGGTGTGAATCATGTGGAAGCATCTAACATAACGTGACTGTGTTTGCAGCAATCATGGAATAAAGAAATGCGTATTTTTGGTGGTTAGTCATGGACTGCACCCCAATCCCAGATGAGATGGCAGTGAGCCTTAACAACCTTTTTGTTGGAGCTCCAATCGATTATATCTATCCTCTGCTACACTAAGCAAGTGGAAACAAATTCACCATAAGCAACTCCTATCTAACTCATGAAAAAGACCAACTTAACAACCTATAATTCGAATTGCATGTGCAAATGAAAAGCTCAAAGTGCTGAAATGAAATGGAAACAACACTACAGCAGAGGGGATCTATGGTTCTCAGGTTGGGCCCTAACCTGAGAGCTATAGTCTCCTTAAGAAAACTCAGAACTAGATCATAATCTGCCTTCTTTATTCATAATCTGATGTTATGCCAAATTGGCTTACAAAAAGGAACAAAAACTGAACTATGCTCCAAAATTACAATAGAAATACGAGAGTTTCAACAACCTATCCAAGGCTAAGGCCTCTATACTTATACAAAAACGATGATCCAACAAGTGTCCTTGATTTTAGGAGCTCGGCTGTCCAACTAGAGTTTAACTGCTGATCTTGTAGGATGGTCATAACTGTTGTTCTTGTAGAGCAGTTTATAACTGCTATTCCTGTAGAACAGCTGGCTGCTTCTAAGCTTGGAGGGTAGATGGATTGGAGCTCGGAGTTCTTGGTGGGAATCACGAGGAATGTCCCTAAGACTGTGGACATCCTCTCCTAAAAACCAGCAGTGCCACCTCATTATCTCCTTGTCTCCTTTTTCGTTGTCTTTTTCTCCCTTTTAATGCCAAAACCTGGAATCATAATGCATTAGTCACGTAGATAGAGTGCCTACCCTTCTTCCTACAAACAACATGAATAAACTAAGAAATGCATGCATAAGCAATAAAAAATGAATGGTTTGAGCAAGTAGAATAGGCCAAAATGAGCCCAAATTGTACCAAAATTGGGGCTCATCAGTGGCAAAGGGAGAAGTCATCACTGAAGAGCAAGTCATTTCTCATGTGCAATATCTAGACTTGATTTATACTCAGTCTGGCACGCTCTATGATAAAATCCCCGACGCTCCTAGACTGGCATTTTCCGTTCCCCCTCCTCCTAAATCAAACAAAGACTCTCATGCCGGCGATGGCGTGATTGGTACGACAAGCACGAAATCGACAAAGGCTACATCTAAAAAAGCCCGAAAGATTTCTAGTCAATATGCGAATGAGGAACTGCTCGCCTCGGAAGTAAATGTCGTATCGATTGAAAAAGGCAAAGAAACCAAGCAACCAAGAGGCAAGAAGAAAAACAAAGGGAAGAAGAAGAAACAGGAAGAATTATCCCTTGAAAAATATTCTGCAAACCCTTCTGGAGATAAGAAACCAAATTGTCCATGTCTTATATGTGATGAGGATCATTGGACAAGAGAGTGTCCATATAAAGCTGAGTTTAGAAAATTCTTCAAGAATTCAAAAACCTCAGCGGTATTGACTGATCCGTTTTCAAATCCAGGAACTAATCTGGTTGCTAGTGATAATGCTTCCCCGTCCCAAGTGCTAATGTTGTCAATTTCAAAGCAGCGAAGCGATGCTTTGATATAGACAAGGAATAAAGATTACGGGAATCCACAGATGTCGAACAACAAGGATAATGATCAACCTAGTAGTTCGACAACAACTTCGACCGAAGTTGTGCCACCCATCATTCCTGAGCTAACGATAAAGCTGCCAAAGGGAGTAGTACACAAATCGACATTTAATCCTCGTGCAAGAGCAGCACAGCATTATAATATAGTAGAGGATCTGGCCCAATCGCCATCCGCTATGTCGACTCTTGAGGTACAGCAAAATTGTCCCTCCCAAAAGCAGGCTTTATTATCAGCAATAGTTGGAATTGACCCAACGGATTCCAATCTTGTGTCCTTTAATCACAAAGGATATGACCCTCAGTTACTAGCTCAACTAGCTTTCCTCATTCAAGTGAAAGCCCTCAACAAAACTGTTCATCGAACAATTACTGATGAGGGGGCATCTACATGTATTATGTCGATGAGTCGCTGGAAAACTTTAGGATCTCCACCCTTTTCACGATCTGCGACAACATTAAAAGCATTTGATGGGCGAACATACACCCCATATGGGATTTTAAGTAACTTGCAAGTCAAACTGGGGGGCAAAATAGTAGAAATTGATGTTGAAGTAATCGATGGAAACCTCAATTATAACATCCTACTGGGAAGGCCCTGGATATATGCTATGGCTGTTGTTGTGTCGACCTACTTCAGGAAGATTGCATTTCCCTTTCAAGGAGGAATTACAATCGTCGACCAACAAACATTTCTCCCCAACAGTTCCCAAGTTACGGGAAGCATTCCGATGATCCATGGAAGCCCTCATTCACTTCAAAATATCGGAGTAGGCCTACTAAAAGACCCTATATTAATGGGGACTTTTGCCCTCCCGCCTCCAATCAATCTGGCGGAAGTGGTAATGGTTGGAACCTGCAATATGATATCTTCTATTCAAAATATCTCTGAAAACGATATTAACATGGATCATCTACAGGTATTGCCTCCAAGCCCAATAGAAATATTGTATCAATCAATGTTTTCGGCATGGGAGGCAAACCCAAATCAACGCTCATCAAGCATTTTGATAGATAGGTCTAAGGAATATGGTACCCCTTCAGATCCTCGGTCGCGAGTACATTCTACCGACGAAGGAATTGTTACGTCAATTATGATTGACGGGGCACCATGGGAAGATTACCACCATCGTTTCCATCTTCTAGATTACCAAGAAGATACTCCTAGTGACCTTCATCATCCCTCAGTTTTTGATTTCCTATCAAATACTGTAAACACGGCGGATTCCGAGCGAAACTTGTCCAATATTGAAGAGACTGTCGCCATAAATATCTCGACCAAAACAGATGTTGTAGAGAATATTCATGTCGGCAAATGTTGTTCTCCTTCAGAACTGGAAATATACAACGCTCTTTTTCGCAAGTTCAGAGATGTCTTTGCTTGGTCGTACGACGAAATGCCAGGCATTGACTCAAGCATAGTTGAACACGAAATTAAGATGTATCCAGATGTCAAACTGGTATGACAACGGCTATGGTAGGTGCACCCCAAGAAAGCCACTGCCATCAAGGCAGAAGTTGAAAAACTTCTCCATGTTGGTTTTATTTACCCGGTTCCTCTAACCGATTGGGTATCAAACATTGTTCCTGTAATGAAAAACAAGGAACGATTAGAGTGTGCATCGATTATATGGATGTAAATCAAGCTTGTCCGAAGGACAACTACCCTACACCCTTCATTGACCAGATAATTGATGAATGTGCCGGATGTGAAATCTTCTCATTTATGGATGGATTTTCCGAGTATAATCAAATAAATATCCGCCCACAGGGCCAGTCAAAGACTGCATTTATTTGTCCGTGGGGCACATTTGCAAATCGCAAGCTACCCTTTGGTTTAAAGAACGCAGGGGCAACATTTCAGAGGGCAATGAATTATGCCTTCCATGACATAAAAAACATCGTTCAACCATATCTCGATGATCTTCCGGCTCACTCACGAAAGCGCATTGATCATCCGCAGTATTTAAGAGCGATATTTGTAAGTTGCCGACACTACAAGATACGACTCAATCCACACAAATGTGTGTTCTGTGTCAGTTCTGGTCTTCTACTTGGCTTTTTGGTCTCAAAGGACGGGATTTGTCTCGACACATGTGAGGTTCAGGCAATCATTAATATTCCTCCACCTTCAAATTTGCTTCAGATTCAGAAACTCCAAGGGAAAGAAAACTTTCTGAGGAGGTTCATTCCAAATTACGCCGAAATTGCTAAAGGTTATACTCGTCTATTGAAAAAAGAAGTACCCTTCATCTGGGATCAGGTCGAACAAGCTTCCTTTGATGCTCCAAAGGAATCCCTAATAAAAGCATCATTAATGTACACTCCTGATTATCAAAAAGACTTTAACCTGTATCTGGTTGTAGCGGATACAAACATCGCAATGGTTTTAGTTCAAGAAGACAATGGAATCGAATTTCCTATATATTATTTGAGTAGAAACTTAAATGATACAGAAAGCAAGTACTCCTACGTTGAAAAGTTGGCTCTCGCAGTTGTTCAAGCGATACAGAGATTTCGACACTATGTCCTTTTTCGAAAAACTACCATTTTGTCAGATTACAACCCCATGACCTATATATTGTCGCGACAGTTGCTGGGGGGGAATATTAAAAATGGATAACAATTCTTCAAGAGTTTGATCTGGAATTTATTAAATCCAAATCGAAGAAATCCCTGGTTTTCGCGGAGTTACTATGCGACCTCCCATCATCGTCCAACGATGCAACATCAGAAGAAGCAATCGTGGACGAATCTTTGTTTCTAATATCCTCAAGCAATCCGTAGTATGGAGACATAATTATCTATCTCCAAACCCAAACATATAGGTCTAATACCTCCCGCTCAGAACAACGACGCATTCGATACCAAGAAAAATACTACATGATCTTCGGTGATACACTTTACCATCGTGGTGTTGATACAGTTTTGAGGAGGTGCCTCACCCACGAGGAGGCCGAAAAAGTCTTGAATGATTGCCATTCAGGCGCGTGTGGGGGGCATCAATCCGGTTACGCTACGGCGCAAAAGATTTTACGAGCAGGATACTTCTGGCCAACAATCTTCAAAGATTTCATAACCGCAGTCAGAAGTTGCCATGCATGTCAAATCTTTGATCGAAAAATAAGAATACCACCCGCACCTCTATAGCCAGTAGTTGTTGTTGGGCCATTTGCCAAACGGGGCATAGATTTCATGACATGTAACCCCACCTCTACCGGGGGCATGGGTATATCATAGTCGCAATAGACTATTTTACCAAATGGGCCGAGGTGATGCCTACATTAAACAACAGCGTCGAAACGGCTGCCCTCTTCTTTTTCAATCATGTAGTCTCCAGATTCGGCATCCCACAGGCCATAGTCACAGATCATGGATCGCATTTTCACAATCACATGATGGTTGAATTGGCTACCAAATTAGGGTTGTCTCGCGATAGCTCTACTCCATATTATCCGCAAGCCAACGAACAAGTTGAGGCAATCAACAAGGTCCTGAAGCGGATGCTGCAAAGGATGATTGGAGCCCACAAAAAGAGTTGGCACCTGATCCAGTACTCAGCCTTGTGGGCATACCGGACATCGGTGAGGAATGCAACCGGGTTCACACCCTCTCAACTGGTGTATGGCCTAGAAGCAATCTTACCGGTTCAATGTGAAATCTCATCCCTCAAACTCGCGGTCGACCTTCTCCCCGAAACTTCAGAAGAGGAGGCTCGTTTCTTGGAACTAATACAATTGGATGAAACCCGTCGTGATGCCGCTTTGGCTAACGAAGCCCATAAGAAATGAGTCAAGGCACAGTTTGACAAGAATGTCAAACCCCGTGTCTTCTCAGAAGGTGACCTGGTCTTACTTTACGACCAGGAATCTGATAAATTGGGAGCAGGTAAATTCAAGTCCTTATGGATGGGCCCCTATATTGTTAAACATGTATTAGCAAAAGGAGCCTACGAGTTAGTAGATTATGGTGGGATTCCACTGGCGCAACCCCGCAATGGGTTGTACCTTAAGCGTTACTATGCTTGACTCAAGATAGTAACCCCTATGCTTTTGTTACATTTTTGTTTTCGCTAAGGGTAATTGTTTTGTTAAGTGATCCACTTTTACGTTGATGCAGATGTCGGACCTTTTGGAATCATTTGTTGGATATGCCGACGGAGCGAGTCGTAGTTCGTAGAACCTATCTTCTGCGGCCTGGGCCATCTTCGATCCAAGCGGCGAATTAGTGAGTTTCAGAGGGGTATGTATTGGTCGGTCAATGAACAATATCGTTGAATACAGCGCGTTAATAGATCTCCTCTCTGATGCCATTACGCGTGGCATACGCCGACTCGTCGTCAGGCTAGACTCACAACTCATCATACTACAGCTCACCGGTATCTACTCCGTATGGAATCCAGCTATCTACCGCAAGTTCCTAAGGGTCAAGATTTTGGAAAGGCAGTTTGATTTTTTTCGATATCAGCATATTTCCAGAAACTTAAACACATTAACAGATTCATTGGCAAATACATTTGCAACATTTATAAAAGAAGCATTTCATCAATATTTGCATCAAGATCACGTAACTCAACCAAAATAAAACTACGAAAATAAAAAATATATAACTGTTTATGGTTCGTACATAATGTTCTGTAACTGGGACAAAATCGGTCAAATGACCCAAAACTCAAAATTCTAGGGGGCACCCTAGTCTAATGATGCTGGTGATAACAAGTCATCGCCTATGCAATCATGCGCAAATGCCTAGTCCATCGACTCGGCACGCCAGTAGTATGTCGCTGCAACCTCAGAGGCAGCTCGTCGGTCCTCACGTCTGAAATACCAAGAGTGAGGCCCTCGACCTAATCCTGCAATGCCGAAAGAGTCTCGGCCACATCAAGGTCGTGAAGGATAGCCCTTCCCACAACCTCTCCTGCTGGAACGGCAGCTGGTACTCTCAAATGTCCTACTGGTCGAACTGGTCCAACATCTGCATGAGCACATGAGTTTTGATTAGTCCTGATAGAAGAAATCACAAGAAAATTATAAAGAAGGAACGATGAACACAGATATGGTTAGAGAATTTACCAATAGCACCCCACTGCTCACCAGCCAGCAGCACCAAATCCGGGTCACCCCGGAAATCCATACCAGCATATGGATACTCGTAAAAAACCATCTCCTGACGGTTTAACCACTCAAAGAAGGTATCAGAAAAGGAAACCTGGGACTGACCAGCATGTCGGGCCATAAGGTCGACCCATCTCTGCATCCGTGGCTCAGTCAGTGGAGGTAAGCCAAGTGAGATGTACTGCGGCTGCATCAGTGGGATCTTTTCCAAGGTGAAAGCGGTCAAAATAGAACCATAGCCGAAGTTCTTCAATTTTCCGTTTTTCACCTTGGTCAATTGTTATTTCATCACAGGGAGTACCGCATCACACCAGTTGAACACCTTTGGTTCAAGGCATTCTAAGGCGTACTGCATATAGGATCTGTTAGCCACGTGAAGAGCCGCACTACCAGCCAGCCTAGAAAAAGTGAACAGAATGGTCCTCAAGGACCGATCAGTGACATCTCAGATGTTGATCTTGCCATCCCTACTCGGCTGATATCCCTCTCTGCAATACCGGCGAATATAATCTCTCACAGATTCACCCCCACGGGCGGAACCTGATAATGAAAGAGGGGCACCACGCCTCGAAAAACCGGTCAAAAAATAGATGTCCACGACAATAAAGGGGATAGATTTGCCTCTAATATGAAACACCTGGTTGGTAGGATCCCATGCATCAAGAAGATATTGCAACAAGTTGATTTGTTGCCTCATGCTAGAGATGCGGAAAAACTTGAACAGGCCACAGTTCCTCAATGCAGTTACCGTAACCGGCTCATGTAAAGCAAGCATGTCCTCTTCTTCATGCTCTCGTTCTCGCCATGTAACAGTCATTTTGCTCCGATGAATCTCTGAAAACAAACAAGAGAAGAGTCAGGATCCTGATTTCGCAAAAAACAAGCAAAAATTCCATGAGAAAACAGTGCAATAGTTTCCCTCCTTGCGCCCATCGCACCCCCAGCAGTGTACTAGGTGGGATGCATACTGCCTGGCCAGTGGCCAAGCCAGCATGCATCACACCTTTCGATGTAGGAAAGGTGCGATGGGGCCAAGGTGAATTTTTCAAACCCCAGAGGCTCAGAAAAATAGGGAAACATGCACAGAATTCAAAAAGGAAAGAATGCAACTGAAGAGCTCGGGTTTAGCTCCTACCTAGTCTAGATGGCACCAAGAATCGTCCACAGAATCTCCAGGAATCAGCTAGTGAAAATCAAGGGGGAAAAGCACCTCCAGAGCTCCAACAAACCAAAGTTCAAATGAAATGGTAAATTGAGGGATAAAAAACCACTTTTAAATTACTTTTCACGTAATTCAAGTAAAATATTAGTGTTTTAACTCATTTTTGAAACATATATTGTTCGTTTCTAATCGGTTTGATGAAGCAATTGAACAGACAGTACAACCTTTGAAGGAACAAACTGATTAGCGGTAAGATTAAATCGATGACCATTATAACGAGCAGTTTTATGTGGAGTTCAAGCTCGTTAAAAATTAAACATAAGCAATGAGCAAATGTTTCCCCCAGAGTTTAAGCTCATTTAAAAAAAAAAATGAACCAATTTCCTGTAAATAACCATTGTGAATGCATTATCATCAGCTTTTACGACTTGGTCGTGTTCTCATCATCACCTCCACTCTATTTTGGCCGATCATTCACCTCCTTTTGATTGTTTACCCCTTTTGAGGAACAGCTACGAAAAGTGATACAGCGATCCATCCTTGTGACACTGTCGTGATTGGAAAATTCCAAACCTTACCTGGAATCAGTTGCTACCCGAAATTATCACTCGTTCCTCAAAAAACGAGTCTCCTTTAAGCTCTTTTCAACTGACTCGTAAAATATGAAAATATTGCCGAGCAATTGGCCTCTCCAGCTCGTTAAAGCGACCAGAAGTGTTATCCCTCCTCTAGATTTTAATCTTTTTGGACCTGAGGGATTATTACACAAAAATATCGAGCGTTTGTTTTGTTTGGCTCGTTAAAATTACCGAAAATTCATCCCCTTCGTATTATTTTATACTTTTTCGGACTTAAGGGATTATATGACAAAAAAGGATTATTGGAGTTTCCTTTACGTCCCTTTCAGACTCTCTAAAATTGAAAAGGAATGAGATATCTTTGTCGTTAAACTCGTTAAATCGAATAGCGACAAACTTGTCCATACAGACAAGAACGAGTTTCACTGTCGCTAGGCTTGTTAGAATATAGCGACGAGTTTTCCCGAAGGGAAAATTATAGAACAAGCATATGTTATCCTCCTCAAGCTTGACAAAAATAAAGAGGTACTGGTCAGCAATGACTGGGGAAAAATTGGGAAGAAAACTTGAAGAAACTTTGTTGGTAGCAAGGTCGCTCTTGAACATGACACTTTCACTCCGCATCCGAGTCGGGTTGGGTTGTTCTGTTCACCGGTCATATCACCATTAGTCCACCGCACCATCCATATTTGGGGTTAACGTTACCAATCCATGTCAGTGTCGCCGGTATGTTCAAGAGAAGTCGCTCAGAGAATTCACCTGTGTCTCATCCACTGCAGTACATTCACGCTCTATTTTTCATGATCGCCACCCTGAAATTTGTATCATCAGATCGTTTTCACCTCCACCAAATCATTTGCTCCGTTCCATGTCGTAGATGTGGCATTCATTAAGTCCCTCCTACGACAGGTCACTTCTTGTCGACATCAGCTCATTATCCAAGAAGTTGACCTAGGAACAACCCTTTCAGTACTTTGAAGCTTGCATGCCTCAATGGCAAGTTTCTCACTTCCGGCGACAGGTTTACATCAATGGCCTTCGACCGAAAGATTTTACGTGGTGTTCAAAGCCAAGTCCCTTTTTCACACCACGTGAATTTTACTATCATACCTTGAGGGTCATCATCATTATCGGTGATTCCTCTCGCACCTGTTAACAGCTTACATCATTGGTTGGTAATCAAGCAATGTCTTTCCATGTTCGACTCCAGAACATTTTTTCACATGGATCGACTTGTACTCTGAGTAAGGATTGGATGAGTTTGAAGACCTCGGATCTAGTTTCATCCATCCAGGCTGTGATATGTTCAGGAAAATAAAGACATCAAATGTACATCATTACCAAACAGATGATCATCCGAATCAAGGGATGATGGCTCTACCAAAATCATCAGTCTACACACAGACGGTCATCCGTCTTATGTACATGAAAATGAATTTATAAAGCTGAGCATGGGAATGCCCGGCTCAGCTAGATCATGAAAATATTATGAAGATAATGTATTATATTGTATCTTATTACAGGTCGCCTTCCAGCTCAAAAAAACTTTGGATCCTCATGATAAAGCATTTCACCCGACATCAAAAGATTAACGACCTCATGCTTTAGGGGGAAACTGTTATAGACATTTTTGGGCACTGCAACCCCAATCATACATGTCCATAAACCAAGGGCTCCTAAGTCCCTAAAAGTGTTGTTTAATACCCTAAAGGAACAAGGTCCGCTGATTACATCATCTCCCAGAAGTTCTCCACAGAAAACTGCTCAGAACTGGTCAAAACTGGACCATACAGACTGCCCAATGCAAAAGGTGCGATGCATGTTGGGTAGCCCTTCTGTAGGGTGCGATGAGCGAGAGTGGACAAATGGCAGAGACAGTTTGCAAAGTGGATTGACATGGAATCTTCTAGAAACTTCTCCTATGACACTTGCCTCTCTGAATTCGCCCAAGGATGAGTAAGAGATCATCAATCTCCAAGTGGAATCAAGAACAATCAGAGAGAGGACACTAATCACAAACCCATCAGCTGACTCACCCCCCTGCAAACATCTATATATGGATCCCTCATCCCAGAGATCCAGAGGCTGGAATTTTGTATCTTGTAAGGAAGTGTTGTTGGTTTCTTGTTGGAACATCATAGTGTTGGGTGAAATAAGCTTTTCATGAGGTGAAAGAAGGGATTTCATGCTGGAGGGTGACGCTAGATCAAAACAATCGGTTGTAATCCTCTTTTCTATTCTAGATATTAATAAAGTTATTCAAGTTTTCCTCCACATTCTTGTATGTTTGATGATATATGCATTTGTGTGGTCAATATATATCTGGTCGTATATTGTTTATGATTGTAGATCTCTGTTCTTAGATAGTATTATGCTGCTTTGATTCCACAGGTGATCTTTGAAGCTGTGTTGACGAGAAAGGAGCGACAAGGATCTGTCAAAAGAAGGGAGAGGAAACGAGCTAGGAACCAAGCGCAAGACCGAGGTTGGTGTCCTTCATTCCCCTCTTATCTACTTCTCATAAAGGAAAATGAAAGTAGTTTTAGTTTGTTTTTTTCTAAGACAGCTACCAGTCTTGGTGGGACTAGCAGCTCTGAGTGGACACTAGATTTCCCAATAACACCTAGTGACATCGAATGAGGCCGATTGATTTTTAGTGAGCATGATGAAAGGCCTTGACCTTAATCTGGCTGCCCTTCTGTGTGAGACACTATATCT
Organism: Pinus tabuliformis; assembly: GCA_031772625.1. Taxonomy (NCBI): domain Eukaryota; kingdom Viridiplantae; phylum Streptophyta; class Pinopsida; order Pinales; family Pinaceae; genus Pinus; species Pinus tabuliformis. The sequence continues at coordinate 876,043,483 of CM062815.1, forward strand.
GTTACAGGATGGGATAACGGTAGAGCTGCGTGCTAGGGAGAGCTGTGCGATCCAAGTCCTCAGCGAACAAAATACAAACATGGAACAAATCATCTTGCAGCGTGACGAATTGGTGTCATAAAATCAGCTGGTGGTAGGCAACGCTTGCCACAGTGTCCCGGAGCTGGCCATTTAGGTAGATCTACCAGTAGAGGTGTGGATCCAGAGGTTAGCAATAGGAGTCTGCAAGGCCAAGGAAGAAACGAAAAAGGTTCAGCTGGAGCTGAATCTTCAGATTGCCAAGCTACGGTTAAAGGTGCAGCCATCCACTCCCCCGGAAGTTAGAGGACAGTGTGCTAGCGCTATCATAGTGGGACTGGAGGAAACCAGAGGTGCAATGCAAGACTGTACCGACATGTTGGAACAAGCACTTGAGGTCCTCACGACTCTACAGGAGGACCCCAACATCCAGCACTTGGAAACAGAAGCACGAGAACTCCAATAGCAATACGACAGTGTCTGAGGAACTATGTAGATAGTAGTCCTCACCCAGAGGCTTGCGAGGATGCAGCAAGCAAAAGCACTGAAGGAGCAGGTGGATGCAGCGCGACACAAGGAGGCAATTCTCAAAGCGCGCGTTCAGCCTTGGATCGACGAGGCCTTCACTATCACGGCCAACATCAAAGGAAAGTTGGTGCACATATAGGGGATGCACACATTGATGCAGAGAATCACCCCAAACACAGAGGTCTCGGAACAGCGGATGCAGCAGATTCAGCAAACAATGGCTTAGTGCGTTGCGGACCTCAGTATAGTTCGAGAACAGTTAGAGGGAATCCGTACCAAGATCACCGTGCTAACCGAGTGACTCGAGGGTGAGTCACGATGTTTGTGTTGGGGGCCTGTTGGGCATGGAATCCCCCCCAAGGTATCTTTTGGGACTCAAAGCCCAAGTTTTGACCCGATATTGTTGTAAATACACTGCGAATTGTGGGCGCGGAGCGTGAAATGTATGATAAAGTCACAGGGTTGTCTACCCTAGTTTTCTAATGTAATTTCGGCCTACCCATGGCCCGAGGACCATGGGATTGTATATATAGAGCGAGGCTCTAAGTGTAAAAGATAACTAAGAAAAAACGAAGAAGAGCGAAGTAGAAGCGAAGAGCAACAGTCTAGAGTCTAAGTGTCTTGGGTCGTAGGGTAGTAGAAGGCTCTGCAGCTGAGTGCACAGAGGCCTAGTAGTTTGTAGCTGAGTACACTGACCTCTGCAGCTGAGTGCACAGGGCGGAGTTGAGTTTATAACCAAGGAAGAGAGTAATAAAGAGAAGTTTTATCTAAACTTTGCGTATCTGTTCTTGGGTTATTGCATGTTTGATATAAATTGCAAGTATATTGTTTATTTATTGTGCGCAACTGTATGAATGGTGTATATTGTTAAGTGCAACTTAATGCATGCAAGTAGACTAAGATAATCAACTAACATTGGAATATCAGTAAGGATTTGGGTAATAACAGCGTTCAGCCCCCGAGTAGGGTTGCGCAAACGCAGCATCTTAGGCTACGAGGTACGGGAAAGTGCGTGTAGCGACGTGCGCAGAGGGACAAACCACAGAACCCTTGAAATCATTAGACATCTCCAGGGTGCGGAAGCCTGGTTCTAGCACCCTCCCATACAACTTCAGTTGAGACCTCAGTCCACACTCCGCGGACTGTTGCCGAAAGGGCAAGTAGTACCGTGATTTGTTTGGCTAAATCACCTTTGAACCTGGGTCAGGCCCCCACAATCCAACAATGGAAGCGAACTTCCACATGGCCATCAACCAGCACCCAAGGTTGTCCCCAACCTTGTATAATCAGTTCTCCATGTATGCTAAGTTCAAGGAATATTTCCACCGCGTCTACATTCTAGTGCAGAAGGACCTAGGACAAAATTGGTTCAATTTTCCGTATTTGGTCACCGATTATTCCATCCAGGAAGTGATCAAGTGCTAGCCGACAGATTGGAACACCTCGTCTGACTTATATGTAGGTACCAGCAAAGGTGCAGGGAGCTCAACTGAGAAGAAACAGAAGGATGCAACAAAATAGGCGGCACAAAAGTTGGCCGCTCAGGGAAAGAAGGAATCTAAAGAGAAGGCTCGAAAGGAAAAGGAGTGCGCTGCAAAGGAACAGGATGAACAAAAAAATCGTGACTCCGAGAAAAGCAGCAAATCCCCTATGCCTGAAACTAAGGGGGGAGAGTAGTCTGCGCAGGGCGGTGGCGGCGATGAGGGGCAGAGAACCCCATTTTGACTAAGGAATTGCAGAGAACAGCAGTAGCAGGAAGGTTCTCGCAAAAATACGAAGTTGGCCAAAGCGCAGATGGATCCCATCACCCTGACAGAGGGCGATCTCAATGAGATCGGTGACAAGGTGCATGACACTACAACCAAACTGTTGCAGCAATTCGAGCAACAGTACATGCAGTCATTGGGAAATGTCTAGAAGGATCTGCGCAAATTGCAGATCCAAACTAGCTGAATACGGGTGGGCGCAGGTCAAGTGAGCGCCACACAGACGAGCCTGGCACCGCGGACATGTCAGGCTGCAAAAATGGTAAGAACAATGGGCCTTCGAATAGTTGCTCTACTAGAAGGGTCCCTAAGCGCAGAATCAGATGATGACAAGATCATCATAAGTACCCTTAATAACATCGGCCTAAATATTGCAGCGTTCCCCAATGAATTTCTTCATGCGCTATAGACAGGAGTGACAGCAGAATTGAGAGCTCAAGAGCAGCGTTCTCTTAGTTTAATCAGCGAGTACCAGGTGAACAATGAACAAATTTTCGCTGAGAAGACATGGGCCCTCAAATAAAGGGATACTATCTAGGCACAGAGCTCCCAACTGGTAGTCACAGTTGCAGAGGTGTGCAAAACAGTGCCGAAGTTGCACATACCTGAGGACACAAAACCAGAATCCAAGATCTGGAAACTAGATGCAGGCATCCGTGAGGCAAAGGCAGAAGTAGCACGAGTTCAATTTGAACTCAACATGAAAATCACTGAGCTGCAGTTCAAATCACAGCCTTCAACTCCGCCTGAGGTAAGGGAACAGTGCGGAGCCTCCATCCAGGAAGGGATCGCTACTTTGGATGTCGCCATCGTGGACTACACAGCCTTGTTTGAACAAGCAATGGAGTTTTTGACGACCCTGCAGGAAGACCCCAACCTGCAAATATTGAGTACAGAGATCCGCGAGCTCCAAAAGTAGTATGACGAGGTTAGGGTAACGACGCGCTTAATTACTACAGCACAGCGCCTCACCAAGTTGCAGGAGGGGAAGCAGCTCCTCGCATAGGTGGAAGTAAATTAGAGAAAAGAGGTAGTATTTAAGGCCAAGTTGGGTCCTTGGTTGGAAGAAGCCTACCAAGTCTCAACCAACATTTAGGAGAAGCTGATGAACTTGCATCTCACATAGCAGAAGATCAAGTTGGTCAGTGAAGGACCAGCTACGGAGCAGCTCGTCAAACAAGTGAAGTAGGAATCTACAGAGAGTGTTGTTGAGATAGTAGTTGTGCAGGTGGAGCTAGGGGATCTTCGCAGTAAGATCACCGCACCAGCCGAGTGACTCGAGGGTGAGTCACGACCTTTGTGTTGGGAGCCTGTTAGGATGGGGTCCCCTGGGTCAGTTTTGGGTTAAAAACCCAAGTTTTGATGTAAATTTTGACAAAAATATGTAAAGTCTCCGTGAATTGTGGATGCGGAGCATGTAGGTAGATAGGAGTCAAAAAGGGTTTTTACCCTCGTTTATGTAAAGTTTGAGTTGGTTTTGAGATCTACCCTTGGTCCGCGGACCATGGGATTGTATAAATAGGTGTGTCTTAGAGAGTCTAAGGCAAATAGATGATTGTTCTATGGGTATGATGAATGGATTCTTAGAGAGTTAGCGTCGAGGAGTAAGTCTTAGAGGAGGAAAAGGCTCTGCAGCTGAGTGCACAGAGGCCTAGAGTACTGTCCATAGCTAAGTGCGCAGCTGAGTGCGTAGGGAATTTTTGAGTCTGTAACCTTATACTGAAGATGAATAAAGAAGACTGTTGGAGAAATTCATATGTTTTATCTATTTCCTCCTGTTGTTTATATTTGTGGTATATGTTGTGATGAGATAATGTCTTTATGAAATATTGATGTATTGATGCGTGACTTTACTAGATAAATTTTATTATTTGAACGCAATGCATGTTAAGTATTTACGCAAAGGTTATAATACTTTATGTTAAGTTTATCAAGCACTTAAGCAAATCTATATGGATTTCGATCTAAGGCTAGTCTATGATGCACGTAATTAGATAACCTAATTGTTAAAGGTTTGCACAAGCCGATCGTAGACCTTTGCGGAGGTCTAAAGGCCATTTGAGGGAAATTACAACGCCAAGCCCTAAGGGCTTAGAGATCTGCACAGAGGAACATCTACGACATAAAAGGACATCAAAATGATCTTTGGATGCGGAAACTTGGTTCTGGCATCCCCCCATACTGCTTCGGGTGAGAATTCAGTCCGCACTACGCGGATTGATGCCGAAAGGGCCGTATTGTAGGGTTTTGTTTGGCACAACTAACTCTGAACCTGGGTCAGGACCCTCTAATACAACACAAATGGAGGAGCTTCCTTCCCACTACTTATACCTACTGCAAATGCATCCCATGATCTAGGTAGATCATTGAGTGATGTAGTCACAAGTTCATTTTCAGAGATAGTTTCTCTAATTCTTGAGTGTGGTCCTTTATTTGAGAAACTATTACGAAATATGAAGCTATAGTGTCATCATTTTTCATTGCCATATCACAAAGTTCATTCTTTAGATTCATGGCTTGACCACCTTTCTTGATAGTCAATAGATTGATTAGGACTTCGTATGTCTTCTTGGAAGTATCAATTTTTGCAAAGTAGGGAATAAGATTATCTCTCATGGAGTATACAATAAGAATCATGGCAATAATTTCATCCTCCTTGAACTTCTCCTTTCCTACAACATTTATTGGTTCTACAACTTTTCCTATCACAATATCCAAAATCTTGTTCTTTGCAAGAATATGATCACTTCTAAGTTTCCAAGCATTGAAGTTTGAGCCTCCTTCCATCTTTTTCTTAGATGTCATATAATAAGCCATGGATACAAATCAACAATAAGGACTTCAATAAGAGTGATATCACATTATGGTTTTTTCAAGGGTGGTATTTGTGTTCCTTCCTTCACCAAAGCTCTGATATCATGTTGATTTTCTAAGTGCAATATAGACTTGCAAAATATTTCTAAAATAATGATAATTACTTTTGATGTTGATCTTCTTTTAAATTATTCCAATATATCACTTAGTCATTATACTTCCAAAATTCAACCATACAAGAATAGTAGAATAGTAGAGATCACAATGCACAAAGCAAACACAAGATTTACCTTGGGAAAATCCACCAAGGGAAAAAACCCAGTAGATTTTTCTAATAGACAAATTATTTTTCTCAACAAGAGACACACCTAGACCTATGGTCAAACCTAGTCAATCCATCCAAGCCAAGCCTCCCAATCTGATCTAGAATTTTAATCTACTTGATCTAACCCATAATTTCAGCCCTCTTACCATTATTAGTTACCCTAGAATTTCAGCCCTTACAACTGCCCAGAATTTTGGCCCCTTGCAACAAGTTTTCCCAAGAAAACTATGAAATATAAGAGAGAGAACCTATCCACACTTGCGAGCTTGTGAGAGAGAGAAAGAGAGGTAATTTGACTTGTTTTTTGTCCTTCTTGATCTTTGTTGAGATGCCCATAAAATGTATTCTTGAGGAAGTACAAATTTGTGGTGGAGAAATGAAGTCGAGATGCCTTTATATAATGATCTCCTGGGTCGAATGGGTGTGTCCTTTTCCCTGGGCCGACTTGACAACTTTTGGAGCCAAAAATTGCAATTTAAAAAATTCAAATTTTCTTCTTTTAAAAGTCACAATGGGACTTCAACTCAAAATAAATTTTCTTTTGACTCATTTAAAATATTCTTTACAATAATCAATACAAGTACATCAAGTGGCCAAATATACATCATGCAAACCAACCATATTTACAAATTCAAAATTTTCATTACTACCTATGGCAACAACCAAACTATCCCACGATTTTGGTAAAGAAAGTAACAGTTGGATACACTTATCTTCATCTAAAAGATTGATATCAACAAATACCATCTAACTTGCCACAATATTGAAGGAGTTTAAATGCTTTATCCTTCATCCTTAGGTTATACAATGTTTTCAATGTGAATGATTTGTTTATCATGGACTTAGGCTAGTAAAAGCTCCTTAACTTGTTCCATAATGCCTTCATTGTAGTTTCTCTTGACATATTCAATGATATTAAATCTGAGAGACTCAATCGTATTATGCTCTTTGCCTTTTTATCCAACTTGGTGCAGTCTTCTATCCACATCCACGTTGGTGCAATACCTGAATTGACAACGATCCATTGATCTTTCTCCATATTCCATTTTTATCTTTCATAATTCAAAACTCTACCCATTTAATTTATCATTCTATATATTTGAACTATTTCTTTTTTGTGCCAAATTGTGATATAAAGGTGACAAAAATGGTACTTACATGAACTTTCAACAATGCTCATGCTCCACCCCCTTTCTAAAGAAGAGACATCCATGCTCAAGCATATACATGCACACAACGCAAACATATGCATTATCACTTACAATGACTCTTCTGTGAGGATTAGGGAATGGAGACACGTTATGCATTTACATAGAGAGTGGAGAACACATCAAACATTTAAAAATGCACAATGTATCTCCCCACCCTTTAGTAAAATGTATTCACACCATTAAGTAGCCTCCTACTCTCACAAAAATAAAAATAAAAATAAATAAATTAAAAATTAAAAAAAATTAAAAATAATAATAATAATAATAGAATTCATGGATCAAGACAATTGCATTAGATTTTTTGGATATCAAGATATAAGTGGAATATATTGTACCAATTTAACTCAAAACAAAAATTGAAATGGATGCTCTTGATCCCATAGATGGATCAAAACACATATAAATAGTCCCAAAGTGTTATAGAACACAATCTCAACAAATTAATTTCACTATTCCAATAATGTTAAAAAAATCAATTGACTATTTTTGTTATTCCCTTGTTGATTGCTTCTAGGGCATCAAACATAAATATTCCAACCATCACAAGTGTCTAAGCCAATACAACAATATTCTTCAACCCATCATAGTTCATTATGTCAATAGTAGAGTTTCAAACCGTCAAGAAGATAATAACCATTGAGCCCAACCACCTGAAATAACCCATTATATTAAATCTATTAAATTATTATAAATTTATTATTTATTATTTTATTATATTTAATTTTTAAAATTTTAATTTAATTAATTATAACCAATAATATTAGTATGGGGGATTTACGCAGTGCATTATATTAGATATCATTTTTGGGATTCAACTGCGTTAAGTAAGTCATTCAAACGTATGACCATTTCCATGAGAGGTAGTCGTAACCGACTAATTTCTCATGATTTTTGAATAGTTCACTTAGCACTCATTGCATCGGGTGATGCTCACAGGGGTGAAGAAGTGGGATTGAAACTAGTGAAATGTGGAGAACGAATCAATAGCATCAATCGTCACTTCCGGGGCTTGCACCCGGTAACCAGGACTTCCCAGGAGGTCACCCATCCCAGAACTCCTCTGGCTCAAGCGCGCTTAACTGTGGAGTTTTCCCCACAATCAAGCCCACTTAGCTTGCTACCCCATTTGCAAAACCTTAGCAAGTATTGTGCCTCATGAACCATTCAAGTAGAGATCCTTGACTCTTTTTGAATTTAAGTATGGGGGATTTACGCAGTGCATTATATTAGATATCATTTTTGGGATTCAACTGCGTTAAGTAAGTCATTCAAACGTATGACCATTTCCATGAGAGGTAGTCGTAACTGACTAATTTCTCATGATTTTTGAATAGTTCACATAGCACTCATTGCATCGGGTGATGCTCACAGGGGTGAAGAAGTGGGATTGAAACTAGTGAAATGTGGAGAACGAATCACATAGCATCAATCATCACTTCCGGGGCTTGCACCCGGTAACCAGGACTTCCCAGGAGGTCACCCATCCCAGAACTCCTCTGGCTCAAGCGCGCTTAACTGTGGAGTTTTCCCCACAATCAAGCCCACTTAGCTTGCTACCCCATTTGCAAAACCTTAGCAAGTATTGTGCCTCATGAACCATTCAAGTAGAGATCCCTTGACTCTTTTTGAATTTAAGTATGGGGGATTTACGTAGTGCATTATATTAAATATCATTTTTGGGATTCAACTACGTTAAGTAAGTGATGATTGATGTTATGTGATTCGTTCTCCACATTTCACTAGTTTCAATCCCACTTCTTCACCCCTGTGAGCATCACCCGATGCAATGAGTGCTAAGTGAACTATTCAAAAATCATGAGAAATTAGTCAGTTACGACTACCTCTCATGGAAATGGTCATACGTTTGAATGACTTACTTAACGCAGTTGAATCCCAAAAATGATATCTAATATAATGCACTGCGTAAATCCCCCATACTTAAATTCAAAAAGAGTCAAGGGATCTCTACTTGAATGGTTCATGAGGCACAATACTTGCTAAGGTTTTGCAAATGGGGTAGCAAGCTAAGTGGGCTTGATTGTGGGGAAAACTCCACAGTTAAGCGCGCTTGAGCCAGAGGAGTTCTGGGATGGGTGACCTCCTGGGAAGTCCTGGTTACCGGGTGCAAGCCCCGGAAGTGACGATTGATGCTATGTGATTCGTTCTCCACATTTCACTAGTTTCAATCCCACTTCTTCACCCCTGTGAGCATCACCCGATGCAATGAGTGCTAAGTGAACTATTCAAAAATCATGAGAAATTAGTCGGTTACGACTACCTCTCATGGAAATGGTCATACGTTTGAATGACTTACTTAACGCAGTTGAATCCCAAAAATGATATCTAATATAATGCACTGCGTAAATCCCCCATACTTAAATTCAAAAAGAGTCAAGGGATCTCTACTTGAATGGTTCATGAGGCACAATACTTGCTAAGGTTTTGCAAATGGGGTAGCAAGCTAAGTGGGCTTGATTGTGGGGAAAACTCCACAGTTAAGCGCGCTTGAGCCAGAGGAGTTCTGGGATGGGTGACCTCCTGGGAAGTCCTGGTTACCGGGTGCAAGCCCCGGAAGTGATGATTGATGCTATGTGATTCGTTCTCCACATTTCACTAGTTTCAATCCCACTTCTTCACCCCTGTGAGCATCACCCGATGAGTGCTAAGTGAACTATTCAAAAATCATGAGAAATTAGTCAGTTACGACTACCTCTCATGGAAATAGTCATACGTTTGAATGACTTACTTAACGCAGTTGAATCCCAAAAATGATATCTAATATAATGCACTGCGTAAATCCCCCATACTTAAATTCAAAAAGAGTCAAGGGATCTCTACTTGAATGGTTCATGAGGCACAATACTTGCTAAGGTTTTGCAAATGGGGTAGCAAGCTAAGTGGGCTTGATTGTGGGGAAAAATCCACAGTTAAGCGCGCTTGAACCAGAGGAGTTAAGGGAAGGGTGACCTCCTGGGAAGTCCTGGTTACCGGGTGCAAGCCCCGGAAGTGATGATTGATGCTATGTGATTCGTTCTCCACATTTCACTAGTTTCAATCCCACTTCTTCACCCCTGTGAGCATCACCCGATGCAATGAGTGCTAAGTGAACTATTCAAAAATCATGAGAAATTAGTCAGTTACGACTACCTCTCATGGAAATGGTCATACGTTTGAATGACTTACTTAACGCAGTTGAATCCCAAAAATGATATCTAATACCAATAATATTAATTAATTGGAGTACCCCAACATCCAGCACTTGGAAACAGAAGCGCAATAACTCCAACAGCAATACGACAGTGTCCGAGGAACTACATAGACAGTAGTCCTCACCCAAAGGCTTGCGAGGATGCAGCAAGAAAAAGCACTGAAGGAGCAGGTGGATGTGGCACAACACAAGGAGGCAATTCTCAAAGCGCGCATTTAGCCTTGGATCGATGAGGCCTTCACTATCATGGCCAACATCGAAGGAAAGTTGGCGCACATACAGGGGATGCACACATTGATGTAGAGAAGCACCCCAGACACAGAGGTCTTGGAACAGCGAATGCAGCAGATTCAGCAAACAGCTGCTCAGTGCGTTGCAGACCTCAGCACAGTTGGAGGGACTCCGCACCAAGATCACTGTGCAAACCGAGTGACTAGAGGGCGAGTCATGATGTTTGTGTTGGGGGCCTGTTGGGCATGGAATCCCCCCCAAGGCATGTTTTGGGGCTCAAAGCCCAAGTTTTGACCCGATATTGTTGTAAAGACTCCACGAATTATGGGTGCGGAGCGTGAAATGTATGATAGAGTCACAAGGTTTTCTGCCCTAGTTTTGTAATGTAATGTTGGCCTACCCTTGTATAAATAGAGCGAGGCTCTAAGTGTAAAAGATAACTAAGAAAAAAATGAAGAAGAGAAAAGTTGAAGCGAAGAGAAACAGCCTAGAATCTAAGTGTCTTGGGTCGTAGGGTAGGAGAATGCTCTGCAGCTGAGTGCACAGAGGCCTAATAGTCCGCAGCTGAGTGCGCAGGGTGGAGTCAAGTCTGTAACCAAGGAAGAGAGTAATAAAGAGAAGTTTTATCTAAATTCTATGTATCTGTTCTTGGGTTATTGCATGTTTGATATAAATTGCAAATATATTGTTTATTTACTGCGCGCAACTATATGAATGGTGTATATTGTTAAGTGTAACTTAAAGCATGCAAGTAGACTAAGATAATCAACTAACATTGGAATATCAGTAAGGACTTGGGTAATAATAGCGTTCGGCCCCTGAGTAGGGCTGCACAAAGGCAGCATCTCAGGCTGCTAGGTACAGGAAAGTGCGCATAGCGACATGCGCGCAGGGACAAACCGCGAACCCCTTGAAATCATCAGACATCTCCAGGGTGCGGGAACCTGGTTCTAGCACCCTCCCATACTAATTCGGGTGAGACCTTAGTCCGCGGTCCGCAGATTGTTGCCGAAAAGGCAAGTAGTACCAGGATTTGTTTGGCTAAATCATCTTAGAACATGGGTCAAGCACCCACAAGCCAACAATGGAAGTGAGCTTCCGCATGGCCATCAACCAGCACCCAAAGTTGTCCCCAACCTTGTATGAGAAGTTGTCCGCGTATGCTAAGTTCAAGGCAGATTTCCATAACGTCTGCATTCCAGTGCAGAAGGACCCGAGACAGAAGTGGTTCAATTTTCTGTAATACTAGTGATTACTATAATACTAGTGATTACACCATTACTATTGTAGTTATACCCCTTATTTATATTGTTGTGCCCCTATTACCCCCATATTGTTATTTCTGTGCCCCATAGAATCCCTCTATTGTTATTTTTGTGGCTTTATATTATTATTGTTAGGTCGGCTGGATTATATTGTGACTCTTTAGACTCCTATATATAGAAAGGAGGTTTTGTCATTTGTATCATCCAAGAATTGTTCATTTATGTAATGTAAAGGAGGTTTCCCCCTCGAAGAGGCTGAATTCTAAGGCGTTGATCTTTCTTTTCTATCTTTTCTTGAGCTGGTTTCATAACATTTGGTATCATAGCTTTGGATTCTAGGGTTTCGCTGCTCCAAACAGGCCATCGTGGAATTTTCGCTATAACTTTTTTTCTGTGACGTTTCAGAAGTCGCAAAAACAACCCATTTGAGAAGAAATCGCGCTGCACCTTGGGTCCGAATTTCAAAGCTTTTCAAGCGACATTTTCAGAGATATGATCTGAGGAAGTTGGTCTTTTTGCAGACTTATGAATTACACTCAAAACAGGTGACCTGGGGAAAATCGTCATAACTTTCTTTATGAGCATCGGATTGAAATTTTGTAAGAAGTTACAGAAAGAGGACGGAATGTAGTTTTCATTTATATATTTTTCAGAGTCAAAGGTTGAAGCAGTGACACGTGGCACTTCATACAAGTTCGCTCTACTGAAATAGTCTATAATCAGGTCACTGCGGGAGATTGTGCATAACTTTTTCTTGGAGAATAAAATTTGGATAAGACTAGTGGCATTAGAAAGAGGACATACAAGGCTACTACAGGTCACATTTTCAGAACTAGAGGATTCGAAATTACAGAGATACATCAGATTCAATATCAGGCTTCTACAAAGTAAAAAAAGGTGTGTAGTTTTTTTTTAAATTTTTGCATAAGCTTGGTTTGAAGGAATTCAAAGGGCATAGTAAAGCATTATTATCGGTAACTGATGCCCCGAGGAAAGAAAATGCAAACACCTAGTAAGGAACCTGAAAGCTCTAGCATGACTCATGAAGAAGAGGAAGAAATGCTACATGATATATCAAAATTACAAGAACAAGTGCAACAAATGTCACGCTCACAAAAGCTAACAGATGCTAAGATAAATGGCGTGGAATCTAAGATAAATGGCGTGGAATCTAATATAAATGGCGTGGAATCTAAGATAAAGGGCATGGAAGCTAATATGGATGATCTGAAGACAGATTTGAGGACAGATTTGAAGACAGACATGGCAGATTTGAAGACAGATTTAATAAATTTTCTACAAGAAATACTTACTAATGGTGAAAAGTTTGTAAAGGAAACTCATGATGTGAACAAAAGAAATGTTAATCATGATTCCATAGACTCTAATGTTGGATCGAAGACCCACCATATTCCAAAAATCGATATGAGGAAGTTTGATGGCAAGGATCCCGCCACATGGATATTACAGATGGAGCAATTCTTTGATCTCAATAATGTGCAAAACACACAAAAGGTACGTATGGCAACTTTATATTTGGAACCAAATCAGTTTGTATGGTATCAATGGCTTTTTTCTCGTAAACAATTTATCACTTGGGCAATTTTTACGGAAGAATTGATAGCACATTATGAGGATACAAAAAGCAACACTTTTTTTAGCCAATTGATAAGTCTCAAACAAAAGGGTTCAATAATGGAGCACATTGAGGAGTTCCAAAAATTGAACATAAGGGTAAAAGATATTCCAGAGGAGCATAGGATTGATGTGTTCATAGGGTCTTTAAAGGATAATATCCAACATGATGTGCGCCTTTGGGAACCTGATTCATTAGAGAAGGCATTCAGGTTAGCAAGAAAAATGGAAAGCAAAATTATGGCAACTAGGAAGCATACCATTCACAACTATAAATACGGAAGTGTTATTGCCCATATTCTTCCACAACCTACAAGGTTGACACCACAACAATTGGAAGAAAAAAGAGCAAAAGGGCTTTGTTACAATTGTGATAGCAAATACACAAAAGGTCATAAGTGTGCTGAGAAGAAATTATTCTACATAGATTGTGAAGAGGAAGAAGAAAAGGAGCAAGAAAGGTCAAAAGAAGAGGATATATTCCAGGAACAAAGCCTAGATGAAGAACAAATAAATCCGACCATATCTTGTAATGCATTGGCGGGAATTACCACTCCTCAAACCATCAAGATAGAAGGACAAATCAAGAAGAAAAAGGTAATAGTGTTGATTGATTCAGGAAGCACCCACAATTTTATTCATTGTAGGGTAGCAAAAGAATTGAATTGCTTCCTATATCCAGCACCAGAGTGTCAAGTGATGATTGCAAATGGAGGAACAATAAATTGTTCTGGAAAGTGCCATAATATCAAGCTATCCATGGGAGAATATGTATTGACTAGCCCAATGCTTTCCATTCCAATGGGAGGTGCTGATGTTGTACTAGGAGTCCAATGGCTACAATCCTTGGGTACAATAGCTTTTAATTTTCAAGAACTTTTCATGAAATTTTATGTGGAAGGAAAGGAAGTTGAATTAAGGGGTATTGCAGGGAAACCAGGAAAGATAATCAGCTCTAATGGCATGACAAAGCTTCTAAAAAAGGAGCAAAGAGGTGTAATTGCACAATTATGTTCGCTAGATGTTTCCACATTGGAATCATCTATTTCTCCAGATCTCCAAAAAGTCCTGGACAATCATTCCAAGGTATTTGAGACTCCCAAAGGTCTCCCACCTATGCGTGATCATGATCATGCTATTCATCTGATTCCAGGAAGTGTTCCTCCAAACATCAGGCCGTACAGATATCCATATGTCCAAAAAAGTGAAATTGAACGTATGGTTGCAGAAATGCTAGAGGCTGGTATAATTCAACCGAGTCAAAGTTCTTTCTCAGCTCCAGTAGTATTGGTGCACAAGAAGGATGGATCATGGCGCATGTGTCCAAATTATAGGGAGCTCAACAAGCTCACTATTAAAGATAAGTTCCCCATTCCTGTCATTGATGAATTACTGGATGAATTGCATGGATCAATTTACTTCACCAAGTTGGATCTTCGTTCGGGATATCATCAAATCAGAATGAAGATTGAAGACATTCCGAAAACGGCATTTAGAACTCATGAGGGTCATTATGAATTTTTGGTCATGCCTTTTGGCCTTATCAATGCACCTTCAACATTTCAAGGTTTGATGAATTCAATTTTCAAACCATTCCTTAGAAAATTTGTGTTGGTATTTTTTGATGATATACTAATCTACAGCAAGTCTTGGAAGGATCATGTTGAACATGTTGACAAGGTGCTACAACTATTGGAGGAGAAACAATTATATGCAAAAAGATCCAAATGTTTCTTTGGAGTCCAGGAGGTGGAATATTTGGGTCATATTGTATCTCATGAAGGAGTTAAGGTAGACCCTAGCAAAATTAAAGCCATTAAGGAATGGAAAATCCCCACATCCATAAAGCATCTGCGAGGATTTCTTGGGTTGACAGGGTATTATCGCAAGTTCGTTAAGAATTATGGGAGAATAGCAGCACCTCTAACAACATTATTGAAGAAAGATTCATTTTCATGGACTCCGGAAGCAACAAAGGCCTTTAAACATCTTAAAGAGGCAATGTGCCAAGCACCGGTCTTAGCTACACCGGACTTCACAAAAACCTTTATTGTGGAATGTGATGCTTCAGGAAATGGAATTGGTGCTGTTCTAATGCAAGATGAAAGACCCATTGCTTTTGAAAGTCGTCCAATCAAGGGAAAGTTTATAAGCAAAGCTATTTATGAGAAGGAAATGTTGGCAATACTCCATGCACTTAAGAAATGGCGACCCTAACTAATGGGAAGACACTTCAAGGTAAAAATGGATCATGATAGCCTTAAATACTTTTTAGAACAAAGATTATCCTTTGAAGAGCAACAAAAGTGGGTCACAAAGATGTTGGGTTATGACTTTGAAATCATCTACAAAAAAGGGAAGCAAAATGTGGTGGCAGATGCACTCTCAAGAAAGGATGAGGATATGGAAGCATTGTTGTGTGTCATTTCTATTATCCAACCAGATTGGATAAACGAAGCAAAGGAGGAATGGAAGAATGACGAAGAAGTGTGGGCACTTATTCGAAAGCTACAACAAGATTCCAGTACTTCTGATACATTTAGCTGGAAAAATGATTCGTTATGGTACAAAGATCGCTTATACCTCTGTAAGAATTCCCAGCTAAAACAAAAGATTCTTATGGAACTGCACACTTCTCCCTTAGGAGGGCACTCAGGATTTTTAAAAACTTACCACAGGGTTAAGAAGGAATTTTTTTTGGATGGCCTTAAATCAGATATTCAAAAGTTTGTGGCGGAATGTTTGGTTTGCCAACAAAATAAAGTTGAAACAATTAAGACACCGGGTCTATTACAACCTTTATCCATTCCAAGCCAACGTTGGGAGGAGGTTTCAATGGATTTTATCACAGGTTTACCCAAGTCTGAGGGAAAGAGTGTCATCATGGTGGTAGTTGACAGACTTACCAAGTATGCACACTTTTGTGCATTATCACATCCATTTAAAGCCAGTACAGTTTCTACTGCATTTATGGAAACAGTTCAAAAGCTACATGGAAATCCAAAGATTATTGTAAGTGACAGAGATCCCATTTTCACTGGAAATTTTTGGACAGAATTATTTTCTTGTCTTGGTACTCAGTTAGCTCATAGCTCATCTTATCATCCTCAATCTGATGGGCAAACTGAGATAGTAAACAAATGTTTGGAAGGATATCTTCGTTGCTTTGTATCTGATAAACAGACACAATGGGTCAAATGGTTGCCTCTGGCTGAATGGTGGTATAACACTTCCTTCCATACAGCAACAAAAATGACCCCATTTATGGCACTTTATGGGTACCAACCACCATCAATCACATCATATTTAAGAGAAAATTCTAAGGTTCAGGCAGTGGAACATCACATCGAACATCAACAACAAGTCCTCCAACTCTTAAAGGATAACCTCGTGTTGGCACAAAATAGAATGAAACAACAGGTAGATCAACATCGCAGTGAAAGAAGTTTTGATGTAGGTGATTGGGTATTCCTACGGCTACAACCATATAAGCAAATGTCCCTAAAGCAAGCTAAGAAGGATAATAAATTATCACCAAAGTATTATGGTGCGTACAAGGTGTTGGAAAAGATTGGTACTATGGCATACAAATTGGAGCTTCCTGCAGCTTCTCGATTGCACCCAGTTTTCCATGTTTCATGTTTAAAGAAGGTTATAGGCGACAAGCTCCCAGTTCAAACAATATTGCCAGAACTTGACGAGGAAGGAAAAAATATATTGGAACCGGAAGCATTCACAGAAACAAGAACTCGACAGCTACGAAATCGATCAATTTCAGAGTATCTTATCAAGTGGAAGAACTTATCCGCTGAAGATTCCACATGGGAGGATGAGAATTTTATGCAGAAGTATCCAGAACTACTCAAGCGTTGAGGACAACACTTTTTTGAAGGAGAGGGGCATGTTGGGTCCCTATAATACTAGTGATTACCCCATTACTATTGTAGTTATACCCCTTATTTATATTGTTGTGCCCCTATTACCCCCATATTGTTATTTCTGTGCCCCATAGAATCCCTCTATTGTTATTTTTGTGGCTTTATATTATTATTGTTAGTTCGGCTGGATTATATTGTGACTCCTTAGACTCCTATATATAGAAAGGAGGTTTTGTCATTTGTATCGTCCAAGAATTGTTCATTTATGTAATGTAAAGGAGGTTGCCCCCTCGAAGAGGCTGAATTCTAAGGCGTTGATCTTTCTTTTCTATCTTTTCTTGAGCTGGTTTCATAACATAGTACCAGGATTTGTTTGGCTAAATCATCTTAGAACCTGGGTCAAGCACCCACAAGCCAACAATGGAAGTGAGCTTCCGCATGGCCATCAACCAGCACCCAAAGTTGTCCCCAACCTTGTATGAGAAGTTGTCCGTGTATGCTAAGTTCAAGGTAGATTTCCATAACGTCTACATTCCAGTGCAGAAGGACCCGAGACAGAAGTGGTTCAATTTTTTGTATTTGGTCACCAATGATTCCATCCAAGAAGTGATCAAGCGATGGCGGCAAATTGGCACAGCCCATCTAACTTATACGTAGGTACCAGCAAAGGCGCAGGAGCTCAACTAAGAAGAAACAGAAGGATGCAACAAAACAGGCGGCACAAAAGTTGGCCACGCAGTGAAAGAAGGAAGCCGAAGAGAAGGCTCGAATGGAAAAGGAGTGCACTGCAAAGGAACATGATGAATAAGAACAGCGCGACTCTAAGAAAAGCAGCAAATCCCCTATGCCCGAAACTAAGTAGGAAGAGTACTCTATGTAGGGCGGCGGCAGTGATGAGGGGAAGAGCACCCCCTTTTGACTAAGGAAGCATAGAGAATAGTAGCAGCAAGAAGGTTCCCACAAAAATACAAAGTTGGATAAAACGCAGATGGATCCCCATCACCCTGACAAAGGGAAATATCGACGAGATCAGTGAGAAGGTGAGCCACACTACAACCGAACTCATGCAGCAACTCGAGCAACAGTACATGCAGTAATTGGGAAATGTCTAGAAGGATCTGTGTGAATTGCAGATCCAAACTAGCCAAATACAGGTGGGCGCAGGTCAAGTGAGTGCTGCACAGACGAGCCTGGCACCGTGGACAAGTTAGGCTGCAGAAATGGTAAGAACAGTGGGCCTTCAAACAATTTCTCTACTAGAAAGGTCCCTAAGCACAGAATCGGACGATGATAAGATCATCATAAGTACCCTTAAGAACATCGGCCTAAATATTGCAGCACTCCCCAATGAATTCCTTCATGCGCTATAGACAGGAGTGACAGCAGAATTGAGAGCTCGAGAGTAGCGTTCTCTCAATTTAATCAATGAGTACAAGGTGAACAATGAACAAATGTTTGTTGAGAAGACATGGGCCCTTAAAGAGTTGCACATACCTGAGGATGCACAACCAAAATCCAAGATCCGGAAACTAGTTGTAGGAATCCGCGAGGCAAAGGCAGAAGTAGCGCGAGTTCAATTTGAACTCAACATGAAAATCATGGAGCTACAACTCAAATCACAGCCTTCGACTCCGCCCAAGGTCTGGGAATAGTGCGGAGCCGCCACCCAAGAAGGGATCGCTACTTTGGATGCCATAATCGTGGACTGCACAGCCTTGTTTGAACAAGCGATGGAGTTGGTGACGATCCTGCAGGAAGACCCCAACCTGCAGATATTAAGTACAGAGATCCACGAGCTCCAAAAGTAGTATGACGAGGTTAGGGTGACAACATGCTCAATTGCTACAACGCAGCGCCTCGCCAAGTTGCAGGAGGGGAAGAAGCTCCTCGCACAGGTGGAAGCAGCTTAGAAAAAAGAGGTAGTACTTAAGGCCATGTTGGGTCCTTGGTTGGAAGAAGCCTACCAAGTCTCAACCAACATTTAGGAGAAGCTAAAAAACTTGCAACTCACATAGAAGAAGATCAATTTGGTCAGCGAAGGACCAGCTACAGAGTAGCTTGTCGAATAAGTGAAGCAGACAGCTACACAGAGCATTGTTGATATAGCAGTTGTGCAAGTAGAGCTGGGGGATCTTCACAGTAAGATCACCGCGCCAGCCGAGTGACTCGAGGGTAAGTCATGACCTTTGTGTTGAGGGCCTGTTAGAATGGGATCCCCTGGGTCAGTTTTGGGTTAAAAACCGAAGTTTTGATGTAAATTTTGACAAAAATATGTAAAGTCTGTTGGAAATAATACTGAGAGGGGGGGTGAATCAGTATTATCATATCAGTAAAAACTTTCTTATTTCATACTCAGAAACATATACGCTACTTCAATTAAGTGAACCCGCATGTACACGCTACTGTGTCTAATGAAACTCGCGTATATCCAGAGATCTTATAATTCAGTTAGCTTAATCTTCAGTAAATGCATCAGGACATTATTAAGCATATTAACAGTAAACAGGTGCAGAATAATAGAACAGAACATCACACAAGAGCCACACACATGAACACCATGATATAAGGTGGAAACCCAATGTGGGTGGAAACCCAATGTGGGTGAAAACCACCTGCTGCAATTTGTCTCTTTCTTCTTTAATAAGAACTTCTTTTACAATGTACTGGTGCAGTCCTTTACCAATACGCAGGCTACTACCTGCAGAGGGCTACAACCCTCTCTCGTTTTCCAACTACTTTTGGAAGGGAGCTACAACCCCCTTAGCTCTTGTACTAGCCAATCCATTTACTAGTACGTAGGTGCTGACCCTACAACCTTCTTTCCTTCAGGGACCACGTTTCATCAATTTTCAGACTGGATCCAAGAGTACAAAACAAACATTAACACAATACAATCATCAACTTATACTTGCATCATAATTCATTAAACAACCCAATACTGAATCACTGAAACCCTGTCATCAAGAACACAGAACCCAAACCAGAGCCCAGAACTCTGCAACAACCACCAGAATCAGCAGCAACCTGAAATATCAAATCTTATTATGAATACGCTACTTCACTGTACCAAAACCTCGTGTATACGCGCTTTCACCAAAGGCAACACGCGTGCAGATCTAGAGATAGTTTCTTATGCCTTCGCTGTTAGATCCGACCCTTGCCAAGCGTCCCGAACAGATAAACAATAATACCAGATCTTCTCACTTCGTCAGACACACAATACTTGCTCCTTTGGCTAATGATCTTCTCCTTATATAGCCTTAGGTACTTCACAATACCACGGTCCAAAACCATAGTAACACAATACCATCAACCTCAAAACTAGGGATCGACACGCCCGTCGAGACACCATGGTCCGAAACCATAGGCACAACTTCCAAGGACTAACCGCCACAGACCAAAGGTACTTTTTCACATACACGCTCTTTTACTGAAGCCAACCTGCGTGTACACGCGACTTGGTATATAGTGAACCTGCGTATACGTGACTTGGTATATAGTGAACCTGCTTGTATACGCGACTTGGGCTTAACAAACCTGCGTGTATGAACTTTCTTGGCATGCTGTACTCAATCTGTCCTCTGATTAAGTTGCCATCACCTGTACCAACCTCTGAGCACCTGTACCAACCTCTGAGTGAGTTGCCATCAAGGACAACACTTGAATCATAATGCCAACAAAGTCTCTGCGAATTGTGGATGCAGAGCGCGTAGGTAGATAGGAGTCAAAAAGGGTTTTTACCCTCGTTTATGTAAATTTTGAGTCGGTTTTGAGATCTACCCTTGGTCCGCGGACCATGGGATTGTATAAAAATGTGTGTCTTAGAGAGTCTAAGGCAGATAGATGATTTTTCTATGGGTACGACGAATGGAGTCTTAGAGAGTTAGCGTCGAGGAGTAAGTCTTAGAGGAGGAAAAGGTTCTGCAGTGGAGTGCGCAGAGGCCTAGAGTAGTGTCCATAGCTAAGTGCGCGGACCCGTGCAGCTGAGTGTGCAGGGAATTTTTGAGTCTGTAACCTTATACTGAAGATCAATAAAGAAGACTGTTGGAGAAATTCATATTTCTTATCCATTTCCTTCTATTGTTTATATTTGCGATATATGTTGTGATGTGATAATGTCTTTATGAAATATTGATGTATTGATGCGCGACTCTACTAGATAAATCTTATTATTTGAACGCAATGCATGTTAAGTATTTACGCGAAGGTTATAATACTTTATGTTAAGTTTATTAAGCACTTAAGAAAATATATATGGATTATGATATGAGGCTAGTCTATGATGCGCATAATTAGATAACCTAATTATTAAAGGTTTGCACAAGCCGATCGTAGACCTTCGCGGAGGTCTAAAGGCCATTTGAGGGAAATTATAGCACCAAGCCCTAAGGGCTTAGAGATCTGCATAAAGGAAGATCTAATACATAAAAGGACATCACACTGGTCTCTAGATGCGGAAACTTGGTTCTGGCATCCCCCCATACTACTTCGGGTGAGACTTCAGTCCGCACTATGCAGATTGATGCCGAAAGGGCCGTATTGTAGGGTTTTGTTTGGCACAACTAACTCTGAACCTGGGTCAAGACCCTCTAATCCAACACAAATGGAGGAGCTTCCTTCCCACTACTTATACCTACTGCAAATGCATCCCATGATCTAGGTAGATCATTGAGTGTTGTAGTCACAAGTTGATTTTCAGAGATAGTTTCTCTAAATGCTTGAATTTGGTCCTTTATTTGAGAAATTATTACGAAATATGAAACTATAGTGTCATCATTTGTCATCGCCATATCACAAAGTTCATTCTTTAGACTCATGGCCTGACCACCATTCTTGATAGTCAATAGATTGGTTAGGACTTTGTATCTCTTCTTAGAAGTATCAAGCTTTGGAAAGTAGGGAATAAGATTATCTCTCATGGAATATACAATAAGAATCATGGCAATAATGTCATCCTCCTTGAACTTCTCCTTTCCTGCAACATTTATTGGTTCTACAACTTTTCCTATCACAATATCCAAAATCTTGTTCTTTGCAAGAATATGATCACTTCTAAATTTCCAAGCTTTGAATTTTGAGCCTCCTTCCATCTTTTTCTTAGATTTCATAGAAGAAGCCATGGATACAAATCAACAATAAGGACTTCAATAAGGGTGATCTCATATTATGGTTTTTTCAAGGGTGGTATTTGTGTTCCTTCCTTCACCAAAGCTCTAATATCATGTTGATTTTCTAAGTGCAATATACACTTGCACAGTATTTCTAAAATAATGATAATTACTTTTGATGTTGATCTTATTTTAAATTATTCCAATATATCATTCAGCCATTGTACTTCAAAAATTCAACCATACAAGAATAGTAGAATAGTAGAGATCACAATGCACAAAGTAAAGACAAGATTTACCTTGGGAAAATCCACCAAGGGGAAAAACCCAGTACATTTTTTTAATAGGCAAATTATTTTTCTCAACAAGAGACACACCTAGACCTATGGTCAAACCTGGTCAATCCATCCAAGTCAAGCCTCCCAATCTGATCTAGGATTTTTCTCTACTTGATCTAACCAATAATTTCAGCCCTCCTTCCATTATTAGTTACCCTAGAATTTTAGTCCTTACAACTGCGCATAATTTCGGCCCCTTGCAACAAATTTTTCCAAGAAAACTATGAACTATAAGAGAGAGAATCTATCCACACATGCGAGCTTGTGAGAGAGAGAAAGAGAGGTAATTTGACTTCTTTTTGTCCTTCTTGATCTTTGTTGAGATGCCCATAAAATGTATTCTTGAGGAAGTACAAATTTGTGGTGGAGAAATGAAGTCAAGATGCCTTTATATAGTGATCTTGTTAAAATTGGAAACTAGGGCCAAACTCCATGTGGATCACCTTATTCATGGCTGATAATATTTTTCCTAGATTCCTCTCGTCAAGAGGTGTAGGATTTATCTAAATATCATCCGATTCTGATAAGTATTTATGGAGATATGAATTTATTTTGATTAGTGACAAATTATCGAAGTCGACCAACAACTTATATAGGCTCAAACGCCCAACAGACATATATTTTCACCTTCAACGTTTGGATATAAATACAAGATGACTCCTCCTCATTTGGTCACTCACTTCTCATCATATATCTCTCTCTCCTACGCAAAAAAAGAGTCTCTTCTCTCTCCTGCGCAGAAAGGCTCTCTCTCTCACACATGTGAAAATAAGGACGCATATTTCTTGGACTGGTGCATGGCAAAGTCTTGGACTGGTGCACGGCGAAGTCTTGGACTGGTGCACGACGAAGTCTTGGACTAATGCGTGGAGACTTCTTGGACTGGTGCACAGTGAAGTCTTGGACTGGTGCACGGTGAAGTCTTGGACTGGTACACGGCGAAGTCTTGGACTAATGCGTGGCGAAGTCTTGGACTGGTGCACGACGAGGTCTTGGACTGGTGCACGGTGAACGACTCACCAGTGGAGATTTGACGAGTTCGATCTAGGGTTTGCTGCCCTAGTTTAGGGTTGATCTAGGGTTTGCTGCTGTTGATATAAATCAAATCTTTGTACTATTTCTCTCTACTGAATTATTTAAGATAAAAGAAGATTTTATCAAAGGGTTTCCCCATATTGGGGTTTGTCCCTGGCTAGCTGCCACATCTTGTGTCTCTTGTCTTGGCTTGTTTTTTGTTGATTGTTTAAATGTTCTATATGTACTTTACTTAATGTACATGTGATTGCAAATATGTGGATAGTAATAAGAAAGATAAGTAAATTTCTCTAAGCATAGAACATACCATAACTTAACATGGTATCAGAGGTGAGGTGAAGACAAAGCCCAAGCAAGAGTAAGAGCAATCACCGAAGAGAAGGTTGGCAAGGCTATCTGAAAGAAATCATGGGGTCCTCGACACACTTCCCTGCTGAAGACAAACTCCGTGAGAAGTCTAACTATCATGGATGAAAGATGTCTCTTGATCTAACATTAGAAGAACAGGAAGTGTTGGACCATGTGAGAGGCGGAATTTTTGAGCCTCCATCAAATGCATCCGCTGCTACTATGAACAAATGGACCAAGGGAGAAGTCAAAGCAAAGAAGATCATCCGAGACTCTATCGACAAGCGCTTGGTGGCCTATGTTTCTGAGCTAATCTCCTCCAAGGAAATCTATGATAGACTGGTGAGTTTATTTAAAGTTAATGATGCAAATCAAGTCTTGTTTCTTAGAAATAAGCTAAAGGAAATTAAGAAGGCAAAAGAGGATAGTATGCAAGCATACTTCTTAATAATCACCCAGATCAAGAACGATCTCCTATCTATTGGGGAAGTAATTCCTGATAGGGAAATGACACTCACCAGTCTTGGAGGACTACCATCTGAATGGTATATATTCAAGACTACTCTTCTCAACAATAACATAATTCCTAGATTTGAGGAATTAATGGCCAGATGCATTCAAGAAGGCAAGAAATTCCAGGTATGAATCTAACATTGTTGACAATAAGCCAAATGAATATTATCTACCAGCTGCTCTATCTACTACTGCTCCCCCAGACTCGCTGGGAAATTGGCTTATTGATAGTGGTGCCTCAAGGCACTTCACTAGTTACAAAGAAGCTCTCTATAATCTGGTAGAGAAAGAAACCAACCAGGAAATTGTTCTTGGAGACAATTCAAAATATCTCGTGAAAGGCGTAGGAAACGTCACTCTTCAGCTAAATTAGGGTAATACCATCCACTTACAAGATGTATTATATGTACCTGATCTCAAAAAGAACCTGGTGTCCATTTTGGCAATGGAAGACAAAGGCTACAAGGTGGCTTTCAACGATGGCATGGTATGTGTATGGAAAAAGAAATTTAAAGATGCTTTTACTCTTAGGTTTCGAGTTGATTCATTATATCAGGTTGGAGAAAGTCTGTTGGGTGTCATGACTTGTGACACATCTCTTCAGTCCGAATTATGGCATCGGAGGTTTTCTCACCTCCATTATAAATCTCTACCTGATGTAAGAAAAATGGTAACTAGGATGCCCGAGTTCAGATTAGAGCAAGAAGGTGTCTAGGACGTGCCGAAGGGAAGCTCAAAAGGGGACCATTCCCCTCAAGCCAAAGCAAGACCTCCGATATATTTTAGTTGGTTCACTCAAACATATCCGGTATGATGCATGTGAACTCTTTAGGAGGATATTTATATTACCTCATTTTTACAGATGATTATTCTCGCAAAACTTGGATATATTTCTTGAAAAAGAAGGATGAAGTGTCCTCCTAGTTTCGACACTTCAAAGCCTTGATCAATAATCAAACCGAAAAGAAGATCAAGATCCTAAGGACTGATAATGGGACTGAATATGAATCCAATGAGTTTCATGACTTTTGCAAAGAGGCTGGCATTAAGAGGGAGACCACTACACCCTATACTCCTGAGCAGAATGGTGTGGCAGAAAGGAAGAACCATACGATTGTGGAAGTTGTCCGTGCTATGCTCCATGATCAAAGACTTCCAAAGTTTCTATGGGCCGAAGCTACAAACACCGCTATATATGTACAAAACTGAAGCCCTCATCAAGCATTGGGTTCCAAAACTCCTGAAGAAATTTTCACTAGTAAGAAACCTGACGTATCCCATTTTAGAATTTTGGGAAGCCCGATATATTTTCATGTGCTAAAAGAGAAAAGGAATAAATTGGGTGCATCTGGAAAGAAAGGAATCTTTGTGGGTTATAGTGAAAATACCAAGGGCTAATGAATCTATGTAGCTGGTCAAAGGGAAGTCGAGATTAGTCATGATGTCACCTTTGATGAAGATATGGCCCTTAGCAAGGTGGACAATCTTCCTACTTTGAGGAACACTCAAGAAGCTGACAACAAGGAACTGAAAGAAAAAGAAGAGGAGACAATGCCCGATGTGGAAGAACCCTTGGATCCTATTGATCCTCCTCCGCCTGAGCCCTCCTCTTCAAGAAAGAGGCCTTCATGGCTTAGGGGGACACTTGATGATGCTGAAGGACACACAGCACCCCGATGAACCTTCCATGAAAGTAAGAAACCAAACATGTATCAGGGATACCTGACCATCATGAGCACGATCATCCAAAATGATCCTTCATCATTCACAGATGTTGTCAAGAATCAAGTATGGAAGGATTCTATGACTGAAGAATATGAGTCTATTATGAAGAACGATGTCTAGGATGTAGTCCCCAGACCCCAAGACAAGGCAGTTGTCACTTCAAAATGGCTTTACAAGATAAAGCATGAAGTTGATGGAAGTGCGAAAAAGTATAAGGCTTGCTTTGTTGCTCATGGCTTCTCCCAGAAGAAAGGTATAGACTATGACGAGATATTTGCACCTGTTGCCCAATATACCACCATCTGCTCGATCATAGCCCTTGCTGCTTCGGAAGGATGGAACCTACATCAGTTGGATGTCAAGACTACGTTCTTACATGGTTCGATCAAAGAAGAGGTCTATGTGGAGCAACTCGAAGGATTTGAGATTCATGATTGAGAATCTCATGTGTACAGGTTGAATAAGGCCCTCTATGGGCTGAAGCAAGCACTCCGAACATGGTATGAGAGGATCGATAGCTACTTGATGAAGCTAGGATTCACTAGGAGTGAAGCCGAACCCAACCTTTACTTTAAGGTTATATATGACAGGCCTCTCATACTGGTGCTATATGTTGATGAACTCTTTCTAACAGGTGCAGACCCTCTCATTCATGAATGTAAGAGGGCGTTGGCTTCTGAGTTTGAGATGAAAGACCTAGGACTTATGCACTATTTCCTAGGACTGGAAATCTGGCAAAAATCAGGGGAGATTTTCCTATCTCAAGGAAAATATATGGTGAAAATATTGGAGAGATTCGGCATGGTGGACTGCAAGCCCATAACCACCCCGATGGAGCTTGACTTCAAGAAGTTAAGCGATAGTGTTGTTGGACCTGTTTTAAGAAATACCACCGAGTATCATCAACTCGTTGGAGCATTGGTGTTCCTAGTGAACTCCCATCCAGATATATGCTTTGCAGTCAACACATGGTTGAACCTCACCACATATAATGGATTGGTACCAAGAATCTGCTGAGATATCTTCGTAGCATAATTACTTATGGGTTAAGATACACTTCAGGAAATGCGAGACTATTTGGATATACTGATGCTGATTGGACAGGCATTGTGGTGGACCGTAAGAGCACTTCCGAGTGCTATTCCTCCTTGGGATCTGCTTCAATATCCTGGATGAGCAAGAAGCAGAAGTTTGTGGCTTTGAGCACCACTGAGGCAGAGTACATTGCTGCTAGCATGGCCTCCTGTGAGGGAGACTAGTTACGAAAGCTCTTCAGTGAGCTATTTGGATTTACATTGGATACCACCATGATCCTATGTGACAACCAGAGCGGGATTCGTTTATCAGATAATCCTGTATTCCATGATCGCTCCAAGCATATCAATATCAAGTACCACTATATTCGTGACATGGTGCAGCATGAAGCTATAAGGCTCCAACATATCGGTACAGATGAACAGGTCGCTGACATTTTGACAAAGCCCCTAGGAAAGGTCAAATTTCTGACTTTCCAAGAACGACTTGGAGTCATTCAGAGACCCTCTTTTGAGGGTCAAGTATGATGTACTGAGCTTTGGGAGCTCAGGGGGGCACGAGATACTTATTGGAGTAACATATGACCATAGGGTAACTCACCATCCCCTATTGGTTCACTTTGTACAGGGTCAAAGGTTCAACCTTCCCCTGACACCCCGTGGCGACTATGGAATAGGATGCTTATTTCTCTGTGGCCTCTGTTAGGATTCCAAGAAACTCTCCTAGGTTGTAGCTCGGAGATGCCTGGTAACATATAAATTCAACTTATTGTTGCAAATGGATGAATGGAAGGAATGATGCTTGTCCAAGCCAGATAACCACTTCTATTTTGTTTCACTCCAAACATGTGTGAACACCCTCAGACTACAAGGCTTTAGACCACCAACTACTCACAGTTTAAGATTGGGTGAATATGGAGAATACTGACCACACCAACAGATGCACAAGACCATGTGATGGCCGGCTGCAACCAGTAAAGAAGTCTGCAAATCTAATCTACTAATGCACAGACAGGATGACAGCTCTCTGGCACCAGATGAAGAGAAACCTAAATAACTCATACAATGATACATACAAGATTTTAACATAGAGATAGGATGACAACTACTCTAATGCTAAACATCAAGAGTTCAAGTGTACAGCATATCATGCACAGCTTGGAAGGGAAGAGAAATGGAAAGTGAGCAATTAACAACAAAAGAAGCTTGTATTAGCTGAAAATGAAGACGAGACGCTGCAAGTATAAAAATAGTTACAATCTCCAGAATTTGAACTTTACATCAAAAAATCAACCACCAACCCTGATTACACCTTGTTTTCGGGTATATATAGAGTTTCATTACAAAGGCACTTTGCCATTTTAGGTATGGAGGGGTCATAATTAACCACCAACTGCATTTAACTGTCTGATGGAGTCTCTGAGTGTGTTTGCCTACTTCAGTGGATGAATCTGGTCTTTCAAGTGCTCTGTTGTCCTCTCAGGCAGTAGGAGTGCTTGTATCCATGAAGTTTCATAACTGCTAAATGCAGTTACCTACTCAAGCTCTGTCATTTTCCTCCTCGGCCATACTGTTTGTTAAATATGGTTGTTGAGGAGCAGCTACAACTGGTACTAGTGAGCTGGTCGTCTTCATCCTTCGGGCACACGGAATGGTCAAGGGACGTGGACTGTGTGGCGAATGGATGAGCTGGGTGAGGGAGAAAGATCGGCCATCGGATTGAGAAAATAGACGGTGGAGATGGCTTGGCGGAGGGTATCAGAAGAGGTGGGAGTGGAGCGAACGTGGGCCGTTGGATCTCAATTGGATAGATCCAACGGTGATAGGGCGTCGAAGATGCGTGGCCGTTATTGGGCGGGAATGGAAGGTTAAGCGGTAAGCAGTATCATTCGCACCGCCTTTGGGCGTCGAGCAGTAAAAGGGAGAGGGTGTGTGATTCCATTCAACACGCGACACGTAGTGGCAAAGGGGAGAGAAAACCGCTCTCCATCACACGCTAACATTCCATCACTTCGTGGACGCAGGGAGAGGGAATGTCGTTGGATCTTCGGTGGAGAGGATCAGACAGCGAGGAAACGATCGTGCAAGTTGCTTTATCAGACGTGATGGGAGCCGTCAGATCAGTAGGAAAGTTCAACAGTGGAGGTTACGGGCGACGAGTATATGAAGGCGCAAAGTCGTATGGGCGCGGTTTTATGGGGTTTTGGGTTTTAGCACTCGGGGCTTGTAACAAAATGGGTTTTGTTGGTTTTTTAGAACAAAAGTAGGGGGAACGGAGATGAAGGGAGAATAGGCTGGTCAAAGGGAAAGAAGAAGGTGACCGTTGTAAGCTTCTTTCGAGCACGACCAAGGACCAAGCTCACTTTCGACCTTTATAGAATCACCGTTATATAGCAGAGCTAACACTGGCTCCTTCTGGGGATGAGATCCTCCATGTGAGGTCTCAAGAACTGTAGACCAATGCCTTTCCTCTGAAAACCGAATGAGCAAAATTTCCTAGTGTTCCATTGGGCATGGAGTCTAATTGAGCTTACACTAAAACTGATAAAACAACATATTTACAATATTAAGGCCTAGAGACCTTAAGCAGCATAAATTTTCAAAAATCACCAGTTAACTGGGCCATCAAAAATTGTTTCTCCTTCCATACTTTGCAGCATGAAAGTATTATTCCCTTGGATCTGAGTGATGACAAAAGGTCCCGTCCATAGAGCATCGAACTTCCCATGGTTGCTCTTCTTCTCTTTCAGTGCAACCCACTTAAAAACCAAGTCTCCAACCTAAAAAATGTCTGTTTTTCCCTCCTGTAGAAAGCTTCCTTGATTCTTCCCTGATGTGCTACAGACTTCTCAACTAGTTGATCCCGTATTTGATGCACTTCTGCCAAATCACAAATCCTTTTTGCCATGTCCTCTTCCTCATTCTGCTCTTCTTGCAAGAACTTTGCCACAGGGAGGGTTAACTGAATTGGGAATACAACCTCAGTGCCATATACCAGCTTGAATGGAGAATTCCCTGTGGATTTCTTGGTGGTCACCCTGTCAGCCCATAGTGCATACTTGAGCTTAGAATCCCAATTCTTTTTGTTGTCTTCCAACAGCTTTTTAATTATCCTTATCAGGCTTTTGTTGGAAGATTCTGCTAGACCATTGCCTTGAGGGTAGTATGAGGTGGAATGAACTAGCTTAATGCCCATTGAGTCACACATGTCCACCAACTCTTTTGCCCTGAAGGCTGTTGCATTGTCTGTGACTAATTTATGTGGATAGCCAAACCTGGTGAAGATATTCTATGTCAAGAACCTCATGACCACATGGTGATCAGCCTTTCTGGTAGGGATGGCCTCAATCCATTTAGTGAAGTAATCAGTGGCTACTAAGATCCACCTGTGCTGGCCACTGGAATGTGGATTGATTTCCCCTATGAAATCCAAGCCCCACTATTGAAAAGGACCACTGGCATGAATAGGCTTCAAAGGCAAGGACCTCAACTGTTGCTTTCCCTCAAACCTCTAGCACCTGTCACAAGATTTAACAAATGAAAAGACATCAGAAAATAAGGTGGGCCAATAGTACCCAGCTCTAAGGATCTTTTGGGCTGTAGTTTTCCAATAGTGATGTCCTCCACATATGCTGGAATGAAATTGTTGCAAAACCTCAATGGATTGTTCTTCATCCAGACACCTCAAAATAATCCCAGAGGGGTCCCTCCAATAGAGCAGGTTTTCATGAATCCAGTACATAGCTACTCTAAGCTTAAGGGTTTTGGATTGGCTTGAACTAAGGCCTGGAGGAACTTCTAGCTTCAACAAGAATTGAGCTATTGTAGAATACCATTCACAAGAGGCTAGATTTTCTGCCAATGACTGATTTTGCCCTGGTTCAACTGTTTCTTCTTCTGTCTGACCATCCTCTGAATTCATGCTTATCAAATTCATGTCCAGCATTCTGCAATTTTCTTCAGCCATTAATCTAGCAAGGCCCTAACCTCTGACAAGCTTGGTGGGCTTCAATTCTATGTTGAATTCAATAAGATTTGCAATCCATTTAGCCCTTCTTCCATCAGCATCTAGCTGTGTTAGGACATCTTTTACTGAAGCAGAGGGCACATATGCAATTACCTTGGAATGCAAAATGTAAATTCTGAAAGCTTTCAAAGATTTGATAAGAGCATATGCCTATTTTTAAATGATAGCATACCTCAGCTTAGCATCCCTTAAGGTTTTGCTGAAAAATTCCACTGGATGCTCTGAACCTTCCTCATCTGCTTGCAATAAAACTGTTGCAAGGGTGTCATCAGAGGCAAACGAAAATATATGGAACTCCTTGCTGTAATCTGGGCTGATCAAAGTAGGAGCTTCCGTAATAGCTTTCTTGATGGGTTCAAAATATCTTCTTGTTGCATCAGTCCATTTGATTTCTAACCCAATTTTCAACATGGAGGTAATGTATTTTACAAGTTCTGCAAAATTTGGAATGAACCTCCTTACGAAATTAATCTTGCCTAGAAAGGACTAGATATCCTTTTTTGATCTTGGGACAGACAGGATCTGTATTGCTCTTACTCTTTCTGGGTCAATTCTGACACCTACAGCAGAAACAATGTGTCCTAACAACTTTCCTTCTTCTAGAGAAAACTGTGACTTTTTAGGATTGACTGAAATCCCAAACCTTCTGCACTTCAGAAACACTTTC
This sequence comes from Pinus tabuliformis, assembly GCA_031772625.1. Lineage (NCBI taxonomy): Eukaryota > Viridiplantae > Streptophyta > Pinopsida > Pinales > Pinaceae > Pinus > Pinus tabuliformis. The sequence goes on from CM062815.1 coordinate 876,075,157, forward strand.
TTCAAATGTTGCAAATGGTCTTGATGACTGCTGGAGTATACTGTTATATCATCTAGGTAGATAAGGACAAACTTATCCTTCTCTCCTACAAATGCTATATCCATAGCTCTCTGAAAGGTGGCTCCAGCATTCATTAGCCCAAAAGGCATCTTGGAATACATAAAAGTGCCCCAGGGAGTGGTGAATGCAGTTTTCTCTTGGTAATCTGGATGTACAACAACCTGGTTATATCCTGAAAATCCATCCAGGAAAGACATCACTTTGGCTCCTGAGAACTTTTGCAGCAAATGCTCCATATTAGGCAAAGGATAATTATCCTTTTTGGAACACTTGTTCAGGTTTCTGAACTCAACGCAGAGCCTAATTTCTCCACTCTTCTTCCTTACCACAACCAAATTGGCAGCTAAGTTAGGGTAATAGTTAAATTTTTTATCAATCCCAGACATTTCACCTTTCTTGAATCAAAGGAGAATAGATCATGATAAGGTCTGGTAATATCAAGGCCGAACTCTTCCATGATAGCTTTGGGCATCAGATTGTGGCTTGCACCGATGCCCAGCAGGCAGTTGTGGAGAATTTTGTCATGAATGGTCAAGGAGACATAAAATGATGGGGAATTATCATCGACAGACTCAGTCATTGGGCTAAGCACAACTGCAGGTTTGTCATCTTGCAAATTGACATAGTCAGTGGAGGCTTGCATGGCTTTTAGCTCAAGAGCATCAAGGATAGACTTTCTGAAGGCCTCGCACTTTACTATCAGGGGTACAAATATTTTAAGTTTTTGAACTTCTGATTCAAAACTGAAAGGGGAAGGGGAATTATCAGGACCTCTTACCTCTTGAGCTAGTGCTTTGAGGATGATTGGGTCAGTTGCTGACCTTTTCTATTTGATGGGGACAGAAGCTCTTTGGATAGGATTCTCTTTGATATTGCTTGTTCTTGACCTCAGATTATATCTTTGAGGTTCATCAGTCTGCAAAACAGCTTCTCTGTCCCACTCTTGATTGGACTGGTCTTGGAGTAATGATTCTTCATAGGCATCCAATGTCAAGAAGGTTGCACCACCCTTATCTTCCATGCAATGAATTTCATCCTCTTCTTCAAACTGCTCCTCCTCCATGACTACGTTTTGGAAAGGAGCCTTAACCTTTTGTTCTTCACTGGCTTCTTTACCCCTCTGAATGATCTGCAATTGTTCATTTTCTCTTCTAAATGGATTTGGATTTCTTGGAGAAAATGTGTTTGGAAGCCTTGCCTTCCCAGAGCTCTGCTCAACCTTCAGCTTAGATATTTCAGCAGCCAATGACTCTATCATTTTAGTCATTTTGTCTAATTTAGGTTCTGAAGATGAAGCAGAGGAAGAAGAAGCCTCACCTCTCTGCCTTCTTCTATCAGCGTGGCCTTTGAGTTTTTCTGCAGCCATGATATTAGATTCTACCTCTATGGTTGCATCCTGCATTTCAGCCATAGTGGCACATCTTCTTTCTCTCAATAGCAGGCAAAAAGCAGAGTCAAAAGCATTGGCATAGGTGAGTTTGGCAAAGGTGGGGGTAGGCTTTACTTCAACTGGTATCTTACTATACATACGATTGAACCTTTTATTAAAAGCAGACAATGATTCCCCATTTTCCCACTTGAGGTTTCCAAACTCGGTATGGTAATATAACAGGTCTTTTTTATCTCCCCAATGCTTCAAAAATACATCATCTAATGCTTCGATGTTCGCTATGGACCTAGGGGTCAACTCTCTGAACCATTTTCTAGCCTCTCCATCAAGGCTTTGGACAAATACTCTCATCCACACATCATCCTCACTGATATCTAGGTTATCAGCATAACTATAAAAAGACTCAAGGTGTTCTTCAGTTGTTACTCCCTCTGTACCAGTGAACTTAGGCATGTATTTCTAGTATTCTCCTGCAGGCATGGCATTCAAAGGAACAAGCAGGACCAGAGGTCCATACCTAGCAGCAATGATTCTTTCCATTTTTGTGGGTGCTTGTTGGCCTGCCATCACTGGGGTGGATGGAAGGATACCGGTAGATTGAACGGTAGGGAGCAGTGAAATAGATGACAGGGACAAAGGAATATGATGGACTGTATGGGAGGCTTTCTTTGGACTGAGATCCAAAGGGGAACTTAATGAACAAGGAGCTTTATGAATCTCTGAGGGTATTTCTTCACTAACAATGTTAGGCTCTATATCTTCGAACTATACATTCTCAGCTATAATATTCTCTTGCAGAGATACATAAGATTGTTTAGGCTTACCTGATCCTGATGCTCCTTTCTGTGATGTTTTTCTTTGCTTAACAATATTCTCAGGGTCAGGCACTGGGTCAGATGGTGATTTCTGAGGATTTCTCCAAGTATGCCTCACAAACTAAGCCAAAACTGTAATGTGGATTCGCCACTAGGTTGGTCCTCCAGTAGACTCGCCAGATAGATGATTACAACCAGAAATGTGTCTAGACTTTTTCTATCATCAAAGCTAGAACTGTGTCTTTCTCCCAGGGAAGCTAAGCTTCAATCTCCTCTCCCCAGCAACAGCGCCAATTATGTTAGGATTCCAAGAAACTCTCCTATGTTGTAGCTCGGAGATGCCTGGTAACATATAAATTCAACTTATTGTTGCAAATGGACGAATGGAAGGAATGATGCTTGTCCAAGCCAGATAACCACTTCTATTTTGTTTCACTCTAAACATGCGTGAACACCCTCAGACTACAAGGCTTTAGACCACCAACTACTCACAGTTTAAGATTGGGTGAATATGGAGAATACTGACCACACCAGCAAATGCACAAGACCATGTAATGGCCGGCTGCAACCAGTGAAGAAGTCTGCAAATCTAATCTATTAATGCACAGACAAGATGACAACTCTTTGGCACCAAATGAAGAGAAACATGAATAACTCATACAATGATACATACAAGATTTTAACACAGAGATAGTGTTATCTCAAAATCAGGCCCTGGAAGGCTGCTGACCAGGAAGACTTCAAGTAACTATTTCAGACCAATCTTTTGACTAAGGCTTAGCCTCCTTAGCCCGAGAGGGCTCTCTCAAAGGGTTATTGATTTTGACTATTAATAAGATGGCTAACTCTCTTGAAATAACATTAACAAATATGAAGGCTGGACAAACATTACATAAGTTTCCATTGGGCTTATGGAGTCAGTCAAACCTCAGTAAATAATGATATTGCTTTAACAGAGAAGTTAGGGCATGTGACATTTAAATGTTCAAAATACAACTCTTATAAAACCACAGTTCATAGATGAGTACAGGAAGTCAGAGCAGCATAAGTGAATTCTGAGTGATTACTCATCTAAGCAACTGAAAAAATACATGAAGGAAAAAGTAAAATAACACATCCTGAACATGGAAATGCTGTATGAATCCTGAGAAGAAAGGCATATATCTTATATTATTGAACTCTGTTCTTTACACAAGCCAAAACAACACTCTGTTTTTATAAAATATCCAACCCCTTGTACATCAGCTCTTCTGCTATATATAGAGCTCTTTACACAACTTAGATTCCTCTTCTAGGATGAGGAAAATCCGAATTCTACCTGACCTGACACCTAATGACACTCAAAACTAACTATTAAATGCAAATGACACCTAACTAGCAGTCCTAGAGACCTAATACAACTAGGAGTGTAACTCCTTATCATGATTACAACAACCTTATCTAAACATTTAAAAAATTATTTGACACCTAACACTCCATGAAGTCGAATTTGATGAATCCTCCCACGTGGTCACCCAACTGCTGATGACAAACCCTAGAAATTAGGGAACATGTTTCCCTGTTTTTAGGTTTAGATCCTTGAAAATTGCAGAGCCTTTATCTCTTCATCCATGACACATTTTACGAAACTGAAGCAGGTTTTTGTAGCCCATGATGTCTAGAACCAAAACCTCTCCTGGTTTTTGAAAAAATTTCTCCAGCTGTTCATAATCTGTCCTTGAAAAACACGTGTCAAACAGGTAACTGTCCCTTGCTCTGTTCTGGCTGAAAAATAGGTCTTGGGACAGAGGTCATAACCTCTCTTAAAAAATGTATTTGGAAAAACTGAAGGAGGTTTTTGTGAAACAATCCGTTCTTAACAAAAACCTCTCTTGGTTTTTTGAAACACTACTCCAGCTGCCCATAATCGATCCTTGAAGAACAGTTGTCAAACAGGAGATGAAAAACTGCACCTACAACAGTTTCATAGCGCAACTTTGGTCACCCTTTTCTCCCAGCTCATAATCAATTTGAAGAAAGTGGAAGAGGTTTTTGTAATTCAACATGTTAGGAAGAAAAGCCTCTTTCAGTTTGCAAAATTGAGTTCTCAGCTGCTCTGGAAAGCTTCTGGAAGTTACCTAGTAAAACAGTTTTTTCTGCTGAAACAGGCTGCTATAGGGGTTTCGCAGCGCGCTGCGAAAACACTGATTTCGTAGCGCAAGGTTTAGCATGCGTATGTATCTTCATTTCTTGAATTTTCCTTTTGATTAGGGCTCAAACCTTCTCAAGTGATATTATTACACCTCTACAGCAACATCCCTTTCAAAATAATCTTTTTTTTCTTTCAAGGTAGATCCTCAAAAAACAAAACTGTCACCTTCAGCAGTTTCGTAGCGCGCTACGAAACTGCTGAGTTGTTTCAAAAATCATAGTTTCAACCCAAAACTTTGCTATTTGATAACTTTTCTATTAAAACATTCTTTCAAATGTTTCAAGACCCTCCAAAACTGAATGGAAATGTTTGAAAAGATTATACCAAGCATAACTACCAAAACTTTGAAGCATATCCTTACTTGAAGTGAGATTTCTTTATGGAGATCCTTTTTTTTCTTTGAAATTTTGTCAGTGATACAGTGGCTCCACTTGGGATAGTGTGCCCTTGTGGTACACTAAGAACCTGCAGTTCCAGTGCCTTATCCTCTTATCATGAACAAAAATTTATTTGACAAACATCTTCTTTAAGTTCCTTGGGCCTTCACCTCAGGCTTAAGCTTGATGATCACTGTAGGAGAAAGAAGTCTATATCTACTGAAAAATAAAAATGCTCAGTCACCTTGAGCTTATTTGCACTTTCCTACCTACCTACCCTATCAGCTGCAAGCTCCACTTGTAGCTCAAGCAACATGATATTTCCAATAAAGCCAATCAATTGTCTTCTCTGATATTGGAGGCTCTTGACTGCATTCAACCTCAAAATAACCATGGTAGTGAGATGACCACATCAACTCATAATATACTTGATCTTCATAATGCAAATGAAAATGAAAGACCGGAGTACAAAGCTTGTCCATATATTCACTTATAGGGTCAAAGAATACATGGTTATGTTGATGATCATCATAACATTCTACATCTCTGGACAACTGATTCTCAACCACACCAGATTCTTTAGATATGCTATCCAACTTCCTTTCTAAATGATGCCCACAAACAATGTAATTTTCTTCATTATAAAGATCATTCTTTGATGCAAGCTGCTGCAAGGAATCACAAAAATGAACAACCTTTTCCTCTGCCTGAGGGTCATAGAAAATTTCCTCCAATATTTCTTCTTGGTGTTTGCAATCAATTTCATATTCTTTATGATCAAAAGACTGACAAATCTGCTGCATCTCTACATCAATCTCAGAGGATGTAATATGATTTTCATAAGTAAACCCCTGCTGATCTTCATGTTGCGTTTCATGAGATATTATACCTTCTTCTTGGTGCTGGAATGCATTGTTATGAAGAGCCTCTAAAATTTCTTCATCCATAAATTCATCATCATCATAACAATCCTCCAAGTATTGAATAAGACTTAAAGAATGTCTACAGCAATCTTTGAGCAACAATAAGGAAGGATGACATTCTTTATACATGTCATAGAACACATCATGGAAATCAACAAGAGAATATAATGAACCATTTTCCAAACTTTTATACCAAGACCATGCTTTTCCTTCTAAAGTGGTCATAAACATCCTCATGAGACAATCCTCAGGAAAGTGAACCTTAAGACTGCGTACATGCATATGAAACCTAACCAAATGAAGAGCAGCATTGTCTTTCTTTTCATCTTTGAATATCGGAAGATCCTCTAACCAATCAACCTTTGGCATAGGATTTGGAAAACCAGGGATATGAGACCGATTCATAGGAGCATACCTGGCATTCATTCTTGCAGTGGAATTCATCTTGAAACTTCATCAAGCTACTGATCTTCTAGCAGTGGAGTCACCTTCCAATTTCTTATTTGATGTGTGGAGTCGCCAAGGTAGTTTTGCAGCCTCAAATAGATGTCTGAGCTCCTGCTACCTTCAGAAGTTCAGCTTCATAATTTCGGGAATGATTAATCTTCAGGCTCCCGGCAGACGCACCAAAATGTTATCTCAAAATCAGGCCCTGGAAGGCTGCTGACCAGGAAGACTTCAAGTAACTATTTCAGACCAATCTTTTGACTAAGGCTTAGCCTCCTTAGCCTGAGAGGGCTCTCTCAAAGGGTTATTGATTTTGACTATTAATAAGATGGCTAACTCTCTTGAAATAACATTAACAAATATGAAGGCTAGACAAACATTACATAAGTTTCCATTGGGCTTATGGAGTCAGTCAAACCTCAGTAAATAATGATATTGCTTTAACATAGAAGTCAGGGCATGTGACATTTAAATGTTCAAAATACAACTCTTATAAAACCACAGTTCATAGATGAGTACAGGAAGTCAGAGCAGCATAAGTGAATTCTGAGTGATTACTCATCTAAGCAACTGAAAAAATACATGAAGGACAAAGTAAAATAACACATCTTGAACATGGAAATGCTGTATGAATCCTGAGAAGAAAGGCATATATCTTATATTATTGAACTCTGTTCTTTACACAAGCCAAAACAACACTCTGTTTTTATAAAATATCCAACCCCTTGTACATCAGCTCTTCTGCTATATATAGAGCTCTTTACACAACTTAGATTCCTCTTCTAGGATGAGGAAAATTCGAATTCTACCTGACCTGACACCTAATGACACTCAAAACTAACTATTAAATGCAAATGACACCTAACTAGCAGTCCTAGAGACCTAATACAACTAGGAGTGTAACTCCTTATCATGATTACAACAACCTTATCTAAACATTTAAAGCATTATTTGACACCTAACACTCCATGAAGTCGAATTTGATGAAGCCTCCCACGTGGTCACCCAACTGCTGATGACAAACCCTAGAAATTAGGGAACATGTTTCCCTGTTTTTAGGTTTAGATCCTTGAAAATTGCAGAGCCTTTATCTCTTCATCCATGACACATTTTACGAAACTGAAGGAGGTTTTTGTAGCCCATGATGTCTAGAACAAAAACCTCTCCTGGTTTTTGAAAACATTTCTCCCGCTGTTCATAATCTGTCCTTGAAAAACACGTGTCAAACAGGTAACTGTCCCTTGCTCTGTTCTGGCTGAAAAATAGGTCTTGGGACAGAGGTCATAAATTCTCGTAAAAACTTTATTTGGAAAAACTGAAGGAGGTTTTTGTGAACCAATCCGTTCTTAACAAAAACCTCTCTTGGTTTTTTGAAACACTACTCCAGCTGCCCAGAATCGATCCTTGAAGAACAGTTGTCAAACAGGAGATGAAAAACTGCACCTACAACAGTTTCGTAGCGCAACTTTGGTCACCCTTTTCTCCCAGCTCATAATCAATTTGAAGAAAGTGGAAGAGGTTTTTGTAATTCAACATGTTAGGAAGAAAAGCCTCTTTCAGTTTGCAAAATTGAGTTCTCAGCTGCTCTGGAAAGCTTCTGGAAGTTACCTAGTAAAACAGTTTTTTCTGCTGAAACAGGCTGCTACAGGGGTTTCGCAGCGCGCTGCGAAAACACTAATTTCATAGCGCAAGGTTTAGCATGCGTATGTATCTTCATTTCTTGAATTTTCCTTTTGATTAGAAAACACTAATTTCGTAGCGCAAGGTTTAGCATGCGTATGTATCTTCATTTCTTGAATTTTCCTTTTGATTAGGGCTCAAACCTTCTCAAGTGATCTTATTACACCTCTGCAGCAACATCCCTTTCAAAATAATCTTTTTTTTCTTTCAAGGTAGATCCTCAAAAAACAAAACTGTCACCTTCAGCAGTTTCGTAGCGCGCTACGAAACTGCTGAGTTGTTTCAAAAATCATAGTTTCAACCCAAAACTTTGCTATTTGAGAAATTTTCTATTAAAACATTCTTTCAAATGTTTCAAGACCCTCCAAAACTGAATGGAAATGTTTGAAAAGATTATACCAAGCATAACTACCAAAACTTTGAAGCATATCCTTACTTGAAGTGAGATTTCTTTATGGAGATCCTTTTTTTTCTTTGAAATTTTGTCAGTGATAATAGATAGGATGACAGCTACTCTAATGCTAAACATCAAGAGTTCAAGCACACAGCATATCAGGCACAGCTTGGAAGGGAAGAGAAATGGAAAGTGAGCAATTAACAACAAAAGAAGCTTGTATTAGCTAAAAATGAAGACGAGACGCTGCAAGTATCAAAATAGTTACAATCTCCAGAAGTTGAACTTTACATCAAAACATCAACCACCAACCCTGATCACACCTTGTTTTCGGGTATATATAGAGTTTCATTACAAAGGCACTTGGCCATTTTAGGTATGGAGGGGTCATAATTGACCACCAACTGCATTTAACTGTCTAATGGAGCCTTTGAGTGCGTTTGCTTGCTTCAGTGGATGAATCTGGTCTTTCAGGTGCTCTGTTATCCTCTCGGGCAGCAGGAGTGCTCATATCCATGAAGTTCCATAACTGCTAAATGCAGTTACCTGCTCACGCTCTGTCCTTTTCCTCCTCGGCTGATCCGGATTTAAACAGGTACGCAACAAAATACAGAGATAACCATATACACAAAGATGCAGCGGAAATAATGCTTCATTTCATTAATAGAAAATACCGAAATATGCTTACAAACAGGAATGGAAATAAACTAGCTAGGGCGATGGTAGCTTATCTCTAAGAAGAGATGTGGTGGCTACATGCCTCTGAACTGTGTTACAATGAGGCTCGAAGGCCTATTTATTGTTGAGAAACAATGAAAAAACCTTAACATTCCAAAACCTAACCCTAGAAGATGAAACGCCAAACTGTGGGCCCCGTTTGGGTAAATTGGTACACCAACTTCCCGGGGTCGTAACTTTGGCATACGATCTCCGTTTGACGCGTACAATAGCTCGTTAGAAAGATCTATCCGAGCACTACCACTTCGGGAGGCAACATCAGTCCATGGATCGATTTTGCCCTAGATTTCCCAAAAAACATCGTTTAGGGCCTCAAAATGGCTCCGGAAGTTCAGGACCCGAAAAACTGCTAAAAATAGTAAGTTGTGCTACAATTAAGGAAACTGAAAATGTTGAGATAAACAATGGTGGGGGTCCAGGTGGACTTGGTAGGTGGCCACCAATATCCACCTGGATCATCGGCCATACTATTTGTTAAATATGGTTGTTGAGGAGCAACTACAACTGGTATTGGTGATCCAGTCGCCTTCGTCCTTCGGGCACACAGAATGGTAAAGGGACATGGACTGTGTGGCGAATGGACGAGCTGGGTGAGGGAGAAAGATCGGTCGTCAGATCGAGAAAATAGACGACGGAGATGGCTTGGCGGAGGGTATCGGAAGAGGTGGGAGCGGAGCGAACGTGGGCCATTGGATTTCAGGTGGATAGATCCAACAGTGATCAGGCGTCGAAGGTGCGCGACCGTTATCGGGTGGGAACGGAAGGTTAAGCGGTAAGCGGTATCGATCACACCGCCTTTGGGCGTCAGGCGGTAAAAGGGCGAGGGCGTGCGATTCCATTCAACGCGCGACACGTAGCGGCGGAGGAGAGAGAAAACCGCTCTCCATCGCGCACTAACATTCCATCACTTCGTGGACGCGGGGAGAGCGAATGTCGTTGGATCTTCGGCGGAGAGGATCGAAGGGCGGGGAAACGATCGTGCAAGTCGCTTTATCGGGCATGACGAGAGCCGTCAGATCAGCGGGGAAAGTTCAACGGTGGAGGTTACGGGCGACGAATATATGAAGGCACAAAGTTGTATGGGCGCGGTTTTATGGGGTTTTGGATTTTAACACTCGGGGCTTGTAACAAAAGGGGTTTTGTTGGTTTTTTAGAAGAAAAGTAGGGGGAACAGAGATGAAGGGAGAATAGGCGGGTCAAAGGGAAAGAAGAAGGCAACCGTTGTAAGCTTCTTTCGAGCATGACCAAGGACCAAGCTCACTTCCAACCTTTAGAGAATCATCATTATATAGCGAGCTAACAGCATCCACTGGACAGGATGATTCGTTCTCCTGTGGACATGATGATTAATTCTCTAGTCGAGGCATCCTACCCATGCAGTCTGGGACTCATGGGAAGTACCTCTCATCTGATCAATGAGCAGGGAAATGAGGATAGGGACCATAGTAGTTCTATCGATGGACGCATCATTGTATCTACCATACTCCCTATGCTAGGATGACCTCCATTGATCTGGGATCAATGATACTGGTCTGGGACCAGTGAGAGTGGTACACCCTATGAAACTGACTTCGGGTCAGTAGAGGACTGGTCTGGGACCAGTGAAAGTGGTACACACTCCAGACTGACTTCGGGTTAGTGAAGGATGGTATGAGACATCCTCAATCACTTCTTCTTCTTCATAGTTCGAGCAGAGCAGAACAGAACAAAGCATAGCAGAGTAGAGCAAGGGTCAAGTTGTACAAGGCGGTGCATTTGATGGATGAATAGTAGTGATAGTCAGACGAATTGCAGATGGAGTTCTCCCTAGTTGAGAGGGAGTGTTAAAATTGGCAACTAGGGCCAAACTCCATGTGGGTCACCTTAGTCATGGCTGATAATATTTTTCCTAGATTCCTCTCGTCGAGGGGTGTAGGATTGATCCAAAGATCATCTGATTCCGATAAGTATTTATGGAGATATGAATTTATTTTGATTGTTGACAAATTATCAAAGTCAGTCAACAGCTTATGTAGGCTCAGACGCCCAACAGACACATCTATTCACCTTCAATGTTTGGATATAAATACAGGATGACTCCTCCTCATTTGGTCACTCACTTCTCATCATATCTCTCTCTCTCTCTCCTGCACAGAACAAGAGTCTCTTCTCTCTCTTGTGCAGAAAGGCTCTCTCTCTCACATGTGTGAAAAGAAGGACGTAGATTTCTTGGATTGGTGCACGGTGAAGTCTTGGACTGGTGCACGGCAAAGTCTTGGACTGGTGCATGGCGAAGTCTTGGACCGGTGCATGGCGAAGTCTTGGACTGATGCACGGCAATGTCTTGGACTGGTACACGACAAAGTCTTGGACTGATACGCAGTGAAGTCTTGGACTAATGCACAGCAAAGTCTTGGACTAGTTCACGGTGAACAACTCACCAATAGAGATTTGACGAGTTCGATCTAGGGTTTACCACCCTAGTTTAGGGCTGATTTAGGGTTTGCTACTGCTAATATAAATCAAATCTTTGTACTATTTCTGTCTGTTGAATTATTGAACATAAATTTGATCAAAGGGTTTCCCCATATTGGGGTTTGTCCCTGGCTAGCCACCACATCTTGTGTCTCTTGTCTTGGCTTGTTTTCTGTTGATCGTTTAAATGTTCTATCTGCACTTTACTTAATGTACATGTGGTTGCTAATCTATGGATAATAATAAGAAAGATAAGTAAATTGCTCTAAGCATAGAACATACCACAACTTAACAGATCTCCTGGGTTGAATGGGTGTATCGTTTTCCCTGGGCCGACTTGACAACTTTTGGAGCCAAAAATTGCAATTTAAAAAAGTCAAATTTTCTTCTTTTAAAAGTCGCAATGGGACTTCAACTCAAAATAAATTTTCTTTTGACTCATTTAAAATATTATTTACAATAATCAATACAAGTACACCAAGTGGCCAAATATACATTATGCAAACCAACCATATTTACAAATTCAACATTTTCATTACTACCTATGGCAACAACCAAACTATCCCATGATTTTGGTAAAAAAAAGTAACAGTTGGATACACTTATCTTCATCTAAAAGATTGATATCAACAAATACTATCTAACTTGCCACAATATTGAAGGAGTTTAAATGCTCTATCCTTCATCCTTAGGTTATACAATGTTTTCAATGTGAATGATTTGTTTATCATGGACTTAGGCTAGTACAAGCTCCTTAACTTGTTCCATAATGCCTTCATTGTAGTTTCTCTTGACATATTCAATGATATTAAATCTGAGAGACTCAATCGTATTATGCTCATTAAATCTGAGAGACTCAATCGTATTATGCTCTTTGCCTTTTTACCCAACTCGGTGTAGTCTTCTATCCACATCCACGTTGGTACAATAGCCGAATTGACAACAATCCATTGATCTTTGTCCATATTCCATTTTGAGCTTTCATAGTTCAAAACTCTACCCATTTAATTTATCATTCTATATCTTTGAACTATTTCTTTTTTGTGCCAAATTGTGATATAAAGGTGACAAAAATGGTACTTACATGAACTTTCAACAATGTTCATGCTCCACCCCCTTTCTAAAGAAGAGACATCCATGCTCAAGCATATACATGCACACAACGCAAGCATATGCATTATCACTTACAATGACTCTTCTGTGAGGATTAGGGAAGGGAGACACATTATGCATTTACATAGAGTGTGGAGAACACATCAAACATTTTAAAATGCACAATGTATCTCCCCACCCTTTAGTACAATGTATTCACACCATTAAGTAGCCTCCTACTCACAAAAAAAAAATACAATTTATTGATCAAGACAACTGCATTAGACTTTTTGGATATCAAGATATAAGTGGAATACATTGTACCAATTTAACTCAAAACAAAAATTGAAATGGATGCTCTTGATCCCATAGATGGATCAAAACACATATAAATAGTCCCAAAGTGTTATAGAGCACAATCTCAACAAATTAATTTCACTATTCCAATAATGTTAAAAAAATCAATTGACTATTTTTGTTATTCCCTTGTTGATTGCTTCTAGGGCACCAAACATTAAAGATTCCAACCATCACAAGTCTCTAAGCCAATACAACAATATTCAAAGGCATGAAGTCATTACAACAATATTAATCAACCCATCATAGTTCATTATGTCAATAGTGGAGTTTCAAACAGTCAGGAAAATAATAACCATTGAGCCCAACCACCTCAAATAACCCATTATATTAAATCTATTAAATTATTATAAATTTATTATTTATTATTTTATTATATATAATTTTTAAATTTTTAATTTAATTAATTATAACCAATAATATTAATTAATTATAACAAATAATGTGAAATATTTAACTAATTACATAGACATTCATTTAACTAATTACATATTCACCAAAATGTCTAGTAATACTCAATTGTAAAATGAATCATTCTTCTTAACTAATTACACCAAAATGTCTAGTAATACTCAATTGTAAAATAAATCATTCTTCTTGTACCTTCTCTCAAGTCAATAATATCATGGCTTTATTGCTATTTTTAATTTCTTACTCATCTGTAAACTGCACAAGTCTTTCTATAGTGTTTCTAAATTAAATGATATCATGGCATTGTCACTAATTTCTTGAACTTTTCACTCATGTGTAAAATGCATAATCCTTTAACTTTTCTGAATTAAAAGATATTATAACATTGCTGCCATTTTTTAAACTTCACTGCAAAAGAAAATTCAATAAATTTTCTCAATTAAATAATATCATGGCATTGATGTTGAATTTTCTCAATTAAATAATATCATGGCATTGATGTTATTTTTGGAACTTCGAGTGAATTGTAAAATACATAATTCTCTCAATTTTAATATTTTTGAACTTCTCACTCAATTGTAAAATGCATAATTATTTCCATACCTTCTCTCACTACAATAATAGCATGGCATTGCTGCTGTTTTTGAACTTCTCTCCATACAACAATACAATGAAACATGGCATTGCTGCTGTTTTTGAACTTCTCTCCATACAACAATACAATGAAACATGGCATTGCTGCTATTTTTGAACTTCTCTCAGATACAATAATGCCATGAAACATTATTATAAACAGATTGTTGCTGCTATTGACAGTTCAATGTTGGATTAATATAATCACACGAAATATTTTGAAATTTCCCCTGTGACATTTCCAGTTGCCTGCAGTTTCGTTTTGGAGTCGGGAATTTGTTGGGAGATTATTGGTAATTACTTGTAAAACTCGTCGACTTTGGAACACGTATGTGAATATCATCAACACCGCATATATATGAAGATCCTTGAGCTCAGAACATGACCATAAAGCCTGCAACGGGTCTCCATGGAATTTTATTAGAAGCACCTCTGCATTGAATGGAGATCATTAAACAGAAACAGGATTCACAACGAGAGGTGTAACGAGAGAACGAGTGCCATCAGAGAAACTCAGGCTGCCAAACACATAGTCCTTCACAGAGGGAGTAGCCGTGACCTTCAGTTGGACATTGATGCTAATACTTTTCTGAGATGCTGAGAACACCAATTTCTCAGGATATACTTTCACATCCACCCCTGGAGGGGGCATCACGGTGGCTGTGTATATTGAATCAACGGGACCCACGTTCATCAATGTTCGAACTACAGACCTGGTACCGTTCAATTTGGATATGGCAATGGATGGATAGTTGAGGTTGCTAATGAGTTCCGGGTTCGAATCCAGGGGACAGACAAAGGATTTGTTCCCAGTTATGCTGCCGATCTGGGTTTGATTGTAACCAAAATAGCAGAGGAACAGAAAATGGTCCTTTGGATCGCTTTCATAGACCAGCCCGGGGTCCAGAGCCTTCACGGGATTTAGCTCCCCTGTTCCCAAGTCAAATGCTGTGGTTGAAGAGCCCGTGTCATTTGTTATATGAGCGTTCGCATTGTCCATTGTGGTTGCTGCAGAAATGAGAAAAAATGAATCAAAACCGAAATTGGGCTTCTGGAATTTGACCCCAGGCTTTCAAATTTGTTGATAACTTGAGCTTCCCAGAATCATACCTGTAGTCATGAGAGCAGATTTGATTGCCGAGGCGCTCCAATTAGGGTTGACAGATCTCAATAAGGCTGCAGTTCCGCTGACATGTGGACAGGCCATGGATGTCCCTGAGATTATAGCATAGGGACTGGGCGATTCGCCTGGAGGGGGATCACTGTACGGGTTCTCCTGGGTCCATCCGGCCAATATGTTGACTCCGGGAGCAGTAATGTCCGGCTGCAATACAATTGGAATTAGTATAATCGATGGGTAGTCACTGTGTGGAGAGAGGAGTCAGGCGCTGTACAGCCCCAGTGAGGGAGCATGTCCCTTTTTGTGGAGATGCGATTTTCATATGGATGACCGATTAAAAAAAATTAAAAAGAATGGTGTAGTTTAATTGCTTCATGTTTTTTTGTGTTTTTTATTCCTTTAATTTAAGGGAAAATTCTCCTTTTTAATTTTCCAAAAAAAATTGAAAATATATTATTTTTATAATCTATAATAATAATAATTTATTTTGAAAATCAGTAATTTGACTATTTTAAGAATACATACTCTATTTTTTAGATTTGAAACCTCTAAATTTTTAAGAGAAAATAAGTACTCTTAATTATTAAATCTACTTAAATTATAAAAAAATGTTCTATATAAAATAAATATAAAAAAAAATTCTATATAAAATAAATATAAACAAATTGAATCATAAAATTGAAAATTAAAACCAATTTAATTAAGAAATTGGAAATTCAAAAATTTATTTTTTATTTAATATATATGACAATTTTATATATAAGTATTTAATTTGTCTTTTAATTTCATCAAAAATTTTAAACATCCGAGAACATTTAGAATAAAAAATTAATTATTTATTAAATCGTAAGAGATTGGAGATAAAAAACTCTCTTAAATTTTCCATCTTATACTCCCATTTGATCCAGAGCCCTTTTTCCTTCTGGATCGCTTTTAATTAATTAAACGGTTATGAGCATTTTCAGGTATTCTCAGAAAATACCCATGTCCAATGAATGTATCCAAGAATACTGTGAAAGCGTAGAGTTTTGCAACAAACTTCGGAATCCACTGCTTTACCTTGAGAATGTTTTCTGTTAGTTTACTGGGACCACGAGCTGAAAATTTAGCAACGACTGGCGATGGCTTCAACCCTACCACGGTCTCTGCTGGAAGAATGGTTGCAGTGACCTCACTGCATGTCACATGTATCAGATAAGCACATTAGTGCATGCAATAAAGTAAATATGTTAAAATTATATCTAAATACAGTGCAGTAACTGGAGAATTAGGGATTACGTGGTAGATCTTATGTAGTCAAGGATCTCCATGCCGGAAGCCTGTGAAACTTGAGTTGCAGGCAGGTCGTAGATTGAAGGCATGTACTTGTTTGTGTCATCGACTATTATCATTCCCACCCCGCCTACACTTTTAATAAAGGAGCTCTTGCTGTTTCTGCTTTCATCAGCTTCTGCCTGAAGACATAGCACAATTTTCCCATTTGCTCCCGTTTCATTGAGAGAATCACTTATGCAGCGCCTGCATTCAATTATCAGGGGATTATGCTATAGCCATGGTCTGCCATTAGCAAATAGAAAGATTAATGATGGAAGCTCGTCGGTTCTATTAGCAGCCCACGATTAATCATTTCATACCATCCGGGCCAAAGCAAACTTAAGTTGGCCAGGGGAAAGGCGGATCAAACAGGGTCAATAAAAGTGGGGCATTGCTATAAGCCGGGAGAAGTTAGATATTTTACAGCTTACGTGGGAGAGATGTGTGAGAGATTTAATAATAAAAGCACGTAATGGCATTTACTCTTCTGGAAGGTAGAGGGCAGAGGAGAGCACAAAAAGACAACCATGCAATATCAGCGAGTTTAATCCCCATGGGAACTCTTGAAAATTATATATACCATGGAGGGGAAATTGGTATTAGCCCAATTGGAGAAAACATCATATCAGGTATGAGACAGGGAGAGGGAGGGTATCACAAAGATGTGACAATCACCTCTGAACTTCTTAGGTTCGCCCAGAGAAGGAAGTAGAGATAGCTCCAATGCATTAGGCAAGGCATATATATCTATATCTATATATATAACAAATATATCTTAAGCAAAAGTTTGAGTCAATATTGGAAAAATTCCAAAATATAGAATGGGAGGACATTGTACGAAGGCATTAAAGGATAAGGTGTTGTTTCCTATTATATGTTTTGGAATTTTTGGCCAGAATTCTGTGAAACAATTTTTGGTGTTGTTTCCTATTATATGTTTTGGAATTTTTGGCCAGAATTCTGCGAAACAATTTTTGGTGATACGGCATTTTTTTGGCTTAAAATTTATTTTTTAATTTTATAAATGAATTTAGCATCCTAAAAAACCCTGAGACGCTTAGATTGTGCAGAGTTCAGACATAAAATAAATGATTCCAACAAATTCCTGCCAGATTCTGAACAAATGTGCCCAGAAAATATATCCAAAAACTTGTAAATTATCCAACAATTAGACTATGGCAAAGGATAATCCTTTTAGCAAAGATATCATTACCACATAAGACAGCTCAGATAGTGTTTTTATTCAACTGTCTTCAAAAAGAACTTCACAGATTTATCTGTTTCTTTCCTATAACATAGTTCTACTTGAACTTGACCTTTTCTTTTCAATTAGGTTGAACCTAGATAGGGGCAATCCTCATGTTGGACTTTCAATTAGGTTGAGCCTAGATAGGGGCAACGCTCATGTTGGACTTTCAATTAAGCTGAGCCTAGACAGGGGCAACCCTCATGTTGGACTTTCAATTAGGCTTTCAATTAGGTTGAGCCTAGATGGTGGCAACCCTCATGTTGGACCTGATATAGGATAAGAGAACAATCTGCATTCCTGTAAAATACTGTCCCCTTAATTTTTAATATTTTTGTAAAGGTTTGACCTCCAAAAAGAATTAGTTTCTACTTCATAGATGAGAAGTTTATGATCTGTTATATTAGATGCTCAATACATCCTAAGATAAGATAGATATATACTAGATTTATAGATGGAAGGAGAAATATCAAATAAGTGAATACATACCCTGCTGAGCTGTTAGAGACTCCATCTGCTGCAATGTCTCCACCAAAAACAATGGGATAAGAGCTGTTGCTGAGATTGAAATAGTTTAGTGCTTGTCCCTGCACCAGTACGAGGAAGTGAATTCATTAGATCTTACAGATATTTACCTTGGTGCTTTATAACTTTGAAGGCTCTTTCTGAGGGTGTATAAGACTCGTCATTGCATATAAAGATGAGACTTATGCGCCTGGAAAGATAGTTTATCCAAAATGATGGAAAATTGAAGTGGTAAGATCTTATCCAAAATATTACAATTGTGCAAGATTCCAAATAAATGAAAATTTTATCCAGGAAAATGCAATGCCTTTTAAAAATACTTCCCAGGAGTGCGTAAAGCTCCCCATTGCATAGAAATAATCTTTGACAATGCACACTTACATCAAATGTTTTGTTGTTTCCTAAAACAACTTTGGAATCAAAAACCCTGTCAACAGTGCTTGCTGCCACCGTCAAGATCCATGGCGCACTATTGACTACTGTGTGGGAATAAGGCCCATCATTACCAGCAGAGCAAACAACCACAATATTATTCTGCACCGCATGAAATGCGCCGATGGCTATACCATCTGTCAATAGATTTGGTGTAAAGTATGAAGGAGCACCGAGAGAAAGAGATAATACATCGACGCCATCCTTAATGGCATCGTCAAAGGCCGCAAGTATATCAGCATCCGAGCATCCATCCTCAGAGCAGACCTTATAGGCTGCAATCCTCGAAAGAGGAGCTCCTCCCCTGGCTACTCCCTTTGCCAACCCATAATAACTTGCATTATCTACTAATCTTCCTCCCGCAGTTGTAGAGGTGTGACTTCCATGCCCCAGGGAGTCCCTTGCAGACCCATAAGTCCTAATTGGCCTTGGAAGATCGTTTAGGTCATTAGTACTTGGGCCATCATAGATGGGGAAATTCGCTTCAGGATCCATAGACATAGAGAATCCATCACCATAGTAACGGGCACCAATCAGCTTTCTGAGAATTTTTAAATGCAATCGTTCAAGAATCAGTGCTTCATCTACAGAGAATTTCCTGTTGTGTGCATCAAGGAAAATAGAATATTGATGAATTTCTTAACGTACCTGTTACAGTTAGATGAATTGAAATTATCTCCTTCCATGCATTTCCCTTTCCATCTAGAAGGAATAGGTCCCATTCCCTCATCATTGAAGCTTTCTAATTCTGGCCAAACACCTACAGAAATCAAACCTTAAAACATTAGCCTATAAGTATAATAATATATCGAATTAATCATGATGCAATGATATTCTTGCCATTTCTACCTGTGTCAAGAAGTCCAATAATCACATCACTTGTAACTGGAGCATGCAATGTAGACTCATGACAGCCTTCTGCATAATCTGCTTCCAGTTGTAGGAAATCCCATGATCTCGTTGTATGCAGTTTATGCATCCTGCTGGGGAACACTGAAACAACCCCTGGCATTGCTGTCCAATACCAAAAATCACCGATTGCTTTAGTCCCGTAATAGTTATTTCTTTCTAGGAGAGAATGTAAAACTATAAATTGCTTTGACTAAATATAGTTTTATCTTATGAGCTGCATATTTATCATAAACCACCCTATTTTTGGGTGAAGACAGATCGAAAGTTCAGGGACATGGCGCTGGGGCATTCTTGGTAAAGTCCAAATAAGAATGGATTGAGAATAAAACCTGTGCTAATTGTGGTCAATTATTTCTGCTAATTATGGTAAAGTTTCACCTGATTACTACTAGACCACAACCTAATAAGCCATCCCTGGTAGGGTCATTATTAACTTGGATTCATCAGGTTAAGAGGAGCCAGCCCTGGTAGGGTTATTATTGCCATTGATTCATTAGGTTAAGAGGTATCAAATTCAGGAGGTGTTAATCTCCATGTTTTGGCACCGTGAGAATTTGATATATCACATATCTGATTTTTTGCATCTGGACAATCAATGTGCAATCTAGAACCTTGTGAGAATGGGGTGATCCATCAACCTTTTGTTTTTTCTAATTGAATGTTGGCGAGGAATTAGACACATTGTTTATGGCCATCAACATGAACATAGCTAAGACCCAGCTCTAAAATGCCATCTGAGATGCTCATAAAGGTGCCTGAGGTTCTTGTGAGAACAGAGTTTACATGGTTCTGTACTGTTTTAGCTTTTACACATATACAATTGGGTGGAAACCCATGCACAAATGTGTTTGAATTCCTATTCCATAAATTTCGTTTGCTGTAATTGTTTATGTAAGAGAGATGTAATTTCCAGGCATTGCACAGATGAATTGATATGAGTTGATTTTGAAACAAGGTGATCACATAAAAGGCTTTTTGCTATACTTCTTCTAATGCACCATTTCAAACAAAATTACAGTTTAGAAAAATATTTCCCAACTTTTTTAATGAACACTTACTTCACTGAACATAAAGAAAAAACTTTGAATGATATTGAGAATAGAGAAGTGCGTCAGTAATGCAGAGGGCAGCGAAATGTAAAAGTGAAGTGGGCGAGGAATGTAGAGAGCAGTGAAATGTGAAAGTGAAGTGATCCAATAATATAAAGATCAGTCAAGTGTGTAAATCATAGTGAGCGAATAATGTGAAGAACATTTCAGTGAAATGGGAAAGTGAAGTAAGCCAAAATTATAGAGAGCAGTGAAGTGTGAAATTGAACTGTTTTAATCTCTTCACTGTCTCTTCCGATGATGGGTAAAGTGCTTTCCAAAAATTTGAGTATATAAGTATAATACACAGTTTAATCATAAGTAAAACTTGAACATAAAAATATAGTACACAGTTTAACTATACTCCCAGTATGTTAATCTGAGAACATCTAAATCTGAAATTCTCCATGTGAAAAAAATATTTGAAATTATCTCAAAGAGAAAATCATAAATGTCATCATTCCAAATGAGAAATCGATCAGTTATAAGGGGAAGTCCCCTGTTGACCAATCATGTGAAGGCCTTTCTATCCACAAAACAAGCATCACTTCAGAATAGCTTGGAATCCCTTCCTATGATTGAGGTTTGCACTGTGGTGAATATGGTTGTCAAGATATTCCTGTAATTCCAACCCTCATAAAGATCCAAACAGAAAGGAGGGAGAAATTTAAGAACTTACAAGCTATTACTTGGGCTTGTTGCTCGGAAAGAACTGCTGAGAATCCATTGAAGGAGCGAGTGTATGAATAGATTAGAGATTTTCTTGCCACCTTGCTACTGCATTAAACTCACCAACAACATAAATTTAATCCCAATTCGACAATTAGATGCAGTCTGTCAATTACACTTAATTTCACCAAGAGCGGCAGGGTACTCCCTTACCTTCCAACAGCAGAAACCAACATCTGCAGATGGGAATATCTAAGATAGCTTTTCGCCATACCCCCAGAAGACCCCATGTAGACTACATAGGCCTGCAGGATTACAAACCAAAATATCATACTCATACAAGATTACAGAACCTAAATTATTACAATATACATGGTGAGATAAGAGACCTGTCTCTGAGCCTCTGCCCAACATACGAAAGAACATATTATGAGAATTATCAGGGTGGATGATGTGGTGGAAGCTCCTGCCATTTTTGTGCAGCAGGGGAAGAGGAAAACCTATTGCATATTACAAAGCAGCAGCAGATGAAGGTATGGAAAGCCACTAGTATCTGTTCCCTGGTTGATGGCTTCATTTATAGGTTGTTGTAGTTATATTTTTTGAGGAGGCACAAGTGTTTTGATCCACAGACGTAGGAAAGAATCAACTGTAATGCAAGAAATGAGGAAGAGTGAGTGAGTGTGCATTAGATCTGATACTGCTGTTTGCTTCAAGGATAATCCATTATTGTACGACATTGTGCTCTTGGTCTAGTTCCTCAGCACAAGATGTTAAATTTTAAGTAAACAGTGTCTCCAAGTAAGTTATTGTATTTAATTTAGGGGATTCAAACCGAGTACTTGCTGATAAAACCCAAATATGAAAACAGAGTTAATTCCCCGGGTTTACATAAAATTAACTAAATTCCCAACAAACAAACAGGAACAACAGGATGAGATCACCCCTGAACTCATTTATTTTTGGTATTTTTAAAACCTGTACCAAATAAATTACAAAAAAACTTCTTTATCATACAGTCACGCAATCGGCATGGTCTCCACCAAAGGAAAAACCATACGTTTCGTTTAAAGAATTTAAGTCGTGAGGGAACAGTGTGGGGTGTTGCTGCAAAATTATTAGTTGCAGAGCAAGAAGTGATCCGTCGCACTCAGAGTGGCGTGCAAGTAGAATCAACTGCATTAAATCATATAAAACAGCAAGTAATTTTTGCGTGATTTTGCGTGAGTCGAGTCAGTTTCACGTCCCCACGCTCATCACTTTCAAGACCGTCTCAGCCATTATTTATTCTCGGTATTCTTCTTTAAGTTGACCATCGTCATTAGAGCAAGCTTTATCTGGCTTGGAAGCAAAGATCCTTCCTCGAGTGATTGGATTTCCATGTCTTATTAAATTCGAAATGACATAGATTATAAAAAACTAGCTTTTACGGCTGGGCTTGGCTTGTAAGCAATGTCATGCTGTGTGATTGGCATATTTCACTTTTCTCTCCCACATAAATATATTCATAAATAAAACATTTTGACCCTATATGAAAATGATGGTTAATGTATTAGTTGATCCTCAAAATTGGCATATGGTATACTTTTTATATATTAAAAAAATATATTCATTACATAATTAATTATTTGAATATATATCTCAATTTCACCTAAATTTAGGAGTTAATTAGTTAGAGAGAATTTATCAAATCTAATTAAATTTAACAAATTTTTTAAATAGAAAAAGAATTTTTTTAATAGATATTAACTTTTACCCAAAATAACTAATAGTCATAACAATTATAAATATGATCATACATAAAATAAGAATATACATATTCCCAACACTTTTGGTTAACTAATATTTATATTAATCTTTGTCAAGACAAGTCTTCATCATCATTTAGTCTAATACAACAAACCAAGTCTTCGTCATCTTTTAGTCTTATACAACAAATGTTTCATTATGAATTGAAGAATCACCTAATCAAGGAAGTTTATATATAGTCCAAACTTGCACTTTTACCTAGTACCTCCATCATACAAACATCACCAAATTGTCAAAAGTCCATATAAAGAAACAACCATCTACCAAAATGCATGGTACATAACCAATGCAACCGCTAATGTGATAAGATGTCCTTGTTCATTCTAGATGAACCTCATTTTTGTCAATAACTTTTTAGAGCTAACAAGTGCAACTGATGCACTCACTCTTTGTTGGCTCCTTTCAAAGTTTATAACCAACATAGTCCACTCATAGAGTATCTAGCCAACATATTAGGTGAATTTTTAAAGGCAAAAAAAAAAAAAAATTACATTTTGTAATTGTATTTTTAGCTTGTATCCTTATAAGTTTATTCAAATGTTAAGTGTAAGCACGTGTTTGATGCAAAATGAAATTCTACATTCAATGAATACCTACTTTGAATACTTTTGAGTAAACCACATCGAAAAAAAATTGAAAATAGATATATATATATATATATATATATATATATATATATATATATATATATATATATATATTTCTAAAATACATGAAAAAAATGTGTATGTTTCAAGAAACACATTTTTTTCATGTATTTTTCGATTTTTTCTTGATGTGGGTAGTCGTTGAATATGTAATTGAATTATGCATCCAATGATGCCTACACTTGACATTTGAGTAAACCTATAAGGAGAAAAGTAAAACATATGATGAAAATTTTGGTTTTTCTTTATGTCAAAAAATATTTATGATGAAAATTTTGGCTTTTTTTATGTTAAAAAATATGTAATTGAATTATGCATCCAATGATGCCTACACTTGACATTTGAGTAAACCTATAAGGAGAAAAGCAAAACATATGATGAAAGTTTTGGTTTTTCTTTTATGTCAAAAAATATTTATGATGAAAATTTTGGCTTTTTTTATGTCAAAAAATATTTATCCCTATGTAGGACATCCGTTGTTAAAATTTTATCGAAGAGAACTAAAAATTTACTAGCAACAAAACACAAATCATAAACACATAATGTTTATCCTAGTAAATCTCAATATAAGGAAAAATTAGCTAACAAAATATCTCATTAGTGTTCGTTGGACAAACCTAGCCAAGTGAACCTTCACTGCTCATATCCTTGGCACATTATAATGAAGTATTTCCAAGCCTTTTAAAGGCTTCATTACATACAATCCACTAACACAAAACTATGACATCCTCTGGTTAATATTATCTCTTATAATAATTGTAATTATTTTAAATGGATGAGAGGGGGACACAAATTCCATTGCTTAAGGAAGGAGGTTGCTTGAGGAAATGGTTGTTTTAAATATCAGTCCTTGGTTGGCTGAGTAGTTTTAAATGGGGCTATAGTCCTCAAACCCTATGTCCTCATATCATGACTCTATCTGCATGGAACTCCTCGAAAGTTGCTTTCCTATATAATTCACACTTTAATGAGTATACCTAGTTTTTTTTTTTTTTGAACTTTCCTGGAAACAATGTATTTCTCATTTCACACATACAAATTAGTTGCCCCATGTTTCCAATAGTGCAACTTATTTAGCATTGCAACTAATTGTTTAAACTCGGAGGCTTGGTTATGATGTTATGTTATTCTAGTAGAATGCAACCACACATTATCAAGTAATTCAGTAGTTTAGGAGATTCAAAGGGTATACTTCCAATGATTATGGTGTGTTTCAATATATTGTAAGAGACTGTGTCATGACCACAACCATCAATTGCTATGTTAAGTGAAAGCTTGGACGCTTGTTATTCTTTACATTTCTTGCATAAACCATATAATAATGTATTGTATGTAACCAAATTAGGGCAATGTAAGTATATATATTAGGATAAAATCCCTTGTAGGAAATAAAATTGTAAGTGACCAAGTCCAGAGAACAATCATGCTTAATCATAATATCAAGAACCCTACTAGCCCCCTTAATGTTTATTTTCTTGCAAAGACCATTAGTTAATGTCTGTCCCAAATAGACATGGTCACAAGTTTTCTATTGACCCCCACCAAATCTGCATTTTCACTTTAGCAATTTGTGCAATGAGCACATGAGATTAAATCATGTTTTTTTTTTTTAGCTCTTCTTGTTTTCTTCTTCAAACCTTGGTAGGTTTTCCAAATAACTTTTGATCCTTGATTTGCTTGGGGGCCCACTTCATTTTTCTCCTATAATCTTGTGCTATATGTCCTAAATTGTGACATTGATAGCATTCTACATTGAACCTACATGGTGGAGAAATTAAACAGTAATATCCATTGGGAACTTTGTCTTGTCTACTTGTAATCTTCCTTCTAGGGTTTAAATGATAATCTTTCCAATCATCCTTGCAATATGTGTTATAATCTCTAGCTTTATGATTGAAATTAGTGCAAGAGTAACAATAACCAAAGAATAAGATTTGATACCTGGAGGGAAGGATTTTCTTTGATGATTTTCTGAAGTTGTTTTTCTTTGGAGGACCCTCAATCCTTTTTTGATCCTTATTATTGCTTTCATTATGTATGAATCCTTTGAAATCATCTACATAGCTTCTTGGTGAAGTGGTTCTTCCAAAATCATCTTGATTTCCTTTCTTGCTTTCATTGGGACTAGAGCTCTTATGGATATGGATTTTAGGTTTTACCTTGATTTTTCTTTTAGGTGATTTGGGGATTTCATTATAAGTCTCACTTGTATAGCTAAGACCTAATTTTTCAAATGGTGGCCTTTGGCAATCGAGGATGTTATTTAATATGTGTGCACTCTTAAGATTATTGTGTAGCTTTTCGACTTCCTTTCTTAAGGAAATGATCTCTTCTTCAAGCCTCTCACAATATTCTTCTTTCTTCATCAGTTGGATCTTCATTACTTCTTCTGCTCGCTTTGCTTCTTCTGGCTGAACTTTTAGGGAGTTAACTTATTCTTCATGTCTCCTTTCTTGTTAATGAAATTTTGCTTCAAGTTTGCTAAATTCCTTAGATATTTCTTCTTATTAGAGCCTTAGGAGAACAACTTATTCCCTTGTATGGTCAAGGTCACTGATTCTTTTCTTTAATGTCTTATACATGGTTCTTAAATTCTTGATTTTCAATTTTCAATCTAATTATTTCTTCTAGGGCATCCACAAGTTTTTCTTTAAGGTCTACTTCAACTTATAATTCAAGGTTTTCTTCATAGTCTTTTATGCTCTTGGTGCCTTCATCTATATCCTTTGACACTTGATCATTTTCTTGTTCAACTTATTCTAGTTTTGTCTCAACTATCACTAGGTTAGATTCCTCTACATAAAGCTCTTGCAGCTTTTCCCAAAGCCTTCTGGCTAAAGAACATTGACCCACCTTCATTTTTACAGAATATGATAGGCCACTCAAGATTGCTTTCATAGATTTTATGTTCTATTCTTTTGAGTTATTTGTAGTTATGTCTCTAATAACAACTAATTCTCATACTTCACAACCAAAATCCATAAAAAAGAACTGCATTTTGGGGCTCCATAATACATAGTTTATTTCATCAAACAAGGGAGATTTTCCAACCTTATTGACTTCTAACTTCGTAACTGAGGAGGTGATATCTTCATAGGGTTTGCATCCTTTCCTTATTGACTTTTCCATAGGATCTACCTTCCAGTTGTTAGGTTTTTCTTGAAGGTATTGGCTCTTATACTAATTTTTAGAAATATTGAGGGGGGTGAATCAATATTTCTATTAATTGTTAGATAATGCCAATTAAGATCTTATCACAAATTACACTGGAACATAATATGTAGAAAATATAATTTTATAATATAAATAGTGAGGACTCCAATCCTCTACAACAATTCAAGATCCAACCAATACAATAGAATTTTAAATCCTTCAAGGCTCCAACCTTGAATGAGGGCTCCAATCCTCAAATATCAACCTAGGCTCCAACCTATTATAAGGACTCCAATCCTCAAAAATCAACCCAGGCTACAACCCAATCTCAATGAGGCTCCAACCTATTATGAGGATTCCAATCCTCAAAAATCAACCCAAACTCTATCCTAGTCTTAACAATGTTCCAACCTCTTATGAATATTCCAAAATACTTCAAATACAAATTCCTTCAATGGGTTCTCCAAAGTATCTTCAATGAATATTGAAAACAATGCTTCAAATTATGCTCCACTGAGTCTTTAGGATTTTCTCAAACTACTCTCCATGTTCTGTTACGAATTTGCTTCAAAAAGATTTAAGAATGCTTCAAAATGTTCCTCCAAAATTCTTCAATATGGTTGCTTAAAGGGTCTTCAAGGGATACTCCAAACAACTCTTCACAGAATCCTCAAAAATACTTCAAGAACAACTTCAACGCTGCTACAATAAATTTCTCCACAAATTTCTCCAATGATTTTTCACATGTTGTTTCAATGGTCTACTCCAAAGGAATTCTTCAATAAGGTTGTTACAAAAATGTCTTTAGGACTAATACAAAGGTCCGCTACACAAGGAATCAAACCTACTCCAGGGAGGCTACCTTCAAATGTCTCTTAAAGATTCAATTCCAAACAATGCTCCAAATTTCACACTTTAGTTCCAACATTCAACCATCAAGAATCACTATACATTAAACTCCATAGATCTACTCTTTTAATAGTATATTTGGCTCATCAAATTACTATGCATAGGGTTTCAACAAACTCCCTTCACTCAGTCCATTTACACCATTAAAGTGACTGAGAATAGGCTACAAAACATGCCATCCAACCCCTCGTTGTTGGACAAAGTTTAATACATAACCTTAGTATCCAATTTCCAATTAGCAGCTCCTAACTTCCTCTGATGAACTAGCCCTTCATTATGTTTCCTATCTTGCACTCTTATTCATAATATGAGACTCAACCCTCTTTAGGATCATATAAAATTAGTGCACATTATTGAGGATGTACAGCCATAATACAGAGGATAAACAAAACTAGCAGTCCCTTCTCAGGGTCTTGTCCCTCTCTTTTATGCATAGAATTTAAGGCAGACTTTAATGTGGTTGTGTAAACATAGAAGGAGCCCTAATTAGGGCACAAATAATCACAGAATAGGAACCTCAATTCTATCTGTAGAAACTCCCTTTAAGGGCAAAAAAAACATAAATATAGATATCTTACCACTAGGTAAATTTGGCCATCAAACTAACAGAGGATAAACCATAAATGTTCTAGCTCAGTTCTTCATAAAGTTTGTGGATTTTCTCCAGAGGTAATTTTCTCTTGATGTTTCTCCCTTCATTGAAATCTTCTATGTTTCTTTCCTGTCGAGTTCACCACCAAATTTGTGAGAAAAATATTTGTATTTACACCAGTTTGACTATTGAACTGTCACAACAATTGGGAGGATCTGACATGAGTACGCTGACTTGAACCGAAATGTATTATTGGGAGCCAACCTATAATGTATATAAAGCTAACCTATGCATTATCTTTTACATTTATTAAATTTGTTTTCAGGGGCTTACAGCTTGATTTAAGTTTGTAGTAATTGTCTAATGTCAGTTTCTTGGATGCATATTAAACAGTTGTAATAGCCCCAGGTTGAACTTCCATGTAAATCAATATTGAATGGACATTATAAAGGAAAAAATCAAAACAAGGTCATGGGAGATGCATTCCAAGCTGAATGAGGGGAAAAACATTACATTTTGAGACATCTGTGGTTAATTATTTATTGGCTATGGAAATTGGCATTGTCATTACCATTGGAAAATGTAAAGGGAAATAAATGGCAATTAAGACAAGAATAAAGGAAAATAAGAGAAAAGGAAGATGAAGAGACAAGAATATGTATGCAAGGGGAATTGAAGGAAAAGAAAAAGAAAAAAAAAAGGAGAACATTCTAGCATACTCACTTGGACAAGGAGAGGAAAAGAAGAAGAGAGCACACAACAAGGGAGAGATCCCTTAGACACAAGCAAGGAACAAGAAAGGAAAATCAAGGGAGTGCAAGAAGAAGATTGGACAATGGTAAGCAAGGGAAAAAATCAAGCAAGGAAAGAGAAATTAGCAGGAGGATTTTGTAGGTAACAAGTTGCATGTGTGATTATATTGCTAGGATTTGAATGCATGGTTCATGCATTTGGTTTATTGGTCATTTTTTTTTCATTAGCATGGGAATTTTCCTGGATTAACAGTGGTGTACAACCTTTCCTTTTCCATTTCCTTGATAAAAATGGTGTAGCGGGTTCCCATTTTTGGTTGAGTTTTGGATTGCCGTAGATTTTGGATTTGGTTGAGATGGTCTCAAGAAAATACCAAGGGTTGGAGGTGCGGATGGTTTTCTTGAGGAAGCCATTGACAGGTGGTTGGAGACAGGAAAATTCCTCTAGGTATGGTGAATAAATTTTGAGGCATCCAAGATTGTTTTGATTTTGGTGATTTCTTGACCGGTTTAGGTGAAACCACTGTGGTTGAGGGTGGA
Organism: Pinus tabuliformis; assembly: GCA_031772625.1. Classification (NCBI taxonomy): domain Eukaryota; kingdom Viridiplantae; phylum Streptophyta; class Pinopsida; order Pinales; family Pinaceae; genus Pinus; species Pinus tabuliformis. Next base: position 876,104,827 of record CM062815.1, read on the forward strand.
GGTGGTTTAACCTCTAGATTCCCTGGTTGGTTTTGTTTTGGTTTATCACATGTGATCCCGCGTTCATGCTTGGAATATGGAACAAGGATAATTGGGTTGGAAGAAAGGTTTGGTTCAGTCCCAATCTATGGTCGGGTAGTACGTGGAAGTCCCTGACTTGGTTGGCATTATGCCTGTGTTATTATGAGTTATTTCCTATTGAGATCTATGACCACAAGTTCTGGTTTAATGTGTGACTTTATGACAGTTTTTTCATGGTCTCATTCTAGTTCAATTTTGGTTACATGCATGGTATATTTTTCATTATATGATGTGCTATTGTTATGGTTGTATTCCATGGTTTGACATGCTCCTGGTTATTTTATATGAATGCATGAGCTAATATGTGTTTGTTTCAACTATTAAGAGACGGAAGTGAGACTTCTTGATGATTATCTATTGAAACTAATGAAACAGTGAACAGATATGCCTTCATGACCTACAGGTACTATGTTTACAAAGTATTTGTATAAATGATTATCATGTATTTGGAAATATTGAGCAGGAACAGAGCCAAGAATAGTGCATGAAGACTTGTACAGGTTAATGATAGAGTTATGGAAGGATCTAGGTAGTTGGATGATTGTAAGCTTAAGTTTTTGGACCCAAATCTTGAAACTAAGAATCCTCTGCCATATCCACACTGAAGTTGGTTCATCCATGCGACTGCAGAAGCAGGTCATCCACGCAACTAGAAGCCTGTAGCCACACTAAATGGCCTTTGTGCATGCGGTTGTGATGTAAGTTAGGTCAAGGAGTAGCCTAGACTCAGGGAAAAAGTCACCAGTGAAGTCAAGATGTTAAAGATGTGATTAGGTGTCCATCAGTATTGCAATAAGTCTTGGACATGTGCACCCCATTTCCATAACTGAATCTTGGAGTTTGGTTCATGTATAGTAACTCTCAGCTCATATTTATGTTGGCGAGCTTGTGAAAGCAGGTAAATGCGGGGTGGGGTGTTTAAAACAACCCAATATTATTTGTTTACCACTATAATAGCCTTGGTGAAAATTCCATGCAATAAAATTTAATAAAGGCAAGAATAATAACCACGGTTGATGGGACACTTATTCCAAGTTGAATGTTGGGCAAGACATCCTAGTGTGGGTGTTCATTTGGTTTATTATGGCTAAGGAAATTGGCAAAGGCAATGGCTAAGGATTTGGAAAGGCAAAATGGAATTTTTGGCACATTTATTTATGAAAATAATGGAAATTAGGAGAAAAGGAAGGTGAAAGGTCACAGGTTGCATGTGAGGAGGAAAATGAAGGAAAATAATGGAAAATGAATAAAATAGAGGCCTAATTGATAAAAAAGATTTTGAGGATCAGTTGGTACCTATTTTCAGTTCAGTTTTGGAGCTCTCTCATTATTCTCTCTCTCTCTCTCTCTCTCATTCTTGGACACTTAGAGTTTTCTTGGAGAACTTTGGCATTAGATCAAGAAAGGAAAAAAAGGTAAGAGGAAGGAAGGAGCAAGCAAGGAAGAGTAGGATCAAAAAACTATAGCAAGACTCTTTGTAGGTATCGATTTGCATGTGTGTTTTTCTTGCTAGATTTGGAATGCGTGGTATTGCATGTGGTTCTTTGTTGTTATGGCATGGGTTTTTCCAGGTGTGACAGTGTTTTCAGCCTAGCCTTGCCATTTTCGGATAGTCATAGTGGGATGGTGTTCTCATGTTTTGGTTGAGCTGGATTGCTGGATGGATTCAAAGTTGAGTGATGTGGAACTTTAAATAATAGAACACATGGCCTAGTAACCCATAAACTAGACTGTGGATTGTTGTAAGCCCAAATTTTGTGTTGCCTCAGTGGGCCTAGGAATCCTCGACCAATGAATGGTGGGATATATGGTAAATCCTAGATGTGGTTGCCCTTGATTAGGCCTACGAATCCTTGCCAATGAATGGTGGGATATACGGCAAATCCTAGAGAGTGGAGTCTCAGTTTAGGGCCAATTGATCCCTGGATCAGACTGTGGATTGCGATAAAGCCTGAGAGACTAGGAGACGGGAAAATTCCTCATGGTGTAAGTGGAGAAATCTAGTGGCATCCATGCTTGTTTTGGCCTAGTGATTTGGTGGAGATCATGGTAAAGCCTGTTACTACAAGATTATTGTGTTGGTCTAGTAATCCGGTGTGGATTGTGGTAAAGGTTGGTTTCTGTTGATGAGGGTGAGGTGGTTTAACCTCGGGATTCCCTAGTTGGTTCTTTTGGTTTGATTCCCACATTCATGCTTGGAACATGGCATGGAGGTGAATGGTTGAAGAGAGAACTGGCTCAGGAATTCTATGGTCAGGTGAAACGTGGTAGTCCCATTCCAGGTTGGCTTTTGCATTCATTAATAAGATATTCTTTCCTTGATATCTTATGTGTAAATGTAAAGGTGTATATGTGGATTTTATGGTTGATGTATCCTTGATATTTATGTTGTTATTATGTTGGTTATAAGCATGTTTTATGATAGTGAATGTATGCCTCTCCTCATGTTTTTATTCGTAAATGAATGAATAATGTATCTATGACCTAATAGATGATAATGCAGCTAATGACACAAGTGAACAATGATTATTAGCGATTCTCAGATAAGTGTGATACCCCTATGCTCAGATCTATTGTTTACACCTGTAGATTATATATTTGTGACATGTTTGGCGAAATGTGTGTCATGGCTAGTAGTGCTCCAGTTAGAGTTTTCTTGGAGAACTTTGGCATTAGATCAAGAAAGGAAAAAAAGGTAAGAGGAAGGAAGGAGCAAGCAAGGAAGAGTAGGATCAAACAACTATAGCAAGACTCTTTGTAGGTATCGATTTGCATGTGTGTTTTTCTTGCTAGATTTGGAATGTGTGGTATTGCATGTGGTTCTTTGTTGTTATGGCATGGGTTTTTCCAGGTGTGACAGTGTTTTCAGCCTAGCCTTGCCATTTTCGGATAGTCATAGTGGGATGGTGTTCTCATGTTTTGGTTGAGCTGGATTGCTGGATGGATTCAAAGTTGAGTGATGTGGAACTCTAAATAATAGAACACATGGCCTAGTAACCCATAAACTAGACTGTGGATTGTTGTAAGCCCAAATTTTGTGTTGCCTCAGTGGGCCTAGGAATCCTCGACCAATGAATGGTGGGATATATGGTAAATCCTAGATGTTGTTGCCCTTGATTAGGCCTACGAATCCTTGCCAGTGAATGGTGGGATATACGGCAAATCCTAGAGAGTGGAGTCTCAGTTTAGGGCCTATTGATCCCTGGATCAGACTGTGGATTGCGGTAAAGCCTGAGAGACTAGGAGATGGGAAAATTCCTCATGGTGTAAGTGGAGAAATCTAGTGGCATCCATGCTTGTTTTGGCCTAGTGATTTGGTGGAGATCATGGTAAAGCCTGTTACTACAAGATTATTGTGTTGGTCTAGTAATCCGATGTGGATTGTGGTAAAGGTTGGTTTCTGTTGATGAGGGTGAGGTGGTTTACCCTCGGGATGCCCTAGTTGGTTCTTTTGGTTTGATTCCCACATTCATGCTTGGAACATGGCATGGAGGTGAATGGTTGAAGAGAGAACTGGCTCAGGAATTCTATGGTCAGGTGAAACGTGGTAGTCCCATCCCAGGTTGGCTTTTGCATTCATTAATAAGATATTCTTTCCTTGATATCTTATGTGTAAATGTAAAGGTGTATATGTGGATTTTATGGTTGATGTATCCTTGATATTTATGTTGTTATTATGTTGGTTATAAGCATGTTTTATGATAGTGAATGTATGGCTCTCCGCATGTTTTTATTCGTAAATGAATGAATAATGTATCTATGACCTAATAGATGATAATGCAGCTAATGACACAAGTGAACAATGATTATTAGCGATTCTCAGATAAGTGTGATACCCCTATGCTCAGATCTATTGTTTACACCTGTATATTATATATTTGTGACATGTTTGACGAAATGTGTGTCATGGCTAGTAGTGCTCCAGTTAGAGTTTTCTTGGAGAACTTTGGCATTAGATCAAGAAAGGAAAAAAAGGTAAGAGGAAGGAAGGAGCAAGCAAGGAAGAGTAGGATCAAACAACTATAGCAAGACTCTTTGTAGGTATCGATTTGCATGTGTGTTTTTCTTGCTAGATTTGGAATGCGTGGTATTGCATGTGGTTCTTTGTTGTTATGGCATGGGTTTTTCCAGGTGTGACAGTGTTTTCAGCCTAGCCTTGCCATTTTCGGATAGTCATAGTGGGATGGTGTTCTCATGTTTTGGTTGAGCTGGATTGCTGGATGGATTCAAAGTTGAGTGATGTGGAACTCTAAATAATAGAACACATGGCCTAGTAACCCATAAACTAGACTGTGGATTGTTGTAAGCCCAAATTTTGTGTTGCCTCAGTGGGCCTAGGAATCCTCGACCAATGAATGGTGGGATATATGGTAAATCCTAGATGTGGTTGCCCTTGATTAGGCCTACGAATCCTTGCCAGTGAATGGTGGGATATACGGCAAATCCTAGAGAGTGGAGTCTCAGTTTAGGGCCTATTGATCCCTGGATCAGACTGTGGATTGCGGTAAAGCCTGAGAGACTAGGAGATGGGAAAATTCCTCATGGTGTAAGTGGAGAAATCTAGTGGCATCCATGCTTGTTTTGGCCTAGTGATTTGGTGGAGATCATGGTAAAGCCTGTTACTACAAGATTATTGTGTTGGTCTAGTAATCCGGTGTGGATTGTGGTAAAGGTTGGTTTCTGTTGATGAGGGTGAGGTGGTTTACCCTCGGGATGCCCTAGTTGGTTCTTTTGGTTTGATTTCCACATTCATGCTTGGAACATGGCATGGAGGTGAATGGTTGAAGAGAGAACTGGCTCAGGAATTCTATGGTCAGGTGAAATGTGGTAGTCCCATCCCAGGTTGGCTTTTGCATTCATTAATAAGATATTCTTTCCTTGATATCTTATGTGTAAATGTAAAGGTGTATATGTGGATTTTATGGTTGATGTATCCTTGATATTTATGTTGTTATTATGTTGGTTATAAGCATGTTTTATGATAGTGATAATGTATGGCTCTCCTCATGTTTTTATTCGTAAATGAATGAATAATGTATCTATGACCTAATAGATGATAATGCAGCTAATGACACAAGTGAACAATGATTATTAGCGATTCTCAGATAAGTGTGATACCCCTATTCTCAAATCTATTGTTTACACCTGTAGATTATATATTTGTGACATGTTTGACGAAATGTGTGTCATGGCTAGTAGTGCTCCAATCTAGACCGTGTCCTTGTTTTTGTAAATACATTGTTACATTGTGTAAATTTATTTCTGAAAGTATCATTGAGTTCTAGGCAGTGACCTAGGCTCTGGTCCTGAAAAAGTGGATCAAATCTCGGAAACGTGGGCACAACACTAGGGAGAAAAGTCCCTGGATGCATGCATACCCATGTTGTGGGAGCGTTTAGAGCCTCCTGGATGTATGCTTGTCCATATCAAGGGAGCATCTGGGGTTTAGTGATCTAAAACTTTAGTTGGTCTCAGGGGTTGGCTACCGAGTGGTTGGGATTGCTCTTGGGAGTTTTGTTGCTAATGTGGAAGGTTTGTATGGTGTGTTTCCATCGATTCCACTTCTTTAAGGTCACCTAGGAGGTTGAATCCCATCATAGTAGCCTCTCGTCACATGTTTACCTAGTTGGTCAGTTACTTGTAGATCTGGGAGAAGAATTAGGGGAATTTTGAGGTCTAAAATGGGCCTCCCAGGAAAAATGTAAAACCAAAATAAACTTTATAAGAACCAATAGGATTCAAGGTTATGATTTCAACCATGGGGGATGATTCACCATTTTTGGAGTGAAAAAGTTAGATTAAAAAATAATAAAACTAGCATTTGCACTAGATGTTGCAAAGGAAACGTCGTAAGGCATAAATTGAGGAACAATCGCAACATGGGAATGGGAAAATCTAAATAAGATGCAAAGATGTAGCAGAAATGAAATTCGAAAGCTGTATAAATTGAAATTGATTTAGGGTGCCTGATTTAGGGTACCTCTCTCTTCCAGCCTCTCTCTCCTCCCCTCTCCCTCCCTATCCCTCTGTCTTCCAGCCTCCCCCTCTCTCCCCCCTCTATATCCCCACCCTTCTCCCCACCTTTATCTCCAACTCTCTATCACCCTCCATACCTCTCTATCTCTCTATCTCTCCTTACATCCCTTCCTCTCTTTATCACCCTCTCTATCTCTCCTTGCATCCCTTCCTCTCTTTAGCACCCTCTCTTCCCCCCTCCTTCATTCTCTCTCCTTGTCACACCCTCTATCCCTCCCTTCGTCTCCTTCTCTCTCACACGCCCTTTCTCCATAATTAACCCCACACATTAAACTTTGCCTCTCTTTCTCTCTATTTTCCCCTTCATCTCTCCCTCCCCTCTCCATCTCTCTCTCTCCCACCCTCTTTATCTCCCTCCCTCGCTCCACCTCTAACTCTCCCTCTCTCCTACTCCCATGCTCCGTCTCTCACACTCCCCCCTCCCCTTCTCTCTCTCTCTATCTCCCCCTCACACTCCCCTTCTATCTCTTAAAAATTCCCAATAATTTTCTCTCTCACTCTTTGTCTCTCCCTCTCCCTATCTCACTCTACCTCTCTCCCTCTCCCTCTCCCTCACCCTGCCCCACTTTCACTTCTCCCGCTCCTCCTCCTACCTACCCCCCATGCCCTCTCTTCCTCAACCACCCTCTCCCTCTCTCTCCATCCCACCTCTCCCTTTCACTCTCTCTTTTTGTATCTCTCTCTCCTCCCCCCCTCCCCTCTGTCCCCTTGTCCCAACCTGCATCCCTCTCCCCATACTCTCTCACTCTCACACACACCCCTTTCACCTCTCCCACTCCTCCTCCATCTTCCCCCCTCTCCCTCACTTCCATTTCTCTTCTTGCCCTCTTCCTCCTCCCCCACTCCCTTCCTCTCTCTCCCTCTTCCCCCTTCTAACTCTCTCTCTCCTCCACCTTTCACCTTTCCTCTCTCACTTGCCCTTCATCACCTCTTCTTTTTATTTTTCAATTAAATTTCCAAAATTAATAATTTCTTAATTAATATTATTAGTACATATACATAAAATTATAATTTTTCTTTCCTTAACATATCTAGACCCTAAATGCAAAAGTATGCATGAGGAAATTTAGTAGCATATTCTTTAAAAAAACATAAATAAATAAATAAATATATATATATATATATATATATATATCCAACTTTCTTTTATTATTAATGTCTCTTTTAATATATAGATATGACACAAAGTATGTATACCATAATTAATTTTAATATGGCTTAACCTCACCATATGAATGGCAAGTTTTATATCATAACTTAAATTCAACTTTAATGAAAGTGACTATAAGAAAATTAAAGGATGTTGTTCACACTTTTTATTTTATATATATAGACAGACAAAGTATATATATCATAATTAATTTTAATATGGCTTAACCTCACCATATGAATGGCAAGTTTTATATCATAAATTAAATTCAACTTTAAGGAAAGTGACTATAAGAAAATTAAAAGATGTTGTTCACACTTTTTATTATATATATATATAGACAGCCAAAGTATATACATCATAATTAATTGTAATATGGCTTAACCTCACCATATGAATGGCAAGTTTTATATCATAAATTAAATTCAACTTTAATGAAAGTGACTATAAGAAAATGAAAGGATGTGGTTCACACTTTTTATTATTTTTTATCCATTTAAGTAGATTAATTAATATTGAATTAAGCGTTACTCTAATTTAATATGAAGGTGATAAATGATTATTTTCGTCTCAGGGAAACATAAAATATTTTTAAACAAAATAATGCTTGGTAAGATCTAGTGTACATTTGAACTAAAAAATATATAAAAACCATCTAGATAAGTGGATAAAAGTCAAAATAGATTGACCTCAAACTACCACAATATATGCATTTTTGTTTTGACTTAAAACATAAGCTTACATTTATATTTATAGTTTAGACGCTTGTGCTGAGAGTGCTGAAGAGCTTTGTCGTGGTATTGGCAGATACATCTCACCAATACATAGGTCCACCATTGTAATTACAAAGAAATGCACACACAATATTGAAACATGTAGAAAAAGATATTGCGAAGGCGGAGGGAGGGCATGAGTTCGAATCCTAATCAACACTTCGAGGGCTTGATCTTTTCCATCGTTAATATGGGCAAAAATCATAAACTTCATGGAAATGGGCGCAAAAATCATTAACTTCATGGAAATGGGGGAGAATTTCATATTGGTGATGATATATAAAAGCATAGGATTATGTTGAGCGAGATAATGTGGTATCATATCTGGTAAAGCTTGTTATTTCATTTTTGCCAATGATACCGCTCTACAAACCCGATTATCTGTATATGATCACCGTTGTTATTATTTTACCCTTACATCGAGGTTTCAATCTTAACTACGTTGAATTGCACACACCATACAACTAGGCTCGACATATTAGATTAAGATGCATTAAAATTATTACCAATCAGCAATTATTGTCGATCAGCTTAAAATTAGTGTGGGTTTTGACACCATAAAACTTCGAAAGCAACAGATTGCAAAAGTAAATAAAAATCTAGCCATAACCAAACCCTCAACAAAATTTATGTTACTCTTGTTTTTCAAAGCCAAGAAGGCTTGATCCAACGACCTTAACCCCCACCCAGAACCACGGACAACGACTTCGCTGAAAATACTTGTAAAGTTTTATCGAGGAAGTTATTAGTGGGCAGTTATAGTGTGTCACTAAACCCAAGAATACCATTGTCTGGAAATTATGTTCTAATCATCATTCCTCAATTTAAGTTATGTTTTCGGGTGTTGGAAAAATGAATATAGTTAAAAAAACCCACCATTCAAAACCTATGTCCCTAGGTCAATGAATGCAGTCAACTGTAGGCTCAATAAAAACACTGATACATCAAATAGAGGGCCGACACATGGCATCAAGCGTATATTAGCCATAATATCAACAGCAATAAGTGTGCCCTTACTGCTGTTGTACAGATCTACTATTGTACCTGGTCACTGACTATGCCCTGCTACTCTAGAGAACACTGCCAGAGCAAAACAAGGTAAAAATTTAAAAAAATAAATCTAATTATATTCTATTGTATTCCACTTCAAGCCATTCTAACTCTGCAGGATTTACGAACATAATGTTTGGGAACTTTGCAAGGTTGTCCTGCAGCCAATCAATTAGCATGTGTTTCAGTTGTAGGGAGGGTGAACCTAGTATGTGGTCACTGTCTTTTGGGTTCATAATGTATCATTCTTGATTTGCATTTTTCTTGTGCAGTAGTGAAATATCAAATGTATTATTCCCAAAACAAGTGATACAAGGTTGAAGAGTGTGGCCATACCTTATTGGATTCTCCTTAAGATTTACCTTCTCTGAATGGATGGCAGGCTCTCTAGTTTTAACAACATTGCATACTTTATGGTGTGTGTGATGAGTCATCATGGCCTATATGCACAAGGAGAGAAGCCTATTTCAAAATTATGCTAACAAGAACAATCTGTATAAAAGGAAATATTACTGCGTCTAATCTGAAAAATAGTGTGACATACAATGAATGGAACTGCCCCACACCTGTCATCATGGCCTATATGCACCAGGAGAGAAGCCTATTTCGAAATTATGCTAACAAGAACAATCTATATAAAAGGAATCTAGAAAAGTTAAGACAATTGTCTAAAAAATAAGAACTAATTCATAATATAAAACTCTAGTGAACCAAATTTCTCCAAATTTACATATTCTTCGTTATTTTCAACACTAACAATGGTTTCTTTCCATGGAAGAAAAGCTTTTAGCTGTCGAATTTTTCATTTTGAGTTTGAGATTGGTGAATGGGTCCACAACGGAGCTGATCGAAAAATTTAAACAGGTAATTTCGCATGATGGAAAATTTTCCACAATCCTCTCGAAAAAAATTGTTACCTAATACATATAGTGGATTCGACGTCAGCCACTCTCTATTGTATCAGCAATTTGTGCAGACTAGCTAATGTTGGATATCATTTGGTATATGTCTAGAATGATATAAATCATCGTTGGAATTCAGTCAATATCTGGTGTTCCGAAAAAACTGCGTTTATAATAATCTTCTAAGACGTAACAGAGATATAAACTAGTTTGGAATACAGTTTTGCGGCATCTCCTTAGGTCAACGTTGTTGGGCAGTGGGTAAAGAACGGGTTATACAAACATAGCTAGTTCATCAACAATGGATGAAATGGAATAAGAAAATTCAGTGACATAGAAGTTCTTGGTTGGTTCACGATCAAAGAAGGACATGGGTTACAAAAATTTGATGCCATAAAATTTCCTTTGCACTTTGACAATGGCAGAAATCTCCTTTCCATTTATGTGCAAATTCATGTTACCGGATAGATATATATATATATATTAAAAAACATTAATGCATCAAAATGCCTTCAAATCTAGAGTACAATGATGTTCTTATTATTTAGGGGATTTGGGTTTCTTCCGGGGAAATTAGAGGAGTAGAAAGTAAAAAAAACTACACATTTTGGTTAATCAGTACAAAACCATATATGCCAGTAGATTTGTAGACTATTAAGAGTTAAAGGAAATTTTCACTCAAATGGGGAGAGAAAAATATCAAAGTCACATTGAATAGAATAGGAAGGCACAGAAGTATCAAAGTCACATTCTCTACATGGGTCAGCCTTGTATCCATCCAATGCATGAAAATATGTTGATTCCTCAACATTCTTTTAATATTCTCCAACTAAGCAAAAACATTGTATCTCTCCACTTGTTTATCATTCATCATCATACCAAGCTGGGTCTTTATCTTCTAGTGTGTAATGAAATTGAGTTGGGGTCTTTGTCTTTGAGTGTAGTGAAATTGAGTTGAGGTATTTGTTTCTCCATCCACTAATATGGCTATGATCGAGAGCCCAACAAGAAATATCCTCCATTATCTTAGATTCCGAATAAGATTGCCTCTCATCATCCACCATGGTTTCCAAATTTCTAATTTCTCAAGGGACAACAATGGAATAAGTTTCGACTGAATCCTGGACAAATGTCTAGGCCTTGCCTTGACCCTGTGAGTTGCTTCCACTGCCACCCCTCCTACTGGATTTCAAATTACATATTATAGATCTGACCAAACAGAACATGTACCTACAACAAGAAACAAAATAGGCTCTAACTTCAACATCATGTAGACCTGTTAGGAAATAATCTAGTTTGAAATAGAATATAAAGGTTTACAAAGAATGGCTACAAGAATTTCCAGATATTCACAACAGTCATGCGTCCTAGAGGTTCCTTGCAAAGAGAGAATAGTCAAAGGAAATCAATAAAATACAATAAGCATCCTTTCATATATCTATCTTAGAAACTTAACCACGAGACTGGCCACCAGAAAAAGACCCTGTGAGAAAATTGGAAGTTGTTGTGCCCAATTTTGTCTTGATTAAGTGACCTCTGCTTCCGCATAGCACATGAGTTGATTCTCTAATGACTCTGTCATCCTCAAGCTGAAGAGACCTGCTCTGATCATCCTCTCCTGCTGTTCGTGAACCACCATCAACCACAAAGATTAGAGAGGCTCTTTTTGTCTGAACCTGGACACTTTTGGATGCTACTGCTTTACACCTTTAATTTTATAAGGCTAGGGCAGCCGCTGGCAATCGTCTCAAGACCTTCATCAGATATTGGGCAATTTTTCATGTATGACAGGATTCATCTTTGCAGGCATTGAAATACCAGAGGCCAAGAAAATTCATGTCATCTTTGCAGGCATTGAAATACCAGAGGCCAAGAAAAAAGAGAGCATGAGATAGTCTAGAAACTAGATAAATTAAGCATAGCCAAAAAAATTCTACATGTACAGAGACACGTGCAGAATGCAACAAGTCAAAAATGTAATTAACATTGTTAAAAATCACCAACCCAATGGAAACGGACCTAAACGCTATAGCTATAACTTTGAATGTCAGCTGACTGATTATACAAGGAATAATCTTCAAAGACAGGAATTGCCTGCTTACTGAAAGATGGTGAAATGCACTGAGATGCATGGATCTATTCTGGAATTTAATTTTGTTTCGGGCATTGCAAGGAAGCCCTAATATACATCACTGAGTTTCATAAACAAACAGTAGTGTTCTGGAAATACAATATGAGGCACTGGATTTCAAATTACATATTATAGATCTGATCAAACAGAAACATGTACCTACAACAAGAAACAAAATAGGCTCTAACTTCAACATCATGTAGACCTGTTAGGAAATAATCTAGTTCGGAATAGAATATAAAGGTTTACAAAGAATGGCTACAAGAATTTCCGGATATTCACAACAGTCATGCGTCCTAGAGGTTCCTTGCAAAGAGGGAATCATCAAAGGAAATCAATAAAATACAATAAGCATCCTTTCATATATCTATCTCAGAAACTTAACCACGAGACTGGCCACCAGAAAAAGACCCTCTGAGCAAATTGGAAGCTGTTGTGCCCAATTTTGTCTTGATTAAGTGACCTTTGCTTACACATAGCACATGAGTTGATTCTCTAATGGCGATGTCATCCCCAAGCTGAAGAGACCTGCTCTGATTATCCTCTCCTGCTGTCTGTGAACCACCATCAATAGCAACGATTAGAGAGGCTCTTTTTTTCTGAACCTGACAGACACTTTTGGATGTTACTGCTTTACACCTTTACTTTTATAAGGCTAGGGCAGCCGCTGGCAACTGTAACAAGACCTTCATCAGATATTGGGAAATTTTTCATGTATGACAGAATTCATATTTGCAGGCATTGAAATACCAGAGGCCAAGAAAAAAGAGAGCATGAGATAGTATAGAAATTAGATAAATTAAGCATAGCCAAAAAAATTCTACATGTACAGAGACAAGTGCAGAATGCAACTGAAACAAGTCAAAAATGTAATTAAGATTGTTAAAAATCACAAACCCAATGGAAACGGACCTAAACAGTGTAGCCAAAACTTTGAATGCCGGCTGACCGATTATACAAGGAAGAATCTTCAAAGACAGGAATTGCCTACTTACTGAAAGATGGTGAAATGCACTGAGATGCATGGATCTATTCTGGAATTTAATTTTGTTTTGGGCATTTCAAGGAAGCCCTAAGACACATGACTAAGTTTCATAAACAAACAGTAGTGTTCTGGAAATACAAAATGAGGTATTGGATTTCAAATTACATATTATAGATCTGATCAAACAGAAACATGTACCTACAACAAGAAACAAAATAGGCTCTAAATTCAACATCATGGCTCTAACTTCAACATCATGTAGACCTGTTAGGAAATAATCCAGTTCGGAATAGAATAGAATAGAAAGGTTTACAAAGAATGGCTGCAAGAATTTCCGGATATTCACAACAGTCTTGCGTCGTAGAGGTTCCTTGCAAAGAGAGAATCGTTAAAGGAAATCAATAAAATACAATAAGAATCCTTTCATATATTTATCTCAGAAACTTAACCACGAGACTGGCCACCAGAAAAAGACCCTCTGAGCAAATTGGAAGCAGTTGTGCCCAATTTTGTCTTGATTAAGTGACCTCTGCTTCCGCATAGCACATGAGTTGATTCTCTAATGACTCTTTGATCCCCAAGCTGAAGAGACCTGCTCTGATCATCCTCTCTTGTTGTTTGTGAACCACCATCAACAGCAACGATTAGAGAGGCTCTTTTTTTCTGAACCTGACAGACACTTTTGGATGTTACTGCTTTACACCTTTAATTTTATAAGGCTAGGGCAGCCGCTGGCAATCGTCACAAGACCTTCATCAGATATTGGGCAATTTTTAATTCATAGCTTCTTCAATGCTATGAACTTACCTGAAATACAAGACATCTCCTTGTCCCCAACACTATCATTGTTCCAGAGTGCCATTCTTTCCAGCACAGGGAAATTGGAAGCCAAGGCACTCAAACTCTCAATTGAAATAGCAATGCCCATCAAGACAAGTTCTTGCATCTGAAGACATTGCCAAGTTCTTGCATCTGAAGACATTTGTTTGCAATGGACAGTAACTCTTCCTCGCCAATTCTTTTGGACTTGCCACTATCAAGGTGCACCTCTCTTAGTTTCCTACATCCATTTGCAACTGCATAAATACCTCGATCAGGACAATCAGACACCCTGCCAATATAAAATACTTCCAGCTTTGAGCACTTTGAAACAGCCATCAAACCTCTATCACCTAAATGCATGTTTTCAATTTGCAATTTCGTCAGCTATTGCAAGTTTCTAGTGTAAATGCATGTTTTCAATTTGCAATTCCGTCAGTTGTTGCAAGTTTCTAGTGCTGATTTCCAACAACTGATCCCAAGACCCCGAATTCCGTGATAAAATGAGCATCCTTAGACACTTGGATCCTGATAATAGTGGGGCAAATAGCTACTCGTTATAAAGATATTTAAGGCACAATCGTTGTAGCTTACCTTGCCCTGGCCCTATTCTTTCCATTTGAACATCTAATCTTCTAAGTCTTTTAGCTGTAAGATCTTCCAGTTCGTTGCAATTCTTAAGTATTGAATTCAAACCCTTCGCTCCAAATCCACATGACCCGCATGAAAATTTCTTAATAGGACCACATACAAGTGAGAAGGACTCTAGACCCTCATCAGTAATCTCGATGCATCCCTTCAGTTTGATCTTATTGAGATGAGTGAAACTCTTTCCAATTAGAGAAAGTGCCTTGTTTTCAATACTGGGAAATTTTCTGGAGCATTTCAGAGTCAGAACAATCGCATGTTCAAATCTATTGATCAGGGCTAGAAGCAAGGAGGAAAGCTCAGTTCAAGCAAGGAGAACTAGGCGTTGCCTGCTTTTCGATTCAATGCGGTGCCATCTAATGTAGACTAGGGAAAAAGCATTTCGATCTTCATTTGTGAGCTTCTGGAAAATCGAGGCCAAGCATTCATCCGGTAAATATACAATGAGATCCCGCTCTAGATACACACCAAACTGTTCGACCTTGTTCTTCTCCAGAAAAAGGCCCATTGGTGGAGGAGCTAAAGAAGAGCTGGATTGACCCATCAGACCTAAGAACTCAATCAGAAAATATTCAATTAGCTTAAGATAAGTTTATGGGTTAAAAAACAGAAGGAAACAAACAAATTTGATCTGAAATTGCGCTTGACAAATTCTTAACCACCTAACAAAGGGAAAGCTGGATATTTTCGGCAAAAACCTAAATTCTAAGACTTGAGGTAACAGTTCCTAATAGTAAAACCAAGAATTTCATGTAAATCCCCAAAACCCTAACTCGGAAAGCACACTAATTGACAAAAGCCACTGATACAATGGAACCACCAAACAAATCGCTACATCATAGAACCAAATCAATGTGTTAAAAACAGAATTCATATCAATATTTACCTCAGCTGCTAGGTATTCAAGCACAGCTGCAAGAAAAATGGGGGCTCCAATCCCAACCCTCTTGGCATATCTGCCATTCTTTAGATATCTGGCGAGCCTTCCAACAGGAAATTGAAGGCTGGCTTTGACTGATTTCGTGACGGGCTTTTTCTTGGATTCTCCCTTTCGGCCCCCTGCACCTTTCCCTAACTTAGCAGAGGTTTCCATAGGTAGCGCTCTGTTAGTTTACAACAATCCAGGAGTTACACAGTACACAATAATGCAGATGCTATGAAGCGAAGACACACCGTCGATCTGCTGGGTCGCATCTCATTTTTATAATTTGTAGTTAAATAAATTGGATGGGTAAGATTATTTATTCGTCTAACAATTAAATCAAAGGCTCATAATTGTACATGTAACCCCAGAGGACCAACACAAACTAATTAATCTACACTTCATAAGTTAATTTAAAAAATTGTCATAAATTATGATTTTTTAGGTATTTGGCATTGATAAGCCATGGTATTGTAACAAAGCCTTCTTACATATTAAAATCTCTACAATAAAGTTGAAATAAATCTCCATAATTAATAATCTTATTTCATGGTTTTAGAAAAAATTTTATATATATATATATATATATATAATTTATTATATTAATAATAACTACACTAATTTAAAATAAAATTTTAATGTAGTTTTAAGATCTCTAACAAAAAAAATTGAATAAAAACATCATTTATTATTATTACTTATAATTTTTCATAAAATTATAATATAATTCGTTATTATGATTTTTTTTATTATAACCCATTAAAAAATCAAATAAATGTTTCCAAAAATTAATAAAAATATTATTTATTATTAATAATTATAATTTGAGATAAAATTATAATATAATTAGTTATTATGATTTTTTTATTACAACCAATTAAAAAATCTAATAAATGTTTCCATATTTACTCTGGATTGATCTCAATCTGAGCTAGTTTTATAATATGTTAATCACGTGGGAGTGGGGAGTGGTGGACAAAAATGGCGAATATACTTGATCAAAGTGTAAATGTGCAATTCGAGGAAGATA
Source organism: Pinus tabuliformis (assembly GCA_031772625.1). NCBI lineage: Eukaryota > Viridiplantae > Streptophyta > Pinopsida > Pinales > Pinaceae > Pinus > Pinus tabuliformis. Next base: position 876,121,354 of record CM062815.1, read on the forward strand.
ATCTGGAAAGAGTGGTTTTCCACTGATTAGCAGAGATAGGACCGTATTCTGGAAATAAGGATTAAAACCCCCACAAACTTGACAAACACATGGAGACCGCCTGTGGTTCTGGCCTTTGGCCTCTGAAGCAAATCTTTCATCATTTTCGAGGGCTTCTCTCTGCAAAGATGCATATGAAACACTATTAACAAGATAATCCATTTAATTGGGGTTTCATGGGGCGATTAAAGGCATAAGAAGCCTACTCCGTGGCTAGAGATTATGTGAAGCTTGAGCAAAATGCGCTTCGATCTTGTGATTCCGCAAGTTTTGCAGGAATAACGGCGCAGATCCTTAGGACGTTTAGAGCCGTTCCCTTCTCCTGTGGCCATTCTGCAGAAACAGAAAACAGTTCGAAACAAACTCAGTAGAATTAAATGAAGCCTGTTGGGTATATAAAAAGATATATAGAATAGAGCATAACTGTGAGTAAACCTATACCGGAAAAAAGGAAGAGACCTCTTTTCTTAGCTAAAGAATAATATATGTAAGCTACCAAGTATATATACAGATTTATTTCCGATATTTATAGGAATAAAAAGTTAGAACCTATTTTTAGGTTAACATTTCAAATGAAAAAGAAAAACAAACAAATAGAACCGAGTGCGAGCTAAGAACAGGTTACATTACACAGCGGCCTGCTCAGCGAGGTTACATTACATTACATCCGGTTTCCATAACTAAATTTTCAAACTATCCATTGCTTTCCATACTCAAGGAACCATTGTTTCTCTCTCATCTTCGGCGACTACAGAAACATGTCAGAGATTGAGGTGAAGGTGAAGCGTTATGGCCGTTGAATTTCAATAGTTTCAGACCCAAATTCCATTAGGTGAGTTGAATTTCCGTGAGTTTACCTTCAAAATTTAAAGATCAATCGCTAAAATTAATGGGGGCTTTAAATTTCCACTGCTAGAATTGTGTTTTGGACTGGTTTCTTGTTTAAGCATTGGGGTTTCTATTGTTTTTCGGAAAATTCGGGCTGAAATTGAAGAATTCTGGAGGTATGGGCAGGGGAGAAATTGCCTACTTAATAAGCAATTGAAATTTCAAGTTTCTCGCTGGCTTTAGAAAATTAGGCTAAAGGCTTAGGGATTCAATTCATAAATATTTGATTGAGAATGTTACATCTGAATATGATTGAGAATGTTACAGCATAATTTCTCGTCTTTGCTCTGTCGCATAATTGCCGGCACTGGTTGCTTGACCTTTTCCATCTGTTGTTTCAACGATTTGCCGCAAAACATTTGCCCAGGGAACTACAAGAAAATACACCCCAAAGTGAATTTGTGCAGGCCATCTTTGCAGGACTGAAAGGCGTCGGTGTAATTTCGACATTGCTATTCTTGATTGAATGATCTTCATCTTCTGCTGAATCGGTAACATTATTGTCAGAGTTTTTCTCTATACAAAGCCCGGGAAATGAGTTGGATGGAGCCGAAACCTTCATCTCAGGAACCACATGGGATTGGGGGGTGTCATTGAATGATGGGCTAATTGATCAAGGCTATTGGAATTGGTTTCCGGAATTAATGATGACGATTTGGGACTTGCAGGGGGCTCTAAGGTACCGCTCATAGGAAAGAATTCAGCTTCGTGTGCATTCAATTCAATTATATCCTCATCCTGGTAGTCATTCATATTTTCTCGCTGCAGAGAACCCTCAAAGACTTCAATCGATTCTCTGTTTAAATGAGAGAGATTCCAACTGAAATAGCCCCCAATTTCTTTGGGGGATGCTGATGAAGTTCTAGTGGAAATCGAGGGAGGTAAAGTTATAGCACTGTGGGCGCTTGCAGGCACATGACCCCTTGATTCTTCTTCTGTCTGCACTGACTTACAAACCCTAGGCCATCTGAAAGGGGCAGAGTCTAGTTTCTCTTTGTGCAGTAACATGATTTTTAAATCAAATACTGCTTGATAATCTCAGATATGGCATTTGAATAAAATGGTAGATGGCAGAGGAATCGTGTATTTATGGTGTGCACAGGAAACTGCAACTGCAAACATTGAATATGTGTAGAGAAAAGTAGGGTTTCGCCCAGTTAATGTTCTTGAAATCAAGGGGTGTTTCTTGATATTGGTGGCTCCACGGGCCAATCCGAGGCGCCTCCTCGCGTATTTTACCTGAAGCCATTTTATCAGATCCTGGGCTGTGTTCCATTGCTCGGCCTCTGCCCCTCATCTCTCCGCCAAGGGCACTCTAATGCAAGCCCAAGGATGCCCTCAAGGTCTCCATGAGAATGCATGCCTCGGGGTGCTTGCCCAATTATAGCTACTCTATTCTCATTCAGGGGTTGTGCCAGGGTGGAATGCTTCAGGAGGCAGGAAAATATACGCTTGAGATGCTGGGCTATGGGTGGAAGCCCAATGCTGCCACTTATGTCGCTTTGGTTGATTCCTACTTGAAGGCACAGAAGGCTGATGAGATGCGGCAGCTGCTGGTAAAGCTGAAGGAGAAGGGGTTCGTCGCCGACGACAAAGCAGATCAGCAGCACATGAAGAGCATGGATCGGTTCAACAGGGGAGTCATGGATATGTTGTTTGGGCAGTATAAGTAGGTGACGTTGAAAGCTTAGGCCTGTAGTTGTACATCTCTCTGTTGCATTTTGTTATTCTTTCTCTTCTGGTAATAAACTCAGAAGGATTGATGCTCTTTGTTTGTTAGGGTTCTCACTGATTATGAGTCTTTTGTCATCTGTCTTGATATTCTGGCCTTGACAAGGCCTAAATTTAAGATCCCCCAACCTGCAGAATAACATTAATATCTGAAATTCTGGCCTTACTTGACAAGGCCTAAATTCAAGATCCCCCAGGAGGTGTGAGGCCACGATTTCTCCTTGGCCTTCATCAGTAACACCCTTGTCCAAGCAATCCACCCCTCCCATGACATCCTCTTGTCCCAAGTTGTACCCCACTCTAACATTAGCCTCAGCCCTGTCTCTGCTTCCTTATCTGCTTCATCATATCTCCCCTGGGAATTGTATATCTAAGTAAGAACAACACGGGGCTCTCCTATGAAAGGATTAAGCTCACAGGCTTTTGCAAGAAGGGTCTCCGCCTTCTCATGGGTCTTCTCCCCAGGGGGCATACAAATAGCTTCCCAATAGAAATCTCTGGCAGTCACCTGATCTGATGGAAATAGAACAGCTCTGCAGTGATCAAACACGGGGGATCACAAGCTCTATTTCTTCAAAACCCCTCTTCTTCTTCTCTTCTTCGTTCTTCTGATTCCTTTCTTCCCTCTGGAGCAGTTTCTCCTCCCTCACAATTACAGTATAGAGAGCTCCCATTCGAGAAATGGAATTCATCCAAAGCCCAGGCTTACCATCCCCAGGCCAGAGAGCAGTCCATGTATTCCCCTTATACGCCGTAATTTGTTATCAAACAGAACGTCCTGAAAACTGAATAGCTGATCAATAAAATCTGCCATGGTCATGAAGAGGAATATGGCAACCAATCTTCTGGGCACCTGAACATCCTCCCCACTTTTGATATGCTTCACTCTCACACCTTCAGCTGGCAATACCTTCTGTATTTTTCTTCTCATTCGGGCAGGACAAACCCTTCCAGCTTCTCCCTGAATTGGATTTTGAGAATCTCATACTTCTCATGGATTCCATCAAGCCATTTGCCATTTTTGTCCTCAATTTCCAATTTTTGGAGCTCCAAGTCTTCTGCCTCAGCTTCTTTCATGGATTTATCTGATTCTTTGAGGGCAGAGACTAATTCTTCATCAGTAAAATGAAAGAGGAGATCATCATGGATGAGGGGCCGCTGACAGTCCAAGGCATCTAGTGGTGATAATCCAAGCCCTTTTTAGGCTGAGCGAGACCTCCTGGAATCATCTCATGGGTCCTGTAGCAGACTGGGTATGTTCTGAGGGTCAGAATATCATTTGCTACCTTATGCTTGATATGAAGGGTTTCTTGAAGTCGATTTCCACATATCCAGGGTCCTGGAATATAGTATCGTCGAGCCAGGGCAAGTGCAAGGTCTCCACATGGAGAAGCACCTGGAAGTACAAGCGTCGATCTGCTGGGTCGCATAGTATACCGTCTAATCAATTGGATGGGTAAGATATTGTCATCGCGGATGGGAGTGAGGGAATCCTTTCTTTGTTGCAAGATGACGACTCAGGATTGTTGAGGCATGGTTAGGGCAACGACCCACGGGAAGCAGGGAAAACACCGCCATTTGCGCACCTTTTTAGAATGAAATCCAGATCTTGTAAAAATCTCTACACTCATTCTATCTCCATGGTACATTTGTCCCTTGATTGATCCAACAATGGAGATTATGGTAGTTCAGTAGAGGTAATAACCATCGTCAGGGTTTCCACTCATTCTTATTGATAAATTGGTTTTGAAAGAGATCCCCTTTTCAGCTAAGGGTTTTTCATTGCTTCTCCTTTCAACTATGGGGGATGATTCACCATTTTTGGCGTGAAAAATTTAGATTAAAAAATAATAAAATAATAAAAGTATTTTTTCAACTCGTGTTTTCAACTTATCTCCCTAAGGTTTTACTCAAATTTCAAGTGAGAGTACTCGTTGGATGAAAAATTTAATTCCTCATCCAAGGAGTACCCATGTTGCATACTATTGATGGACCCTGCTAAATGAAAAATGAGAAATACATGAAAAGACATGATTGCAATCACGTTTTTCATGTATTTCTCATTTTTCATGTAGTAGGGTCCATCAAAAGTATGCAACATGGGTACTCCATGGATGAAGAATTAAAATTCTCATCCAACGAGTGTTTACACTTGAAATTTGAGTAAACTCGTAGGGAGATAAGTTGAAAAAATAGTTTTTTCTTTTTTCCCTCTAAAATTTTATGATGTAATCTAATCTTATTTTATTATTTCCACTATTATTTTATAATTTCCTTAGGAGACCCATTTTAGACCTAAAAACTCCCCTAATGAGTGTTACAGAGTGGTATCAAAGCATGGTTCACCCCTTGGAATAGATGGGCGGTGTATAATGGTCATGCATTCATGTCGGTTACACATGTGTTAATCATCCTTGTGGTCTATATGCTTGTTGCATATGCATGGTGTCAGTTATGGTTGTAGTGATGTTGCCATGTGAAAGAAGATGTTGTTGTTTTGAAGTGTGTCATCATGAGTGTATGATTGGTTATATGTTGTTTAAGCTTGCGTATTGTCAGTATACATTGGTATGGTTGTTGTCGTCATGCATGAGGTCATGGTATGTGTAGTTGATATGGTCATGCATTGATGACTAGATTCTATCTAGAATGATGTTTATGTGTTGATGCACCTATTTATTATATGTCTATATGTAGTTACGATTATGTTTGTAAATGTATTACGCTTATTGGTTGATCTTGCAGATGAGATATCCTCCCCGAATTATGCTAAGGTATGATAGTCTATTGTAATTTGGTTTTGGCTGACATAGTATGCCTTACAGGAAAGGGATCAAAATGACTAGCAAGATGGTAGACTACAAAGATTCTCCTTATGCATCAGATGAGCGGCATGGTCTTGGGCACTCTTCTGATTTAGCAAACACATTGAGAAGCCTGAAGGAAGAGATAAGGAGTTGCAAGGTGGAAAATGGAAAAATCATGTTGGCGCAAGAGTAACAAGAAAAGATTAATGCAATACTTCTTTAGAGTTTGTCAGAATTTCAGCGAGAGGGGCCATTTCAGATCAACCATGGACAAGAGGATAGAACTAATGGGGCATATTGCAGTAGGTCTCATGGTGGTCACAGGTCAGATAGAGATGACACGGTTAGAGATGGAAGATTGTTGGACACTCCGGATAGGAGAAGTGATGGATACAAGTATTACTCTAGTTCTGGTTCTGATGGGCATCATGATTGTCATCGTTATCATCCTTACATGAGGAGTGATAAGGAATACTTTCTAGATGATTTTAAGAAATCAAAGCTACCTAATTTTGATGGAGACTTGAAGAAACTGGAAGATGCAGAGGCTTTGATACTTGGGATGAAAAAACTCTTTAAGTTGCATGAGTACACAAAAAACATAAAGGCCAAAATTTCTATCTTCGGCGTGAAAGGTAAAGAAAATATTTGGTGGGAGGATGTGAAGTGGGTCAGAGACATCAGGACAAAGGACTTGAGCTGGAATGAGTTCAAGAGGATTTTTAGGAATAAGTACTTGTCATAAAGGTACTACGACAGTAAAGCCCAAGAATTATATGAGCTAAAGATGGGATCGATGACAAATGAAGGGTACACGACTAAGTTCCTAGAGCTATTGAGTTATGTACCATATCTTAAATATGAGAAGGCTAATGTTCAATGATTTGTCATTGGTTTTCCATTAGAATTTAGAGATCGGATAGATTATGATGAGCCTCAGTCAGTTGAGGAAGTTATTGGAAAATTGAAACATTGTTATGAACAATCAACGCGTATGAATGAATATTATCAAGGATGGAAAGGGAAAGACAAAGTTAAAGGTAAATGGCAGCAGAAAATAAAAAGGCCTCAGAATGCAGAAGAGAAAGAAAATGTGGCACCAAAAAAGAAGTTCAATGCACCTAGACAAGGACAAGGATCACAGTAGCAGCATAGAGGTGATGGTACTGGATAGTTGGAGTGTTGGACATGTTTGAAGGAACAACTTAAGAGAGATTTTCCATAGAATCAGGGTGGTAGACCTTAGATCTGTAGTGCACAGGAGGCGTAGACTATTGGGGATGTTGGTCAAAGTGTTCCTCATATCTATGCAGCACTGGATAATAGGCAGGCAAACCATCAAGCATCTATTATTCAGATGGACGATAAGCTTTGTGATCAAGTTGTTTCTATTTTGATTGACCCTAGATCTAATTGTAGTTATGTTAGTCCTGACTTGGTGAATAAGTGTGGTTTGAATACAGAAGTGCATGCAGAATCTTGATTAGTGCAGTTGGCTACAGGTACAAAGAAAAGAGTTCATCATTGGGTAAGAGCTTGTGCATTTGAATTTAATGGTATGTCTACCACAGTACATTTGAATGTATTACCATTGGGATCATACAATATGTTGTTGGGAATGGATTGTTGTACCTTCCTAGGACCAAGGTGGATTGTTATGACAAATCCATTGAGTGCTTGGACAGCAATGGGGAACCAAGAGTCTTACAGGGAAAGAAGAAAACCACATTAGTTAGGATGGTGACAGCTATGCAGGAAAAGTGCAATCGCAGAAAAGGGTGTGTGTTATTTGCAATGCATATTTCTAGTGACAAAGGTAAGGAATTTGAGGAGGTAGATGTTTTGAGTAGGTACCTAGTTCTACATCAGTTTCAGGATGTGTTTCCTGAGAAGATTTCATAGTTGCCACCTCACGAGGAAGTAGACTTTTCTATTGAGTTAGTGCTAGGGGAAGCTCCATCATCAAAAGCTCCTTACAAGATGAGCACACCTAAGTTGGTAGAGTTAAAGTTGCAGTTGAAAGAGATGGTTGAAAATGTTGAAGAATCTAAGGCAAGATGACATTAATGATTCTTCTAACTATGATAACTACTTGTGATGTCCTTTTATTTATTATGATTATCTTATTATTATTATTATTATAGTGTGTTCTTCAATCATCAAACAGATACCAAAACAAGAAGATCAACAAGATACAAGTACACAAGATTTAGGTTCCAAGCCAGGGAAAAACTTCTCCTCTTGAGAGGAAAACCCTTCAATCTCTTCTTATAGATTCGTTATTAATGAATACCAAGACCATTGACAAGCACTGAAGCCCTTCCAAGACCAAGATCAACTTCTCAATAATGTGCTTGCTTCACTGCTTTCCAAACCCAACAAAATCTCTTTCGGCAACACTACTTTAACCTCCAAGCACAGCTTTTCAACCCTAACTGTAGATCTACAACTCCCCCCCCCCCCGCAGCAGTTGCTACTTCGCATGTGTGGACTAAAAATTCTTCTTCTTTGCCTCTAACAGCCTCGCTTGACCTAATTTATCTTCTAGATCTAGAAGGGGACTTTGGTGGCCCTTCCTTCAGCTCTTTTTCACGAAATCAAACCTCCACAACAAAACCTTATCCAAGCAGCAGAAACCATATAGAAAAGTTGTATAATTTCATCCTTTGTATTCACACGTGTGGAGATAAAGAGAGAGAGAGAGAGGAACCCAAAACAGTTCTTCTCTTTCTTCTTCCTTCTTTGTTGCCCTTTTTCGTTTCTTCCTTCACATGAGAGAGAGGGGAATGAATGTGTCCAAATGAGGTCAAATTGTCTCCTATATGTAGGTCTTCTAGGGGTATGAATTCCAGCTTCTAAGCCGACTTGACTGGTTGGCAGACCGACTTGGCCTTGGAAGGCTCAGTAAAATACAAAAATAATTCTTTTTACAATTTACAAGATGCCCGATGGGGTCTTCATATTATGAAAATGTCCCTATTTGACTTCTTGACCTAGGAAAACCCTAGAAGCACTTTCAATTAGTGCTTTACCTATAAAACAAATTTCTTGGGAAAGAAACCCAAGCTCAATAATAATAATCATTATTTTTCTTTCTTTTACAAAATACAAGAATCAAAAGTACATTTCATATTTATGAAGACCGAATCTAGTTACACTTTCTTCAACACTCCCTCTTAACTATGGAGGTATTCATAAATGGTACATGGCTATTCTCAATAATGAAGAGATCTCATCAGAAGAGTTAGACTAGTAATCCATCTGTATAGCATCATTGTAACCAATGTTGTCACATAGCAAGGCCTTGACTAACAACTATATCTCTTAATTGATCAAAGCACGAGACCGATGGTTATAGGCGCCTTCATCATTGTCTCTCAAGATACATACCCCCCCGAGTGTTCACGAGTATGACCTTCTAGGACTATTCTTATCTTGGGTCCCCAGCCCTCAAATAATATTGATCCTCTTGCCTACTCTTATCTTGGACGCCCTACCACATCCTTAAAGAGTATCGAATTCCAGACAATTACTCAAGCCTCCATTCTTTATTCCAAAATGAAAACAATAATGATGTGTCTATCTCTCCCTCTCAACTAGGAAAGATATGTCATCCCATCCAAGCTTGTTTCTAAAATACACAAACTTCTTATTGGGAAGAGATTTTGTCAAAATATCTGCAGTTTGATCATCAGTGGGGATATACTCCATCTTTAGTACACCATATTGTACCAACTTTCAAATGTAGTGGTACTTGTTGTTTATGTGCTTCATCTTTCCATGAAATACCGGGTCCTCAGACAGTCTTATACAACTAGTATTATCACAATGTATTATGGTAGGGTCCAACGATCCCGCAAAAAGATCGGATAACATCTTCCTTAACTAGACCGCTTCCCTTCTCACTTCACAGGTTGCAATGTACTCGACCTCAACACTACTCAAATCCATTCTCTTGCTTTCTACTCATCCACAAGTCCATGGAGGATCCCAAGCTAAAACTTCCTCCTATAGTGCTTCTTCCATCCTTCTCTTTGCCTCCCCAATCAAAATCCATAAATCCTTCTAGACGAACATATTTTCCTTTTTCATACTTCAGGCAGTAGTGGATGGTTCCCTGCATATATCTCAGTATATTCTTGGCAGTTATCCAATGGTCATGTCTAGGCTCCATTTGAAATTGACAGAGAAAATTTATTGCAAAAAATATGTTGGGTTGAGTATTCAAGATACATCAGGGAGCCGATCAGTTGTATGTACGTAGTAGGATCCACTAGACTGGATTCAAAATTCCTTAACATTTTCAAGTGTGTGATCATCAGAGTCGCCATGGGTTTGATTTCCATCATATCAAACCTTTTCAATAGCTCGATCACATACTTTCCTTGTCCCAGGAAGATTTCATTTGGTTTCTTCCAGACTTCCAGTCCCAGATAATAATGCACAAGTCTTATATCCTTCATATCGAATTCGGTTGCCAGCATTTTATTACACTCTTGAATTCTTTCTTCATTGCCGGTTAATAGAATATCATCTACATATAGAAGAATGATGACAGGTTCATATTCTCTACTTTGACGTAGATATTGGGATTTGTCGTGCCTTTCCTGAAACCCAACCTTTGCAAGTATGCATCCATTCTAGCATACCATGCCCTACGAGATTGCTTGAGGCCATAAAGTGCCTTCTTCAATCTACAAACATGAGTTTATCTATCCTTTGCTTTGAATCCCAATGGTTGTTCTATGTATACTTCTTCATCTATGGTATCATTCAAGAATCTTGTTTTGACATCCATTTGATGTACCTTCCATCCCATTGATGCTGGCAAAGATATCAAAGATTGGATTGTGGTATAACTTGTTGTGGAAGAAAAGGTCTCTTCATAGTTAATGCCTTCCTCCTGAGAGAAGCCTCGAGCCATGAATATAGCCTTGTATCTATTCTTCCATCTACAACATGATTGATCTTATATAGCCACTTAGAGGTTACCACTGATTTGTTTTCTGGTCTTGGAACAATTTCCCAGACTCCATTCTTCATAATTGATTGGTATTCCTCATTCATTGCATTCTTCCATTCTTGGTGTTTGGTTGCTTCTTTGAACGTGGAAAGTTAATCTTCAATGAACTTTGACATGTATGTTGCATATCCTGAGTATCTTTTTGGTTTCTTTCTCTCCTTAAATCTTCCTATTGCGTTGTGACCTTCTACTTCTTGAAGTGTAGAAGTTAACCAATTATGTCTCTTTCTTCTTTGAGGGAGAGAGATTGGTTCACTGGGACCTTCTTCTTCATGATGAGATACTTCTTCTTCATGATGAGAGCCTTCTTCTTCCTTATTAACTTCTTCCTCAAACATAGGAAGATCCTCCTCATCATAATCAAATGGGAGATATTTTGATTGCTTGAAGGCAATTCTCTCATCAAAAATTACATCTCTACTTACTTTTATTTGATGTCATTCCTTTATGTAGATCCTATAAGCCTTGGAAGAGTTGCTATATCCAACAAATATTCATTTCTTGATTGTAGGATCTAACTTCTTTCTTTTGTCCTTCGGAATTTGAATATATACAAGACAACCAAATATCCGGAGATGATCAATATTTGGTTTCTTCCCAGTGAAGACTTCTTCTAGATTTATATTTCCAAGTGACCGGTGAGGACTTCTATTTTGAATGTATACTGCAGGCTTCGTTGCTTCTCCCAATAGGAATTTCGGTAGATCTTGATCATGGAGGATAGCCTTGAAACTTTCTTCTATAGATCTATTCTTTCGTCCATCTACTCCATTATTCTCGGGATTGTATGGAACTATAAACTCGCTCTTAATCCCAGCCTGCTTACAAAAATAAATGATTTCTTTGGAAGTATATTCGCCTCAATTGTGTGACCTTAGAATCTTTATCTTTCTTTCTGTAAGATTTTCTACCTCTGCCTTGAATTCTTGAAATTTTATGAATACTTCATCCTTGGATTTAAGTAAATAAACCCAAGTTTTCCTTGAATGATCATCAATGAAAGTAACATACTATAGATGACCTCCAAGTGATTTAGACATGGGACCACATACATTAGAGTGGATGAGATCTAGAATCTCTTAAGCTATAGATGTACTATTTGCAAATGGTTTCTTTGCATTATTTCCGAGAGAAAAACCTTTGTAGACTCCTTCATGGTATTCTTTGAGATTTGTATCCCATTTACAATGGAGTTTAGAGTTGGAAATATCTTGTAATGAAGATGGCCCAATCTTCTATGCCAAAGTTCACACTGACTTATCTCAATTTGGACAAATGCTTGATTTAGAGGAGATTAGAGTCTGTAGAGTCTTCCTTCTCGAACTCCAATGGTTATAGTTTTTTCAATGCTAGAATATTTAGCCCAAACCACTACTTTACCAATATAAAAGCAACTCTATCTCCCTTTTCTTGTAATGATGAAACATAAATAATATTTTTGCACAAACCTGGAACATATAGAATGCTTTTGAGATGAATGTTACCTCCTCCTTCCAACTCAATTGATGTAGATCCAATGCATTTTACCGGATAGCTCTTGTTGTCACTGTTAGCTCTGCTACAAAACGAGGATTCCATATGATCAGAGACAGGCTTGGTCTGCTTGGTTGTGCCCAAAAGGATCCATGCATGCTATTGAAATCTTCAAATTTTGGTTAGAGGCCTTTCACCGATTAAAACTATTGCAAAAGAAAAGCCCTTGAAGGGGCGGAAATACACTATCGGGAGTCACAAATACTCTAAAATCATGAAAAAACTCAAATTGCAGGCATATCGCATCGGTGGGTCGCAAGTGGAGGACTTACAAAGAAGTTTGGGCCTTTGTATTATGTGATCGCCGATATCGCATCGATGTTTTCTAATGGGTGGGGCCTTTACCTTTGATATGCTTCCGATCCGATGGGCCGGACCCAGTGGTGGTGTAAATTCCTTTTCATAGATTATCGGGTCCGCAGTGGAAAAGGGGCAGTGGCAATGGAGATCAGCGATTAAGCGAGGACCGTTAATCGCGTGCATGGATCAACGGCTCACGCTGCGTTAGCTTTTCGCTATCGACAAAACCAAAGGGACAGGGCCTTCACATATGTTATGTTCCGATCCGATTGGCCGGACCCGACGGCCATGCAGCACTCCATTGCATAATATTTCAAATTTGTGCTTGTCGCTTTTCATTGTTTTGTATGTATTTTCTTTGTATAAAGAAAATACAAAGGGAAGCCTTGGCGGGTACCTATTGCGATGAAGTCCGGACTCGAAAGGGTCCGTGAATCAAAATATATATATGATCAGGTCCAGCAGAGGAATTATTCATGTTTTTCTAATATTTCATTGTATTTTCAAATATGAGGAAAAGCGAGGGATCGGAGGTATCGGCCCATGTCGCGATCGGCTAATCGCAATCGGGGAATCAAAGGATCGGCCAGCCTAAGATATGCATTGTAGCCCAAATGATAGACCCGATAAATGATTAAGCCATGAATGAACCTTTTGAAGTTCAAGTGAAGCATTAATGGGCGGGAATGAGCAGTTTGACAATATTTTCACTGTTTAATAAGGAAAACCGTCATGATTGAGCCATTTTATTGTTCAGCGGCTGCATTTAATCAACAGTATCACCGAGGAGGAAGCAGGACATTGATTATCAATGCAGAGCATTCAATGGTTATGGTTCCTTTGGTATTTCACGCCACCTACTCCAAGGAGGACTACAGAGCAACAGAAAGGTCAAATCCAATTACAGCACAGCCATATTTGTATCAGCGGCCCATTTCTAAATGTAAATGTGGTTGGTGACCATTTATGGGCTCCTCCGCGCATGGGTAGCAAAGATATTTTGTAATGTAACACCATATATACCCAGAACAGAGATGTAATCAATTGATGAGTGTTTTGATGAATGAGAGCTTTGTTGTTGCCTTTAACTTCTGGAGACTGTAAATACTATGAGACCTGCAGCTTCTGGTCTTGATTTTCAACTAATACAAGCTTCTTTTGCTCTCACCTGCTCACTTTCCACTTCTCTTTCTTGCTCTAGGCTGTGTCTGCTTGCATTTATTTGATGTGTTGTGAATGTTTGATATCAGAGGGGCTGTCATCCCACCTATGTATTATAATTTAATAGTTCATTAGAATTGCTTACAGATTGTTGGTGTTTTAATATCAGGGAGCTGTCATCCTGTCTGTATATTAAACAATAGTTTTGCAGATCTTATTACTGGTTGCAGCTGGCCATCACAGGGTCCTGTGCATCTGCTGGTGTAATTAGTCTTCTCCATCATCACCTTTACCTTAAAATGTGAGTAGTTGGTAGTTGAAAGCCTTGTAGTTTGGGGGTCTTCACCCATGTCTGGGGTAAATCATAGTAGGAGTGGTTATCTGGCTTAAATGTGCAGCATTTCTTCATTTATCCATCATCTTATCCAACCATAATAGTTGAATTTTTAATGTTCCTGAGCATCACTGAGTTACAACCTAGGTGAGTTTCTTGGGGTGATAACATTAAATGGCGCCGTTGCCGGGGAGAAGAGAATCGAAGCTCAACTTCCCTGGGAGACGACACAGCTTCAAGCTTTGATGACAGACAAGGTTTGAGCACAGATTTTGGTTGTAATCATCTGTCTGGCGACTCCACTGGAGGAAGGCCATCCTTTGGCGACTCCACATTGAAGTTCTGGCGCAGTTCGTGAAACATGCTCGGAGAAATCTTCAGAAATCACTAGATGACCAATTCTTGATCCTGAGAAGACTGTTAAGCAAAAGAAAATATTGCAGAAGGAGCATCAGGGTCAGGTAAGCCTTAAAGAAGTTTATGTATCTCTGCTGTTGAAGTATTTCCTTCAGAGATTCATTCAGCTCCTTCCCCATTCAGTTCCCTTTCAGACCTCAGTTGAAAGAAGATTTCCATGATGTCCATCATATTCCTCTGTTTCTCTCAACCTTTTCATTGATATCTAGGTTATTAGCGTAAAAATAAATGTCTTTTCATTGATTATTTCCTCTCAGCCTACCAGTATTCTTTCATATACCTTAGTCATGGCAAGCCAGCAAGCTCCCACAAAAATAGAAAAAATCATTGCTGCTAGGTATAGACCCCTGGTCTTGCCTGTCCCATTACATGTCATGTCTACAGGAGATTATCAAGAATACATGCTTAAGTTTACTGGTACAGAGGGAGTATCAGCAGAAAATCACCTCGAGTATTTTTATAATTATGTTGATAACCTGGACATCTATGAAGAGGATGTATGGATGAGGGTGCTTATCCAAAGCCTAGAGGGAGATGCTAAAAAATGGTTCAATGAACTAGCCCCTAGGTCTATTGCAGACATTGAGGCCCTAGATGAGGAATTTTTAAAGTATTGGGGAAATAAGGAAGATCTGCTCTATGATAATACTAAGTCTGGAAACTCGCAGAGGGATGGGCTCTCATCATCATCAGATCATGAGATTGACGAAATGGCCAGGATGATAGAGCTATTGGCCTTTGAAATTTCCAGGTTAAGAGCTGCACATCATTCAGAAGAAGAGCAGTTTGATGAGGAGGAGGAGGTCCATGGTTTGGAAGACAAGGGGAATGCCCCCTTCTTAACCAGAGCTGCTTAAGAAGAAGCTTTATCCAGAGGCACTGCTTATCAGTTTGTTGTACCTGCAGAACAACAAGCTTATCAACGAAGGCAGCTAGCAGCAGATCCTTCCGTCCTCGAAGAGTCTGAGCCCGAAGCCAGCTCAACTTCCCATGACTACGCAAATCTACAATTTGAGCAACCTGCCGATCTCCCCGCACCAGTAATCAAGAAGGGAGAAGAATGCTCTCCATCATCTTATGTTTCTTTGTCTGCTCAAGTAGAATTCCCTCAAAGTTTCTCCTTGAACACTGAGGCAGCAAGTAATTTAATGCTCAAGGATGAAGCTGATCGTCTCAGTCTTGATATTCTAATGTCTGCTCAGATGGCCTCCACACTGAATGAGAGGGCAACTTGCCAGATGACAGAGGAATAAAATGTTCAGTCATGGGAATCCGCCTTGGATGAGGATTGTTCGAAGAAAGATTCAGGGGAAAATGTCGTCTCTGTGCCTCCTGCACAAGAATTCAATTGTGCCTCATTCATATTAGTCGTGCAGACCACAGAAGGCAAAGATAAGTACACAGCAGCGATAATTATTCAGCACGTGTATAAAGGCTCCTCTGAACAACGTCCAAGGAGGAAAACACACAGAAAGGGAATGAAGAATCGATCATCTCTACCTATTAAGCTCAAGTGTCCTAAACTGTTTGAGGTAGATGATCAAATCAATTATGTCCTGCTGATATATGATGAACCAGGCTGAGAGCAGGAGAAATAATTTTGGTGGCCTAGCAAATGGGAAAATTTTGAAGTTTGAATTTTCAGGCTTTTATGTTTGTAATTAAGTTCTTTTACAATTTTATGTTGTATGCTTAGTTGACTCCATGCCCAATGGACACTAGGCAAGTGTTTTTTTTTTATAGTTGTTTTTGTATGAAGGCATTGGTCTGCAGGTTCTTGAGACATCACAGGGAGGATCTCATCCCCAGAAGGAGCCAATGTTAGCTCTGCTACAAAACGAGGATTCCATATGGTCAGAGACAGGCTTGGTCTGCTTAGTTGTGCCCAAAAGGGTCCGTGCATGCTGTTGAAATCTTCAAATTTTGGTTAGAGGCCTTTCACCAATCAAAACTATTGAAAAAGAAAAGCCCTTGAAGGGGCAGAAATACACTATCGGGAGACACAAATACTCTAAAATCATGAAAAAAACTCAAATTGCAGGCATATCGCATCGGCGGGTCGCAAGTGGAGGACTTACAAAGAAGCTTGGGCCTTTGTATTATTCGATCGCCGATATCGCATCGGTGTTTTCTAATGGACGGGGCCTTTACCTTTGACATGCTTCCGATCCGATGGGCCGGACCCAGCGATGGTGTAAATTCCTTTTCATAGATTATCGGGTCCGCAGTGGCAAAGGGGCAGTGGCAATGGAGATCAGCGATTAAGCGAGGACCGTTAATCGCGTGCATGGATCAACGGCTCACACTGCGTTGGCTTTTCGCTATCGGCAAAACCAAAGGGATAGGGCCTTCACATATGTTATGTTCCGATCCGATGGGCCGGACCCGACGGCCATGCAGCACTCCATTGCATAATATTTCAAATCCACGCCTATCGCTTTTCATTATTTTGTATGTATTTTCTTTGTATAAAGAAAATACAAAGGGAAGCCTTGGCGGGTACCTATTGCGATGAAGTCCGGACCTGAAAGGGTCCGTGAATCAAAATATATATATGATCAGGTCCAGCAGAGGCATTATTCATGTTTTTCTAATATTTCATTGTATTTTCAAATATGAGGAAAAGCGAGGGATCGGAGGTATCGGCCCATGTCGCGATCGGGTGATCGCAATCGGGGAATCAAAGGATCGGCCAGCCTAAGATATGCATTGCAGCCCAAATGACGGACCCGATAAATGATTAAGCCATGAATGAACCTTTTGAAGTTCAAGTGAAGCATTAATGGGCGGGAATAAGCAGTTTGACAGTATTTTCACTGTTTAATAAGAAAAACCGTCATGATTGATCCATTTTATTGTTCAGCGGCTGCATTTAATCAACAGTATGGCTGAGGAGGAAGCAGGACACCGATTATCAATGCAAAGCATTCAATGGTTATGGTTCCTTTGGTATTTCACGCCACCTGCTCCAAGGAGGACTGCAGAGCAACAGAAAGGTCAAATCCAATTACAGCACAGCCAGATTTGTATCAGCGGCCCATTTCTAAATGTAAATGTGGTTGGTGACCATTTATGGGCTCCTCCACGCATGGGTAGCAGAGATATTTTGTAATGTAACACCATATATACCCAGAACAGAGATGTAATCGATTGATGAGTGTTTTGATGAATGAGAGCTTTGTTGTTGCCTTTAACTTTTGGATACTGTAAATACTATGAGACCTGTGGCTTTTGTTCTTGATTTTCAACTAATACAAGCTTCTTTTGCTGTCACATGCTCACTTTCCACTTCTCTTTCTTGCTCTAGGTTGTGTCTGCTTGCATTTATTTGATGTGTTGTGAATGTTTGATATCAGAGGGGTTGTCATCCCACCTCTGTATTATAATTTAATAGTTCATTAGAATTGCTTGCAGATTGTTGTTGTTTTAATATCAGGGAGTTGTCATCTTGTCTATATATTAAACAATAGTTTTGCAGATCTTATTACTGGTTGTAGCTGGCCATCACAGGGTCATGTGCATCTGCTGGTGTAATTAGTCTTCTCCATCATCACCTTTACCTTAAACTGTGAGTAGTTGGTAGTTGAAAGCCTTTTAGTTTGGGGGTCTTCACCCATGTCTGGGGTAAATCATAGTAGGAGTGGTTATCTGGCTTAAATGTGCAGCATTTCTTCATTTATCCATCATCTTATCCAACCATAATAGTTGAATTTTTAATGTTCCTGAGCATCACTGAGTTACAACCTAGGTGAGTTTCTTGGGGTGATAACAGTCACCAAGTTCCACAAAGTATTAGGACTTCCCTTTGGGTAGGGTTTATGTGTCTTGAAGCTCCACTATCTATAACCCTAATAATTTCATCTTGAAACGTTCCGATGAGGGCTAAGAACAATCCTTCATTCTTTGAAGATTTGAGATCTTTGGAAGAGAAGAGACTATTCCATACTGCCTAGAAACTTTGCTTCATGAGACTTGCTAATGATGAACACTTCTTTTCAAGCTTCTTCATAATAGAGTTGACCTTCTTCATGCCTTGTGTGAACCATAGCTATGATACCATGTTGAAGAATCTAAGGCAAGATGAAATTAATGATTCTCTAGCTATGATAATTGTTTGTGATGTCCTTTTATTTATTATGATTATCTTATTATTATTATTATTATAGTGTGTTCTACAATCATCAAACAACTACCAAAATAATCAGATCAACAAGATACAGGTACACAAGATGTAGGCTCCAAGCCATGGCAAAACCTCTCCTCTTGAGAGGAAAACCCTTCAATCTCTTCTTATAGACTCTTTATTGACAAATACCAAGGCCCTTAACCGACACTAAAGCCCTTCTAAAATCAAGATCAACTTCTCCAGAATGTTATTGCTTCACTGCTTTCCAAGCCCAGCAGAATATCTTCTGGAAACACCACTTCAACCCACAGCCACATATTTTTGGCCCTAACTGTAAATCTGCAACTTTGGCCCCCTGGCAGTAGCTGCTACTTCGCACATGTGGACTAGAAATGCTTCTTCTTTGCCTCCAACTGACTCGCTTGACCTAATTTATCTTCTGGATCTAGCAGTGGTCTTTGTTGGCCCTTTCTTCAACCCTTTTTAACTATATTGAACCTCCACAACAAAACCCTAGCCAAGCAGCAGAAACCCTAGAGAAAAGCTGCAGAATTTCAACCTCCTTCTCCGCACGTGTGGAGAGAAAGAGAGAGAGAGAAACCCAAAACACTTCTCCTCTTTCTTCTTCCTTCTTCGCTGCCCTTCTCTGTTTCTTCCTTCACATGAGAGAGATAAGAATGAATGTGTCCAAATTAGGTCGAATTGTCTTCTATATATAGGTCTTCCAAGGGTACGAATTCAAGCTTCTAGACCAACTTGACAAGTTGGCAGGCCGAATTGGTCTTGAAAGGCTCAGTAAAATACAAAAATAATTATTTTTACAATTTACAAGATGCCTGATGGGGTCTTCATATTATGACAATGTCCCCATTTGACTCCTTAACCTAGGACAACCCTAGAAGCACTTTCAATTAGCGTTTGACCTATAAAACAAATTTCTTGGGCAAGAAACCCAAGCTCAATAATAATAATAATATTTTTTCTTTCTTTTACAAAATACAAGAATCAAAAGTACAATTCATATTTATGAAGACCAAACCGAGTTGCACTTTCTTCAACAAAAAAGGGATACATTAGGCCAAGTGTATCACTTTGGAGCGCACCAGTATTGTTTGTGAAGAAGAAGGATGGGACTCTCAGATTATGCATTGACTACAGGTAGTTGAACAACGTTACCATCAAGAACAAGTATCTGTTGTTGAGGATCGATGACTTGTTTGATCAGCTGAAGGGAGAAGCAATATTCTCGAATATTGATCTAAGATCCGAATATCATCAAGTACACATTAAAGAGGAGGGCATTTATTAGACAACTTTCCGGACCAGGTATGGGCATTATGATTTTGTTGTAGTTCCATTCAGTTTGACTAATGCTCCAGCTACCTTTATGTGTTTGATGAATAGTGTGTTGCGTCCTTATTTGGACAAGTTTGTTATTGTGTTCATTGATGATATATTGGTATATTCTAAAAATGAGGAAGAGAATGTCAAGCATTTGGCAGTAGTGGTTAGTTTGTTGAGAGAGCATCACTTGTATGCTAAGCTCATCAAGTGTAGTTTATTTCAAACTAAAGTACATTACTTGGGACATGTTGTCTCCAAGGAGGGCATAACAGTGGATCGAGAGAAGATAAGAGCTATCATGGAGTGGGCGGCTCCTAAGAATATAGATGAGGTGATATCTTTCATGGGATTGGCAGGATACTACAAGAGATTCATCAGGAACTTCTCATAGATTGCTTATCCTATTACATCATTGCATAAAAAAAGTAAGAAGTTTGAATGGACAAAGGAGTGTGAGGCCAGTTTTGAGCAGCTCGAGCACTAGTTGACACATGCACCAGTGTTAAATATTGCAGATCTAGACAAAGAATTTGTAGTATGTACAAATGCTTGCAAGAGAGGACTTGGTGGAGTCCTTATGCAGGAAGGACATGTAGTGTGTTATGAGTCACAAAAATTGAATGAGCACAAGCAAAACTATCTTATGCATGATCTTAAGCTAGCAACGATCATACATGCATTGAAGATGTGGAGGCACTATCTTCTTGGCAGGATGTTTGTATTGATGAGTGATCACATTGGGTTGAGATACTTGTTTGACCAGCTGAATTTGAATGTCGGGCAAGCTAGATGGTTGGCCACGATCATTGAGTTTGATTTTGAGATCGGATACATCAAAGGAAAGGAGAACGGGTCTGCAAATTCTCCTAGCACACAGATACATGTGAGTCATATAGCATTTAAGAGTTCTTATGGGACAAATTTACAGGATAGGATCTTGCAGGAAGGCCAGCAGGGTGCCAGGTATATGGAGAATGTAAACAGGTTGCAGTAGAGTATAGGTATAGGTACAGGTACAGGTAGTAGTATAGGTATAGGTATAGGTGAAGGTGCACAGGATGTGAACTATTGTCTTACAACAAATGGATTTGTCAAGTTTAGGGACAGAATATATGTGCCAGACAACCGTGAGCTCAAGAAGGTGATCTTGAGGGAGGTTCATGTGAAACCATAGTCAGGTCACACAGGCTATCAGAAGACATTGACAGCAGTGAAGAACTTCTATTATTGGTTTAATATGAGGAAGGATGTAAGAGAGTTTGTGGCTAGATGTTTGGATTGTCATCAGGTAAAGGAAGAGTGTAAGCATACAAGTGGACTGTTATAGCCGATTGTTATTCCAAAGTGAAAATGGGAGGTCATTTCCCTGGACTTTATCATAGGTTTGTCGAGGATAATGAGATATCATGATTCCATCATGGTTGTTGAGGACAGGTTTACAAAGGTTGTGCACTTCATTCTAGTGAAGACTATGTATTCAGCTAGTGATGTGACACATGTGTTCATCAGAGATGTGGTTAGGTTGCATGGTGTTCCAAAGAATATTGTTTCATACAAGGATGCGAATTTCACTTCCAAGTTTTGAAAGGATTTGTTTGCGGGATTGGGCAAAGAGTTGGCCTTCAGTACAATGTATCATCTGCAGAAAGATGGACAGACTGAGAGGGTCAACCGGATATTGGAGGACATGTTGAGGATGTATGTGATGCATCAGCAGAGAAGATGGGAGGATTATCTTCAATTGGTTGATTTTTAATACAAGAATGGTTATCAGGAGTGATTGAGGATGAGTCCTTTCAAGGCAATATATGGGCTGAGTTGTAATACTCCCATCAGTTGGAGTGATCCAGTTAACACAGTGTTGATTGGACCGAACATGTTGGCAGACATGGAGTGAGAAATTCAAGTAATCAAGAAGAATTTAAAAGTATCACAAGATAGGCAGATCAGAATAGGTTGTTCAAGGAGTTCCAGGTTGGGGAACAATTGTATTTTTGCATCAAACCGAAGAAGAGCTCTTTGCAGATTGGATCACGTGCCAAGTTGGCACCACGGTTTTGTAGACCTTTCAATATTATTGAGAGGATTGGTTCAGTCGCCTATCAACTTGCACTGCCTCTGATAGTGAATGTCCATGATGTTTTCCATGTGCCTTGCTTAAGAAGTATGTTAAAGATGTTGATCATGTGATTGACTGGTCTGTATTGCAGGTGGAGCCAGATGGAGAATTCCAGCCAGACCCTCATTGTATATTGCAGAGAAAGGTGCTTATGCTTCGAAACAGAGCAATCAAGTAGGTTAAAGTGTAGTGGAATAACTTTAGGCCCGATGAAGCTACATGGGAGATTGCAGATTAGATGCGGGCTATGTGTCCTTCATTGTTTGTCGATTGAGGTAAAGCAATTTTGGTATGATGTTTGGTATATGTTTTGGTGTTTTGGTGATGTTTGGATATATGTACATATGTATATGGATGTAAATATGACCATGAGCTATGTTATAAAGTTCCAATAAGCGGTATGGGTTTCATGTCAATATAGTTGTTATGTTGTTATGTTGTCATGTTGGTTTGATTTTCAGCAGGGTGATCATTGTAAATATTGCATCGAGCTATGTTATAAAGCTCCATGGGTGGTATGTTTTCTTGCAACGCTTTTGTTGAGGTATAAATGTGGTTGAACATTGAGGACAGTGTCCCCCAAGGGATAGGTTTTTGTAACAACCCTAGTGAAAATTCCATGTAATAAAAGTTAATAAAGGCAAGAATAATAACCATGCTTTATGGGACACTTATTCCAAGTTAAATGTTGGGAAAGACATCCTAATGTGGGTATTCATTTAGTTTATTATGGATAAGGAAATTGGCAAAGGAAATGGCTAAGGATTTGGAAAGGAAAAATGGCATTTTTGGCACATTTATTTATGAAAATAATGGAAATTAGAAGAAAAGGAAGGTGAAAGGTCATAAGTTTCATGTGAGGAGGAAAATGAAGGAACATAATGGAAAATGAAGAAAATAGAGGCCTAATTGTTAAAAAGGTTTCCAAGGATCAGTTGGTACATTTTGTCAGTTCAGTTTTGGATCTCTCTCATTATTCTCTTTCTCTCACTCTTGGACACTTAGGAGTTTTCTTGGAGCACTTTGGCATTGGATCAAGAAAGGAAAAGAATACAAGAGGAAGGAAGGAGAAAGCAAGGAAGAGAAGGATCAAGCAGCTACAACAAGATTCTTTGCAGGTATCGATTTGCATGTGTGTTTTTCTTACTAGATTTGGCATGCATGGTATTGCATGTGGTTCTTTGTTATTACGGCATGGGTTTTTCCAGGTGTGAAAGTATTTTTGGCCTAACGTTGCCATTTTCAGATAACCATGGTGTGATGGGGTTCTCATGTTTTGGTTGAGCTAGTTTGTCGGATGGATTAGAAGCTGAGTGAGGTGGAACTCTGAATAATAGAACACATGGCCTAGTAACCCCTGAAATAGATTGTGGGTTGCGATAAAGTTGGATTTTTTGTTGCCTCGGTGGGCCTAGGAATCATCGACCGATGAATGGCGAGATATACAGTAAATCCTAGAGGTGGTTGCCCTTGATTAGGCCTAGGAATCCTTGCCACTGAATGGCGGGATATACGGTAAAGCCTAGAGGGTGGAGTCTCGTTTTAGGGCCTAGGGATCCCTAGATCGAACTGTGGATTGTGGTAAATCTTGAGAGACTAGGAGAAAGGAAAATTCCTCACAGTGTAGGTGGGAAATCCAGTGGCATCCATGTTTGTTTTGGCCTAGTGATCTAGTGGAGATCATGGTAAAGACTGTTATTACAATTTTATTGTGTTGGCCTAGTGATATGGTGTGGATTGTGGTAAAGCTTGGTTTCTATTGATGAAGGTGGGTTGGTTTAGCCTCAGGATGCTCTGGTTGGTTCTTTTGGTTTGAGCCCCACATTCATGCTTGGAATATGGCACAAGGGTGAATGGATGAAAAGAGAACTGGCTCAACCATTCTATGGTCAAGTGGAACATGGTAGTCTCATCCCAGATTGGCTTTTGCATTCATTAGTAAGAGGTTCTTTCCTTGATATCTTATGTGTAAATGTACTAGTGTATATGTGGATTTAATCGTTGATGTATCCTTGATATTTCTATTGTTATTATGTTGGTTATAAGTATGTTTATGATAGTGATGATATATGGCTCTCCTCATGTTTTTATTCTTAAATGAATGAATAATGTATCTATGACCTAATAAATGATAATGCAACTAGTGACATAAGTGAACAATGCTTCTTAATGATTTGCAGATAAGTATGAGAGCCCTATGCTCATATCTGTTGTTTACACCTGTAGATTACATATTTGACGAAATTCCTATGATGGCTAGTTGATCTGAACTTAAACAAGAACACAACAACTTACAAATATACTCATAAACACAAAGATGCGGGAGAAAAACACTTCATTTCATTAATAGAAAAATATTGAAGTATGCTTACAAACAGAAAGGAAATAAGATAGCTTAGACGATGGTAGCTTATCTTTGAGAAGAGATGTGGCGGCTACATGCCTCTGAACTTTGTTAAAATGAGGCTCAAGGGCCTTTTTATTAATGAACAATAAGAGAAAACCGTAACAACCAAAACCCTAACCCAAGGAGATGTAACACCAAGAGTTTATGGGTCCCATTGGGGTTACTTGGGCAGCCAACTTCCTAGGGTCGTAACTTGGTCATATTATCTATTGATGTGTATGATACCTCATTGGAAAGATCTCTCCGAGGACTACAACCGCCAATGCGATTACCTTGAAAATTACCAGAGGAATTTTTCCAAAAAAAGGTCGTTTAGGGCCTCAAAATGACTCTAGAAGTTTAAGACCCTAAAAACTACCAAAATTAGTAAACTGTGCTACAATTAAGGAAACTGAAAAACTGAAATAAACAATGGTGGGGTCCAAGTGGAATAGGTGGGTGGCCACCAATATCCACCTGGATCAGTCATCCCCCCTTACGAAGCAATGGTCCCCATTGCACTAAGTTCCTCCATGAGATGAGGAAACTTCTGCTGAACTTGGTCCCTGGTGAGCCATTTTCCTTGGTGAAGGAGTTGGCCTCCTTTAACAACTTTATATAGTTGTATCCTCTGTTGCCGAGTGCTATTGATCTGTGTGTCCATGATCTGATCAGTTGTGTCTTGTTCCATGTAGTCCGGGTTGAACTCTGTTGGTGTGAGATGCTATTCAATATCAGATGTGTCTAACAATGATGGAAAGTATGGTTGAAGGCGATCTACATTGGACACTGGGTGCAGACCAGGGAATGGTGGGATGTTGAACTCGAAGGCATTGTCCTCGATGACCTTGGTGATGGTGTATGGCCCATATCAGAGCGGTCAAAGCTTGCAGTGGGGTCCAACAAGGTGCTCCTTCTACAAATGTAGCCAAACTTTGTCGCCCACCTTGAATTTGTGCAGCACTCGATGTTGATCATGGCACTGCTTGTACTTAGCATTGGATCTTTCCAATATATCATGGACCTATTGGCGAATGTGTTGAATGCACTCAATGAATTTGTTAGCCCTTTCAACTTCAGACTTCACGTGAGCCGAATCTACCAAAGTGGCTGCAAATGGTATGGCCACATCAATGGGGCATAATGGATGAAATCCCAACCCTACCTGAAAGGAGTTGTGGCTTGTTGAGCTGTGAAGAGCCCTATTGTAGCTGTGTTGGACATAGGGGAGACTTTCATCCCATTTGTGTGGATGTTTCGAGTTTTACATGTGTAGAATGTGTACGATAGTCATGTTGACAACCTCTATTTGGCCATCAGTTTGGGGATGGAAAGCCATGGACTTAGTGAGTTTTGTATCCAGCATCAACTAGAGACTTAACCAAAATGCACTCAGGAATCTGCTGTCCCGATCTGAAATAATGGACTTTGGGATCCCAAAGTGTACCCACACTCACTCAAAGAAGAGCTTAGCAGTGCCCTTTGTTGTGATACTCTTCTTGCAGGCCGCCATGATGGTGATCTTAGAGAATCTGTCGATGACCACGAAAATGCAATCGTTGTCATGCTTAGTAGAAGGAAGGCCCGACATATAATCCATGAAGACAAATTCCCAAGGCTTACTAGGAGTAGGTAGAGGAGTATACAGGCCTTGCTTCTTGATGGTTGGTTTGGCAATGGCACAGATGGCGTAGGATCTAATGTACTTCCCAACATCCTGACGAAGTTTCGGCCAATAAAAATACTTCTGCAATATGGCCACAGTTTTCTCTACTCCCAAATTTCCAACGACCTAACTGTAGTGCGCCTCCCAAACCATCTTGGCACTCTCACTTGAAGGAACACATATGTGTCCAATGTGGCATAACAGTGCATCTTGAAGGTGAAAATTTGGAACTTTTTTCCCTTCCAGGAGTGTCTAGTATATGTTGCCGAATTTTGGATCGCTCTTGTAAAGATGCAGTCACCCCGATGTCTCATACCCACAGGAGTCGAGCACAGTGATTAGTGCCACGACCAGTGGTCGACTGAGGCAGTCAGCGACATTATTGGTGTTGCCCTTCTTATACTTAATGTTCAAATGGAACTGTTGCAGATAGGTGGACCATTTGTGATGACGATCGTTCTGCAAGTTCCCTTGTGTCTGTATGAACTGTAGAGGTCGGTGGTCTGTATGGATGACTGTTTCCTTCCCCATAATGTAATGTTTCCATTGATGGCAGTCTTGTACAATGGAATACATTTCTTTGTCATAAGTGGGGTACTTTCGAACTATGTATGAACGTGTCTCACTATGGTAAGCCACTGGATGCCCATTTTGAGTAAGAATTGCACCAATAGCATAGTCAGAGGC
The DNA here is from genome assembly GCA_031772625.1 of Pinus tabuliformis. Taxonomy (NCBI): domain Eukaryota; kingdom Viridiplantae; phylum Streptophyta; class Pinopsida; order Pinales; family Pinaceae; genus Pinus; species Pinus tabuliformis. The sequence goes on from CM062815.1 coordinate 876,147,915, forward strand.
ATCTGTCTCAATCTCAAATGGTTGTTTCAAGTCTGGTAATGTGAGCACTGGTGCAGAACATAGGTGATTCTTCAACTCGGAGAAGGCCCACTACTGGGTTTCCAACCAAAAGAACTTGGATTTTGCTCCGCCCTTGGTTATTTGAATTAAAGGCCAAGTGATATGAGAGAACCCCAACACGAACCTACGATAGAAATTGGCAAGACCCAAAAAGTTGCGGAGCTCTGTTAGAGTGGTTGGGACTGGCCAATCGCGAATGACGTGTATCTTGGATGGGTCCACATGTACACCATGATCATCAATGATGTACCCCAGATATTGAACCTAGGTCAGGCCAAAGGTACTTTTCTCCAATTTAGCACACAACTTGTGTTGTCGAAGGGTTTGAAAGACCTGTCGAATATGGTGGAGGTGATCTTCCAAACTCTGGCTAAAGATCAAGATGTCATCTAGATACACCACCATGAATGCATTGGTGAAGGGCCGCAAGATGTCGTCCATCAGTCTCATGAAGGTTGTAGGGGCGTTCATCAATCCGAATGGCATGACCAACCATTCAAAAAGGCCCTCCTTGTATTTGGAGGCAGTCTTCCACACATCGAAGGGTTCGATAGGCACCTGGTGATAACCTGATTTCAAGTCAATCTTGTTGAAATATTTGGGCCCCTTGAGCTGGTCCAGAAGATCATCAATTCGCAGGATTGGGTACCTATTTCAAACAATTATCTTGTTCCACACCCGATAGTCAATACAGAGCCTCCAGGTCCCATCCTTTTATTGTACCAATACAATCGGGCTCCTACAGGGTGATGAACTTGGCCTGATGTGCCCTTTTTGTAGTAGTTCCTGAATCTGCCTCTTGATCTCATCGTTCTCCAAAACAGAGCATCGATAGATCAGTCCATTGGGCAGCGGTGTGCCCGGGGTCAGATCAATGGAGTGCTTGACCTGACAGTGCAGAGGTACCCCTATGGGTGAGGCGAAAATGTCCCTGTACTCCTCCACGACCTTTTCCATCTGTTGCTATTGTGCAGAGGAGCCCTTCCTGGAAGTCATGGCCACAACCTTCTTCTTGCCTTGGGGGCGAATCATAAGGAAAACAAATTTCATGGTCTGGGAAATGATCTTACTACATTGCTTTGCAGTGATCAAAGAGATGGTGGTAGGCGGGGCTACCTCCGGTATCTTGTACAACTTATTAGCCAAAGTAATAATCACAGAGCGAGGTGTAGACTCATATACAGTATGTTGCTTCCACAAGTATGGTTTTCCTAACAATACACCAAAAACTTCAAGAGGAGCAACGTCACACAATACCTCATCCGTGAAGGGCTTGATGCTATAAGGAAGGCGACAGTGCTGGCTGACGCGAATATCTCGTCTTTGGTGAAGCCACCCGATGGTGTACGGTTGTGGATGTGTTGTAGTCTTTACGCCCAGCCGCTTCACGACTTCTGCTGAAATGAGGTTATTTTGGCTCCCATTGTCGACAATGAACTGCAGCGGAGAACCCTTCACCCACATCTGTTAGTGAAAGAGGCGTTCCCCTTCCTCTGTATCTTTAGGCTCAATTTTCTGGATCTTTGTGGTGGCCACGGTGGCACTAGGATCCGCATCAATGATCTGCTTCCCTTTGTCAGTCCCCTTATCGGGTTCTGATTCAGAGTCGGAACTTGCATCTGATTCGGAAGCCTTCAGCTCGGCCACCAGTGACTGCTTGGCCCGACACTCACTTGTATTGTGAGTGGATCTCTTATGGAACTCACACCATTTTCCCATATCCTTCTTCATCTTCGTGGTGTTGTTCTTTACTTGCGGCTTTGGTGGGTTGTCCTGGGTAGCCCCACCTTGGCTTGGTCCCTTGTTCTATGGTTTGGGGGTGCCTTTTCCTTGCTTTGGATTCGCATATCCAAAGTCCTGCTTCTTCTGTTTAAACTTCTGCTCAATCTTTACAGCATACCGATAAGTTGTGCGAAGCAAGGAAATGTCTAGGAACTCCATATCATCCTGAATGTACTTGTGTAGACAGTCACGGTACTTTAGCACCAAATGCCACTCAGTATCCTTGATACCCAGCTTCGTGCGAAGGGTATGGAAAGTATTTGTGAATTCTGACACACCTTGTTCCCTTCCCTGTCGTAGCGTGGTCCACTTTATGTATTTATCTTCATAGCTCCCGATAGGGTATTACTATTCCTTGATGGTGCCTCGGAAAGAATTACAAGTGGGTGCAGTTGAAAACAGCGAGGGTTCACTCTCGTCCTTTTGTTCACAGTAGGTTTCCCACCAGTCCTTGACATGTGGGGCAGCTTTGAGAAATGAAAACGTAATCTTTTCCCTATTGGAAAAGTCATGAACTTAAAAATATCCTTCCAATAGATTTAACCATTCATCTATGGCATCTGCATCTATGAGGCCTTCGAATATGGGAATATCGAAGTTAACTTGTACCTTAAAAGGAGTGGTGCCTCCAGAGTGGCTGTTGGATGAAGATGCATCGCCTGTGGTTAACTGTCTAAGGATCTGGGCAAATTTATCCATCATCCCGTCCCTATGTCGCTTGAGGGCTTCTTCAAGCAACATTTTGAAAGAATCTCCTGCCCCTCATCTTTCTTTTCTTCCGCCATGGGAGGTCATCGGGTTTTGCGAGGTTGATCCTGCATTGGTTCAACCAGATCGAGCCCTAACTCCTTATACCCTAACCTCGTTGGGGACATGCAAATAAAAACATAGGAAGAGCAGACCGCTCTGACACCTCTAATCCGAACTTAAACAGGAACGCAACAACTTACAGATATACTCATAAACATTAATATGCAGCAGAAAAACACTTCATTTCATTAATAGAAAAATAGTAAACTATGCTTACAAACATAATGGAAATAAGATAGCGCGGGCGATGGTGGCTTATCTCTGAGAAGAGATGTGGTGGCTACATGCCTCTGAACTCTGCTACAATGAGGCTCAAGGGCATTTTTATTATTGAACAATAAGAGAAAACCCTAAACAACCAAAACCCTAACCTGAGGAGATGTAACACCAAGAGTTTATGGGCCCCGTTGGGGTTAGTTGGGCAACCAACTTCCCGGGGTCGTAACTTGGTCATATTATCTCTGTTTGACGCGTATGATACCTCGTCGGAAAGATCTCTCTGAGGACTATGCCTACGTGATTACTTATGTAATCGCTGAAGGAATTTTGCCCAAAAAATGTCGTTTGGGGCGTCAAAACGGCTTCGGAAGTTTAGGACCCGAAAAACTGCCAAAAATAGTAAATTGTGCTACAATTAAAGAAACTGAAAAAATGAAAGAAACAATGGTGAGTGTCCAAGTGGAATAGGCGGGTGGCCACCAATATCCACCTGGACCACTAGTAGGGGTCCAGTCTAGACCTTGTTCTTGTTTTTGCAAATGCATCATTGTTATGTTGTGTAAATTCATTTTCGAAAGTGTCATTGCATTTTGGGAAGTGACCTGGGATTTGAGCTTGAAAAAGTGGCTCAAATCTCGAAGACGCAAGCACAACACTAGGCAGAAAAGACCTTGGACGCATGCATACCCATGTTGTGGGAGTGTCCAAAGCCTCCTAGACGGATGCTTGTTCATATCAATGGAGCGTCCAAGGGTTTAATGGTCTCAAACTTTAGTTGGTCTCAGGGGCTAGCTACCTGAGTGGTTAGGATGGATCTTGGGAGTTCTATCGCAGTTCTGTGTGATGTGTTTTCGTCGATTCCACTTCCTTAACGTCACATAGGAGGTTGAATCCCATCATAGTAGCCTCTCGCCACATGTTTACCCCGGTTGAACGATTACTTAGGCAAATGTGGGAGGAGGGTGTTACAACCATCAACTCATTAATAGTTGTGTTTAGCATGTAATGTGTCCTGCGTATTTCTCTAGAGGATAGAGTATATTTCACAATTCCAGTTTTTCACTTTCTAAGCTTATCTTTGTTGATTTCCCATAGAAGCATAATCTATCATTTGATCTTGTACAAGTAATTGCATTAGCTTGATCCCATTACTTTGCACCAACTCCCTAATGAAATGATGATGCACTAAGTTATGTTTTTGATATGCGTAGCATACTGGATTCTTTGTCAACTTACAGTTTGATTCTCATAATGAAATGGTGTTGATTCATTCTGTATCAAATAATAAAGAAAAAAAAGCTTCTACTGTGGGAAATCAAGCCATGGGACTTGGGATTGCAAAATAGAGCAATTAATCATTGTTACTAAAATGAAGAAGTTTGCATTATGATTTAGTGATTCAAGTCTTCAAGTGATGGAGACTTGCATAACAAAACAAAGAATGAAACTAGCCAAAACTTATATTTTGATTATTCAAATTTATTATTTTCAAGTTCCATACACTTGAAAATCTTTGGAATTTGATACATTTGAAGTTTATTAAGAGAATCTTTCCGGTGAATCATATTTCAATTATTTTTTTATATTTTGATTTAAATAAATTTATGTAATGTTAATATTTTACAATGTCGTTGCATTAAGTTATTTAACTATATTAAAGATATTTGCCAACATTTCTTTAATATATTTGCCAACATTGCTTTATTTTTGGATTAAGAATTACAATTTCATCAATTTCAAAAATTCATTTTTTTTGGCAGTGGAAGGAAATGTGTTGACTTTTTAAATCAAAATTGATTGTCCACCGAATATGCTACATCTAAACACCTATCTACGGTTGCGTGTTGACTTTTTAAATCAAAATTGATTATCCACCGAATATGCTACATCTAAACACCTATCTACGGTTGCAATTTCAGGAAGTGCTAACCGTTTGATTTATATTTGAAAAAAAAAAAAAAAAATTGGTTGGATTACCCTCCCCGCCGGTTTTATTTAATTTGAATCATTAGGAGGTGCGAGCTGGTGTCATTTCAGTTGATCTTGTATATAATTAAGACAATTTCATTAATCATAAATTTTGATAAAACCCATTTATTAAAATTATTATTTAAAATGTCTCTATAACATTTCAAAATGGTAAAAACATTTTTTTTTTCAATTATTTAAGATAAGTTAATTGTGGAATGATTTTCATGTGGAAATTTCATCGGAGAACAGAAAACGTAAATGATATTTGTTTATATTTGGAAGGTAATTTGATTCGTTTAATATGTGAAGCTTACAATAAATATATAATTAACTTGTTAGTAGTTAATTAATTGGAATTTAAAAGAAAATTATGCATGTGATTATGATGTATTTTTTTGGCAAAAGTATATTTTAATATTATAAATTTATGATTAAATATTTAATTAGTTAAGTAAATAAAATATGAAATTATAATGGTTATATTGATAAAATTTGATATTAATAATAAAATTTATTAATTAATATTAGTACTAATTGTTATTAAGGTAAATATTAAAGCTAAAATTTGATTTTAGGTTTGTATAGGATCTAACATTGTTATAAAAATAAATAAAATAAAATTTTATAGGGATAAAACCTGAATCATTTATGGAGTGAAATTATGGAGTGATTTTAGGATCCAGGAAAATTTGTTTTGTTTATAAAAATTGTATTTAGTCATCGCAAGTGTAAGGGCGGAGGGGATTGTCAAATGAATGTTGTAAATCATCACAAATGTTGTGTATATTTGAATTGATTAATGAAAATCATTTGTATATGCACTTTGGTTGTGAATACCTCTGTATATTTTTAATATAATGATGAATATCTTTGTGTGTGATTCTTAGTGGACTAATTGAGTTAATGCTTGCGTAATCTAGAAATTACACATGATTATGTGATGGGATTATGAATGCAGGAATTGGTAATGGAACAAGAATTTTCAGTAGTTAGTTGATTAGAGGAATTTGTAATTCTTGTAAGAAGATTACAACCTTTTGAGAGATTTGAATTGAGAATTTGACACCCAAGGTTAAGTTGATGGCATAAATACCCATTAGTTTCTTATATTGTAAAATAATGCATAGTTCCCTATATTGTAAGATATTGATGAAAGATGAATCTCGAAGCCAAGTTTTATTGAATGCATTGAGGATGACTTTTTTGTTGTGGAAATTGCTCTATGTTGAGCAATGTTGAGACTTTTAGTTGTTATTGAATGTACTAGATTGCTTAATGACCAAATTGTGGTCAAGCTTGACAGAACTAGAGATTAATTTTGAGACAATGTTGGTTAGTAGTTTGCTTTAAAAGCAAAGGATTTCACTATGTACAAATCGAGGTAGCACTCTTCATAGATGAAATCACTTTGTTGAAATGGTGATGATACCCTATGTGGGAAATTGCTGCCAAGTTTATGTTATATGATTTCATTGGTGAAATTGTGGAATACTAGTTTGTATTGAAGGTAAAGAAGTACTATGTGAATGGGTTATATGGACACCCTGTGTTGCACAAAATCAATGTTAAATTGGGTTTTCTTGGTTGTGTGTTGACAAGTATAACTCCAACAATGGTGTGATAGAATTCAAGAGACCAGGAATCACATTAAACTATGCTCAATGAAAGTCGATATTTGAAAAGTGTTGAAGATTGTGTAAGAATTTGGAAATCTCATGGTCGAAGATTCTGGAATTAACATTACATGGAGAAACAAAGGAATTGAATCACAAAGAGGTGTGGTCATGTTTTTGAACTACAATTAACACTTTGTGATTTGTGTTGAGGTAAGAAATTTAGGATTTAATTTGAGAATGTATTGGATACACGATTTCTTAGAAATCATAGTCCCTTTGAATAACATCACAATGTAGAGATAAAATCAACGTAGATTTTAGAATGATGGGAAGTGCACCCTATCTAAAATAAATGGCAAAGTCAATAGAAAAGGTGTAGGTTTCCTTGGAAACTTGCACCAACTACTCACATCCATGGCACACTATAACGAATTATTTTCAATCCTTTTAAAGGCTTCCTTACATGAAATCCATGGAGAAAATCATGGGAAACCAAAACCAATTTCCCAAAACCACAACTACTTGACAAAGAAACTTTCAATCTTTCATCAAGTCAAGTTTAACTTAACATGCACCATCATTAAATGCGATTGGCTATTTTAAAATTCCAATACATTTTTTGTTTTGAGGCATATTTTTAACCGTAGAATTCTGCTAATGCATGGCCCACTTCTTGAAGTGTTAAAGAACTCCTTAACAAGGTTGCACTAAATGATTATTCAAATCATCGTGGATGTTATAAAAAAGGGTGTGAATATCTATTTAGGTCGTATAAGGATATTCCTTTTACATGTTACATAGATAAAAGTACATATAATAAACATATTCCATCTTATGGAGACACTAAGTACAAGCTTAAACTTTTCAAAAACCATTACATGACATCATAGACTTGCTACAAATACAAAATTTGAATCGCATTATCATATGGTTAATATTAATTTATTCCACACATGTCACACAATTATACCTTATTTGTCCACCACCATTTGATCTTTTGCTACTACCATAAGAATTGCCACTAGGTTTCCTTAAAGCAAGTTCTGAAAAGAATTATTTTCTATACCTAAAACATCTTTATCCTTCCCAGTGCAATATCATCATTCCACTTTATATTCAAGTTTGTAGTCAACCTTTGGCTTATGTAACGAAAACAATACAACTCACTTCCATCTCAAAACCAAAAAGTGCCCATGTTCCTCCATTTGCTTGTAGAAATGTTATCTCAAACAACATACTAATTAGGAACCAACCATACCACTGGTACTACACATATTGATTGAAAACCTATTGTAATATAGGGTGTAACATAAATTTTACTACAAATATTGAAAAATTGATCAACCTATGTACTTATTTTCATTTATGAAAACACCTAGCTGTTAGCCATGGTGCTCGCTAGTTCTATATCAGAATAGTTTGGATATAAAATGCATCCAAGGAAATATTATATTTTTTACACCTATGAATGAAGAATTATATTAAAACATTCATCAAGCATTATTTCATTAAGGAACATTTGGAAGGAACAAATCATGCAACTATAACTCCCTTTTAGCTACAACAGACCTTACTAGTCAAACTAAGCAATGGTTTTTTACAAATTACATATTACTGCCACACGATATTATAAAACATTAGCAAGAGACAGTGACACACAAGACAAAAATATCATATTCCTCCTCTGGAATCATGCCCATACTTAGCGTCTTCATCTTCATCTTCAACATATTTATTTTTGTAATTGTCTTGGTTCTCCATGTTTCCCCTCTTATTTGTTAGAATATCTAATTTTAACAAAATAACTTCACATATGTATTGAGTTAGTTAGGTTCAATATGTAAATTTATTGAATTCAATACAATACTACCAATACTTCCACACCCTTTTTCACCACAACCATCAGCCAATCTGCCAACAAATTACACTATCACATTGATCATTGTTGGTCAAGGTTGGTGATCCAGGATCTTTACTTCAATGACTTTAAAATGAATTACATAAAGAGCATGGAATTACCTAAGTGAAATCACACATGAAGAAATAAACACATGAAGAAATGAAAATGAAGACACTTGCACCAAGATTTGATATCGAAGTTCACTCGCAATGTGTGAGTTATGTCTTTGGGACCAACTTCTAGTGGAGAGGCCTTTTATATTATCTCAAAAAAATTGGCAAAATTACATGGAAATACCTCAAATATGGGGATAACCCAAAAATATGCTACTCAAATCCCAATTCGGATTCCACCATTGGATTCTTCTCGAAAAATCGTGAAAAATGACTATAAACTTCAGTTATGTCACCTTCACATTTAAACCCCTGTAGGAATCTTCAATATTGCTACAACATATCATAATATTTCTAGAATGATCCCCTGGAATATTCCTTGAAATATACTCTAGAATCATCCTCAGAATTCATGCTCATTTAGGCATAGGTCCCTTCGCCTATGAGTTGAGTTTTGGTTCATAGCCCCCATGGCCTGACCTCTTCTCTTGGTCTATGTGCCATATGGTGGCTCCCCATTCAAATGCATATGGCATGGGTTTAACTATTAATCGAGAGGCAAATTAAACAAAGACCCCACATTTGGAAGAATTATTTAAAACATACATTGGCGGGGGCCCCGGAGTGAAACCCGCAAGACCGAAACCCTTTGTATTTAAAACAAAACATTATAATATATATTTATATATGTTGGTTTTAACAAATCTTGACCTTTTCTAAGTTTAGCACAACCACTGCCAAAATGGTCAACACCGCCAACTTGACCCCTGTCATCAAATATAATTGGAGCTCTACCAAATATATCATGTGCCAAGTTTGATTTGCCAACTAAGGGGTGCCATGTGGTTCTCGATGATTGGGCCACGTGGCGACTGCGAGTTGTTCCACGTCAACTGCATGTGTGCCACATGGGGTGTGCATTCGATGATCTGGACCAGTGTGAAAGAGGTATCCATCTATCAAAAAGTACCAAGAAATATGTTGAATGATCTTTCACTTTTCCCTTAGAGAAAGGTAACATGGAAGTTTTCCTGCAGTAAGGTAATTAGTGATATCTACATACCAATGTGAGTAATAGAAACTGCAAAGATATATTGATCTAGAAAATGATCATCAATGAGAAGATTATCATCATTTTTAGGCAATCTAGAGAGAAAATCAGCAACAACAGTATCCCTACCAGACCTATCTACAATGGCATGATCAAATTCTTGTAGTAACAACAACCATCTAATAACTCTGACATTAGTGACTAGTCTGTTCATTAAAAACCTGATAGCAGAATGATCAATATGCACAAAAGTTTGATAGCCAATGATATAATTCTTAAACTTGTTGAGAACATGTTTAAAAACATGAAATTCCTTTTTTGTTACTATATAATTTAATTATACGGAGGCTAAATCCTTGTTGATATAGTAGATGGCATAAGGTTTGCTTTCTTCTTGATTTCCCAGCACAACCCCCATGGTTGTATCAGAATCATCTATGGAGATGTGGAATGGCAAGGTCTGATTTAGTCCTTGCAATATAGGGGTTGTTGTCACACATCTTTTGAGCTTTGAAAATGCATTCTTATATTTTTTGGTCCATATAAATTCATTGTCTTTTGTTAACAAGGAAAACAATGGAGAACCAAATTTAGCAAAGTTTACTATAAAACATCTGTAATAACTTGCGTGCCCTAAAAAATTGTGTACTTCCTTTTGTCACTTAGGAGTATGGACCTTCAAAATTACCTCATTTTTTGTTGGATCTACCTATATACATGTAGCAGAGAGTTAGTGTCCAAGTACAATTCCTTTGTTCATCATCACATGACATTTTTCATTGTTGAGAGAGAGATGGTTTTGTATATAGCGCTCAAGTACCTTTTTGAGACTATTTAAGACTTCATCAAACTCATCGCCATAAGGTGTAAAATCATCCATAAAATTTTCCAAATAGTCATTAACCAAATCAAAGAATATTCCTAACACAACACATTGAAAGGTTGTTCATGCATTACATGATCCAAAAGGGAGGACTCTATAAGCAAATGTATCCCAAGGGCATGTGAATGTGGCATTCTTCTAATCTTCAGAGCAATATAAATTTGATTATAGACACTAAACCCGTTAAGGAATGAGAAAGAAATTTTCCATATAGGGTGTCAAGGACCTAAACAATAAAAGGTAATGGAAAATGGTCCTTTTGAGTGGCCTTGTTAAGCTCCATGTAGTCAACAAAAACTCTCCACTTACAATTATTTTTAGGAACGACCAAAAGTGGAGATACACATTGACTACCAGAAATCGGGTGAAAAAGTTTGCATTTAAGAGATTTTAAATATCCTCCTTGATAACATCTCTTAAGGAAAGATTCATTCTTTGTTGAGGTTGTGAGACATGGAGGTATCCTTCTTTCAAATAAATATGTTGAGTACATAAACCTGGATGGATACCCTTCATGTCCTTATAGTCCCATGTAAAAGCCTATTTTTACTTTCTCGGCAACAATACCAATTTCTTTGTTTGTGTAGAGGGGTAATTCAAATTAATATTCAAGGTTTTTCTAGGCTTTATCTCAATTGGAATACTATTTAAGACTAGAGGTAGCATGTAATTATTCCAGAGTATGATCATCATTAGTCTCTTCCTCATCATGTTTGTCCATTATATAACTCAACAACTGAGATACTAGTTGTGTAATAGCAGATGGGTTATTAATAAATCTATTAATGGTATCTTCCTCGGTCTCATTTTTGAAATATAATGCTTTTCAAAAAGTGAGAACTTGATGTGTATAATTCTCCTTTGGTTCAAATTCAATCCATAAGGGATTTTCACATTCCACACTTGGCATAGCTGGAGGATAAAGAACAAGATTCTTGGTGGTATTCCCATCTGATATGGTCATAAATCTATATCTATGGCTAATAAAATCATCTTCAGTGGTGAGCCAGGGCCTTCCTAAGATCAATGGATGACCCCCTATGTGAGCTTTAGGATGTAACACTACAAAATATATTTGGTACTCCCAGGAATCAACTAAAATAATAATATCCTCTAATATCTCCTCAAGCTAAATTTTAGACCTGTTAGTCGGTTCTAATGTAGTTTGGGTTGGTCTTAAATTATTAAACACAAATAGTTCAAAAGTATCCCTGGTCATTATATTAATTGCAGCTCCCAAATAAGCCAAGGTATTTTGAATAATTGTTCATCCACTATGAACAATTATTATCCTCATATTTGGTTAGTGAAACTTCTCCTAACGTCAATCCTAACAATTTTCCTACCACATGCATAGTAGAGGGATGATGCAGGAGCATCTAGCACCCTTAGTCAAAGGGAGGAATCCAAAATGGAGTGAAGAGGAGCGCGTGGACCAGGGGAGCAAAACAGGGAAAATCTGTTTTAAAACAGATTTAAAACGAATTTAAAGATGGAAGGGATAAGTATCAAAGACTTGATTTTTAACGTAATCTGCCATGTGTCATATGCATGCATAGAGAGCTTTCGGGCTTTCTGGCTAGAGGATTGATCGGATCCTTCCGCGATCTGATCCAACAACGCTTATATATGTGTGTGTGTGCGTCATGAACCTGTGCATTCAAGAGAGTGAGATAGATACAATGTAGTCGATAGGAGAACTATTGCTAAGGTTGAAATGCCTTAGGATTGTAATCGTGTTGCGTTAATAGAATATGTGTGTGTTTATGTTAAACTGTGCGTTGTATGTATTTCATATATGTATGTGTGTTAATGGCTTGGAAGCTAGCGTTTCATATGTGTGCGCGAATGGTTTAAATCCCAATTGTGAATGCATGTTGATCGACCATCGACCACTGTAGGATCGATGGCAATCCATTGAATAATGAGTTATCGTGTATTAACATAGCGTGAATGGCAGAAACTGTTGTAGAACTGTGTTTAACGCAAAAATCCATCAAAGGCAAGCAAAACCAAAGTCCAAGAGGAAGTGGTGAGAATGCACAGCGACCGTTTGATCACATGGATCAACGATCCGGATGATTTCCCTTCATCGCATCAGCGGATCGTTTTTATAAAGGGACAGTTCTTTTAAATATGGCAATAAGCGATATGCGATCAAATCACAACTGTCGGATCAATTTCAGATCGACGGTTGAGATCTAATCGGCAATCGCTTGTCAGCAAAGAAAAGGATATGAGGAGTTGGGACAGTGAAGTGCCAACGGCCGATAAGCGATATCGTTGATCAGCCAATCGGTGATCGGGAGTTGTGGTGATCGGCGATTGGAGCTCTGTTGGGTCGGAGTTTTGGAGATCGGAGGTGTAGGCATTGGAACAACGCTATAGCAAGAGGAGACAGACCAGACAATAGAGATAGGTGTAGACTTATAGTATTTGAAGTCCGACCCATGGGTTCGTAGCGAGATTTCTTTTGTTATCCCGTATAGTTCTGATATATGTGTGGCCGAGGGGTTTAAGGCTTGAACGCCTATGTGTAATGCCTCCGATGGGGAAAAATCTCCTGATAGTTATATTGGCCCCGATAGTGTGGTGGCTCTGATTCTTGTATGGTCTATGGTTTAAAGGCTTAAAGCCTTGCGAACGCTTTCGATAGGCTTTGTGGGCCATAACCCACAGTTCTCAAGATCAATTTCTTTAAGGGAAAAGGATTTTGATTCACCCCCAAAATATCCTTTCCATCAGGGGATCTTTGGGTTTTCTACCAGGTTTTTTTACACACAACTCCCTCTTCGTTTTTGCATAAATTGGAACATCTCAGTTTTCTTGGAGTCGTAGGATGTTGACTTACAAGTTTTTCAATTCTTTCAAGCAATCAAATTCTAGTTGAGGGGTAGCTTTGGCTATAGTTAATCTTTCAGGGCATGGTGGGTGTACATTGGTCTTAGTCTTAATAGCAGCTTTAGCTATTATAGGCCCTCGAGTATAAATTTCATAAATTATTTTAGAGGACTCAGTTGTTATAGTAGTATTAGTAGTGATAGTGGCATCGACTATTTTAGAAGATTAAGTTATTACATGAACAAAGATATCAGTGTTACAGTTGTTCCAGTTGTTACAATGATATCAACCATAGTCGTAGTATTACTAGCTGGTTCAACCTGTTGTCTATCAAATGACTCTTGAATCGTAGTTTCTTCCCTTGGAGAACTATCTTAATCATTTTCAATGATAATATGGGAAACTCTCGGGTTTACTATTCTCCCTGAATGTAATCATACTTCATTACATTCTATAGGTGAGATATATTGAGTGGGGATAATTGATGTTTCAATTTGTTGCGTCGCCTTATTATTAGTATTAGAGTTAGGATGTACAAGCAGCTAAGGTCACAAAGGAGGACCACTTATTAGTACATTAGAATGAAGTTGCAGTTATTGTTGTTGCATTTGTAATGGAACAGGTGGTTGATTAGAAAAAGTGGCTCCTCGCCATCCTTGAGGCCATGAAAGTGATTGATTCATAAGAGAAGGCCACTAGGGCCATTGAATTGGATATTGGACCATAGGAGGGTTAGGAGGATACTAAGGTGTTGCAGGGTATTTCATGTGTTGAGGATTATATGAATTAGACCACAATTTTAAACAGGAAAAAGGACCATGAATCATATCTTGTGGTTGAGGTTGACATGGCTTCTTGGAGTCTATGAAGTATGATGTTTCAACTTCTTCCCTTGATTCCTTATACACCACCTTGAATTTGGCAATGATGGGCACTTATCTATAGAATGTTCTCATTCACAAATGTTACATGTCCCTATATTGTTAAGGGTTCATTCCCTATGAGTGTGTTTATTTCTGCACTTAGGGAAAAATATGGACAACACTTGCTCTCCTTAATTATGCCTTTGTTTTGTATGTAACATATCAAACTGGGAAGTAGGGAACTCATTATATCAGTTTTAAAATCTTCTAATAGGTCTCCAATCTATGCCCTTGTCACCCAACCATTGGTTGACCTCTATATTCTGACATAGACATCTCATGTTGAGGCTTTACTTCTTATTGATCCTCTAGAACTTCTCAAGCAAAGTGCAACAATTTCATCATAAGGTACTTTAGATATATCTCATTCCCATAATATTTAGCGTGGCTAATTAGTCCTCCTTCATTCCTATGATCAAAATAGTCTTCAGGATGTTCATACTTATGTCACGATGCTTGGATATCCATAAATTGTAATGGAGATTTTCTATAAAGTCTTCCAAACTTTTTTCATCTCGTTGAGACATTCAAAACAATTTCTCCCTTTGATCCCTACTTCTACAGTAGTCCTAATACTTATCCAAGAAATTTTTCTTCATATCATCCCATGAAGAAATGGATGAGCCTCCTAATACCATAAACTATCTAAAATATGCTTCCTTGAGGATAGCAAGGAATAACTTTAGTTTTTGGGCATTGAAGGTATAATCATTACTTCTACATAAGACATCAAATTTAAAAAGTAATGTATCTAGATCCTCACTTCTTGAACCTTGGAAAACTAGAAGGGTTTATAAAGGAATGGTTTTCATCAAATATTGCCCTAAACATTTCCAATGGTGAACTCAAAGATATTGGTTGTCTCTTCTGCCATATTTTCCTCCTTTTGTGTTTTGAAATCAGGAATAAACAATTGTCTCCCTGATTCAGATAGCCTGAGGAATGATATTAAAGAAAGTTACAAAATACTAAGAACTAAAAATTTCCCATCAAGTCACCCATCCCATTATTGTTATGGCCCATGCACGCTCCGCTGCAGAATTCTCATGAGATCTAATGCATTAATGTCATTGTCATCCAAGCTATTTAACAAAGGAAAATTCATGAATGACAAAGGAATATGTCACAATTCTTAAGAGAAATATTGCATAATAATAGGATAACAAATTCTTCAAGGCAACATAGTCCCCGCAACTTAAGGAAATGTTATTGCCTACTAGGTTCCTATTAATTTTTTTGTGCAAATACATGCATAAATTATGGTCGCCAATGATTGATGGTAAATAAGTTATTTACCTACCAAGAGTTGCTTCATATGATTATTTATGTTTTCTTCAAGGCTTTAACATGTAGGGGTAAAAGTGTAAATGTGCAAACTTAGTAGTGGTTACTACCCTTCAATCATTTATGCAAGTCGTTATCCCTTGGTAGGAAATTAAATTTTCAATTTCATATATTAATTTACGATTTTTCTAAAATCATAACACCCATTTAAGTGGCCTGAATAGAAAACTTACTTTTCCACTTCATATATATTAATTTGTAATTTTTCTAAAAACATAACATCCACTTAAGTGGCAAAGACTATATTGCCATGTAACACTTGTTTTATTTTTGTATATGATTTTAGTTGAGTTTTCCATTTCATTCGTAAAGTTAAATATTTTGTATTGGTGTATTTGGATATCACTTAATAAAAATAAAACTGCAATACACCCAATTACAAATCCATGAGAATGTTAATCCTCATCCATATTGCTACTCATTACACATGGTTGAAAAGTTCAACATATTAAATCATATATTTATCAAATACCCTCTCAATGTTTCCAATAAATCATACTGGAATTATTTATGTATATTTTAATTTAAATAAATTGATGTAATGTTAATATCTATATTAAAGATATTTGTACGTTATTAATTTATTTTTGGATTAAGAATTACAATTTCATCAATTTTAAAATTTTATTATTTTTCGTCGATATCCTTATATATATGAAGTTATAGTAGAAGGATATGTGTCGAATTTTTAAATCGACGGACGAGATTGATTATCCATCGAATATGCTTCTTCTTAACACCTATCTACGGTTGCAATTTCTGGGAGTGTGAAGCGTTTGATATATATTTGAATCATTAGGTGGCACAGGATTGTGTCATTTCAGTTGATCTTCCATTATGGTCTTCGTTAGGTGACCAGAGACCTTTTCGTAGCTCTGGCCTGAACGGTGGTGAAGGAAATCCTTTTTCCTGAGCATCATTTGTGCACTTCATTATATCATATTGGGTGTGAGTAGCTACGAGGGCATCAGTCATGAGTGACTATTTTTGGTGCACTTCATGATATAGGTTCAAACAATTGTTTCCCTCGTGGAATGGAGCACTTTATTTTCGAATCTCACCATCCTTTCAACTTAATTTCGCTGTTTTTTTGGGTTGATTAAAAGGATTGCAAGCTAGTAAATTTTCATCATATGATTTATCAAAAGAACTACACAGTGAGTTGATAACAACTTTCATGATTTAATGAAATTTCAATTAATCATTTTTTAATATATAATATTAAATTTCTAAGTTTTATATAATATTAAATAATAAATTTTAATTTAATCTATAATGATGATGATTAACGTCTACTAAGATCAATGTGGTCTATCGGATTTTAAGAAGAAGAAGAATTTCACTATAATTCTTTAGAATCTTATTTTTGCCTTTAAAAAGAAGGGAAAGAAGTGCACCAAGTGAAGAAGAAGATTGGAATTGACAGATGTTAGGGAAATGAGAGCGGATGTGAGTAAGGGTCGCACAATCTAAAAGAAAGTGTTTTTCATCCTCCACCCTCTTAGTATTGCAACGCTGACAAATTCTTTCGTGATAGTATCCCATAGCTTATTCTTAAATTTGGACGTGATAGTATCTTTCACACTATCCTTGCTTCCCGGGGTGATCTCCTCTTTTATCCCCCAATGGTTGATCCAAGACTAGGCATCCTTATGCCACCCATGCTTGAGGCGAAGGTGGAGTTTTGACTAAAGTTAGAAGAAATTTTAGGAAGCCTCTCCATGTTCTAAAGCTTCTTCTTATACAGTAGATACTTAAACATAAGCCTACTTTCAAGAAGGGAGAGGCCAACTTCAATCAAGAGGATAGGATAGGGGGTATTTCCCTTGATCTTGAGATTGTAGGTTATGAATTTTTTTGAATCATCTCAATCTTTCTCCACGACTCTCTGGATATACTGCAACCTTAGACTTCACAACCGTATAGGACAACAAGAGTGATGAGGGTATCAAAGGGGAACCTTTTTTTACTTCAATACAAAGATCGACAATCTTGCAATTGTTTTCAAGCTAATAAGCTTTCCGGCCTCCAATAATCATTTTCTCAATGTTGTAATTCCAGTTGAGTTGATAAGGAATGTCAATACCCAAATATTTATAAGAAAAGACATGATCCAAGAAATTGTTATCATAGACGAAATTTCCATGGGTGGTATTTTTGGATTTAATTATCATGATTTTAGTCTTGTCGATATTAACTGTCATACCCATCTTGGAGCAATAGTCATGAAGAGTCTTAAGTTGTTTTTCCAGGTCCTCATGGCTCCTACCAAGAAGAACGATATCATCAGCGTAGAGGAGAAGAGTAATGATAATACCAGTGAGTTCAATCCCCTTGTAGAAGAGTAATGATTATAATAGTGCGCTTAACCTTGATATTGCATTTAATATCTTTAGACCACCCTTGCTTAACCTTGGTATTGCATTTAATATCTTTAGACCACCCTTCATTGGTATTAAGCTTGGAAACAATCGTCTCGTGGTGGCATCTCCTAAAACCAACTTGCTCTTTAACTCTTTTAGCATGGCTTTCAAGCCAGTGGCTAATCTTTTGATCCAAAATGAGACCATAAAGCTTGTCTAAGATATGGTTAATCATAATGGTCCTATAGGTAGAAGGAACAATTTTGTACCCATTTTTAAATATCCGAAATAAAAAATTTAAAATCATTCTAAACATTTTATTAATTAATAAACCTAATTTATCAATAAAATATATTTTATTTTTAATTTAAATTAAAAATAGTCACTTTTACATTTTTATTTCATTTTTTTAATTTAAATCATAAATAATACTTTCGTACTCTATCTTAATGCACATATTCTTTTGGTATAAAATTATTTTATTTTTTTATTTAAATTAAAAATAGTCATTTTACATTCTTATTTCATTTATTTATTTTTTATTTAAATCATAAGATATACTTTTGTCATACTTTGGCTTAATGCACATATTTTCTCTGTATGCATCGATTTTAAAATCTCTGACTAAACTGACTGCCTTCATGGAGGACCAAGAGCATGAGTTCTTTCATGGAGACACAACTGAGTCCTCTCGCTGAGCACACGGACAGGGATTTGGGGACTAGGACGAGTTCACACAATTCGATCAAGAAACTCCTTAGAGGCAACAAGGGTGTCCAGAACTGGCTCGTCGTGGTTGTTTATTCTTGATTTCAGATCAAAGTTGTGCAACGGATAACAAGGGTGGGAAATATTTTATGATTAAAGTTGCGCACTAGATTTCGGTGAAACAATGAGCTTCAAGAGCAGAGGATTGATCAAGGTGCAAAGTGTTGAGTGAATAATACTACATAGCCATATTTCCTAGCGACTTGGCTGAGTATTTAGTGTGGAGAACTTAGTGTGCAAAGGATCAGAGTTCCACCGTGATCCAAGTTCTACACCGTGATCCAAGTTCTACAGATGGTGGAACGTTGCCTAGGGTTTTTCCCCATGACGTCAAAAAACCCATCAGAATTTCAAATCAATATAAACTATGACTATTGGACTGCTACTTGGATTCAACGAGGGAAGTTTGCTACAGGTTTAGTTCGCTCCCGGAATTTGGCTTCATATATGCAGTGTGAGCAGTGTGGTCAACAATGAGAGCAACGAGAAGTGAACAGTGAGCAGTGTGAGAGCAGGAAAATTTTATGCATCAAAAGTATCGAGCAAGGAGCAGCGATAACCTGAACAACAGGGACCATTCGAAGTAATCTTGGCATTTTATAGACCTACATATTTCTCGAAACATGTTGGACAACAAATGCATTCAAACATGACAAAGGGACAAGAAATTTCAGAACATGTGGAGACAAATGATTTAGGACAAGTGAAAATTGCCTCATCCGCCAAAGCTGAGAAGTGGGTTTGGGTCAATGCCAAACAATATCGGGGCATTTTAAAACGAATACTAGCCCGTCTAAAATGGAAGCAGATAAGGAAAAAATGGTCTAAAAAAGAAAGTACTCAAGCCCTTCGCAAGAAGCACTCAAACAAGTCCCCTCTACAAGCACGTGGCAACAAGAAGTCCAGAGGAAAAGTCATTGATGATTCTGCCTTATATAGTCCCACATCCACACCTCTCACCTGGTCATCTGATCTTTATGTGAAAGAATTGTTAAATGCAAAACAAAGGTTGGAGGTTTTAGAAGCTAAAGAGCAGGAAAGAGATCATAAAATTCATATAATAACAGCCGAGAACAAGGCTTTAATATAAAGCAATAAAGTTTTAAAAGAACAAGTGGCATTACTACATGAAGCTCTCCTAATAGGGAAGACATAATGGCAATGCATGAAGGCAAATGTGAAAAACATAAAGAACTTTGTAGTGGAAAGTACAGAGGTAGTGAATGTGAAATCATCCTAGGATAAAAGGGAAAATGATTGCCCAAATAAACAACCATGAAGAGAAAGCAAGAGAAGAAATGAAAGGAGATTCCACTAAAGTTTCCAAAACTTGAGCTCAAGTTATTAGCAATTCTATTAATAAGGAAGGAGAAACAAATATTCAGGTTGACAAAATGCAAGATAGAGAAGGCAAGGAAAGACAAAATAGGGCAAAAAACATAATTATTAAAGGGGTGAAATACTATGCGAAAAATGAATCTACTCTTGACCTTGCAAGAGACTTCTTGAAAGACAAGTTGCTATGGCAAGGACAAATATGCCCAGCATGGAGGGTGGGTAAGTTTAACGGGGAGAGAGCCAGGCCCATAAAAGTCATCATGCCTAGCTTGCATGATAAATATATCATTCTAAGCAAGACACATCTCTTGAGGGGTTTTCTTTTTTTCCTAGAAGTAGATATAACTGTAAAACAACAGGAGGAAAGAAGGGAGGAAATTTAAAGGTTAGGGTAGCAAAATATGAAGGTAAGAGAGCATGGATTTATAAAGGTAAAGTTGTGATAGCGCGATTTGGACCTCCTTCCAAAACAGAGCAGCAATATGGTAATAAAGAAGAGGCAAAAAACTCTTCAACAAGAAATCTAAAAACAAGGTCATTATGGGAAAGCAGGGACAAAGACTCAAGTCGCATGTCAAAATAAATAGCAATCAAGTCATACCGAGGTTTCCTTAAGATTAGTTTGTTGGAATTGTAGAGGTTACCCATGGAGATGAGGATTTGGGTTAGGACCTATTGCGGAAGACAGAGACATAATTTGCCTCATAGAAACACATGAGCATGAAGGGTGCAAGACACCTCTGTTTGAAGGATACTGGAAGATGGCAGTGTGGAACAAGGCAGCAGGGAATGAAAAAGGGCACGGGGGTATCATGGCTTAGTAAAGGAGAAAGAAGGTCGTCTCATTTAGTTAGAAAAAGAAGACTCAAATAAGCAATTCATTTGGTTTAAAATATCAAAAAATGGAAACCACATCAGAATTGCAGCATGCTATTTTGTGTCGTAGGTTTCAAAAATCTACAAAGGTAGAGGTTTTGACCACAAAGATCCATTTTCAGCCTTAAAGTTGGATATGGTAACATATTTGCAGCTAGGTGAAGTCCTTATAGTGGGTGATTTCAATGTTAGGACTGCAAGTGAACAAGCTATCATTCTTTGTTGTAAAGATGATTGCGACCCTATTTGGCTTACATAAGAGAGTAATCATCAGTGGGAAAGAATTTCAGAGGACAAGGGTTGCAATCTCTTTGGTGAACAATTGCTTACTCTATGTGGGGCCTTTGATTTAGTCATTTGTGATGGATTGACTAGATGGGCAAAGTTTGGTAATTTCACTTGCAATACTTACAATGGAGCAAGTGTAGTAGATTATGTAATTTGCTCGCATGGTTTGTGTGAGAAAATGGAAGAAGTTTTGATTGGAGATCAATTGTGGGACTTAAAATCATATCACAAGCCAATTTATTTATGTTTCTCTTGGATTGGAAAGAAACAATTGGAGTAAAAAATTCAGCATGTCCAACAAAATCTCCCACAGGGCAAAACTCTTTTGACCCCCGAAAATTGTAATACCTTCAAAATGACGCTAGAGAGGGTCTTCGAGAAGGAGAAAATCACAATTCATAGTCTTCATAGTCATGAATTAACACATTTAATTCAATGCGCACTTGCAAAGTGCAAAAGAGAAAAAATTAAGAAGTCTAAAACAAATTGCTTTCTGGTTAATGCTTGGTTTGACTACGAATGCAAAAAGGCAAGGAGAATGTGGAAAAAGTCAAACAAGGATAACATAAATCTCAAATCTT
This sequence comes from Pinus tabuliformis, assembly GCA_031772625.1. Taxonomy (NCBI): domain Eukaryota; kingdom Viridiplantae; phylum Streptophyta; class Pinopsida; order Pinales; family Pinaceae; genus Pinus; species Pinus tabuliformis. The sequence goes on from CM062815.1 coordinate 876,169,642, forward strand.
ACAAGCAGTTACTAAGCAAGAAAAAGGCCGATTTCATAGTTTCAAGGAAGGAAGAACTAATCTCCCTTGGGAAAAATAATCCCAAATTATTTTGGAAGGAGCTCCAACCGGAAAAGATACAAATTGGAAATAGTATTATAGCTTCTAAATGGTTTGACTATGCAAGACAACTCTATGAGCAAGATCCCAAGGTTGACCCTCCCCCCTTGGTCAACACTGATATTGAACTATTCACAGTACAAGAGGTAGAGATGGGTATCAAGAATTTGGGTGTTGGAAAAGCAAAAGACTTAGCTGAACTCCAAGCAGAATATCTAAAGTGGGGCTCAAAGATTCTTGCACCTCACATTACAAAAATCTTCAATAACATCATACAACAGGGGCTCCCCACAGATTGGACAACTAGTCTGGAAATACCTCTTTTCAAGAGCAGTGACGTCAATAATTGCTCCAATTATAGGACCATCATGATAAACCCTTTGTTTGCAAAGCTATTTGGAAGCATGCTAGAAAACAAAAATTAACAAGTGGGCAGAAGAAAGAGATAAACATGCTAAAGGGAAAGCAGGTTTTAGACCTAAACATTCCACAGTTGATCATTGTATAACTTTAAGGCACATCATTGAAAAAGTTTGGGAGAAAAAAGAAGAAAGCTTTTGTTGCTTTGTCGATTTCAGAAAAGTGTTTGACTTGGTTCCTAGGGATAAGATTTGGCACAGAATGGAGGAAGTTGGGGTTCCTAAACATTTGAGAGCAGTTGTGCATAGGTTGTATGAAGAGGTGAAAGTCAAAATTAGAACTTCAATAGGCATTTCTGAAAGTTTTAGAAGCAATATCACGGTCAAGCAAGGTTGTCCACTATCTCCTACCCTTTTTGATTTATATATCGACAAGCTTGAGGAGTGGTTAAATTCACAAGGGGGTGATGGTATCTATTTGGGCAAGTTTGTTATAAGGCCTCTTTTGTCTTCAGATGACCTTATTCTAATTGCAAATCCGGCTCTTGGTTTACAAGAGTGCTTACTATCCCTTGAGCATTTTTGTAGGAGTGTGGCAAGTTAGTATCAGCAAAACGAAAGTAGTGGTTTTCTCTAAGAAAAGAAAACATAACCAGCATAAGTTCTACTATGAAGACAACATTCTGGAAGAAGTTGTGGATTACAAATACCTCGGAATTGATTTCAACAAAAATCTAAGGTAGAATGGTTATAGAAAGAAAAGAACTTTGGGAGGTTGGAAAGCATTTTATGCTTTTCAAAATATGTGTAGAGAGGCGGAGTTATGGGACTGGAAAACCAATCAAACTCTTTTTGGGCTTCTAGTGATTCTAGTGATTCTCTATGGTTGTGAACTATGGGCCAGCAATACATCCGACATGTAGTGGAGACAAATTGAGAAAATTCAGAAGTGTTTGGTTACAAACAAATTCAAGATTAAAAGTGTAGTTCCTTATGATATCTTGTTAGGTGAAACAGGGACTGCTCCTATTGAAGCAATCGCTATGGTGCGAGTCATAAGGTATTTAAAAAAAATTGAGCAAATGGAAGAGGGTAGATGGCCTAAGGTTGACTTTAATGATAGATTGTGCAAGAGCAAAAAAACTTGGATGCAACAAAATAACTAATGGTTTAATAAATGGGGTATTTGCTTGAATGTATGTCCCATAAACAACAAAGAGATAAAAACTTTTGTTATGGAAAAGTTCCACAAGCGTACTTTGGATAAGGAGCTAGGAAGAAAGAAAAAGTACTATATTAAGTGTTTAATCCCACTCATAGTCATCAACCAAAAGCATACCTAGAGGCCAATATCTCTTGGAGAGCCAAAATTCTTATTGCTCAGTTAAGGACTAATCCTCATCAACTCCGTTGTGCAACGGGGCGCTAAAAAGGGCCACAAGAAGTGTGGGAGGAAAGAGTATGCATTTTTTGTTCTTCCGAAAAAGTGGAAACAAAAAAACATTTCATTTTAAAATGTGAGACCTTCAAAGGTAACATGGAAACTTATGCAAATATGTTGACAGCTAGCTCTTGGGATAATCTATTTAGCGAGGGGTTTGTCGAGAAGCTAGTAACATTTATTTTGAAGCTTCACAGAAAAATGGCCGAATACATCAAGCATATAAAGAAGCAATTTGTTTCATAAGCTGTCTTTAGCCTCGTGAACATTAAAATAATTTTTTTCTTCTTTTTTCTTCTTCTATATAATTAACCCAATTTCATTAATCACAAATATTGATAAAAATGATAAAAATAGATCAAGATGAGCACTCGTATCGACAAATGTTCCTTTTGATAACTAAGAATTCAAGAATTTAGTTATTGAATATACCATCAAATTATATTCCCATGATAAATATTCTCATTTCGAAAGTAAAACCATTTACCAAAATTATTATTTAAAATGCCTCGATAACATTTCAAAATGGTAAAAATGTTTTTTTATTCCATTAAGTTAAGCGTGAAATGGTTTTCATGCGGAAATTTCATTGGAGAAAAAAAAATGTAAATGATATTGTTTATATTTGGGAGGTAATTCTATTCGTTTACTATGTGAAGCTCACAATAAATATGATGATGATGATGATGGTTAACGTCTGCCAAGACCAAATAATGGTCTATCAAACCTAAAGAAACAATATTTATTAATAATTAAATAAATAATGTAAAGAAAAAGCATTCAAATACATAAAACATAGGGCATAATGGAAAAAAATTTATTTGTATGTAGAATAATTACGTTCAGTGAGTATTCCTACGCGTTGGAAATATAATAAAACAAAAAAGGATGAGAAATGTGCATGGATCTCTGAGATGTAAATATTTATACCGTAAATTATGGTCATGTCTTATTATGAAAAAAAATGTTGAGAGTTTTAATATTCATAAATATATTAATTAATTAATATAATATTTGTAGATATGTTAAATAAAAATAAAAATAAATGTCTGAGAATTTTGTAATTTTTTAAAATAGTTTTTTAATTTAATTTTTATTTTATATCATTAAATAATAATTTATTTATTTATTTCTAAAATAAATAAATTGTAATTTAGATAAATAAATCAAATTTTATAATATATAAATTAAAATAAATATAATGTATATAATCATTAAAAAAAATTCAATTTAAAAAGATTATTGATAACTTGATAGACTATATGAAGATGATTTTAAGATATAATTTGAAAAAAAAAAAAAGTTATTAATAAAATTATTAAATTATTTTTAGTATACGAGATAAATATGAATCACATTGGTTGGTTCGAAACGTGTCGACAAAAGTAATATCATGTGATTTACGCTGAAAAATTTCTCATAAACGAGATAAATATGATTAAAATAAACCAATTTTAATATTTCATTTAATAATTATTTAAAAATATTAAATATCATTTTATTTATTTTATATATATATATATATATATGAGATATATTTTTTGTTAAATTAATTTAATTAATATTGTAATTTTTCAATTTAATTGGTTTTGTAATTGTTAAATAAAATAAATAAAAAGTTCAGATAAAATATAAAAATAAAGATTGTTTCAATATGAAAATCAACCATGGTCAACTTTGATCCAACGTCGCATTGTGAAAAAGATTATCTCAATATGAAAATCAAGCATGGCAAAACATGGTCGACCATAGTCAATTATGGTCAATCATGGTTAACCATGCTCAACAATGGTCCAATGTGACAATATGACAAAGATTGTCTCAATATGAAAATCAACCATGGTCCAACGCCGCATTGTGACAAAGATTGTCTCAATAAGTAAATCACTCATGGTCAATTATGGTCAACCATGGTCAACCACGGTTAATACTCATGGTCACATTTTAACGAAGATTGTCTCTTGGTTCAATGTCACATTATGACAACCATGGTCATCCATGGTCAACTATGGTCCAACGCTGCATTATGACAAAGATTGTATCAATATCAAAATCAACCATCGTCAACCATGATCCAACGTCGCACTGTGACAAATATTGTCTCAATATGAAAATTAATCATGGTCAACCATGGTCAATAATCATTGCCACATTGTGACGAAGATTGTCTCTTGGTACGTCGCATTATGACAACCATGGTCATCCATAATCCAACATCGCAATGTGATAAATATTGTCTCAATATGATAATCAACCATGGTCAAGCATGGTCTAATGTTGCATTGTGACAATGATTGTCTCAATTTAAAAATCAATCATGGTCAACAATGGTTCAACGTCGCATTGTGACAAAGATTGTGTCGATATGAAAATCAACCATGGTAAATGATGGTCAACCATATTTATTTTAGGGTTTATAATATTTATCTTAGGGTTTATATACCTTGGGTTTATAATATTAAACCCTTGGGTTTATAATATTAAACCCTTGGGTTTAATATTATTCTCTTGGGTTTATAATCCCTTTGGTTTTTAGTACTAGTCACTTGTGTTTATTAGTCTCTTTGGTTTATAATATCAATCCCTAGCACAACCATCATCAACCGTGGTGATTCATGGTATACCATGCTCCAACGCCATATTGTGACAAAGATTGTCTAAATATGAAAATCAACCATGGTCAAATGTCGCACTGTGACAAAAATTATCTCAATATGAAAATCAACCATGGTCCTACATCACATTGTGACAAAGATTCTCTCAATATGAAAATCAATCATGGTTAACCATGGTCCAACATCGCATTGTGACCAAAATTGTCTCAATATGAAAATCAACCATGGTCAACCATGTTTGTTTTAGGGCTCACAATATTTATCTTAGAGTTTATATACCTTGGGTTTACAATACTAATCCTTTGGGTTTTTTGGTTTCTAGTATTAATCCCTTGCGTTTATTAGTGTCTTGGGTTTATAATATCAATCCCTTGTGTTTATTAATCTAAGGATTCATATTCCTAGGGTATAATATTATTGATAGGGTTTATAATAGTAATCCTAGGGTTTAATATAAATCCCTTGGGTTTATAATATAAATTCATTGGGTTTATAATATTAATCATAGGGTTTATATTCCAAGGGTTTAATATTAAGCCTAGGGTTTACAATATTAATCCCTTGGGTTTGTTAATTTTAGATTTTAATATTCATCCTAAGGTTTAATGTTATTCCCTTGGATTTATAATTCCTTGGGTTTTTAATATTAACTCATTGGGTTTATAATATTAATCTTAAGGTTCATGATATTCATCTTAGTGTTTAATGTTTATTTTAGGATTTATAATACTTATCTTAGGGTTTATATCCCTTGGGTTTATAATATTAATCCCTTGGGTTTAATTATATTCCCTTGGGTTTATAATATCAAGGGTTTACAATATTGGAATGGTACAAAAATGTCTCCAACATCACATTTTGACAAACATTGTCTCAATGTGAAAATGAGTCTAACAATCATTGTCGCAATATTACATTACATTGTAAGTTATTCAATGTCACATTGTTATGTTAAGTTTAATACAAGATTTATAATATTAAGGCATTTTAATATTTAGTTTATCATATTAAAGTTTAATATTGAGTTTATAATTAGTAGTATTAGGGTTTATATTATTAATCTTAGGGCTTAATATTAATACCTTGGGTTTATCAATATCTTGCGTTTTCAATACTAATCCCTTAGGTTTATAACATTAATCCCTTGGGTTTAAAATTATTCCCCTCGATTAAAAATCTATTGAGTTTATAATATTAATCCCTTAATTAGTTCCTTGGATTTATAGTATTAATATCTTGGGTTTATAATATTAATCCTAAGGTTTATAATATTTATATGAGGGTTTATATTCCTAGAGTTTAGTATTAATCCTAGGCTATAATGGTATTCCCTTGGGTTTATAATCTCTCAGGGTTTTAATATTAACCCAATGAGTTTATTAATCTCTTGGGTTTATAATATTAATCCTAGTGTTTCTAATATCATTCATAGGGTTTATAATCTTAGGGTTTAATATTAAACATATCATAATATTAATCTTAGGGTTTAATATTAATACCTTTAGTTTATAATCCCTTGGGTTTATGTCTCAGTATCGTCTCAATATGAAAATCAATCATGGTCAACCATGGTCCAACATCGCATTGTGACAAAGATTATGTTAATATGAAAATTAACCATGGTCAACGATGGTCAACTATGTTTCTTTTAGGGTTTATAATTTTATATTAGGGTATATATACCTTGGGTTTATAATATTAAACCCTTGGGTTTAATATTATTTCCTTGGGTTTTTAGTATTAACCACTGGCGTTTTTTAATCCCTTGGGTTTATTAATCGCTTAAGGTTTAATGTTGTTCCCTTAGGTTTGTTAATCGCTTGGGTTGATAATGTTATTTCTAAGGTTTATAATATTAATCTTAAGGTTTATTGTTTATTATAGGGTTTATAATATTTACCTTAGGGTTTATATCCCTATGGTTTATGATATTAATTCCTTGTGTTTAATATTATTCCCCTAGGTTTATAATCCATTGGGTTTATTAGTCCCTTGTGTTTACGATATCAATCCCTTAGGTTTATTAATCTAAAGGTTCATATTCCTAGGGTATAATATTATTAAAAATATTTATAATATTAATCATATAGTTTAATTTAAATCTCTTCGGTTAATAATCCATTAGGTTTATAATACAAATTCCTTGGATTTATTGATCCCTTGAGTTTGGAATATTAATATCTTGGGTTTTCAATATTGATCCCTCAAGTTTTTAGTATTAATCCCTTGGGTTTATAATTTGTAATATTAATCTCTTGGATTTATAATTTGTAATATTATGGCTTATAATATTAATCTCTTGAATTTTAAATCCATAGGGTTTATAATATTAATCTCTTAGGTTTTAAATTTTTAGGATTTATAATATTAATATCTTGGGTTTATAATATTAATAATTCATTGGTTTTATTAATCTATAGAGTTTGTAATGTTAATCCCTTGGGCTTTTAATATTAATCTCTTTGAGTTTTAATATGTTTGGTTTTTAATATGAATAATCCATTGGGTTTATAGTATCAATCCATTTGGTTTATAATATTTATTCCTTTACGAATAATAATTATAATAATTATTATTTATTAATTATTATTATTATTATTATTTTATTTTTAATCTTAATCTTAATATTTTATTTTTTTTAATCTTAATCTTAATATTAATATTATTTTTAATTGTTAAATATTATTATTAATAATTATATTATTAATATTATTTTTAATTGGTTAAATAATAATAATAATAAATTTATTAATGTTAATATTAATAAATAAATAATAATAAATGTGTTTGATATATGTCTATCAGTGTTTATCAACTATATATATTAAAGTGGTTGTGCTAGTAATAAAGATTAATCAAATTAACCAATTTTAAAATAATTGATTTTTTTTTAATTGCTTAATCAAATTCAAAACTGTAATTACTTAATCAAAATCAAAACTACCTTTTTGACAAAATTATAATTTTGAAAAAAATTCATTGTTAACAATTTGCTTTGTGAAACTCAAAATTTAAATTTTAACAAAAACTACTTAATCAAATCTAAAATTGCAATTTTGACAAAATTTACTTAGACAAGATGAAATCCAAGGATTAAGGGTCTAATGGGACTGAGAAAATGAAATCCCAATGGCTTCCATATATATCACAGGGAACCTTTGACTTTAATCTGAACAAATGTTGGTTGTTGCAAATATATATATACATTATTAAAAAAACTAATTTGTAATCATCTCATTGGTTCATATGCTGAAGTTCTTATTTCCACCTTCATGACATGTATAATGAAATAATCATTTTTTAGCCGTATTCTATGTCATATCCGATATTTGTGCAACTTCCATCACATATGTAGTTAAACATTAGATAATATATTGGTCAAACCTCAACTAATGGAAAGTCAAAAGAAAATCAATTGTTGTAGTCCTGCCATGGAAGGGACTAATAAGAACTCAGAATATGGCATGATGAGTAAAAGAAATATTGTATAAAAACATTATAATAAGAACTCGCGTAAGAAATATTGCAGAAAAATAAAGCAAGAGGAACTCAAATATTTATAGAATTGGGTACTATACCATGAAACTACATTATGAGAAAAAGGATGATTTACTCAACAGTGTTCTGTATTTATGTTTTTTACGAGTATCTTTCACCGAGAGTCATGAACTCGAATATTTATAGAATTGGGCAATATACCATGAAACTACATTATGAGAAAATTGATGATTTACTCAACGGTGAAGTTTCGTATTTATATTTTTTACAGGCATCTTTCACCGAGAGTCATGCCCTCATGTTACCTTTAAATACCATGGTTTACAAAATCCATGGGTTGATACCATGGGAAAATAAATTACGACACCATGGGTAAATATAATTGTTGAGAAACCTAGGGGGAAACTAGATTAGGTGATCTCTCTTACTTTGATAATTGTTTGTGATGTAATTTTAATTAACTTATTAGCTTCTTCTTATTCTTAGTTATTATCAGTATTCTCTTTATCAAACAACTACCAAACTATAAAGAACAATAAGAAAAGAGGACACAAGATATAGGCGATAAATAAAGGCCAAAACCTCTTCAACTGAGAGGAAAACCCATAAGAATTTTTCTCTTATTATAGAATTTCAATTGATGAATTCCAAGACCTATGACCCTTGACCAAGACCCCTCCAAGACCAAGTAAAATATTTCTTTTTTAATGAGTGTTCCTTCTAGCAATTTTGAACCCAACAACGTCTGCAATTTCAATCCCAACATATTCTTCTGCAACTTCGACCTCCTAGTAGATTCTTCTGCAACTTCGACCTCCCAGTAGTTTCTTCTGGAACTTCGACCCAACAGTTTCCTCTTGAAATTCGGCCCAACAGTTTCTTTTGGAACTTCAACCTAGTATTTTTTGTTCACTTCAACTTGCCCAACAACTATAGAAACCCCAACTCAAGAGGTAGATAGAGAGGCCCAAAACTTCAATCTTGCTCTTCTTCTTCTTTTTCATCCTTTTTCATCTTCTTTCTTGAAGAGATCTAACTTGCTTGAGTGTATGTCCAAATGAGTTTGAATTCCTTCTTATACATAGGCTTTTGATGGGTAAGAATTTCTATGTTTAGGTCGACTTATCCCTTCATGTATGTTGACTTGTTGCTACTTGTTTGACAAGGTATTAGAGGGTCTTTGACTCTATTTTTGACTCAAAACAATTTTCTTTACAATATATAATATGCCCAATAAGGTATTTCATACATGACAATGACTCAATTGACTTGTAGACTCAACAACAAGCCCTAGAAGCACTCAATGGGTGCTTAACCTAAAAAAAAACCCGTGAGCATGAAACCCATGCCTCAAGAATAACAATAATAAATTATTTTCTCATTACATCAAATACATAAAATCATGATTACATATGTCATTATGAATACCAAACATAGTTACATGTTTTAACACTCCCACTTAACTAGGGAGGTATTCATAATCCATACAAGTTACTTGTACATTCTCAATCTGAAGAATTCTCATAAGAGGGGTCGGATTGGTAAGCCATCTATTTGCATCGTACTGTTGAAAATGTAGCAAGAAAATCCTAATTTAATTTTCCCTTGAATTAAATGAGGAGAAAATCGAAATTCCACATCACAAGGCAACTTGAATGAGTTAACTAAGTTAATATCACTCAATTATCTTAGTTAATTCGAGTTAAGGGCTTAACTTGAGTTGTGTACAGTGTTTCCTAAATTTTAGGATCATAGGTTGAGTTAATTTCAGTTGTAACAATTTATTTCAGTTAAATTGAGCTAAGGTCAGTTAAACTAGTTCCAACTATTGGAGGAACTAGTGGGAGGTCTAGCAGTGGGGTGTATCTTCAATGTTTAAGTTGTTAACTAATCAATCAGCCTAAATTAACTCATGCATGCATGAAATTCAAGTTACCTGGTTGAGATTGGAGTTGAAGGGAAGTGTACTATCAGTTTTATAATTTTACAAGTTGTACAGGGGTTGGATTCAATCAAAGGAAGGCCTAAAGGAATTGTGCAATTCTCAATGAGTAATTTCCCTAATTAATAAGGGCTAATTCATCATCAAACAACACAAGCAAATAGTGGGAAGGCTTGAAATTGGCTAAGTGTTGGCCAAAGTCAGTTAGTCAGGCAGAGGATAGAAGATACTTGTGCAAATTGTGTTCAAGCTTAAGCAAGTATATTGTATTCATCCATATTCTTTTGATTAATGCAATACATATAGGAAGGGATTTTGAGTGGTTGCTTTCCCCTAAATAAATCTCTGTGTATGTGTGTTAATCATGCTACATGTTTTTTATATGTGTTATTGATCGTGAATTTTCTTCCGCGGATAAGTAGAGTAGATTTGAGTCTTATGTTTTAGTAAATTACATGATAATTTTTTAATCTACATTAAAATTCTACATGGTATAAGAGCATGATTCACTGTACAGAAGAGAATTTGAAGTTGTATTTGCAAGAGGAACAAGTTTGCAGGATCTATTCTTCAGAGCTAGCATGATGGTGTTCTATGGTCTAAGGCTTGAGTATGCCCTCGAGGTAAATTCGAATTATATTGTTTGTAAGGACTGCATGGAGGCAGTCCTGGAAGATAATGGGTTGAAGGAATTCATTGATAATGATATCTTGAGACTGTTAGAATCTGATGATCAAAATCTAGCAGATTGGAAGAAGAGTGTAGCCAAGGCGAGGAGGATCATATAGGAGGGAGTATGATACCATATTGTCTTTAATATCCATGAGAAAGAAACTTTGTATGCAATGTGGCAAGCATTGACAGATTTGTTCTAGACCAATAGTGATCACAAGAAGCTGGTACTCAAGGACAAGCTTCAGAATATCAAGATGCAGAAAGGCAACACAATACCACAATTGTACACAAAAATATCGTCACCATGATTATTTGCAGTCAGTATGGGTCTATCATCACTTGTACTGTCCTCCTAAGCAAGTCTAGGACCTCAACTCTTCAAATCAAGCTTTGGAAGTGGGAGAAAGACATTAAAAATCAATGTAACTCTGGTTCCGCACTTTCTCTCGTGGTCACCTGCGGTCCCGCACCTTCTGTGTACAAAAGCTGCGTACCTACCCACTCTGTTCCTAACAGTGCAGGTGCAGACCCCTGTGAAAGTCAAAAGGCACAATTTTTATCTTAAAAAACTCACTTTGGGTTAATTCTAGAGTTTTCTAGAAGGAATTTTGACGTGGATTGTTCGCTCTGAGGTGGTTCATGCATCCCAAAAGAGAAGGAACTAATCCCTTGACTAAAGGAGCTATCCCTTTGAAGGAGGGCTTTATCCCTTTGAAGGAGGACCTAGTAACTTCCCTCCATTGCACTATAAATACAGGCATTGGGGTGAGGACTAGGGAGGTTGGAAGCTGAACATTTTGAGGGTAAATGCTGGTGAAATTAAGACTCTTTGGTTGAGCTTGAGAGTAAATATCACATACCTCTTGGTTCCATTGGAGAGTGAGTGAAACTTGTCAAAATAGAGGAGACATCTTGTTGGACCCTGGGAGGAGCTTGTACAACGTCAAGGCAAAGGTTGTAAAGTTCTTCTTCTTTTGAATTAATACAATCAAACTCATTTTTCTCAACAAGTATCTTATGTTATTTGTTTCATGGACTCCTTGACTTTCATGTTGAATATGTTTTATGCAATTGGTTTTTCGGGTGCTATTTAATTTGTTTGCCTTTTTTGTGTTTGCAGATTCGCGAAGAGGAGCTCATTTGGATCAAAAGAGCGAGGACATCCACAAGCTTGCGTTGGACCAAAGGTAGGCCCTAAAAACCTTTGTTTTCTATTGTTTATTGAAGCATATTTAGAGAAAGATAATGTCTGGTTGGTTTGCTTGTCGTTAGGTCTTCTCTAGATTCTAGGAAGGTCTATCTTGTCCGCAAGATCGACTCATTCCGCGCGACAAAATGGCAACTCCGCTGGGGACTTGATTGTTTTCTTTGTCTATACTTTGACCTGAGAAACTGTATTTTATGTTTCTGTTTTTGACTTGATGATTGTGGGATTGGGTGAATTTAGTTAATTTTGAGTTAGTTTTCATTTTTCATAGTTTTGAGAGAGGTACGCACCCTCTGAGTTAAGCACAGTGCGTACTTGTACGCACCTTTGCTTTGTGCACAGAGCGTAGACGCACCTGTGTAAACAGGTTGCCTGCGTACCCTGTCAAAAATTTGAAAAATTTTAAATTTTCCTCTTTTTTATCAGTTTAGAATTTGTTTATAGGTTTTAGCCATTGCCCAGACCTACTTGTTCCCTATCAAAAACTTTCCTTGGTTTAATTTCATTAGCATTAGGGTTTTAGGTGGAATTCCTAGGAATTTTGCTTGTTGGGTTTGTTTTTCGTTTTGGTTGTGTAGTGGCTCTGAGCTTAGAAGCCCTAGGGACCTCAGATTACTTTGGTGTCTACTAGTCTTCTTGTGAGTCTGACCATTTATGAAATCTCCCCTTGTTGAGGAATTCGCTTTGAGTTTTCTCATTTCAAAATTTCGAAAAGCTTATAGTTGAAAGTTTGGAATTTTCATTTAAATAAAAAAAAATGAAAGATTGGTTGTTTTTTGACTAATTGTGATTCTGCATAAATTAGTCCTTAGCTCACATTTAGCTAAGTAAAACATCCTCAAAAAGACTTTTAGTAGGCGTTGACTTCAAGTAGCTTTTTACAGTTTGTAGCTCTCAAAGTTAGTCATTTTCATTAGTTTTGAGTGTCTTATTTACAAAATATAAAAAACAAAATCTCTTTTGGAAAAGTTTGTCTTTTGTAGTGATTGAGTGCTTTGAAAAGAAAAGGGAAATTTGTGTGAAATAGCTAGTTGTCTTGTTTTGAGTGCTTTGGAAAGGAAAAGCTCTTCTTTTAATTTGTTTAATTGAGAAAGATTTGTGTTTACAAAGTATTTGCATTCTCAAACTCTTTCTTAGTTTAGAAGTTCATCGAAGAGAAAAGATTGTTTAAATCATCTTAGGTGCATCTTTTTAGTGATTTCGAGTCGAGTCTTTACACCATGAGTTTCATCTCCGCCACCTCTTGACTTAAACAACAACCACTAAAATTAACGCTTAAAGTAAAATTCACCTAGTAACATTTTATTTCTAGGGCTCTGATACACCAACTTAGCTTAGGCTAGTGTCTTGGAGTAGGAGAGTAATTAACTCTCCAAGACAGTAAAAACAAACAAGTAGTTGTATCTTGTGGTAGGAAGAAATCCAATTGTTGCATTTATGCTCTGGGAAAGCTCCTCTTAAAGGAGAAGCACGAGATCGTGTCTGAACCAGTGTGGGAATCAATCCTTCCTCATTGGGAACGACGCCAGATATTCACGTATTAAAAATGGTAAACCTCGAATTAACCATTGTCGAGGAGCCTGGGGTCACTTGTTGGTAAACCTTGGATTATGTCAAGGAGCCTTCAAGGGGATTGAGCTTGCTACTCTGCCCTTGCGTGCGTATCGGATCGTAGACTGTTCCCCCAGGTGTATTTGTCTCAGTTGGTAACCTTAGTGGCCATATTCTTTAGGACTCTTCCTAAGGTGACAGTGGTGGGAAGATCCCACTGTACCTGGAGCAGACGTCAGCTAGACTCACTTGGATTTTCTGGGGGGTTCACTTCACTCGAGACGGTTAAGTGGAGGAACTTGGTCCAGTCTATTCATTAAGCAGGTTGCCGGGGTAACTGTTCCAACCGCCATTTCTGTACTGAATTCTGCGACGTTGGATTTCATCACCAACTAGTGTTTTCAGTCCGGAAAGTTACTGTTTGTGTGTGTTTGATCTCTAGATTCTTTAGGCGTGTGATTCAAATTTGTTTGGTTCTTTAGAGGCTTTAGGTGTTTTTCATTGAGATTTTACTTTGTTTGCGTGTGAAGTAGTTAAAAGTTTTTAACTGTGGCTGAATTACCAAGACAATCCCGTAGACTTCGGGACCAGTCTCCTGAGTTTGTAACCGTGGCTGATTTACTGAGGAAGTCCCGTAGACTTCGGGGCCAACCTCCTGAAGAAGTCCCGAGCCATCTTGAAGGCTTGAAAGTCCTCGTAACTCCTAGTGGCAGTAAAGTTGGTTCACCTGAAGAAGGAGAGTCTTCATTAGTTGTACATCCTGATTACCAAACTCTAGAAACAGGTTATAATCCTGAATCTATTTCGGTTTCCGAACTTGCTGGTAGCTTTTCATCTACTAGTGATATAAGTGAAGAACCTGATATATCTGAACCTGTTACTCCAACATCGGGGTTTGTCTCTCCAACTTCTAGTGGTCCTAATTCACCTAGGGTAGAAAGAGCAATCACCGAAAATCTTCCTTCTGGTTTGATAGCTATTGAAGAACTTGCTCCGGAAGAAGAAGTAGGCATCCCTATCCCTGAAAATCAACCTGTTATTGATCTAAGGGAGCGTGAATCAATTTTTTTTTACAGTACACCTAGAAGTACTACTTGGTATCTTTCTTTGACTAATTATTTGGAAAACCCAGTGTTAAGTTTTTCACCACCTCATGCTCCTTATCATCCTAGAGGTTTTTATACTCCCGTAAATATGTCAGGTTAGTCGTTCATGTTTACTCAATTGCCTGAATCTTTTTTGTACGACGGTCCTTCTATTCCCTCTGGGCATTAGTCACTTTCTGGTACTTTTTCGGGAGCATCTCCTCAACCCATTGAACAAGGGTTATTCACTGGAAGCAATGGTGCAAAGTCGTTGAGCGTAGAAGACATTCTTATGATGTCAGGTTCTATTCCCAATTCTCAACCTCAAGGTGGCCAGTTATCGCCTGGGGGGCAGCCTCAATTAACGCCTGGGGGGCAACCTCAAGGTACACAATTTGCATCTGGGGGTCAACCTCAAGGACAATACGTACCTACAGTACAATACGTTCCTCAAGGTCAACCCCAGACTCAATATGTACTCCAAGGTCAACCCCAGTATCAATTTATACCTCAAGGTCAACCCCAGTATCAATACGTGCCTCAGGGATATCTACCCCAAGGTCAGTACTCGAACCAAGGTTTCCAACCACCCCAAGGTCAATCTTATGTTCAAGGAACGAGAAATGTACCTTTCAACTATCAAACCTACCCTCAACCCGGTTATGGTCCTCAATATTCTCAACCTGTTATGGGTCAATACCCCGGAACGAACATAGTGTGGGATCCATCGCAAACTCAACAGGTGTTGCAGCCAGGTGTACAGTTGTCATCTCAAACTGGACAACCCTTAGTTTCTAGTTCACCCCAGCAACCAGTCCAGTCTAACATTCAAACTTTTGTACCTTCGGTAGTTTCACAGTCTGGGCCTACTGCGCCTCGTACTCCATCTCAAACGACTGCTGCAACTGCTGCAACATCTATTCAATCTACCCCACCTACTCCTGGAGTATCGACAGCTCTGGTTTCTACTGTTTCTCTATCTACTCCTCAGACATCTTTACCACCGTCTGGATCCACCATTCAAACTACAGTTCAGATGCCTGCAGGACAACCTGGTTTAAGTACGGTTGTCACCAGTCAACCTCAATTCACCTATCAACCGTACCAGGGACAGTACCAATTCGGTCCTACTGTCCAACAGCCAGTTTATCAGTATCAACCGTATCCTGGGTACACTTATCAACAACCTCAACAACCCCAGTACGGTCCGGTTAATCTTGGTTTTCCGGGAGGATACAATATCTCGAACGCGATTCCTGTTCCTAGTTATCCTGGATATCCTCCTCCTGGGGCTGGTCTCATGACCCAGAGTTTTAGGGATCCTAATCGGTAGTTACCATTTATCGCAACTTTGGACTTACCAGACTTGTCGCGCCTAACGAACGATCCGATTAATTATCTTCCGTTTTGGCCGCCAATGTCGAATAAGTTTCCCAATGACATTCCCAAGTTTGAAGGTAAATCTGGAGAGGACCCGTCGAACCATGTGATGACTTACCACCTCTGGTGTGCGTCTAACTCCATCACAGATGATTCGATCCATCTTAGACTTTTCCAGCGCACTCTAATTGGTCTCACGGCCAAGTGGTACATTGAGTTACCGCGAGGCACTTTTTATAATTTTAGTCAGTTAGCTACCTTGTTTTTAACTCATTTCCAGTTGCCAATCCGATATGACAATGGCAAGGAATTGTTAACTTCGCTAAAACAATCGACATCCACGTATATTTCAGATCATATTCATGAGTGGAGACGTCGACGACGTTTAGTGAAGGTATTCATTCCAGATCAAATCTTGGCTGAGTGGTTTGTAAAATCTTTGTTGCCAAGGATCACTGAAGATGTTGCTAAAGCCAGAGTTGTTACTGAGGAGCAAGTGATTGCTCAAGCATAGTACCTTGACTTGGTCTATACTCAGTCAGGTACGTTACACGAAAAGATCCCCGATCTTCCCAAGTCAAATCAAATCACTGTAGCTCCTTCGGGATCTCATGCCGCTGACGGTATGATTGGTACAGTTAACACTAAAAGTAAGAAGAAGTCTTCCAAGAATTCTTCTCCTATCATAACCTTTCCTGATTCCCCGACAGGAGATTCTTCTGCAGAGGTTTCTGTCGATATTCACGTTGTGGAATCATCTACAGCTAAATCAAAATCGGTGGGAAGAAGAAAGGAAAGAAGAATAAAACGGACAAAAGTTCAAAGGAGAAACCTGAAAAGGCGGAATCCAATGATGAAAAGCGCAAACCTCATTATCTGTGTCTCATTTGTGATGAAGAACATTTCACAAGAGACTGCCCTCATCGAGCAGAGGTTGCGAAAATCGTCAAAGGTTCCCAAACTCCTGCTGTTTTGAAGGATCCATTTCCAAATCAAGATAACAAGATGATAGGTTCTTCCTCTGGTGCCCATGAAGAACCCATATTGATGATGTCCCATGTAAGGATTGCGACTCGATCACAAGATTATGGCAGTAAAAGTCCTGCTGATGGCAAAGAAGCAGAATCTTCTCATTCTAATCCATCAACCTCAGCTCCCGGTTCCGATCCACTACAGATCGAGAAACCTAATCTAGACTTAGTAATCAAACCGCCCACCAAGGGTGTACTTCGAAGGTCAGCTTTCAATCCACATGCGAGAGCGGCTCAGAATTATAACATTGTTGAGGATTTAGCTGTTTCACCCTCAGCAATGTCGGCTTTGGAAGTGCTGCAATCATGCCCAGCACAACGTAAATTACTTTTGTCGACTATAGGAGCTGTTGATGTTCAGGAACCGAACCTAATAATCTTTGATCTAGAAAATAGTACACCGCGTTTGCCTCATCAAATGGCTTTCCAGATTCCAGTGATAGTAAAAAACAGGCCTATTCATCGGACTGTAATTGATGAGGGAGCCTCAACATGTATTATGTCGATACAGTGTTGGAGATCGCTTGGTTCTCCTTCACTAAATCAATCCCCGACAATTCTTAAGGCCTTTGATGGTCGTGGGTTTCATCCTTTTGGCATTCTACAGGATTTGCCTATAGGGGTTGAAGGAAAAACCGTTAGTCTAGATGTGGAAGTGGTTGATGCACCTCTAGACTACAACCTTCTCTTAGGTCGAAGTTGGTCTTACGCAATGACAGCGGTCATTTCATAATGGAAAGATCGTAACGATAGACCAACTGGCTTACTTTTCATCCGACCCAGCCTCTTCGGAGAGTATTCAGCACGTCGGTAAAACGACTATCCCATATAAGGATGTTGGAGTAGGATTAGTTAAAGATGTCGGTTTACTGGGAACTTTTCCTTTTCCTCCAATCAACGCATCATCTTCATTTGGTACTATTCATATGATTACATCAGACACTATTTTTTATGACGATCCTTGGATCGTTCCTTCTGAATCTGAAATAGACTTATTTGGTAATTCCATGCCTTTGAGTCCATATGAAGCTGTGCAGTCTTTTGCCGACCCGTGTTCGACCAAAAAAAACTTAATGAATGTGGTCAGTGAGGAATCACTTTTCACATCAACCTCGGATTTAACTACGTTTTCTGAACTTGTTCACTCTGATGAGCAAATTCGCGAAATCCTATGTGTAGATGATTTACCATGGGAAGATCTCCATCACAGATCTTCGTTTTTACCTGAGGATGATCGTTTTGAAAATAATTTCTCATCAATCTTTACGACCGAATATGTCAAGGAACCTCAGAATCCAATGAAACATCTCGATTCAGAGTTAAATTTGGGAAACATCTCTCGAACTATTCCCATTGACATTTCGGTTAAGCTCGGAATTGTTGAGAACATTCATATAGGTGCCTCGTGTATAGATGACGAAATTCAATTATATAAGGCCCTATTTCAAGAATTCCGCGACGTGTTTGCCTGGTCCTATGAGGAAATGCCAGGAATTGATCCCACAATTGTTGTTCATGAGATCAAGACTTACCCGGACGCTAAACCCGTCCGGCAACGTTTGCGTCAGATTCACCCACGAAAAGTTGTTGCAATTAAAGCAGAAGTTGAAAAACTGTTGAAAGCAGGTTTCATTTATCCGATCCCGCTAACGGATTGGGTATCGAATATTGTTCCAGTTAACAAAAAATAGGGTACAATAAGAATATGCATCGATTATAGGGACATTAATCGAGCCTGTCCAAAGGAAAATTACCCAACTCCCTATATCGATCAAATCATTGATGATTGTGCCGGCAACGAAATATTCTCCTTTATGGACGGTTTTTCCGGATACAATCAAATCAACATTCTACCTGTTGATCAACCAAAAACGGCTTTTATTTGTCCATGGGGGACATTTGCTTATTGCAAATTACCTTTTGGGCTTAAGAATGCCGGAGCAACTTTTCAGAAGGCGATGTCTTATGCGTTTCATGACATCAAGCACATTGTGCAACCCTATCTCGATGACTTGCCTGCTCATTCACTACATCGAGTTGATCACCTCGTCCACTTACGAGCAATCTTTATGAGGTGTAGGCATTATCGTATTCGGTTGAACCCACAAAAATGTGTCTTCTGTATAGAAACGGGTCGATTGCTGGGATTTGTAGTTTCGAAAGCCGGCATTCGCGTTGATCCCTCGAAGGTCGAAGCTATTATCAATTTGCCTCCTCCTTCGAGTCTTCGCCAACTCCAAATTTTGTAGGGGAAAGCAAACTTTTTACGACGATTCATTCCTAACTACGCCGAGGTTACAAAGGGTTTTACACGGTTGTTGAAACAAAATACTCAATTTTCTTAGGATGAGCTAGCTCAGAAATGATTTGATGCACTTAAACACGCGTTAACCCATGCACCGTTGTTGCATCCTCCCAACTACAACCAGGATTACTTTTTGTATCTCGCCGCCTCCCATTCCACCATTGGAATGGTCTTAGTTCAGGAAGATGAATTCGAAACGGAACATGTGATATATTACCTTAGTCGCACGTTAAATCCAACTGAGCTAAAATACTCACATGTGGAGAAATTGGCATTGGCAGTCATTCAAGTTGTCCAACGTTTTCGTCACTACATTTTACTACGTAAAACTACGGTCATTTCAGATTGCAGCCCTATGATCTACATTTTGACCAAACAATTGCTAGGGGGCAAGTACTCTAAATGGATCGTTATCCTGCAAGAGTTAGACTTTGAGTTTGAGAAATCTAAGTCTAAGAAATCTTTAGTTTTTGCAGCGTTAATGTGTGACTTCCCGCGTGCTGGCACAAAAACTGTGGCAGAGGAGCCCATTGCGGACGAATCTTTGTTTCTAATCAGCACTTTAGATCCGTGGTATGGGGATATCATCGTCTATCTCCAGACCCAATCCTTTCGGCCAGAAATTTCAAGGTCGGAACGTCGGAAAATTCGCTTCCAGTCCCAACAATTCAAAATTATTCGAGATACTGTTTATCGCCATGGGGCGGACTCTATTTTTCGACGTTGCTTAACTCATGAAGAGGCTAAGAGAGTTCTAAATGACTGTCACTTTGGAGCATGTGGCGGTCATATGTCTGGGTATGCCACAGCCCAAAAGATATTGCGCGCTGGCTATTTCTGGCCATCCTTGTTTAAAGATTGTATTACGGCGGTCCGAAAATGCCACAACTGCCATATTTTTTATCGTAATATGCGTGCTCCACCTGCTCCTCTCCACCCTATAATTGTCGTTGGTCCTTTTGCAAAATGGGGTATCGATTTTATTACATGTAACCCTCACTTGGCCGAGGGGCATGCGTATATCATCCCTGCGGTAGATTATTTTACTAAGTGGGCCGAGGCGATGCCTACATTCGAGGCAGACGGCAAGACAACTGCAATTTTCATGTTCAATCATATAATTGCTAGGTTTGGTGTCCCACAAGCGATAATCACTGATCATGTGCTTCATTTTCGAAACGTTATGATGACCGAACTTACAGGCCAGCTTGGTTTACGTCACGATAGTTCAACCCCTTATTATCCACAAGCAAATGGTATGGTTGAATCCATCAACAAAGTTTTAGTTATCATGATTCGACAAATCATTGGGATTCATCGGTCGAATTGGCACAACATGCTATTTTCAGCGCTTTGGGCGTACCGAACTTCAGTAAAAACATCAACAGGGTTCACTCCTTTCCAACTAGTCTATGGTTTGGAAGCTGTGTTACCCATTGAGTGCGAAATCCCGTCACTGCAAATGGCCATCGAGTTACTTTCAGCTACTTCCGAAGAGGAAAAGCGTTTGTTATACTTAGCTCAATTAGATGAGAATCGACGTGATGTTGCATTGGCAATCGAGACTCACGCAAAACGTATGAAAGCTCAGTATGATCAGAATGTGACCCCTCGAAATTTTTCGGAAGGAGACCTAGTGTTATTGTATGATCAAGCTAATGATAAATTAGGCGTTGGGAAATTCGTTCCTATGTGGCATGGTCCCTATATTGTTAAGCGAAAGCTAGCAAAAGGGGCCTATGAGTTGGTAGACTTTGATGGGGACTCTTTGGGTAAACCCAGAAATGGCCTTTACTTGAAGAGGTATTATGCTTAAAAGAATGGGGTATGGAGATTTTTAGTTAGGATAGTTTTTTCTTTCTAGCTGGTGTGTTTTAGTTTAAAAACAAAAGTGTGCTTAGCTTAGAGAGTGTTTTTTTCGTCATTATTCCTACTTATCTTGGTTTTACTCTTGATATTGCAGATGTCGATGCCTCTCCAAACATACATTGGATTTGCTGATGGTGCTTGTCGTAATACACGGAACATCTCTTCCGCAGCTTGGGTTATCTATTCGCCCTCTGACGAGTTAGTTTCTATGCATGGGGTAAGTCTCGGTCAAACAACAAACAACATTGCGGATTATAGTGCAGTGATTGAGTTATTATCTGAATCTATTTCATTTGGGATTCGGAGTTTGATAGTGAGGTTGGATTCTGAACTCGTTGTATTACAGCTTTATAGAGTGTATGCCATTAGAAATCCAGTGTTATTAAGATTATTTTTGAGAGTGCGTCTCTTGGAACGTGAGTTTGATTACATTGAATATCAGCATATTCCAAGGTCTTCAAATACATTAGTAGATGCAATTGCTTCTCGAATGTTAAATATAAATTTGCAATAATCATACATGTAAATTTAAAACCATTCCATAATATGATTTACAAGATAAGCCAGTAATAGTGATATATATATATAGGAGTGTGTCAAAAAATACATCGTCTTCGATCATAGGTTGAAAAACACCTTATGATCGGCAAAAATGATAAGTACAAAAAACAAAATGTCACATGTGCCCACAAAAGGCGATCATCCTATCACTGGTGATGATCTCTATAAGAAACCACTGCCCGAGCCACCTTGCAAAGGAACCTCCTAAAAGGTCCCGGGACTCCAATCACATAGCGCTGAAGTCGACGAGGAATGTCGTCGATAGTGGTCTCAGGAATATGTCTTGTCAAGCGCTCAAGATGACTCTCCAACTCGGCCAAAACCTCTGCTGATTCGTCCTGTGGGGCTGGCGCGGGTGCAACTGGTTGCCTCCTCTCGAAAGGCCGGAGAGCGGCTGGTCGTTGTGGACCCACATCTACATTTGAAATTTTTACTATCAGTTCTGAGACGATAAAAAATAAAAAATAAAAAATTTAGGAAAAGTTGAAAAGGATTTTACCTGACTCGTCCCACTGCTCTCCTGGTGGAAGAGCCATGTCTGGGTCACCACGGAAATCTATCCCAGCGTAAGGGAAATCCTGAATGGAAAAGACCTGGTTTTCCAACCATTGGAAATACTCATGTTTGAACCGAGCAACCTCTATCCTCTCGTCCAGGTGACGGGCCATGACTGCGACCCGTCGCATCAGTTTGGGCTCTCGAGGAAGCCCAACTCCAACTGTAAGGTGTTGTGGGATCAGCATAGGAACCCTCTCTAGGCCAAAAGTCATGACCAAAGCCCCATAAGCAAAGGTCTTTAGTCGTCCTCTCTTGGCCCTGGTTAGTTGGCCTTTCACATTGGCCAGCACAGCATTGCACCAGTTGAAGATGGTGCCTTGAAAGCAATCAACTGCCATACGCATCTGGGATCCGGTGGCAACATGTAATGCGGCACCTCTGCAAAGTCTGGTGACAGTAAACGTAATCACCATGAGCTCAGGACGGGATATGGTCTTTATGTCTATCCCTTTGTCTTTAGCCTGGCTGTTGCAGTACTCTAGCCGGAGGCTATCGACAGACTGGCCACCTGGCCTAGTCCCGAATAGAGTCAAGTCCTAGCCTCTCTTAGGCAAACCAGTCAAGAAATAAATGTCCTTCGGCTCGATTTTGAGCCGGTGCCCGCCAATGAAAAAGCACTGGTCTTGTACGCTCCATCTATCAACTAGCCACTGTAAGAAATCTACCTGAGCCCTCATGCCAGGAATGGTCCAGAATTTGTACAGTCTGCATGCCCTCAAAGCATCAAGTGAAGGCTGTTGATTCCATGCGGCGGTATCCACGTCCTCATGCTCCCGTTCACGCCAATCTAGCAAGATATATTCTCTGCATCAAATATAAAGATTAATTAGATTGCTAGAAAACATTTTGATTGGTCCATTTTTGAAAAATTTTAGGTTCAAAACCCTTGCTGCAGGGTACGCACCCTCCATGTTAGACACAGTGCGTGGGTCCGCACTTTGTCTACACGGAAGGTGCGGACCCCGAGCTTTTTCCCAATGGAGAAAAAGTCGGGGTCCGCGGGTCCGCAATGGTAAACCTGCGGACCCCCGCGCGCGGGTTTTGCGCCTAAAAACCCTCCCAAAAAATAAAATGAGGGGCTAAATCAAAAAAATAAATGGTTGAAAATGAAGAGTAGGATGATGTGGATTACCTGGAGAAGACGGCGCTCGATTCCGACGGTTGGATTTTCCACAATCTTCACGGGAATTTTTCTAAGCAAAAGCACTATTTTCTCACCCAAACTCGAACGGTAAAAATGAATTGACAAAGGCCCTTTTTATAAGTTTTTTGAGTAAATAAATCGCAAATTTGTTTATGTTTCACTTTGAAAAGGTATTTTGCAACTATTTTATCCATTTCAAACAGGTATGAGTAATGTTTGTGTCTTTGTGTAGAATAAAGGATTATTCAGGCGAAATCTATCATTTTCAACGAAAAAACAAGTAGAGTCATCTTTAAGCCCTTTTCTGACTCCTAAAACATGAAAAGATTGCCGAGCGTTTCTTTTACACTCGTTAAAACGGAATTAAAAGACGGTCTACTTACAGCTCTTTTCCGACCATAAAAAACCATGAAAAGATTGCCGGATTTTTGTCGTTTCAAATTCGATATTGGTTATAAAACGACGTGTCGTTGATCGCTTTTTTACTTTTTCGGGTCAGTGACACTAATAACGAAAAGTACTCCTTGGTCGTAAAAGATCAAGCGGTTCTCTCAAGTATTATTTTATACTTTTTCGGGCTTGGGAGACACAAATTTACGAAAAAGGTCAATCTTGGAGTCTTCTTAAGTTTTTTTTCAGACTCTCTAAAAATGAAAAACGCCGAGTTTCTCCTATACTGGACTCGTTAAAATTTCACAGTAAAGGACCTGTTCAATTACAAACAGGAACGAACCACTCCTTCTTAGGGTTCGAATTTAAACTAAGTTGGACTCATCCGAAGGATGAGCTTATAATCAAGAAAATGTTATCCTCCTCAAGCTTGTCAAAAATAAAGAGGTACTTGCCAGAAATGGTGGGGGAAAAGAGAGGAAAATGAGTCTGTTTGCCATACTTTGTAACCTCTCTTGAACATGACACTTTTATTCACCTGGGTTGGGAAATCCTTTGCCTAACAATTGATCAAACCACATTGAAAGTCTTCAGCCGGTTTCTGGGTATTAACTTTGGGTCAATTGTCACCAAGCCATCTGTCATGTCGTTATGTGTTCAAGAGGTCACTGCCAATAAGCCATTCATCTGCAAAATATCTGTCATCCATCTTGACCATCCCTGAGTCAATCCTTGCAACTAAATTCCTTCAACTTGATCTATGATTTCATGTTGTGGGCTTGCCTACGACGGATTGCTTTCTATCGACATCAGCTCATTATCTAGAAAGATGATCTAGAAATCGTCAGTACCTTGAGATCTACATGCCTCAATGGCAGGTTTCTCGCCTTTGACGACAGTTTACATCATTGACTTTTGATCGAAGGATTCCGTGATATGTTCGACATCAACACATTTACTCACATCTCATGGATTGTACTGGGTACTTTGAGAGCCATTGACATCACTGGTGGTTTCTCTCACACTTGTTAACAGTTTACATCATTGACTGGTAATCAAGTGGTTTCTACGATGTTCGACATCAACACATTTATTCGCATGGATAGAATCGTACTATTTCGGGAAGTAGAAATGAAGACCCTGGATCTAGTTTCCACCATCTAGGCTGCGAGGAATTTTGTATTCATTATGTTGTGGACTATTCATAAAAGATGGTTGCGTCCATACTGTGTTCACACGAGTCTATACTTATGATGTTTTACAAGATCATTCCTATATCAGAGCAGTAGATAGGTTTCTAGTTAGTTTTGATCTAAGTATGGGAATGCCTACCTCAGCGATGATATGATCTCATATATATATCTTGCATTGAATGTTTTTACAGGTTCCGACCGGGCTCTCCACAAGATAATCCTCGAAATGATAAAGTACTTCACTCTTCCTATATGATAAATGAAATCCTCATCTACTACAGACTTCGCACTTTAGGGGGCAATCTGTTACACAAAAATATCGTCACCATGATTATTTGCAGTCAGTATGGGTCTATCATCACTTGTACTGTCCTCCTAAGCAAGTCTAGGACCTCAGCTCTTCAAATCAAGCTTTGGAAGTGGGAGAAAGACATTAAAAATCAATGTAACTCTGGTTCCGCACTTTCTCTCGTGGTCACCTGCGGTCCCACACCTTCTGTGTACAAAAGCTGCATACCTACCCGCTCTGTTCCTAACGGTGCAGGTGCGGACCCCTGTGAAAGTAAAAAGGCACAATTTTTATCTTAAAAAACTCACTTTGGGTTAATTCTAGAGTTTTCTAGAAGGAATTTTGACGTGGATTGTTCGCTCTGAGGTGGTTCATGCATCCCAAAAGAGAAGGAACTAATCCCTTGACTAAAGGAGCTATCCCTTTGAAGGAGGGCTTTATCCCTTTGAAGGAGGACCTAGTAACTTCCCTCCATTGCACTATAAATACAGGCATTGGGGTGAGGACTAGGGAGGTTGGAAGCCGAACATTTTGAGGGTAAATGCTGGTGAAATTAAGACTCTTTGGTTGAGCTTGAGAGGAAAGATCACATACCTCTTGGTTCCATTGAAGAGTGAGTGAAACTTGTCAAAGTAGAGGAGACATCTTGTTGGACCCTGGGAGGAGCTTGTACAGCGTCAAGGCAAAGGTTGTAAAGTTCTTCTTCTTTTGAATTAATACAATCAAACTCATTTTTCTCAATAAGTATCTTATGTTATTTGTTTCATGGACTCCTTGACTTTCATGTTGAATATGTTTTATGCAATTGGTTTTTCAGGTGCTATTTAATTTGTTTGCCTTGTTTGTGTTTGCAGATTCGCGAAGAGGAGCTCATTTGGATCAAAAGAGCGAGGGCATCCACAAGCTTGCGTTGGACCAAAGGTAGGCCCTAAAAACCTTTGTTTGTTATTGTTTATTGAAGCATATTTAGAGAAAGATAGTGTCTGGTTGGTTTGCTTGTCGTTAGGTCTTCTTTAGATTCTAGGAAGGTCTATCTTGTCCGCAAGATCGACTCATTCCGCGCGACAACAATACCTGAGCAGGTTCACACAATGTCGTGATGAACTTGGGAGTGTTGGTGTTATTGTCGTAGAATATTATCTCGTAAGCCTAGAACTTCTAGGCCTTACCAAGGGTTGGCACAGCTACCCGTATTTGGTAAATGGGAGGGAGAAACAACCAGACTGGGAAAGATTATGGTCCGACTTGGTACAGGAGGAGTTCAAGCAGAACACCAGAGACGGGAACTCATCGAAGGGTGAGGAAGAAGAAAACTATGCCTTGGCTGGAAAGGAAAAGAAAGAGAAAGGGAAGAAATCCCCAAAGGATATTCCAATCAAGGGGGGAAGAAGAAAGACTTGTCCAAAATCAAGAGCTTTCATTGTCATGAACTGGGACACTATGCCATGAAGTGTCCACACAAGAAGGCGAGCAAGAATTCCTAAGGAAGAGTGGCAGTTGAAGTTCTAGCTTCACAATTCGAGATTGATTTTACCCGCATTGCATGCATGGAAAGCACAATGATGGGTAGTGTGTGGTATCTGGATAGTGGTGCCTCATTTCATATGACAGGAAATCGAGAATTTTTTAGTGAGTTGGAGGAGAAAGACCTCCATATCCACATCGAGATGGGAGATGATGGGAGGTATAGTGCGTTGGTATTGGTACAATTACTTTTAGAATGGAGTTTGGCTCCCCTCTTAGGCTCAAGGATGCGATGTTTGTTCCAAGTCTAAAGAATAATTTTGTTTCTATCTCAGTGTTGGAAGACTGTGGCTACGATGTGATATTCATAAAAAGAAAGTCATTCCTGAGGCACATCTCCATGGGACAAGTGAAGAATATCGGGGTTTAGGTGAAGAACATATACAAACTGAATGTGGAAGATTGTGTTGCTTTAAACACAAAGGTAGAGAAGGTGCAAATCTGAGATGTAGTCAATTATGGCATAGAACACTTGGCCATTTTCACCATGGAGCTTTGAATATCATGCAGCATATCAACACAGGACTCCCCAACGGAGCACTAGAGTATCAGAATACATGCAAAGGGTGTACCTTGGGGAAGTACACAAAATCCACCTTCAGTGATTGGGATAACAGGGTGCATGAAATCCTTGTTTGTGGACCCTTCTCGACATCCTCCATGCCCAAGCACGTGTATTATGTTATATTTGTAGATGATTTCTCACAAAGTGTTTGATTTTCTTCATGTAGAAGAAAGACCAAACATTCTCCAATTTCGTTGAATTTAAATCACTTGTTGAGAAAGAAACTGGTAGGAAAGTGAAGGCCGTCAGGAGTGATAATGGTGGTGAGTATGTGTCGAATGAGTTTAAAAATTTATGTGTAAAGGAAGGCATTCGACGGGAGTTAACAGCACCCACAACCCACGACAAAATGGGGTGGTTGAGAGGAAAAGCAGAAGTATTGTGGGAGTTGCACGAGTGATGTTGCATGATCAAGTCCTACCTATGAATTTGTGGGTTGAAGCATGCAACACAACGGTATATGTGCATAATAGGATTCCTCATCGGATTCTTGGGATGAGTACACCAGAATAAATTTTTTAAGGGAAGAAACCAGATGTGTCACACTTCAGGATATTTGATTCATCAATTTACTATCATTTTTCCAAGGAATCAAGGAAAAAATATAGAGCTGACAGCAAAGTTGGGCATATTTTTGGGGTACACCGATACACCTGACAACTATTGAGTGTACCTTGCATCTCTCAGGATGACAGTTCTTAGTAGAGATGTGAAGTTTTATGAGGATAAGATAATGAGGTGTTCTCATAAGAGGGAGCTTCATTTGCATTCAGATGAGGATATTTTGAATCCAAGGGAAGAACCTTAGGATGTTGTGGAGCAGCCACAAGTAGAGGAGCAGAGAGTGGAGATACCCTCTAAAGTAGAGACATCCAAAGAAGGAAGGAAGTGAATTAGGGAAGCTAAAAAATTATTGCATGATGATAGAGAGAATGTGGGAGCACCCACATCACAACGCAAGTAGAGGAGGTCACCAGATCTGTACATAGGCTAGATGGCTCTAATGAGTGAGCTGGTAGAGACAGAACCATCCTCATTCAAGGAATCATTGTAGCAATCATTGTAGAGGAATCATGGTTGATGCCATGGTAGAAGAATATGATTCTATAGTCAGAAACAGTGTTTTGGAAATGGTCCCAAGACCATAGGATAATTCAATGGTGGGTTTGAGATGGATCTACAAGGTGAAGCAAGCAGCAGACAAAAGCATCGAGAATTAAAAGGCCAGATTTGTGTCCAAAGGGTTCTCTTAGGTGGAGGGAATTGACTATAAAGAGACCTTTTCTCTAGTAGCAAGGTACTCTTGTATCAAATAAATTCTAGCACTTGTAGTGCAGATGTGATGGAAGATCCATTAGATGGATGTGAAGACAACATTCCTCAATGGAGTGATAGAGGAAGAGGTGTCCATTGAAATAAACACCTCGTGCTTGGTACACCAGGATCAAAATTTATTTCACCAGGTTGGGCTTCACAAAAAGTGAAGTAGATGAAAACCTTTACCATATTGTTGTTGAAGGTAAATTGGTGATTATTGTATTATATGTCAATGAT
Organism: Pinus tabuliformis; assembly: GCA_031772625.1. Lineage (NCBI taxonomy): Eukaryota > Viridiplantae > Streptophyta > Pinopsida > Pinales > Pinaceae > Pinus > Pinus tabuliformis. The sequence goes on from CM062815.1 coordinate 876,198,477, forward strand.
TTTATTTTAGCTGGTGATGCGAAGTTGATCAAATATTGCAAAGAGGATCTTGCAAGATAATTTGAGATAAAGGAGATGGGACTCGTGCATTATTTCCTTAGTTTGGAAGTATGGAAAGGAGATGGGGAACTATTTGTATCTTAGGGAAAGTATGCCAATGAGATGCTGAAGAAGTTTCACATGGAGAGTAGAAAACCCATGGACACTCCTCTAGCAGGCAGTTGGAGGAAGGAGGATGCCACTTCAGGTGACGAAGTGGAGGATACTATTTATAGGCAACTTGTGGGTTCACTTATGTATTTGGTGAAAACATGAACATACATGTGTTATGCAGTTAACCAGCTTAGTCAAGCAATGGTTAAGCCAACGAAATTGTATTGGAAGGCGACAAAACATGTGTTGAGATACCTCAGAGACACTACTCAGTTTGGTCTTTGGTACATACAAACAGAGGGAGTGAAGTTTCAAGGCTTCACAGATGCAGATTGGGCAGGGAGTCCATCATATCAGAAGAGAAATTTAGGAGGAATTTCCAGTGTTGGGTCAGGAGCAATTTCTTGGTATAGATGTGATGCAGAAAAGTGTTCCCTCTGCGGACAGAGGCAACCCCTCTATCCCTAGAGTGGGTCTAGTCACAGCAAAGACAAAATAACAATTGATTCCCTTAAACAGTCATCGTTGGAGGCCTACCTCAAACCGGTGGTTGATGAAGTTCCGTTGCGCTGCTCCAGCTTCCATTTCCTTCTCCTTAATGAGCAATTAACCTGAAACAACACAAGACAACGACAAAGCACGTAACCAGGAAACAACAATGATCTATTTACTCATAAAGTCAAGAAATCATGAGCTATCAAGTAAATTACATACAAGACATAGGAAATCATCATTGATTGTATTAATAATAAATCAAGAGCAAAGCTTACAACCAAGTCTTGACATCGTAAGCCTTCTCGGAGGATCCAGCCAGTATGTTTCTCCAAGCATTCACTCTTCTAAGATGGGTCTCCCAACATACAATATCTCTCTCTCACTCATAAGCTTTAATACAAAGTTAAGGGCACTCCACAACCTCTTACAAACTATAAGCAATCCCACACTTGTCACACTCGCACCAGATATCTATCAAACTCAAAAGCATTAGCAGCACCGCCCAACCTAAAGAACTAGTAACTAGTTAAACAAGCTAGCAGATCATAGCAAAGGCGAGTGTTTTTATAGGAGAAGTAGTCTCCATGAAATGAGGAAGAAAGAGCTCATTCTCAAGGAAGGTAGCACAAAAGATAGAACTACCATTCCAGAGGGAGAAGGGCGACCCAAACTGACCCAACAACCAGGTCTAGAGACATCCAGAAGGTCTACTGTTAGAACAAATTCGCCCAATCTGGATCGTCGCTAGCCGAAAACTAAGTCTCCGTGATGGCATCGCTAGGAGGCAATGCACGCAGACCCATCGGCGCTATATATAGCTCATAACCTCGTGTCGGGTCTAGAAATCCAACCGTCATGGGAAACAGATGTACACCTACGACGGAGTCATGATGAGACCGTTTATGACATGGGATCGTCACGTATATTAAGGATTTACTCGCGACGAGGCAAAAAATTAGGGAATGAGGGTCAATTTGTAGCATCAGAGAGCAATTGCTTAATATTCTTACATTGGTGGGAAGATATGAACATGTTTATTTGACACATGACACAGAGGAGGGACTGAGATGAGGACAGTGACAAATTACTGTGTAACAGATGCCCCCTAAAGCATGAAGCCCGAGAGAGTGGGAGGGCTGAAATGCTTTACGAAATTGCCTGAACTAGAAAACCACCTCGAAGATCCTATAGGCGCAAGTACAACTGACATCTGTGATAGTGAAATACATATAGTCTAGGCGTGGGCATAGCCATCCAAAAGACATATGAGACTAGGTCTATGGTATGGACGCAACCATCCAGTTGACAAGACCATGATAATGATAAAGGTATGGTCGCAGCCATCCATGAAGACTCAGGTATGGTCACAGCCATCCATCAAAGAGTCATATATGTAATCATGAACCGATCCACGTAGACTGAACATATGTAATCTTAGTTCGGGTTCTTGAAACCCAACCGATCATAGTACAAATTCTAGCATGCAAACAGATGTGTTGAAGTCGAGCATGATAGAAAGTCGCTTGATTACCGGTCAATGATGAAAATTGTTAACAAGCACGACAGAAACCACCAATAATGCCAATGGCTCTCAAGGTATTGTCCGGTACAATCCACTAAGTGTGAAAAATGAGCTGAAGTCGAACACCCGTGGAATCACCCAAGCGAAGACCAATGATGAAAGTCTATTGTCAAGTGCGAAGAACTTTCCATTGAGGCATTCAAGCTCCAAGGTACCAAAAGGGATCTCTAGATCAATCTCCTGGATAATGAGCTGGTGTCGATAGGAGACGATCCGTCGCAAGAGGGCCATAATGTTTCCCCCATCAATGACACGAGATAAGGAACAAGTGGTAGATGGTGAAGCAGAGTATCAGAGGAGGAGGTAAGGGTGTAAACTGCAGAAGAATTATACTCTTGAACATATCGGCGACACGACTCCGGAATGTGGTAGCATTTTGGTACCAAGGGATCAAAGGCTTGATGGAGACAACATGGATCAAATGGAATGAGGCAAAATGGCTACCCAGAACCTCGGAAGGCCAACTGACGATGTGTGGATATCCCAACCCGACAAGAAGAAAAATTGTCGATGTTCAAGAGTGACTAGCTGCCGCAGGTAACCAATGATGACTTCCAAATTTTCCCCCACCATTGCTGGCAAGTACCCCAATTATTTTGAAAACAAGCTTGAAGGGGATAGCATATGCTTGTAATATAAGTTCGACCTTCAGACAACTCCAACCTAGTGATAGTTTAACGAGCGCTAGGGAGGAGAAGCTCGGGTCTCGTCATGGCGACGAGTCCAATGTCGTCAGGTTTTAACAAGACCGACATCGACAAAACTCAGAGTCTTTTTTATGTTTAGAGAGTTTGAAAAAGACATGGAAAAGAAAACTCTAGGGGGGTCCTTTTTCGTAAATTTGTGTCCCTCGAGCCCGAAAAAGTATAAAATAATACTCGAGAGAACCGCTTGACCATTACGATCAAGGAGTACTTTTCGTAATTAGTGGTCCCGATCCGAAAAAGTAAAAAAGCGATCGAACACGTCGTTTCGTAACCAAAAACGAGCTTGAAATGACAAAAGCCCGGCCATATTTTCGCGTTTATACGGTCGGAAAAGAGCTGAAAGTGGACCGCCTTTTTATTCCGTTTAACAAGTCAATAAGGGAAAAACTCTGCAATCTTTTCATATTTTACGAGTCAGAAAAGAGCCTAAGGGTGACTCGTCCTAGAGGAACGAGTGGTATAAAGGGTAGCAACTGGTTCCAGAAATGGTGGAACTGCTCAAAACATGTAATGGTCAAGAGGCTGGCTAATAAAACCACTCATCGCTGCGGCCCCTCAGGAAAGGAAAAAAAACCAAGTGAAAGCATATGATCAGCCAAAGAGATGGTGGCGATGGAATGAAACAACCAAGGCTCATCTAGCAGAATTTAGCAGACAAAAACGATAATCACGAGATGTAAATCAGGGATGGGCTCGTTTTTACACAAGCTTGAACCATGGATAACTTTGCTTGGATTCGGTTTCATGTTTACACAAGCTTGAAACGAAAAAACTATGCTTGTTATAAGTTCGCATGCCCCAGCATAATGACGCGAATCGAGGTACATGCCCCCCAAGCTTCATTGCAGTCAACGAGGTGGATGGAATGAAGGTTCACTTTTAAGATCGTGGAAAGACTCGACTTGGATTTTACGAGATCCTCATAGTATTTGATTCATTTTTTAACGAGGTTGACACAAGATCAAGAACTTTCCTCAAGACCCCTTGTTTCATTTTTTAACGAGCTTGACACAAGACAAGGAACTATGCTCAAGACCCTTGTTTTCATTTTTTGATGAGGTTGACACAGGAACAAACTATCCTCGGCACTCCTTATTTCATTTTTTAATGAGCTTGACACAAGACAAGGAACTATGCTCCACACCCCTTGTTTCATTTTTTAACGAGGTTGACATAGGGACAAACTATCCTCGGGACTCCTTGTTTCATTGGCCATATGAGAACATGACTCCCAAGAGATCTTTAGGGGACGGAAGAACTATGCTCTGGGAGGAACACATGTCATTAGACACCAATGACAGACCAGGTTCGAATGCCCCTAATACATGATGTACGAGACCATCTGCATGATCATCACACCAGCTATCTATCATACTCAAAAGCATTAGCAGCACCGCCCAACCAAAAGAACTAGTAACTAGTTAAAAAAGCTAGCAGATCATAGCAAAGGTGAGTGCTTTTATAGGAGAAGGCGTATCCATGAAATGAGGGAGAAAGAGCTCATCCTCAAGGAAGGTAGCACAAAAGACAGAACTACCATTCTAGAAGGGGAAGGGCGACCCAAACTAACCCAACAACCAGGTCTAGAGACATCCAGAAGGTCGACTGTTGGAACAAATTTGCCCAATCTGGATCGTCGCTAGCTGAAAACTAAGTCTTCGCGACAACATCGCTAGGAGGCAATGCACGTAGACCCATCGGCGCTATATATAGCTCATAACCTCACGCCGGGTCTAGAAATCCAACTGTTGCGGGAAACAGATGTACACCTACGATGGAATCGCTATGAGACCGTTTATGACATGGGATCGTCGCGTATATTAAGGATTTACTCACAACGAGGCAGAAACTTAGGGAATGAGGGTCAATTTGCAGCATCAGAGAGCATTTGCTTAATCTTCTTACATTGGTGGGAAGATATGAACATGTTTATTTGACACATGACACAACAGAGGGACTGAGATGAGGACAGTGACAAATTACTGTGTAACAATAGCAGGAGCACAGATCAGTTACACTTATCTCATCATAAGTAAAGTACATGGTTTCTAGTCAAGTAGCGTGTGAAGCTATCTGGATGAGGAAGATTCTTGTTGGGTTATTTGGTTAGATGATGGATTCTATCATGATTTAATGTGACAATCAGATTTGCATCAAACTCTTTGAGAATCCAATTTTTCATGATCAATCCAAACATATCAACATCCAATATCACCATCTACAAGATTATGTGCGGAGGTAGATCATGTTGTTAGAATACATTCCTACAAAGGAACATGATGTAGATATTTTTACAAAGGCTTTGTCAAGAGGAAAATTCGAGTTCCATAGAGGCAATATTGGCGTATCTAACAATCCCTTTCTTGCTAAGAGGGAGTGTTAAAAATGCAACAAGAAATTCCTAATTTAATTTTACCTTGAATTAAATTAGGAGAAAATCAAAATTCCACATCACAAAACAACTTGAATGAGTTAACTAATTTGTTATCACTCAATTAGCTTAGTTAATTTGAGTTGAGGACTTAACTTGAGTTATGTACAGTGATTCCTAAATTTTAGGAGCCTAGGTTGAGTTAATTTTAGTTGTAACGATTTAATTTAGTTTTGAGTTAAGTTTAGTTAACTAGTTCCAATTGTTGGAGGAACTAGTGGGATGTCTAGCAGTGGGGTGCAACTTTAGTGTTCAACAAGTGAACTAAACAATCAACCCAAATTAACTCATCCATGCATGAAATTCAAGTTACCCATTTGAGATTGGAGTTCAAGGGCAATGTACCATCAGTTGTTTAATTTTTCAAGTTTTACAGGTGGTGCATGTAGTGAAAGGAAGGCCTAAAGGAATTGCGCAATTCTCAATGAGTAATTTCCCTAATTAATAGGGGTTAATTCCTCATCAAATAGTGTAAGGAAATAGGAGCTTAGGAAGGCTTGAAATTTTCCAAGTGTTGGAAAAATTCAGTTAGTTAGGTAGAGGAGAGAAGATACTTGTGCAGATTGTGCTCAAGCTTGAGCAAACCATATTGTATTCATCCATATTATTTGATTAATGAAATACAAATAGGAACAGGTTTTGAGCAGTTTCTTTCCCCCAGATAAATCTCTATGTTTGTGTGTTAAATCATGATGCATGTTTTTATATGTGTTCTCGTTTGTGAATTTGCTTCCGTAGATGAGAAGAGTAGATTTGAGTCTTTTGTTTTAGTAAATTACATCAGCAGTTTGAATCTACATTAAAATTCTATACATACCAACCAACATTGTCACATGGCGAGGCCTTGACTAACAACTCTATCTCTCCACAATATCATAGCACAATGCTGGTGAGACTAACGACTGATAGACACCATCATAATTGTCTCTCAAGGCACATACCCCACCCAGGTGTTCACTTGGTATGTCCTTCTAGGACTATTCCTATCTTGGATTCCCAATCCTCAAATAATATCGGTCCTCTTCGACTACTCTTATCATGGATTCCCTACCACATCCTCAAATAGTATTGGATACCATATGTTTACCCAATCCTCCATTTTTTCTTCACAATATGAAGACAAGAATGATATGTCTACCTCTCTTCATGGCCTTCACTAAAACTTACGATTGTTAGTCTTGGTCTAGTGCATGACACATGAAGCAGAGAATCATATATGTCACTCCCTCTTAAACAGGGAGGACCAACCCATTCCTATAAAAGGAATGTACCCAAGCTCCCTCTTAACCAAGCACTTGCCCAAGCTCCCTCTTAATCAAGGACTTGTTTCCCATAGCAGCTCTTTGGTGTAGATCATGCTACCTTCAACTGTTAGTAGAGCTCCTCCTTTTGATGTCATAAACTTTATCTTCTTCGTTATGGAGGCTTTATCTTTAGTAGGGCATTGGCCATCCATCACTTTCACGAACCAAATTTGTCATGTCATCCTTATTTTCATCTGAAAGTTATCTTCTAATCCACATCTGGTTTTTTCTTAATGTTGTTACCTTTTCCACGTCATGTTCAAGATCTTCCATTCAATCTCACGAGTGCTAGTTGTAGGTGACATCTACAACCCCATTTTCGACAGCCCTGTATCAACCCATCCATGTGTTCAAAATAAAAAATGAACATCAAATTAAAGTTACCTTTTGTGATGGCATTTCATCATGACATCTTGTTTTCTTGCAACATCGACATCCTGCACATTCATTAACACATCTCGAAGGCTTCATATGTCAAGGATCTCCTTTCTCTACAGACCTTATCATGGTCTTCTTCTTTATGGAGATGTCTTGATCAATTATTCTAGTCATATGATGTTTACCTCTCTTTTCTTACGTGACTGTAATTGCATCTTTAATAGATTCAGACATATGTATAAAGATACTTACTCTTCAAGTGAATATGCTCCTTTTATGTTGATATCTTCAACCTGATTCCTTGATGATGTTGATAATAGAAGATGTCTTCCTTGAAAACTGATTCTTGGACCAAAGAGATGGAGATCACCTTGATTCCTTAATGATGATGAAAACGCCTCTTCTTGCTTCCTAAGATGATAGTGTAGAATGTGGTGGCGTTGCCAAGGTACTTCAAATGTAGTGTCTTTCTTTGGATGTCAGGTCCTTGAGGTCTTATTTCCTTTGTGACGAAGAGGGTAATTTTTCCAAGAATGCTTTAATTGAACAACCCTTCTTTGATTGAGCTAGGGTTTTGAGGTCTTCTTTGATGCGCTTAATTACTTTCTTCAACATGATGAGAGGGCTAGTCCTTCTTGATGATTAATTATCTTGATATTTCCCAGATGAACTTCTAGTGCTTCGGCTCCTGAGTATCCTTCTTTAATTTGTCTTTCCTTGATGTAGTCGCCTTAGCTCTGATACCATGCTGAGAAATCTAGGGGGCAGCTAGATTAGTTGATTTCTCTTACTTTGATAATTGTTGGTGATGTAATTTTACTTAGATTGATTAACTTCTTCTTATTCTTAGTTATTATTAGCATTCTCTTCATCAAACGACTACTAAATCATAAATAACAAAAAGAAAATATGACACAATATATAGGTGATCAGCCAAGGCCAAAACATATCCAACTGAGAGGAAAACCCACAAGAATTATTCTCTTCTTATAGAACTTCAATTAACGAATTTCAAGACCTATGACCCTTGACCAAGAACCCTCCAAGACTAAGTCAAACATTTCTTTCTTGATGAGTGTTCTTTCTAGAAGTTTCGACCCCATCAACTTTTGTAATTTCTATCCCATCATATTCTGCTGCAACTTCAACCTCCCAGTAGATTCTTCTGCAATTTCGACTTCCCAATAGATTCTTCTGCAACTTTGAACCAATAGTTTCTTTTGGAACTTCAACCCAACAGTTTCTTCTGGAACTTCGACACAGTAGTTTCTTCTAGAACTTCAACCCAACAATTTCTTCTGGAACTTTGTCCCAGTAGTTTTTTGGCACTTCGACTTGCCCATGTTGACAAATCAATGCTAATTAGGGTTTTGATTCCTCTTTCTTAATACTTGTGAAATATGTTTCCTTCTTTTAATTCTTTGTTATATTATCTTTCATCAAGAAATTACCAAATTGTGTGTGTATGAAGATCACAGAAAAAGAGACACAAGATATAGGCACTCTGTTAGGGAAAAATCCCTATCTAGGGGAAAACCTAGTCAAACCTCTTCCTTCAATAGTTTTCATGAGATAATCCAAGACTCTTCAACCTAGACACAAACTTCCTCCAACCACCAAGTCATCCTTTCCTTACAGCAACTTCGATATAGACCTTCGACCTTATAGCAAAAAAACTTTGATCTATGTAGAAACAACACTTCGACCTCAACAACTTTGACCTCCCACAACTTCGACCCTGCAACTGAAAAATTTTGATCCCTACAACTCCAACACTCGTATCCTGCAACTGGAGCACTTCGATCATGTTACTGCCCAACAAATTCGTATGAGAGAGAGAGATAGATAGCCTAATAACTTTGATCCTGCAATTGTCCTTCTTATCCTTGTTGTTGACAAGGTTAATCCTCTTTGCGGACAGAGATGATCCCTCTAGCCCAATGAGTGGGTCTATCAACTGAAGTGACAATCAACTAGACATCTTCCTAGATTATAATTGAAAAGTAGAACGAGAGAGATGACCTACCTCGCTTTGATGCTATTCTGATTTCCTTTGTTGAGATCCTTGAACTGCTTGTGTCACAGACTTTTTCCTACTTCTTTCAGTGCTTATGAACCTGCACAAGTGATTAAGAGACAAAAAATCATGCCAAAACCAATGGCAAATCCAATAATAACCTACTTAGTTGATCAAGGAATGCCAAGATAATACATACATGAACATATATATTTTGGGAAGATGAACCAACAGTTGTATATTATTTAAGAATAAAGGGAAGCTTACAACCATAGCCTTGATGTTGAAAGGCTATCCTTGAGTGATAATCCAAGTCCAAGCCAAGAAACTCTCCAAACACTCCTTCTCCACATCTAATGAATAGCCTCTAAGCACAAGCTCAACATAGGGGTGCAAATGGACATAGACCAACCATTTGGGAATGGGAGAGGAGGAATTTATAGGCTGGGAGAGGGAGTTAGGACTTCTCCAAATATAGGATTAGGCCCACATCTCAAGGAGGTAGCTCATAGGGATGAGACCAAGAGGTCAAATTAGGAGGATTCGACCTCATCTATGCGAAACCACCTCTATCTCGCCGCTCTGGAAGCTTCTAGATCACGAAGCTTCTCATCCTCTTTGGGAAAACTTCCTTTTTGAGACCATCGCAAGTATGAAAGGGAACAGAGTGATGCCATCGTTGGCTCAACATGGTACAACATGTAGTCATCGCGGTTTTGAGCTTCATAATAACAATGACGCTCATTTTAGGATTTTAAGAGCTATTTCTTCAGGGAAAGCTCCAAATATTTTCCAAGCAAAGTTAAAGGAGGGATCTGAACTGTATACATGGATGAGTATACTATATAATGATCATGTTTCGGGCACTTCAGGGTATGTCACAGGGAAGTGCAGGAGGCGTGACAAAATACTGTGTAACAGATGCCCCCTAAACCATGAAGGCATAACGAGGAGTGATGACAGAGATGCTTTACGATCTTTTCGCAAGGACGAGGACACGCAGTGTCAGGAGACTTGCGAATCAAGGACGCAGCCATCTGGATGATCAAGGCTATATGAAAAGATCCATGGTATGGGCGCAACCATTTAGATAACAAGGATAAAATCATGTTTTTAATGTATTTCTCATTTTTCGAGTATCAGGGTCCATCAAAATTATGCAACATAGGTACTCCTTGGATAAGGAATTAAATTTTTCATCCAAAGAGTTCTCCTACTCGAAATTTGAGTAAAACCTTAGAGATAAGTTGAAAAAGTAGTTTTAATATTTTTACCTTTTTACCCAAAAAATGGCGAATCATTCCCCATGGTTGACATCATCATATTGAATCATATTGGTTCTTATAAAGTTTATTTTGGTTGTACCATTTTCTTAGGAGGCCCATTTTAGACCTCAAAAGTTTTCTAATGCCTGCAGTGCATGTACTTGAATTTATCAACATTTAATGAGAAGTTTCTCCATCTTTGCATTGATTCCCATGCATTTCTTTGCTTGTTGTAATGGCTAACCACTACTCCATGCATGTGTGTGCTTATTTATTGGGTATATCTTTATGAACTAATTTGTGGTGTATGTCTGATATGTTTGCTTTTGAGTCTATGTTATCTTATTCCATGGAATTACTATGAATTAATTGTGAACTAATTTGCAGTTAGCCTTTATAATTCTCTTATTTGTGTGTCTTAAGATGGTATTAGCTAACTTATTATTCTTGATGCATATTGTTCTTATGATTTGAACTTAAATAGGAACACAATAAATTACAGATATAACCATAAATACAAAAATGCAGTAGAGATAACACTTCATTTCATTATAATCATAATAATGAAATATGCTTACAATTAGAATGGAAATAAATTAGGTCGGGCGATAGTAGCTTATCTCTAAGAAGAGATATGGCGACTATATGCCTCTGAATTTTGTTACAATGAGGCTCTAAGGCCTATTTATTATTGAGAAATGATGGAAAACCCTAAACATCCAAAAACCTAACCCGAGGAGATGAAGTGCCAAAACTGTGGGCCCCATTTGGATAAATTGGTACAACAATTTCCCAAGGTCGTAACTTTGGCATACGACCTTCGGCTCGATATGATAATACCTCGTTTCTAAGATCTTGAAGAGGAGGCCCGAATAAAAAATAATTGCTTAGGACTTTTTCGGTCTCTCCATTTTCCATAAAAACGTTGTTTAGGGCCTCAAAACAGCTCTATAAGTTCAAGATCCGAAAAATTGCCAAAAATAGTAACCTGTGCTACAATTAAGGAAACTAAAAAACTGAAAGAGATAGTGTTATGGGTCCACGTAGAATAGGAGGGTGGCCAGCAATATCCACCTAGATCAGTCCTCCCCCTTTAGGAAGCAATGGTCCCCATTGCGTTGAGCGCCTCCATGAGATCGGGAAACCTTGGTCCTTGGTGAGTGACTTGCCTTGGTGCAGGAGTTGGCCAACTTTGACAACCCGATATAGTTAGATCTTCTACTGACAAGTGTTCTTGATATATGTGTCCATGATCCGACCAGTTGTGCCATGTTCCCTGTAGTCTAGGTTTAGCTATGTTGGTGTGAGTTGTTCTACAATGTAGGATGTGTTCTACAATGTTAGATGTGTCCAACAATGGTGGAAAGTATGGCCGAAGGCAGTCAACATTGAACATTGGGTGCAGACCAAGGAATGGAGGAATGTTGATCTCAAAGGCATTGTCACCTATAGCCTTGGTGATGGTGTATGGCACATATCGAAGCGGGCAAAGCTTGCGGTGGGGTCCAACAAGGTGCTCCTTCTGCAAATGTAGCCAAAGTTTGTCGTCCACATGGAACATATGTGGCACCCAATGTTAATCATGTCGTTGCTTGTAGTTAGCATTGGCTCTATCCAATATATCATGGACTTGTTGGCAGATGTATTGAATGTGCTCATTGAAGTTGTTAGCCCTGTCGACTTCAGACTAGACATGAGCCGAATCTACCTGAGTAGCTGCAAATGGTATGGCTACATTAATGCGACATAAGGGCTTAAACCTTAGCCCTACCTGAAAGGAGTTGTGGCTCATGGAGTTGTGGAGAGGTTTGTTGTAGTTGTGTTGGACATAGAGGAGGCTTTCATCCCACGTGCGTGGATGCTTCAATTTGTACCTGCGTAGAATGTGTATGATCATCTTGTTGACGAATTTTGTTTGGCCATCAATTTTGGGATGGAAATTCGTGGACTTAGTGAGTTTGGTATCTAGCATCGACCAGAGACTTTACCAAAATGCACTTAGGAATTTGTTGTCTCGATTAGAAACAATGGATTGTGGGATCCCAAAGTGTACCCACACTCACTCAAAGAAGAGCTTAGCAGTGACCTCTACTCTAATACTCTTCTTGCAGGTCACCATAATGGCCATCTTAGAGAATATATCGACGATCACGGAATCAAAGTCGTTGTCGTGCTTAGTAGAAGGAAGACCACACATGTAATCCAAGGTCGACTATGAGTAGGTAAAAAAGTATATAGGCCTTGCTTCTTGATGGTTGGTTTTGAAATGGGGTAGCCAATGCAATATTTAATGTACCTCCCAACATCCCGACGAAGGTTCGGCCAATAAAAATACTTTTGCAATAATGCAATTGTTTTCTCTACTCTGAAATGTCTAGCGACCCAACTGTAGTGTGCCTCCCATATCATATTGGCACGCTCGCTTGAAGGAACCCAGATGTATCCTAGGTGGCATAACAGTGCATCCTGGAGGTGAAAATTTGGAACTTTCTTACCTTTGAGGAGTGTCTATTATGTGTTGTCGAATTCTAGATTGCTCTCGTAAAGATGCGGCCACCCCGAAGTCTTGTGCCCATAGGAGTCGAGCATAGTGATCATCAACATGATTGGTGGTCGACTGAGGTAGTCTGCAACATTATTGGTGCTACCCAGCAGGTATGTGGACCATTTCTGATGGAAATAATTTTGCAACTTCCCTTGTGTCTATATGAAATGCAAGGGTCAGTGGTCTGTGTGGATGACCATTTCCTTCCCCATAATGTAATTCTTCCATTAATGATAGGCCTGCACAATGGAATACATTTTTTCGTCGTAAGTGGGATACTTTTAGACAGTGTATGAAAGTGTCGTAGAGTGGTAAGCCACTTGATGCCCCTATTGAGTAAGAATTGCACCAATAACATAGTTGGAGGTGTTCGTCTCAATCTCAAATGGTTGTTGCAGGTTTGGTAATGTGAGCACTAGTGCAGAGCAGAGGCGATGCTTCAACTCGGAAAATGCCTTCTATTAGGTTTTGGACCAAAAAAAAATTGCTTTCGCTCCACCCTTGGTAACTTGACTTAAAGGCCAAGTGATATGAGAGAACCCCAACATGAACCTGCGGTAGAAATTGGCAAGACCCAGAAAGTTGCGGAGCTCTATTAGAGTGGTTGGAGCAGGCCAATCCCAAATGAATTGTATCTTGGTCAGGTCCAAATGCACACCCTACCCATCAATTATGTACCCTAGATATTGAACCTAGGTCATGCCAAAAGTTCATTTATCCAAATTGGCACACATTTTGTGTTGTCGCAGGGTTTGAAGGACCTGTTTAATATGGTGGAGGTGCTCTTGCCAACTACCGTTGAAGATCAAGATGTCATCTAAATACACCACCACGAATGCATTGGTGAAGGGTCACAATATGTCATCCATTAATCTCATGAAGGTTGCGGGGGCATTTGTCAACCCAAAAGGCATGACCAACCATTCGAAAAAGCCCTCCTTGGATTTGAAGGAAATCTTCCACACATCAGAGGGTTTAATAGGCACCTAGTGATAACTATACTTCAATTCAAACTTGCTAAAATATTTGACCCCCTTGAGTTGGTCCATAAAGTCATCAATATGTGGGATTAGGTACCTATTCCAGACAATGGTCTTGTTCAGTGCCAGATATTCAATACAGAGTCTCCAGGTCCTGTCCTTCTTTTGTACCAATACAATCGGGCTCCCACAGGGTGATGATCTTCGCCTGATGTACCCTTTCTGCAACAACTCCTGAATTTTCCTCTTGATCTCATCGTTCTCCAGAACAGAGCGTCAATAGATCAGTCCATTGGGTAGCGGCGCGCCGGGGTTAGATCAATGGAGTGTTTGACCTGACAATGCAGAGGTACCCCTGTAGGTGAGGATAAAATGTCCTTATACTCCTCCACGACCTTTTCCATATGTTGTTTTTGTGTGGAGGAGTCCTTTTGAGAAGTCGTGGCCACAACCTTCTTCTTGCCCTAAGGGCGAATCATAAGGAAAAAAAATTCCTGGTCTGGGAAATGATCTTACTGCATAGCTTTGTAGTGATCAAATAGATGGCGATAGGTGGGGCAACCTTCGGTATCCTGTACAATTTATTTCCCAAAGTAATAATCACAGAGAGAGGTCTAGACTCATATACAACATGACGCTTCCACAAGAATGGTTGTCCTGATAATACATCACAAACTTCAAGAGGAGCAACATCACATAATACCTCATTCGTGAAGGGCTTGATGTGGTAGGGAAGGCAACACTATTGGCTGACAAAAATATCTCGTCCTTGGTGAAGCCACCCGATGGTGTATGGTTGCGGATGTACTATCATCGGTAGGCCCAGTCGCTTCACAACCTCTATTGAAATGAGGTTCTTTTGGCTCCCGTTGTCGACAATGAACTGCATTGGAAAACCTTTCAGCCACATCTATGAGTGGAAGAGGTGTTCCCCCTCCTCTATATCTTCAAGATCATTCTTCTGGATTTTTGTGTTGGCCACAGTGGCACTGGGCTCTGCATTAATGATCTACTTCCCTTTGTCATTCCCTTATCTAGGTCTGACTCCTTGTCGGAGCATAAGTCTGATTCAGAAGGCTTCAGCTCACCCACCGGTGACTAGTTGGCATGACACTCACTTTCTGTCCTTCTTTATCTTCGTGGTGTTGTTCTTTGCTTGCGGCTTTGGTGGGTTATCCTGGGCCGCCCCGCCTTGGCTTTGGCCTTTTCTCTATGGTTTGGGGGTGCTTTTTCCTTGCTTCAGATTCGTAGATCCAAAGTCTCGCTTCTTCTGTTTAAACTTCTTCTCAATCTTGACAACGTACTGGTATGTCGTGCCGAGCGAGGAGATGTCTAGGAACTCCATCTCGTCATGGATGTACTTGTGTAGACAAACGCGGTACTTGAGTACCAAATGCCACTCAGAATCCTTGATACCTAACTTAGTGCGAAGGGTATGGAAAATATTTGTGAACTCTGGCACATCTTGGTCCCTTCCCCGTCGTAGCATGGTCCACTTTATGTATTTATATTCATAGCTCCTGACATGGTAATAGTGTGCTTTGATGGCATCTTGGAAAGAATACCAAGTGGGTGTGGTTGAAAACAATGAGGATTTCATCTCGTCCTTTTGTTCACAACACGTTTTCCTCTAGTCCTTGACGCGTGGGGTGGCTTTGAGAAGTGCAAAAGTAATATTTTCTCGATTGAAAAAGTTATGAACTGGAAAATATCCTTCCATAAAATTCAACCATTTATCTATGGCATCTGCATCTATTTCGCCCTCAAATATGGGAATATCGAAGTTAACTTGTACCTTAAAAGGAGTGGTGCCTCCAGAGTGGTTGTTAGATGAAGATGTGTTGCCTGTGGGTAGTCATCGAAGGATCTGGGAAAATTTATCCATCATTGCGTTCCTTTGTCGCTCAAGGGCTTCATCGAGCAATATTTGGAAAGGACCTCTTGCCCCCTTGCCTTTCTTTTCTTCCGCCATGGGAGGTCGTCAGGGTTTGTGAGGTTGCTCTTGCAAAGGTTCAACCAGATTGAGCACTAACTCCTTATACCTTGACCTCGTTGGGGACATGCAAATAAAAACAAAGAAAGAGAAGACTGCTCTGATACCATTGATCCAAACTTAAACATGAACGCAACAAATTACATATATAACCATAAATACAGAAATGCAGTAGAAATAACACTTGTTTTCATTAATATCAAAATACCAAAATATGCTTACGAAAATAATGGAAATAAACTTGTCAGACGGTGGTAGCTTATCTCTGAGAAGAGATGTGGCGGTTACATGCCTCTGAACTGTGTTACAATGAGGCTCCAAGGCCTATTTATTATTGAGAAACAATGGAAAACCCCAAACATCCAAAAACCTAACCCTAGGAGATGAAGCATCAAAACTTTGGGCCCCGTTTGGTTAAATTGGTACGTCGATTTCCCGGGGTTGTAACTTTGGCATATTATCTCTGTTTGGCTATCATAATACCTCGTTTCGAAAATATTGAAGACGAGGCCGAAAACAAATAGGCAAACCCATTTGGGACTTTTTGGGTTTCTCAATTTTACCTAAAAAAATGTTGTTTAGGGCCTCAAAACAAATCCAGAAGTTTAGGACTCAAAAAACTACCAATAATAAACAATGTAAACTTTGAAACGAGAATTATAAACTCAAAACGGGAACTCTGGCTAAAAAAACCCAAAAAAAACATGAAAAACAGTGCTAAAAACGAAAAGTGTGTATATTGGAACAATGTTTTTTTTTTTTTAAAGTTAATTTTCAACATATTGAAAAAATGGCAGTAAAACCAATTTTTTTTGTGCAAAAAACAATTGTTTTTCAGGAAAAAACCACACTAATGTTTTTGGTAGAATAACGTTTTTCTTTCCCAGGTATAATTTCAACATTTCTTAGTAATGACGATAAAGATAAAATAATGGGATCCGAAACACATTAAAATTCCATTGGTTTTCATCCATGTTGTTAAACATATAATAACGTTACACTAAATATCGCTAAAATTCTAATTGTTTTCAACCATAACATTAAAGATTAAAAAAATGGAAAATTTTCAACCATAGAATTAAAAAATTCTAAGTTTTCAACACATTTAAATCATGACATTATGAACAAATTACATGACTAAATTAATCAAAATGTCAATACTTGTAGATTGAATGAAACATAAATTATATCTCTAAGTTATTTTTGCATTGTAGAGATTCTAAACTATAAAACTCATCATAATTAAAACATAATATCCAACAAACATAAAAATGACTCATAACTTCATTTAACATCATATGGAAATCAAAATTTGTATTTCAAGGTACGATGCAAACATCAATTATATAAACTGTCTTAGACAATTATCCAAAATCACTCATATTTTCTTGCAAAACATCAAAATTCACATCTTCAGATGAATGACTGGTTGCAGATGAAGATGTTCCGTATTCTTCTCTTTCATCAAATAGTGCCCCATCTGGGTACACGTGCTTGCCCACCATTTCAGGTGCAAAATTCTTCTGGATCTACCACTGATTTCAACAGACTCCCATTTCAGCATTGTTTCTTCTGGGAACAACCTCTTTAGAATCTCTATCGTCTTGAAGCAAATAGTTCCTCTCTTTGTTAAATTGAAGTCATAAACAAGTATGTCAACATCCTCCAATTTTAAGAGGTCTATGTGACAACAATTTATACTTGTACCCTTTCTTTTTCTCTTTCCGCCAATTCTTTTTTATCAACTACCATCTCTAGCTTGTACACACCATTTAATGGATGTGTAATTGTGGAATACTAATGTACTTCAACTCTTGCAACATCTTCATTTTCTGTAATGACATTTATAACCTTAGCAACCCATAATGGATAGTTATTGAGATCTCCATCTGTTAGCATTGTGATCATGCAACCCTCCTTAAAATTATGTACTGAACCCCTGTAAAGGTATTCCATGGCTTCATGTTGTGCAGGAGATCTTCTAGAACTAATAACATTTTTCTTTCCTCTACCTTTGAAGAATTAATAATACCTTGATATTGTTGTTTTTCAACAATGTTTATTTCCTCATGTTCATTTGACACATTTTGTGGCCAAATAAATGGAGTTTTCAAAGGTGTATCTTCATTTGTTGTTCTTGAAATGATATCACTTTGGCTATTGAAAAAAGACTCCCACCAAACTAAATCAGCAACATCAAAGTACTCATATGTATATTTAATACATTTTTTTTTTAATTTCTTCCAGGAAATCAAAATAATTTATATCTCTATTCTATCTGTGTGCATTATGAACTTCAGCAAATGATTGTAATAACAATATATTTAACACAAATATTGGATGATCTGGAATGAACTTCAAAAATGTCAAACCTGATGACAACACCCATTTTGCAGTAGTTGAATACTTCTTGCCCCATATTAGTGTTTTCCCATCAATTTTTTTGGTATGAAATTGATGTTGGAAGCTAATGTCATTAAGTTGTTCAATGCATTTATCCTCACCATGCGATCCGAGAATAAACCTTCGCATGTCAATAGTTTCTTCCAACACATCAAAAATAGGCTCTAACATGTATGATTTCTTAATACATTCAATTAATGATGGCAAGCTCCCAACATCCTTCCTCCTCAATGTGATTAAAAAACAATTGAACATCTAATCAACATGGTCATGAGTGTGCCCAACAAGAAGGAAACCAACCTTTACCTTCTGAAAAAACCTCAATTTAATAAGCATGTTTAGATATCCAAAAACAATCTGATTTTTGTTTTCACGACAAGTGTTGTCCAATTGTAGATACAAAACTTCAGGAAGATTACTAGACCAATGAGAAAGAACATCATGAATTATGGTTATTGTCAGATTTTCATTACTATGAATATTTGGAGCTGTGAAGTATACCCTTGGCAACATTTTCCCATTGAAGACCATACAACCTATCAAGTGATACTGAATAAATTTTTCCTCCTGTAAATTTTTGGGTGTGCAAACAAAATGTGGTAGAAGTATTTTCTTCTGGTCCATACCACCCATTATCAAACCCAAATATTTATTGGATTATAATAACACTTATTTCGATGCTTCTACAACTTTTTCCTTTCACTTGTTTGTTGTTCACGATGCTCTTGAAGCGCTTTGACAATAGAATCTACACAACATAAAAGAAAGTCATTAAAAAATATCTTTTCATAGTTGATGACTATACAATTTTAAAAATTAATGTTAGGAATACTTACCTCTTTCTGCCCCTTCACAAATATCCCTTTTTTATTTAAGAGAAGCACATGTACTGCAAATTCCCATCCTTGTCTTCTTAGGAATACGAACATTGTTGAATTATTTCTTCCATATCTTCACAAAATATTGATATGTAATTAATCGACCATTTCCTTCATCACCTTCTGCATATTATTTGTATAAGTTGTAGATTTATCACCTTGAGAAATTATCTAGAATATGTATTGTCTCTCTATTTGGCATACACTCCCCATGCTTTGAAAATAAGTCTTTCATCCATGACATTGTAGTATTTGATAATGGCCCAAACTGTCGTTTATAGCGTACTTCTGAATTAAAATGTGGGAACCTTTTCCAAATTTCTTAGATTCTTAACAAACGAAAATTACCGATAGAATGAAACATTTTGAAAGCCTTTCTACAAATAAATAAAGACCCAATATGATAATCATAACTTGACAATGTAGATTGCATGCACCCCACTAAATATGAATTTTGCATGCTTTTATTCATTAACAAATATCTCTTCCTTTTCTCCAATGCAAACTTGAAATCCATATGTTTCAAGTAATCCTTTTGAAAAAATTCACTCGAAATGAGAGCACTTATAGAATTTCTTCTCGTGAGATATTCTGCTCTACCCCTTGTATAACTAGAACATCTTGGATTGATACGAAAAATTCTGCTCCTACTCCTTGATACAATATTTGATGGCAACATCTCCATCATTGGATCATCATTTGTATAACCATTTTCATCATCATTATGAGGAATATTATCCTCACTATGATCATTTGCGCTTTTGAAATACTGACTTGGAGGATATTCTTCATCTTTCCCTTCTTTAGTGCTACCCTCATAGTCCTTAGAATTAGGACTAAATGGAAAATTTGACTCGATGTTTATTGGATATTATTCGTCATGTGCATTGCCAATGTTGCTCTCATAGTGTATAGGATTAGGACTACGTGGAAAATGTGATTCTTTACTTACTGCAAATTCTTCATCCTGCCTTTTTTCACTACTGCTCTCATAGTCCTTAGGTTTAGGACTAAGTGCTTCATCCTGCCCTTCTTCACTACTGCTCTCATAGTCCTTAGGATTAGAATTAGGTGGAAAATGTGAATCTCTATTTATTGGAAATTCATCATCCTGCCCTTCGTCACTACTGCTATCATATCCCTTAGGATTAGGACTAGGTGGAAAATGTGACTCTCGATTTATTGGAAATTCTTCATCCTGGCCTTCATCACTGTTGCTCTCATAGTCCATAGGATTAGGACTAAGTGGAAACTGTGACTCTCGATTTATTGGAAATTCTTCATCCTGGCCTTCATCACTGCTACTCTCATAGTCCATAGGATTAGGACTAAGCGGAAATTGTGACTCTATTATTTTGAAATCCTTCATCATGTTCTTCATCATTGTTGCTCTCATAGTCCATAGGATTAGGACTAAGTGGAAACTGCGACCCTTTATTTATTTGAAATTCTTCATCATGCTCTTCATCACTACTGCTCTCATAGTCCATACGATTAGGACTAAGTGGAAATCGTGACTCTCTATTCATTTGAAATTCTTCATCATGCTCTTCATCACTACTGCTCTCATAGTCCATAGGATTAGGACTAAGTGGAAACCGCGGCCCTTTATTCATTTGAAAATATTCATCATGCTCTTCATCGTTGTTGCTCTCACAGTCCATAGAATTAGGACTAAGTGGAAACTGTGACTCTTTATTGATTTGAAATTCTTCATCCTTCTCTTCATTAATATTTCTCTCATGGTCCTTAGGATTAGGACTAAGTGGAAGATTTGACTCTCTATTCATAGTGAAAGAATTTCCATTATATTCATCAATATGAATAGAGTTGTTATGCGACGAAGATGTTGATGCTTCACAAAGCGAAACTTCACTATCAGAAGAATCCATGCCTTTCAGACATAAGAGGTTGAATGATGCAAATTCACTCTCTCCTAATGATAATATATAGCTTAAAGAATGAAAATTTCCCTGCAAAGTTTCCCTCTAAAATTTTTCGCCGAAAATTTCCCCTCCAAAAATTTTGTTTCATGTATTTCCCTCCAAAATTTTCTTCTACAATTTATTGAAAAATTTTCTTATGAAATTAATATTTTAAACTAAATCTTTAAATTAAAATTGTAAAGTAAATCTTTTACCTAAATTAATTTTTTACTTAAACTATATAGCATTTACTATACAGTTGTATAGATATATATATATATATATATATATATATATATATATATATATATATATATATTTTTATTATATCTTCTATCACACATTTAAAATAAATTGCTATATTGCCATAACATGATTTATATGTTAAGTTTTTATAAAAAAAAAAATTAATACCACATTCACCATGCGGTAAAAAAATTCCGTAATGTTCGCTTTATCATAAATTACTATATCGCCATAACAAGATTTATATGTTAAAGTTTTTATAAAAACAAATTAATACCACATTCACCGTGCAGTAAAATAATTTCGTAATTTCTGCTATATCATAAATTTCATTATCACTATTCCTCACATCACATCAAGGCTTTTTGAGGTTTGTTAAAAGACTTGGAGCGATTTTGTGGAGCAGCTACATTGTTATCAACAACATATTCAACGGAAGATTATCGCATTTGAAAGGTTAGTTTCCCTTTTGTTGTGTGCAAGTCTTAAACTCCCATAGGTTTACTAGTAGTTATGTGTTAGTTGGGTTGTTATCTTCGTGTAAAATACCAAACCAAAAACAAATTCCAGTAAAATAATATTTAACTTTTTATTAATGAAATTTAGATTTCTTTTCGAAATTAAAAATTTAAATGAGTCAGGCTTACCCGATAGCCCCCTGGCAGGCAAGAGTTCACTACATCAGTAGTGGGCATGGTAGGCCCTGTCGTGCCCGCCGACGGCACCCACCCCGCGGCCTAGCCCACCAAGGGTGAGGGTTGATTCTTAGAATCAGATCTTTACCCTGATGGGACTGTTGGGCTGCGATTGGCCTGTGGGGGTGGAGGCCCAATTTTGAGAGCCAGCCTCCACCCCCATGGGTCCAACAGGCCTCCACCCCCACGGGCCTGTTGGGCCATAGGGGTGGGGCAAGAGGGGGCTGCCCCACCACGACCCAACGGGCCCATGGGGTTGGCGGGCCATTTTTTTAATTTTTTTTTTTTTTTAAAGGTTATGTTTTAAAAAAATATTTATGATTCATGATTATTTATTGTTTTTAGAGTTTGTTTTGTTTTGTTTGTTTACTTAAGCTATTTTTTTTGTAATTTAATAATTTATTTATATGTGTATATATTTTTTAGGAAAATGGCATCAAAGAAGATTTCTGTGAATCTTTCTGGACCAAAGACTGCTAAAATTAAAGGTGGATCCTCAAAAAATATTGTTAAATGAACCAAACCTGAGCTAATAACTACAAATGTACCAAATGCCTCAAACGATAAGAAGATGATTTCTTACTGGAAGAAATCACAATAAGTGAAGCATATCAAAAATGTATGGTATGTGAAAGATAGAGAAGGCGAAGAACATCTGCAGATATATATATATATATATATATATATATATATATATATATATATATATATATATATATGTCGATATCCCTAACGATAGTGGACTTTATGAGGTGCTGGGAAAAGTACTATACATTTGTTTGATACCAGACACTGAAATTATTTTTGTACTTACAAAATCGCCCAAGTCACATGACAAGATTATATCAGTTATCATTGTCAATATATGACACGACAGAGGAATCTACAAAGATGTGTAAACAAATTAGAAATGATATTGCACAATATATCGTAATTATTGTTATTTATATATATGTGTTTTGCATTATTGTAACTACATCATTATATTTTCATAACTTAATTTTCATTGACATGTGATATTTTGTTTGATAGAATTTTATTGAAAATATTTCAATTATGTTGGGAGACATTTATTTCATAGAGAAAGATATTATGAATGTTGTCAACAATTTCTACTCAGGGTGAGAAGAATATATGCCAAACAAGCAAAAAATAATAATCCATGATGCTACAAAACTACATCCAAGGGATCAACAAATAATGTCTATAGTGGATAAATCTAGCAAATGTAGACATTTTACTTTTGAAGATGAGGAAGTTGAAACTGATGTTGAAGAATATGTTGTCATTACTGAGGATGAGATTAGAATTGATGTTAGAAAGGAGAAGAGCCATAAAATACCAAAAGTAAAAATGCCCAAGAATGTCTTTGTTCTAGTTGATGATGAGAATGTTACTTATCTATAAGAAAAGAGGAGGAAGAAAATGAAAGTTTATCATTCTCAAATAGTCAAAGCCAACAGCGAAGATCCTAGTGAAAATTCGAAAGAAAGAGGGGAAATCATTACACCAAGAGCTGATTTAGAGGATGACATTATTAAAACAAAACAAAATGTCATTCGACATAACTTGACAAAGACAAACTTAATTGAGGGTGGCCATACATTTCATATTAATGTGAGACAAATCTATAATCCAATTGATGGACAACTTAAATATCAAATCCGAAAGCCACACCACATGCATGTTCACAACTTGAAGACATTGATGAGGTACAATCCATATGCTGATGTGGTTGATTATGTGCTTCTTGTTGAGCCATTTCAAGTTCCCAATAAAGAAGCATTTGATAAGTCAAAATGTTTTGAATACAATTATTATGTGATTAGGGGGAACCATTCTGTAGAATCTCAAAGGCAATTGATGGAGGAATATCCCAATAACCGAGATTTTGAAACGAATGAAATGTATCACTTATGCTGGTTTATCAAATAGAGAAGCAAAGCTATTGGCATGGAATCATAGTACAGATAATGAGTATAGGATGTTTATGACTTTCATCCAAAGGGTTAGATTTATTCATAATGAATTTAAAGAAAAATGTGGTGGGGATAAGATAAATGTTAGTCTAGAATTTCGAAATGAATGTTGTATGGAAATAGGCTATCAAATTGAGGAAAAAATCAATTCAAAAGGCGAAAAAATACATTCTGATATATTCAAAAGTATTGATAACATTTTCCAGTTGGCATTTAGAACTAGAGAGATATGGGAATTTATTAATGAGATTTTTAGCATGTGGGAGAACATTGACATTAAAAACCAGAAGGTCAAAAAGTCTAAACCATTGATATGTAGCAGCAGTAAATTAGGTCCTAAAATGAAGCAACTTCTAGAAGATATGACTATCACACCTTGGAGAGCATTGCAAGGAGTGAAAGATGATTTTTTTTCAAAACAATATTATCTCGTGTGAAGTCAGGGAAATTATCATTGGACGAAATGTGTAAGGAATTTCAAAAGTAAGTTTGTTGAATTATTTTTACTTATTTCTAGGTTATGATTTTCATTTAAATATAACATATTTTTCATGGTAGTATTTGTTATACTTATCATTGTATTAGCTTTTTTTTTATTTTATCTATTGAGTCACAAAGTTTACATGAAAATATAAGATCAAATGGTTAAATTGTTAAATGAAGATCGTTGGGATGTGTTATCACTCAGGTTGTCCCTTGGCTCCTTAAGGGATACGGTCGAGGTAACCACAAACCAATCTTTGGATTATAGGTTCTAGCCTACCTACAATCAAAGAGGGCTCTCTCTTTATAATTTAGCTTTGTTTTGATATGATTTTAGGCTAGTTATGGTGTACATGGGTTTTGTTTTGAGTTTTGGTGGGAAGGATGATGCTTTCAAACAGAGTTGGACTGCAAAGTGTGAGAAATTCAAACCATTGGGCATGGAGTCAAGGATAAGGGATGCTGGTGCGTTTTCTTGGTCACAAGAGGAATACAGAGCAGGATAGCTACACATAGAACAATATCAAGCTGGAATGAAGGTCAGGGAATGAAAGGCAACTAAGTAACTCTCATTATGCTAACAGAGGGAAGGTGAGTGAACATTATATAGGAGCAATCAAGGATTCCTAAACAACATTCATATATGAAGGAACTAGTGCAAATATGAGCAAATAAGAATTCATATTCAGGACTAATTTAGAGGAAAACATAGATAAATCACAGAAATTGAGAACAGAGTACAACTAAGTAACCTCTGAACTATTCTTTCTTCCTGCAACTTAGATCATGACACATAGATGATATTACAAACATAGAAACTGAAAACAGGTGAGAAAGACTTATTGATCCATGTAGAAGCACTAGAATTTTGTAATCTACTCTTCAGCCATTAAAACACAACAGACAGTTCATCATCCAAGCATTCTAGCGATCTTTGATTATAGAGGCTCTCAAAGAATACAACGCAAGTCTGGAGAGGAGTTATCAACCAACCAACCCTTAATACATTGCTCAGGGTGGTATTTATTAGCAAAATATCTACAAAACAGATCTGAGGGAAGATCTGGGGAAATAACTGTGATTAACCTAACTTATCCTGAAATAAATGTAAAAAATATCTATTTATGCTGCGTTGGAGGCAGCCGCATTCAAAATGAGTAAATATGGTGTCCTTTGAGCTCTGTGCTATTCATTTGGCCATAACTGTGCTTTGGTTTCTGCAGCGCTGCCCTTAGGTGGCCTTATGTGCATTAACTTTGATCTGGTGAGCCTTAATGCCTTTAAAATTCTCCAATGATACTCATTGACTTTGCTGGAGGCTCTTTAATGTTCCTTTGATGTGGCTTTAATTCTCCACTGATCTTCTTTAACTGATACTCTTTGCCGCTACTCTGATACACTTTAACACTGAATCGAGGCCGTTTCTCTCCACTGATACACTTTGCCGCTACAAAATCGCCCTTGCATGCCACTTTATGGTGAGATTTGACTGTTGTTGTGCCTTCCGTGGTCTTTAGAACTGTTTCGGCGCTTGGCCGATCAAAACATTATCAAGACTAAAGAAACATTGCAAAAAAAAGGAGGAATGGACGCTGATAGCCTACTGAGGTAAAAACCCTGCCGTCTAGAGCCAATCTGTGGTGGAGCGATCCGAAATTGATGTAGAATGATCAAGCTTCCCTTGGAGCTGAAGCGCATGCCCCGAACAAAACCATGAAGAAATATCCCTTTTCCTTTATAAGGCGAAAAACCACTTTAAACGTGAAACTTTTTGAAAAACAGGGCGGGAGCGACACTGTAGCGGAAATTAAATCCGGGCCATTGGATCGCGCGAAGGCAGATCCAACGGTTGGCGCGCAATCGGCGAACGGCGGATCTCCAAACCACAATGCCTCCGAAACGCGATGAACCCTGCGGACCCGAAAGTTTTATATGCCACACTTTATAACACTTTGGCTCTGGAATATCGAAGCTATATATGGGGCTGCGACTTGATGAGGACCGTTGATCTGAGGGCCTGAATGGGCGACTGTGATTAAATCGGCATTTCGCTATCGGCGGGGACATGGGGGCAGGGCTTTATATATATGTGATTGCCGAAATGGGAGCGATGCGATAAGATCTGGGCCATTGGATGGGTGGGGTGATCGGGTAACTGACATTAATTCGTTGTTTCGCCATCGGGGAAAATGGATAGGAGGAATATTTAAAGGGGCCAATACTTGTGACTGCAACCTCCGACAGCGATATCACGTCGGAGCGGGGGGGATGCAATCGGAGGCATGCCTTATGAGTCGGCAAAGGACCACTTGCGATCAAAGGAAGGAAATATGGCATCGGAGGGGTTTTTGCATGATCGGAAGGGTTCCGATAACATAAAAAGAGGGTTTTTAATGCTTTTGGAAGGGGTCCAAAGCATAAAAAAGAGGGATTTTATATTTTGGAAGGGATTTTATGCATAAGAATGAGTCCTAATGCATTTGGAAGATGGTTTGAGAGGCAAAATGAGGGTTCTTACTAAGTTTCAGGCAAACTTAGTAATTCCCAAGCAATACTTTTGGTTATTTTTCAACCAGAGGGAGGGGATATGTATATAAGGGGACATTTAGCATATTTTTAGTAGGGGAAGGGGAAACAGATAGGGATTTACATAATAAGTTAGAAGTTAATATGAATCTTGTGAAGAAAGCGCTAAGTTTAGAAATCTTAGGCTACAAAAGGGGAAATAGAACTTGTAGAATGAATAAGAGCACTCCTAAGCGAAGTAGACCTTTACTTAGGCAAAATTTATGGAATATGATGAATTCTAAAGATATCAAGCAGATCTTAACATCTTTAGGGGAGGTTAGTGAATGATTTTGGGGAAAAGGAAGAAGGGGAAGTTAGACATGCCTCGCCTGAGCTGCTTCGAATGGATTTTGCCTTATACTTGTGATCTGAAGTAAAATAACACTTTGAAATACAAAATTGATCACACTTATTCACTCTGCAACCTCAAAAACTACCTACCCAGCCTACTTAGCCTAACATTTTTTCTTCTTTTTGTTTGGGTGCACTTAGACTAGCAAACCCAGTTTTTCAACTTTTCTTTTTGCTATCCTCCTATCTAAATCGATCCTTATTACTTCCAGGGGCTCAGATTAAGCTGTTGAGCACCCTGGCTTCTCTACTTGTCTAATAATCTGCCAAGATTAAACAGTTTGGACAGATATGCATTCTCTATTTCTAAAACAAGAAATTTAAACCTAGGGAAGCCAAGATTAAGCTGTTTGGCCTTCCCTTAACTGTGAAATCCTTCAAAAATGGAATATAGTAGTGGCATTTGAGCTAGCACACTTTCCTCGCCTTTTGTTTGGGGTTCATTTCATTTATTTTTCTCTTTGGCCAATTGATTCTTTTTGCCCTTTGATTATTCTTTTAGGGCATACCCTCTTTACATTTTTTAAACTTTCTGAGTTTTCTAGGAAATATGGAACCTTTGCAGCATGGAAAGAATGACATATTTGGCTTGTAAACAGTCAATCATGAAATATGAAACCTATTGCAATAGGAGGCTAACAGTGGCTCCACTTGGGGATGGCTTTTCCAAATGAAAAGCCAAGAACAACAGGTCAGAATGCCTTGGTCTTCAATTGTTGCTATAATCTGAAAACTTCCTTCTTCTTTGATGCTTTTGACTGAATTCTTGTAAGCTGATATGCAGTATCCTTTTTGAGCTGATTTGTAGAAAAATTACAGCTCTTCTTCTTGTCTTTTGGGTGCTTATAAACATATTCAAATCTACTTGAGCACTTCTTTTTGAAATTAATTCAAAACAAAGATCAAATGGTGCATTTGCTTTGATCCTTCCTTCAAAATTTGCTGCGTTATTCCCTTGTCGGACTGATGTAAATGAAAATGCTGAAAATACAAATAATAATGTACAAATATAATATACAGATGCATTATGTACATCAAAAGGGGTCGTGATAGTGCTTTAGCATTCGGCCATTGACAAGGCCTTCTTCAACTTCTCTGCCATCCAAACTCTTGAGAAAATATGTGTTATTGCCTTGCACAACTTGAATAACATATGGCCCTTTCCACAGGAAATCGAATTTGCCATGCTTTCCTTTGTCTTCTCTCCTTGAATCCCACCTTAAAACTTGGTTGCCTATGTAGAAATCTTCAGCCTTTGCTCTTTTATCAAACATTTTCTTCAGCTTCTCTTGTAAAATCTGAGCTCTGTTATACACTTGCTCCCTTGTTTGCTGTAGATGGATGGTTTGATTAATTCTTCTTTGGATATCATTGGGCTCAGCCTGAATCTCTTGCAGTAATTTGATAACAGGGATTCCCAAAGATGAAGGAAATCTGGCCTCCATTCCATAAACTAACTCATATGGGCTCACTCCAATGGATCTCTTAGTTGTCAATCTATCTGCCCATAGGGCATTCACAAGCTTCTTGTGCCAATTCTTTTTATTCTCCTCCAAGACTTTCTTAATGATATTGATGAGGCTTTTATTGGATGACTCGGCTAGGCCATTACCTTGAGGGTAATAGACTGAGGAGTGACCTAAGGAAATGTGGTATTTGTGGCAAAAACTGATCATTTTCTTGGATTTAGAGGCAGCAGCGTTGTCTGTAATGATCTTCTCTGGACAGCCAAATCTGGAAAGAATATTGGTTTCAAGGAATTGGATGATGGTTGAGTCATTGGCTTGCCTACAAGGGATGGCCTCAATCCACTTGGTAAAGTAATTTGTAGCAGTTAAAATCCACTTGTGCTAGCTGGAAGAGGATGGGTGGATCTCACCAATGAAGTCTAAACCCCACTGTTGGAATGGTTTCTCGGTTGAAATGCGCTTAATGGGTAAGGGCAAGCAACTTTCTTTTGCCTTCAAAGATCTGGCACTTATGGCAAGACATCACAATTTTTTTCACATCAGCAAACAGAGAGGGCCAATAGTAACCAACCCTTAGTATTTTATCAGCAGTAGATTTCCAATATAAGTGCCCTCCACAACCCCCTGCATGAAATTCTTTCATAACACTGTCAGTTTCATTTAAAGTTAAACAATTAAGCAATATTCCTTCATGATTTTTCCAAAACAGGGCACTATCTAAGACACAAAACTTTGATGCTTTCATCTTTAAAAATCTCTTTTTGGTTCTGGACAACCCTGGAGGAGCACACAGGTTTAACAATATGAAACATATATCAGCATACCATGGGGATTGCAAAAAAGCTTCACTGATCTGTGGAGTCGCCAGCTCCTGTTCATTATCCAGTTCATTAATGTCTAAGGCTTGAAAATTGGTTTCGAACATCAGTTTGGCTAAACCTTTTCCCTTTATGAGCTTGGTGGGTTTTATCTCAATGTCATACTCAAGGATATTGGCAATCCATTTGCCTCTTTTTCCTTCTATTCCCTCTTGAGTTAATATGTCTTTTACAACAACATTTGGAACATATGCAATGACATGGGAGTATAAGATGTGAACTCTGAAATTTTTGATGGCTTTTACAAGGGCATAGGCCTGCTTTTCCATGATTTGGTACTTCAAGGGGGCATCTCTAAGGGCTCGGCTAAAGAAAGCAATGGGCTTTTCATTTCCTTGGTCATCTTTCTGTAATAGGACAACAACAATGGTGTGTTAAGAAGCAAAGGAAAAAAATAATGAAATCTTTGTCAAAATTGGGGCTTGTGAGGGCTGGTGCTTGGGTTAATGCAGTTTTTATGCCCTCAAAGGCTTGCTTGGCTTCTAAAGACCTTTTAACTTCAGAATCTTTCTTGAGCATGTTATTTAACAATCTTATCAGCTCAGCCAAGTTTGGGATAAATCTCCTCAAGAAATTAATCTTCCCTAAAATAGCTTGCAGTTCTTTGATGTTTCTAAGATAAGGGATTTGGACAATGGCTTGAATCCTTTCCGGATCGATTCTAATTCTATCTTTTGAGATAATATGGCCTAGTAATTTGCCTTCTTCTAGGCCGAAGAGAGACTTCTTGGGGTTTAACGAAATGCCATATTTCCTACAAGTAAGGAATACTTGTCTCGGATGTTTCAAATGTTCTTGGTCTGATTTTGAGAATGGGGTAAGATCATTAAAGTATACCACTAAGAAATCATGGATTTCTTTAGAAAAGGCTATGTCCATTGCCCTTTGAAAAGTAGCACCTGCATTCTTAAGTCCGAAAGGGATTTTCACATATTTAAAGGTTCCCCACGGTGTTGTGAACGATGTTTTGTCTTGATCAACCAGGTGAACTAATATCTGATTAAATCCTGAAAAGCCATCAAGCAGTGAAATCCTAGAAGACCCCACAACCCTTTGTAGAATGTGGTCCATTTTTGGCAATGGGTAGTGGTCTTTGAGAGAGGCTTGGTTCAAATTTCTTAAGTCAACACACAATCTAATCTCGCCTATTTTCTTCCTTGTGGGCACTAAGTTGGATACCCATTCTGAAAATCTGATTGGTGCTATAATTCCAGCTTCAAACATTCTCTTTACTTCTTTCTCAATCAAGGGGAGAAGCACATGATTGATTCTTCTTAGTTTTTGTTTAAAAGGCTTCTGATTTGGTTTCAAAGGTATGGTATGTTGAATGACTGAAGTGTCATAGGACTTGAGGTCCTCATAACTCCAGGCAAAAACATCTTGGAACTCTTTAAACAAGTCAACATATTTTGGCTTTTGATCAGGAGGCAAAGATCTGGACAGTTTAATCATTTTGGGGTTGTTTGCTGTTCCAATATTACAGTCTTCAATTGCGGCGTTTAAGGGTTGCATTTTTGGCTTTTTGGGAATGTCATTTGAATCAAATATGTCTTCTAAGGGAGTCAAGCCTGTGGGTAGGAAATTGTCTTTGAGTTAAATAACTTCAGCCTCTGCCTCAGCTATTTCATCCAAATTCATTTGTTTCAGCTCTTCTATGTTCTTGTCATAAAAAATGGTTGGGCGCAACATTTGATTTGCTGCTTCAGCTGTTATAGTCTGCTCATTTTGGCTCATTTGTTGTTGTGGGTCATCCATGGCATCTTTATCAATTTTTAGGCTTGAAAATTCTTGCTGTAAAGTGAGGAAATTACTGATTTGTGCATCATTCTCAAATACTTGCCAGTCTTTGACATTATTTGGGACTGCAGGCCTGTTTTTTATTTCTGTTGTGAAGTGGTGATTGGGCTCAAAAGGCAGCTTACAAGTGCTAGCAAAAGTAGCTAGACTATGCGCATGGAGATTATGGCTTCTTGGAATTTTGGCAAGTTGGGATTCTGTGAAGGTATTGAGTATTTCAGTGGCTGCCTTCCTATAAGCTCTTAGCCTATTGTCATTTGTAACAAAGTTACCTTTAATCTGTTGAATGATCAAATCGGAGTCACCTAAAATGGAAACTTTTGCAGCTCCTAGAGATTTGATGAGTTTAAGGCCTAAAAGGAGGGCTTATACTCTGCCATGTTGTTAGTACATCTGAAATTTAATCTATAAGCATGACCCTATGCATGGTTGTTTTGCTTGTTGTGAATCCATACTCCTGCCCCTACTCCTAGTTTGTTTACTGAACCATCAAACTCCAAATACCATAGGATTTCTTGCTCTTGACTAGTATTGAGAGTTTCAATCATTGTCGGAGTGGGCAGATTTGAATTTTCTGTTTCATTGAGTTCTTCTGGTGTGCTGGTTGCATTTATCTTTTTGACAGTTTGTTGGGTATGGGCAACCGATTCCTCACTTATGCATGTTTCTTGTTCTAAAGCGAAAGGCTTATCATGAGTGGGAGGAGACATTTCATCATTAAACAAGATAAATGAATCCATATCAGAATGGATTGAATAAATTGGAAAGTTTTGGGGCTTTTCCTCACTACTTACCACATATTTCATTAATGTTTCCCTATACAGTCTCTTTGGTTGCCCAAAGACTGATATAGTGGCATAAGAGAGGTTTGATTGGATAGATCCTTGGAGTTTTGCTCCCCAAGATCTTGATAAGAGCATGCCATACTTTGGTGGAATGTCAGATACCACCACGTCCATTAGGATTGTTTTATTCAGGTATTGGACCAAGGACACACACAAGTCTTTGATTAAGCCTAAACACTTGACTTGGCTAGAATCAAATGAGAACATGTCTTTGTATGGTCTAGTAACATCAAGGTTTAGCTTCTCCATTACAGCTTTGGGCATTAGGTTGTGTGAAGCACCTGAATCAAACATTGCATTGTGCAAGACTTTATCATGTATGTGAAAACTGACATAAAAGGGTAAAACAACAACATTTGCTGATTTGCCATCGACTTTTGGACCGAAAAGTAGCTCAGTTTGATCATCTAAGACATTAACATCATCCCTGTTCTCTGGCATTTGCAGCGATCTTTTGATTTGCTGTCTATATACATCATGTTTAGCAAGCTCAGAGAGAGGAATAGGTATCTTTAATTTACCAATTTCTGCCTCTAAATCGAAGGGTTTCTCTAATTGAGTCTTTGTGTTGTGACTGGCAGATTTTCCCTTTTCAATTGCACTTTCAGTGTTTTTCTCTTGATTTTCAGTGATTTCTTGAGATTTTTCTGTTTTGGGAAGGCTTTCAAGAGTGTTGTTTACATTTTCTTTTGAGGGAAAGGATACAAAAGGCTGCTTTTTAGAGGGCTGCATGTCAGATACATCCTCTATGGTCACTTCTTTTAAATTTGGGTCTGTCTTATCAGCAGGTTCTGTGATAGCGGCCTTGTCTTTTACTTTCTTAGGCTGCTTGGCATACTTTGGCTTGATGGGATCAGACACATCAATGGTTCTTGTTCTCAATTTGTATTGTTTATGGACTTCGTAGACAACTGAATCGTAGCCTTCTTTGAAGTCAAATGACTCTCCAGACTTGGTTTGGAATTGATTGATATCATGATCATCTTGGTCTTCTTGGGTTAAAAAAACTTGTTGTTGACCCTTCAAACCCATCAATTTTATATGAGAATCCTCGGATGGTTCACTAGATGTGGATGCCTCAGCATAGTTATCTTGAAAAGGAGGTCTTATATCATGGTCGAGGCTAGTCCTTCCAACGTTTGGATTTTGGTTTTTTCTAAAATTTGGGTTTCTGATAGTATTAGCTCGTTGTCCATCCCATGATGTCTTTCTTTCAATAGTTGCCATTCTATCTCCAATATTGTGCATGGTATTGCTGATTGCATCCAACTTTTGCTCAAATGCTGAAGGTTCTTCTTTAAAAGTAGTTCTTCTCTCAGCTCTTGCTATGTTTCTCTTGGCAATCAGATTTGCCTCCACACTAACAGCTACATTCTGCATGTCTGCTAAGCTTTGAGGGGCTCTTTCGCTCAATTGATATGCCATGTTAGAATAAAATCCTTCAGGGAATTTGTATAAAGCTAGATCAAGTGGAAGTCTAAGGTTTTGTGGAATAGCATTGTAAACATTGTTGAACCTAGCACAATAGTCTAAGACAGTTTCTTGAGGGCCTCTTTTGATAGTGTCATATTCGGCTAATATGTGCAGGGGGTCCCTATTCTTCTCCCATCTGTTGAGAAATTTTTGGTAAAGAGCCTCTGGATCAGCTATGGAATTTGCAGGGAGAGCTCTAAACCAGGGCCTTACATCACCTGTTAAACTTTGGACAAAAATCTTCATTCTTACATGATCATCATCTATTTCATAACTCTCTGACATTGTTCTGGGACATTTATGTTAGTGCAACTTTCTTCTTAAATTTAACCTCCTACAACATTCTTTAGAAGAAATATAGAGAATCAAATTTTGATTGTATTTCATTCTCCATATATTTCACTTGATTGTTGCCTTCCAGATTTCCCCACTCCTACTATCGGCGTTCCTTTGCACCTCTCAATGCAATTGCTAGTATAAAATAAATGGAAAAAAATAAATTCTATGTTAAATATAAAAAATATAACACTTCAAAACCAAAAGCAAATATAATTTCTTTTAATTTTAAACTTCGCAACACTTTAAAATAATTCAAAATTAAAATAATTTGATTAAATCTCTCAAAATCTTCCGAAAAAGTCAGAGTTTGTGTCGGATAAGTTCCACCCTCCCTTTCGTTTTCATGTGTTTCCTTTCCAAAATAATTTCAAAGAACTTAATTAAAGTTGGCTCGTGCTTTCTAGGTTAGGGCCTATTGCAGAAGGTAAAGACATAATTTGTCTCACGGAAACTCATGAGCATGATGGTTGCAAAACTCCTATGTTTGACGGTTATTTGAAGTTGGCAGTTTGGAACAAGGTAGTAGAAAATGACAAAGGGTATGGGGGAATACTAGTTTTAGTGAAAGAAAAAGAAGGTCGTCACATTCAATGAATTAAAGAAGATGCAAATAAACAATATTTATGGTTGAAAATATCAGAGAATGAGAATCACATAAGAATTGTAGCATGCTATTTTGCCTCTCAAGTCTCAAAAACTTACAAAAATAAGGGGATTGACAACAAGGATCCATCTGCAGCTTTAAGACAAGATAATGTCATGTACTCTGAGCAGGGATAAGTTCTTTTAGTGGGATATTTCAATGCTAGAACAACAAATAATCAAGCTAGCATTATTTGTTGCAAAGAGGATAACAATCCTATTTGGCTCACTGAAGAGGAGAATCCCCAATGGGTGAGGTGTTCAAAAGATGACAAAGTTAGAAATCTTTTAGAGGAGTTGCTTACACTGTGTTGGGATTTCAACTTAATTATTTGCAATGTTCTATATAGATGGAAAAGGTATTGGAACTTCACTTGCAACACATACAAAGGTGCAAGTGTCGCTGACTATGTGATGTGTTCACAAAGCTTGATAGAAAAGATAAACAGAGTTAATATTGGAGAGCATATTTGGGACTTCAAATCAGACCATAACCCAATTTATATAAGGTTATCATGGTTAGAAGAAAGGTAGCATAGGAGGAAAACCCAATGCTCTCGACAATCACTATCAAGAGGCAAAATTCTTCTAACACAAGAAAATTGTATTATCTTCAAGACAATGTTAGAGAGATTAATTTGGAAGGAGAAAACTGGTTTCAAAAGCTTCAACATAGATGAGTTAACAAATATAATTCAAAGTGCACTTAAGAAGTGCAAAAGAGCAAAAAATAGGAAATCAGAATCAAATTGTTCTCGTGTAAATGTTTGGTTTGATGAGGAATGCAAAATGGCAAGGAGAACCTTGAAAAATGCAAGAAAGGAGAAGATGAATGTAAAGTTATATAAGTAGATACTAAAAAGGAAAAAAGATGAGTTCATGCAAAAACAAGGAGAGAAGAGCTAATATATTTAAGCAAGAATAATCCAAAGTTTTTATGGCAGGAACTGCAACCAAGGAAGAAGCAATTTGAAAATAATATTGCAACCAATCAATGGTTTGAATATGCAAGGCAACTTTATGAGAAAGAATCAGAGGTGGAGCCCTCCCTAGGATCAACACAAATTCAAAGCTCTTCATGTTACAGGAGGTGGAGACTGGAATTAAGAAGCTGAAAACAGGAAAGGAAAAGAACTTGGTTGAACTTCAAGTAGAGTATCTAAAATGGGGTATGAACGCTCTTGCACTACACATCATAGAAATATTCATCAACATCATTCATCAAGGATTCCCAAGAGACTGGACAACTAGCCTGGCAATACCCCTTTTTAAAAGTGGAGACATTAATAGTCCATCCAACTATAGAACAATTATGATCGATCCTTTGTTTGCAAAGCTTTTTGACATCATGGTAGAAGACATAATTAGTAAGTGGGCAGAAGTAAAAGAAAAGAGGGTAAGAGGACAAGTGGGTTTTAGGCCGAAACATTCTACAGTGGATCATGGTATCACGCTGAGACACATAGTTGAAAAGGTTTGTGAGGAAAAAGAAGTATTTTGCTTTTTTGTTGACTTCAAAAAAGCATTTGACACAGTCCCTAGGGATAAGTTGTGGCATAGAATGAAAGAATTTGAAATTCCTGTGTATTATAGAGCCGCTGTCCATAGACTTTATGAAGAAGTGAAAGTCAAAATTAGAACCTCAGCAGGTATTTCAGAAAACTTTAGAAATGACATTGGAGTCAAGCAAGGTTGCCCTTTATCCCCTACTCTTTTTGGTCTATATATTGATAAATTGGAGGAGTGGCTAAATCTGCAAGGTGGAGATGGTGTTCGGTTGGGGGAGTTTCTGATAAAGCTTCTTTTATATGCTGATAATATTGTATTAATTTCTAAATCGGCCCATGGATTGCAAATGCACTTATATGCTCTTGAGCATTTTTGTAGAGCAGTGGGGTGCAAGTCAACACTAGCAAGACCAAAATAATTATTTTCTCTAATAAAAGGAAGCTGAGCCAACATGCTTTCTTCTTTGAAGACAACATTTTTGAAGAAGTAAATGAGTATAAGTACCTTGGGATTGACTTCAACAACAAACTCAATTGGGAGGACTGCAGAAAGAAGAGAATTTTAGGAGGGTGAAAGCATTATATGCTCTTCAAAACAGATGTAGAGAGGCAGAGTTATGGGATTGGAAAACGATTAAAGTGCTTTTTGGACTCCTAGTTGTCCAGTGATGCTATATGAGTGTGAATTGTGGGCTAGCAGCACTCCCGTCTCAAAATGGAAACAAATTGAGAAAATCCAAAAACACTTGATCATGAGCAAGTTCAAAATAAAAAGTTCAGTACCTTATGAGATAATGTTGAGTGAAACATGAACAATTCCCATTGAAGCACTTGCTATGGTGCGGCTCATAAGATATTTAAAATGAATTGAACAAATGAGAGTAGGTAGATGGCCTAATGTTATCTTCAATGAAGGCATGAGTGAAAGAAAGAAAACATGGACGAAACAAAACTACACATGGATGCCAAAATGGAATATCTACATCAATGTTTGTCCCACAAATAACAAGGAGCTAAAGGATTTTGTTATGGAGAAGTTTCGTAAAAGAGTATTGGGAAAAGAGTTGGGTAGAAAGAAGAAATATTACATTGAGGAATTCAACCCTAAGTGTGATTTACAACAAAAAGAGTTCATTGAAGCTAGCATTTCGTGGAGGGCAAATGTTCTTATTGCTCAATTTGTGTGAAACAGGATGGTGGAAAAGCCCTAAAAAGCTTGGGAAGAACGGGTGTGTACATTTTACACGTCTAGGGTTGTGGAATCGGAAAGACATTTCATTTTGGAATGTGATGCATTCAAAGACATGAGAGGAAATTATGAAAACATGTTAGCATCAATGTCTTACATTATCTTTTTAGTGAGGGGATTCTTAGAAACTTGGATAGCTCATCATCAAGTTGAATCGGAAAAAAAATTAAATTGCAAAAAATGAAAAACATAAAACTAATAATCTCATACACTATTTTTAGTCTCGTAAATCTTAAAATATCATTTCATTTCCTAATATAAAACTTAATTCTGAAATGAAATCCTAACTTGTTTAAATTCAAAGAACACTTTCGGTTTACAGTTCACTAATATCTTATACAATTCAATACAGATTCTCACACATAGAGCCGTTCGCAGAAAAACTTCGACATGGCAAGGAAGCGCAGTTCCCGCGCAAAGTTGAGAAGGAGGTTTCCGAAAATCTTAGCTGAAGTTTACAGCCGCCGGATTCGAACGCTGCGCCAGCTAATTCTTGAACTGTTAGGCCCCTCACTAAAGCTCTCACCGTGCATCTGCAAAGAACCCGGTGAAGAACATTTCAAATACTGTGCGAGCTGCGATCCTTCCACTTATATCTTAAGAGATGACGATCATGCCGACTATTGGACATTACTGGAGTGTAGCTACGGCGTGGTTTCGAACACGGCACCTCGTGTTGAATCGTTCGCGCTGGAAAACAGATGGTCACAGCTCCAGGTAAGCAAGGGTCTTATTGTAATAGAAAGAAACAAATGATTATTTACTATAATGCCAGATATTGTTCTTTAAATTGTGGATTTCGGATTTTCACCAAAAAAAATAAATAATTTATATCTTCTTTTAATTTTTTTTTT
The DNA here is from genome assembly GCA_031772625.1 of Pinus tabuliformis. NCBI lineage: Eukaryota > Viridiplantae > Streptophyta > Pinopsida > Pinales > Pinaceae > Pinus > Pinus tabuliformis. Next base: position 876,236,909 of record CM062815.1, read on the forward strand.
TGAAACAGCGGGATCGTGAAGTGAACTTTTTCTTGTGTTTTCCAAGACAACAGGGTGGTGGAAGAAGATTTTGAGAAGTGACAATTTATATCGCCCAATAGTACGCGGAGAGGTGGGATGTTTGGGAGGAGGTGGTGGCGTATTTATCTTGTTCTTTGGAGGGAGAGAGAAGTGGGGGTGAGGTTTATTGTGGGGTTTAAGGGTGTGCTAGTTGGAGGGAGAAGGGAAGTAGGGTTAAGATACCTTCCAGGGTTATGTCGGTGGTGTCGAGTTTGGATCTTCTGTGTTTTTCCATCATTCGGCTCTAATTTTGTTATCAATAGTACGGATGAGGGTGGTTGGCGTTAATTCTGAATCATTCTCATGCCTTCAGTTGCGGAACCATTCTCATGCAACCTGTCCAAAGCATAAGGTTAGAACTAAAAGTAGTTGAGCTTTACTAGGGTGGTCTTTCCGCTTAGAATCAATGAATAGAACTAATTGACCTTCCTCAAATCCTCTCTGTTTGAAGCGTCTGTCACGAGTCACCTTGATGCTCTCATTCTGAACTCCTTGTTGCTAATGTGCGTCAAGGTGCAAAGGTGGGAGGACGAATTCCATGGGAGGACTGCTTCGCTACCATATACAAGTTTGAAACGTGTATACACATTAGCATTCTTGTGAAGTGCACAGAGCGAAAAACTTGAAGTACTATAGGGAGGTGTTGATCCCAATTCTTGTTATCTAAAATGCATGCCTTATTCAATATGATAAATATTATTTTTATTGCTGATTTTAGTACGTTGTTCCCTGATGGATAGTAATAAGAGTTGCGATGATTTGTGATCATGAACTGCTTTGTGAACCGGTGAATTATCATATTGATGAAATGCGAACCGTTATCCTTGACTAGATCCAAGGGGCATCCGAACTTGGTGATGGTATTTGTGCATAAAAGTTGAGCCACTGTCTCAATGTCATTCTTGGTCACGGTGAAGGTGTTGATGGTGCCTATGATGAAGCACTTCTGACCCGATGTGACATGAAAGGGGCTGTAGATAATTAGTTGACCATTCTTGCAAGGGAACGCATAGGAGACTAGGATGTAGAGCAAAAAGTCATGCTGATGGGGTCTGCCCATGTGCTATAAAAGATCACATTTCTGAACATACTTCTCTGTGTCACGAAATAGTTAGACTACTAGAGTTCGGCCAAGAGGATGAGTCACATTGTTGTCTTTTATCCACTTTGCCCATTGCTTTTATGTACTTCTTGTAGGATATCATGGACTTCATATGGAAAAACAACTCTTCACAGAAGTTCATGTTGCCCACATTTGTGATGATTTAGAAGGGAAGACATGGCCGAAAGAGTAGTTTACTACAGTATGCCCCTACATACCACATTTCATGCATTGTGTCACCCATTGATGTCCCATATTATGATTTCTAGTCTGTGTATGACTTTGATTTCTTCCTTGTTTTTGTGCTTCGATTACATAAATGTTCACCTTGTCAGGTGGAGCAATGTTGATGTAACCTAGTCTTGGATGTTGACCTAGAAGTTTAAGGCTGTGGTGTGATGTTGATTGGGGTGGCTATATAGGTTGTGCTAGAGGCATTGTATTTAGAGCAGGTAGCTGTGCTAAAACATTTGAACAAGATTCAAACGCTTGGTATAGTAGGAAAATATTGCATTGGAGTGGACAACGATTGACCATGACTCAAAACTCTGGGTGTAGTAGGCAAAGATTGCATTGGAGTGGAAAGATTTAAAGATGGGTTACTTGTGTTGATAAAGCATGTTCGTGTTGCTAACAAGCTTTGTTAGTTGTGTCTCCATTAATTATGCGTGAAGCAAAGGTTTTTTGGTGTCTTTGATGCACATGGTTGTTGATTAGTTTCAATGGGGTAGTGTGTGAAGAGTTCACATTTTGTAATAAACATTTTTTGGATAGATGGTTCTATCAACTATGGCAATAAAAGATCTTTTGATTTTTTTGAACAATGAGCTCTGTTACTCCTCCTTCCAACAGGGATAACTATAGCAACCTTTTAAAAATGCAGTTGTACATTAAAATGGTAAAACACCCTATTCAGGTTTGCAGTGATTCTCACTTTATCAAGGCGAATCCATACTTGCTTTAGATTGAGAACAAATAAACAGGTTGCATCAAGACCTTTGTCGACGTGTAGGGAAGGTTCCTCAACCAAACAGCTTCACAGGTGGCCAAACTAGCAACAATGTATTCAACCTCAGTGTTGCATCAAGACCTTTGTCGACGCGTAGGGAAGGTTCCTCAACCAAACAGCTTCACAGATGGCCAAACTAGCAACAATGTATTCAACCTCAGTGGTGCTCAAGGCAATTGACTTCGGCTTCCTGCTCATCCATGATATCGAAGCAGAACCTAGAGAGAAGCAACATCCAAATGTGCTTTTACGATCCACCACACTACCAGCCCAGTCTGCATCAAAGTTAACATGGAGCCTCACATTCCCGACAGTGTATCTTAGTCCATAAGTGATTGTGCCCTGAAGATATCTCAAGAGATTCTTGGCAACAATCCAATGTATGTGATGAGGCTCGACCATAAACTGACTCAATGTATTCACTGCAAAACATATGTTCGGATGGGAGTTCACCAAGAACATTAGGGCCCCCACGAGTTGATGATACTCAGAGGGATTTTCCAAATCGGGCCCAACAACACTTCTACATAACTTCTTGAAGGTAAGTTCCATCAGAGTAGTCACAGACTTGTAGTTCACCATCCCAAATCTTTCAAGTATCTTCACAATGTATTTTCCTTGAGAAAGGAAAATCTCACCTGGCTTTTGCCAGACCTCCAACCCTAGGAAGTAATGCATCAATCCTAGGTCCTTCATCTCGAATTCGGAAGCCAACTCCCTCTTACATTGATGAATAAGAGGGTCCGCACCTGTTAGAAAGAGATCGTCCACATGAAGTACCAAGATGAGAGGTCTATCATTCTCAACCTTAAAATAAAGGTTCAAATCAACTTCACTTCTCGTAAATCCCAGCTTCATTAGATAGCTGTCGATCCTCTCATACCAAGCCTGGGGTACTTGTTTCAACCCATAAAGGGCTTTCTTCAACATGCATACATGTGTCTGATGATCTTGAACTTCGAACCCCTCAGGTTTTTCTACATAGAATTCCTCCTTCAGTGAACCATGCAAGAAGGCAGTCTTGACATCCATCTGGTGTACATTCCATCCTTGCGAGGCAACAAGGGCAATGATTGAATGGATGGTGGTGTAGCGGGCAACCGGTGCAAATATCTCATCATAATATACACCTACCTTTTGAGAGAAGCTTCGAGCAACAAATCTAGCCTTGAAATTTTCAGCACTTCCATTAGCTCCATGCTTGATCTTGTAGAGCCATTTCGAGGTGACAACGGATTTGTCCTTGGGTCTAGGGACCACATCCTAGACATCATTCTTCATAGTCGACTCATACTCTTCGTTCATTGCATCCTTCCAAACTTGATGCTTTAAAACTTCTTCGAATGTGCAAGGCTCAGATTGAACAATGGTGCTCATTGTAGTTAAGTACCCTTGGTACCTATTCGGCTTCTTGCTTTCACGAAATGTCCCCTAGGCGCAACATGTTTCTCGGCATCTTCAAGAGTCTCCCTAATCCATGAGGGTCTCCTTTTTGAGGAGGGCTCATGAGGGGTTGGATTAATGGGATCCTTTGGTCCTTCAGCATCGGGCATAGGCTCATCCTGCAGTTCTCCCTATTTTCCTGAATTTGCTTCTTTGTCCTTCTTTGGAAGAGGAAGGTTACTAATCTTCCCAAGGGCAACATCCTCATTGAAGGTGACATCATGACTTATATCCACTTCTCTTTGACCATGCACATAGATTCTATATGCCTTAGAAGTTTCACTCTAGCCCACAAATGTTCCTTTCTTCCAAAAGCATCCAATTTGCTTCTCTTTTCTTTCGGCACATGAAAAATATATGAGGCTACCAAAAACTCAAAAGTGAGAAAGATTAGGTTTCTTATGGGTGAAAACTTCTTCGGGAGTATTGGAGTCCAACGCTTGATGAGGGCATCTATTTTGAACATACACAACGGTGTTTGCAGCTTTGGCCCATAAGAACTTTGGAAGGCTTTGATCATGAAGCATGGCACGAGTGGCTTCTACGATAGAACGATTCTTCCTTTCAGCAACACCATTTTGTTCAGGAGTATATGAAGTAGTAGTCTCCCTCTTAATGCCAGCTTCTCTACGATAATTTTTGAACTCATTTGATTCATATTTGGTTCCATTATCAATCCTCAATATTTTGATCTTCTTCTCAATTTGATTTTCGACTAAAGCTTTGAAAGAACGAAACCATGAGAATACTTCGTCCTTCTTCTCCAAGAAATATATCCAAGTCTTGCGAGAGAAATCATCCATAAAGATAACATAATATAAATATCCTCCTAATGAGTTCACGGTCATTGCACCAGATAGATCAGAATGATCCAATTGCAATATGTCAGTAGTCTTGCTATCACTTGAGGGGAATGGTCCCCTTGTATGCTTTCCTTCGGCATACCCCTAACAAACACGTTTATGTTCTACTTTAAATTCAGGCATACTTGTCATCATCTTCCTCACATTGGGTAGAGCCTTATAATGTAGATGAGCAAACCTCTGGTGCCATAATTCAGATTGAAGTGATGTGTCGCAAGACATAGTTCCCAATGGGCTTCCTTCAACTTGATATAGTCTATCAACCTTGAAGCCAAGTGTAAACGCATCTTTGAAATTTTTATTCTACACACGTACCTTTCCATCGATGAATGCCACCTTGAATCCTTTGTCCTTCATCCTGAGATAGATACCAAGTTCTTCTTTAGATCAGGTACATATAATGCTTCTTGTAGATGAATGGTGTTACCTTGATTCAAGTGAAGAGTAACATTCCCAACTTCCTTCACGGGATAGGTGGCATTGTCTCCAAGGATAATTTCCAAATTTGTATCCGTTTCAATCAGATTTGAAAGAGCTTCCTTATACCCAGTGAAGTGCCTTGAGGCACCACTATCAATCAACCAATTTCCCAACGTGTCCGAAGGAGATGCAGTGGAGATGGTAGATATAAGATAAAATTCTTTTTGCTTGTTATCAACAACATTAGATTCATCATACCTGGTGTTTCTTGATCTCTTGGGAGGGCGACCATTTCCTTGATGAGGAGCAGGAACACTCCTTTTTCCTCGGTTGTTGAATCTTCCATTCCTTCGATTGTTGTTGCCCCTGAAATTGTTGTTGTTGTGGTTGTCATCATCATTAGGTGTATCCCTTCTATTAGGACATTCCTTAGCATAGTGGCCAAACTTGTTGCAAATGAAGCATCTTCCATTCCTTCCATTTTTGAAACCCGACCTTCCTTGAAAATTCTTGTTTGAACCTTCATTGTTCTTCTTTTTAGCATGAGCGGAGAATGCAGTAGGATCGTTCCTATTTGAAGGCATATCTAGTTCCATCGTCCTTGTTTCTTCTTGAGGACATCTAGTCAACAATTCTTCAAAACTTGGAATCCTGCCGTTGTTAAGAATAATAGTGTTGAACATGTGCCATTCACGAGGGAGTCCTCCAAGGGCAATGAGAGTAAGCTCCCTATTAGCAATAACTTCTCCAATCGAATGAAAATTATTTTTGATCTCAGTAATCCTCATGCAGTAGGATTGAATATCTTCATTTCTTCCCTTCTTTATATCCTTCAGCTTGTTCTTGAGGAAAAGAACTTGGTTTGCATTGCTAAATTTGAACATGCCAACCAACCTGTCATATATCTCCTTTGATGTGTTCAAATCGGAGATGTAAGCAACTAAATGCTTATGATTTGAATCCTTGATGATCTTCTTGGCTTTGACTTCACCCTTCTTGTACTTTGTCTTAGCAGTAGCCGATGCATTTGAAGGTGGTTCCAAAATCTTTCCCGACACATAATCCATAACATCTTGCTCTTCTAAAGTCAAATCAAGAGACATCTTCCATTCATGATAATCAGAGTTATCATGAAGCTTATCATCAAACTTGAATTAGGATGTGGAGGCCATTGATTCTTGTCTTTGATCAATGATTGCTCCTTTTAGTGACTGCACTTCTCACTATTGCTTGGGCTTTGTCTTCACCTCAGCTATGATACCATGCTATTTTTAGGATAACACTGGTATGTTCTATGCTTAGAGCAATTTTCCTGCAATTTCTTTATTAGCTCAATATCAATATCCAGTTTAGCAATCACATCGTCATGATAGTAAAATGTAGATATAACATAAACAATAACAATAGAAGACAATCCAAGACAAGATGATGCAAGATATGGCACCATCCAGGGAGAAACCCCAATGTGGGGAAACCCTTGATCAATTCTTCTTATAATTCTTAAAAAGTTCAGCAGAGAGAGAAAGTACAATGTATAACATTAACTTGCCCAATTACAGTGAAAATTTGATCAGTCAAATAGCAGAAACAGAAAGCCCTAACTAGAAAGTCAACAAGGCAAAATTCTTCCTCAATTCAGCTCGGTCAAACCCAGTCAACTTCAGCCTCCAACAGCAAGTCAAATCAGCCCAAAAAAGTCCGAAAAAGTCCAGTCAAATCTGGTCAACAAAAGTCAACTCAGTAGCAAGCCCTAGCACAGTCTATGCTGGTTAAACATAGGTCAAATTGCCTCGATTCGTGCCCAGAACTGTGGCCTGCTCAAACAAAAATCCTCCACCCAAAACCACACTCAAAACGGTCAACGCTTGGTCAACGTAGGTTAAATCAACCTCTTGCAATATCGGTCAACTCTAGTCAATGACTAGAACAAAAAACCCTTCCCTTTCTTTGCATGTGTGGAGAGCTGCATTTGAATTTTGTACCCAATCAATGAAGGAGAGAGAAGATTGTGAGTGAGTGAAGTGTCCAAATGAGGAGGAGGCACCATGTATTTATATGCAAACCTTGAGGATGAATAGACGTGAGTGTTGGGCTTCTGAGCCTACATGAGTTTGTTGTCTGACCTTGCCAATTTGTTCATAATCAAAATAAATTCATAATTCCATTTGTGCTTGTCAGAATGGGATGATCTTTAGATCAATCCTACACCTCTCGGAGAGAGGAATCCAATCAAAATATCGACTGCCTCATATGAGCTGTCCAAGGTGAAGTTTGGCCCTAGTTGCCAAAATTGACACATAGCTTATTGGACATTTAATGTTTTCCTTCCATAATGACATTTAGAATTCACCTCAAGTCAGATGCTTTAGATGTCATTATTCCACCATTCCTCTACTCACCCCTCTACAACGAATTTGATTAAAAACACCAGAAGAACTGCCTACCTTGCCCTTGTAGAAGATCCCTCTTTCTCTTCATCCTATCACTCGAAAATAATCAACCTATATGACTGTATTGCCCAATGGATTTGTCTTCTCCCCTGCTAGCAAACCTTTAAAATCTATATCCCTCTGAGCACCATACCTAGCCTAAAATCTAAGTGACTGAAGTTTTAGACAAAGAGAGCCCTCTCTGAAGCTGGAAGGACTAGATTCCAGCGTCTAAGTGGTATGTTGTTACCTTTGGGTTCCTCTTCTCAGCCTGGAGGAATTACAAAGTGCTAACATAGTGGCGTTGTTGTCGGGGAACGCAAAGCTTGAAGACTTCCCTGGAAAAATCTGCTAATTAGAGACAAATCTGGTTTCTGAGGGTGACAGTGAACTAAAGATTGATAGGCTGAATATTTTCTCGACTGTTAGTGATTTTAGAATCAACTGTAATAAATTCTCGTAGGAAATCTGGCTTCAAGAAGAGTACACACTAGGCATCATCCAGACCCTAATGATTAATCCACTTGAGGTTTTGAACAATCCAGAGAAATTGTTTAGGAAAAAGAAGCCTGCAAAAGAAACATATACTAGTGTCATAAAAAGATCTTTGTCTCTACCTGAAGAAGTTGAATTAGTGGACCACACTCAATTTGATTTGAAGTTTGAACAAAGCCTATTCAGATCTAAATCAGAAAATAGTTTGATAGAAACAATTTTTGATCAATCTAAGTTGCAACCCTTTGTTCCTTTTCAGAAAGAAGACATATTAGAAGCAGATAAAGACATTTGGATACAATTTCATACGTTAGAGAATCTTGTTTATTAGTTGCAAGAAGTTGCTTCTAAGTCTTCCAAATTTCAGCACTCCATTCAAGCTGTTTCTGCCCCATCATCCTCTATTGCATTAAATATTTCATTGTGTTTTGCTCTTGCTGTTCCTATGGTTTTTACCCCTCCTTCCTCATCAATGGTTTAAACTGCAGTATCCTTACCCCCTTCATCATCATTTCAGATTCCAAAGGTCAGTACAGTTTCATCTCATACAGTCATGGCTGCCCGTTATGCTCCATTGAATTTACAAGGCCCATTGCATGATTTGCCACAAAACTATGGTCAAAGATTGCCTCAGTTTGATGGTACAGGGGTTATTACAACACAACAACACCTTGATAAGTTGAATGATTTTATAGACTTGGAAGAGGTGGACCATGAGGATGCTAAGTTGAGGCTTTTTGCTCAGAGTTTTTTCGGGAGAGGTTAAGAAATGGTTCAGAAGTTTTCCAACTGCTAGTATTGCCAATTTCCAGCAACTTGAACAAAGTTTCCTTGCTAGATGGGAAGTCAAGAAGAACCCTCTGCAAATTTTGGCTGAGTATGATAGTTTGAAGAGAGCTCTAGGAGAATCAGTGCAGGATTTTTCAACAAGATTTAATAAAGTATATAATTCAATACCAGCTGAAATAAAACCCCCTCTTGGATTGGCCTTGCTTCATTACCCGAATGGTTTTGATGTTGAGCTTGCCTATTAGCTTAGAGAAAGGAACCCAACCACTTTAGAGGATATGCAAAAAAATGTTGTTGCAGTGGAAGCCAATTTGCTGAACAAAAAGGCCAAAATGAAAGCTGAGAAAAGAGGAGTTAAAGAGGAGGCTTCATCTTCATCAGACAACAAGTTGGATGTCATGGTGAAAACAATGGAAAAGTTGGTGGAGAGATTGACCTTAGAGAACAAAGTTGTTGGTAGAGATTACCCAAATTTCCGGAGGCCTCAAGTGCAGATAAAGCAAAGAGAACAACGAATTCAGGGAGATCAACAAATTTGACCTCCTTTTCAAGAGAATTTTGCAGAGGATGAAGAGACAACAGAAGAGCAGGATCAGATTCATTATTTCGGTGAAGAAGAGGATAGTGTCTTTTTGACAAAAGAAGAACATGCTTGTTTTTTCAGCCACAAGAAGATATTATGCACATGGAATCAGAGGAATACAAGTAGGGGTGGCAATAGCATCTAGGACATCGAGTAATGTCAAATATAGGGGGAGACTAAAAATGTCCAAGATAAAGATTGCAAGATGAAGATTGTTGGAAATATTGTTTGGATACCCAATTTTTTCTTGATGCCCAGTTTGGATACCTTATCTTTGAAGGTATTTTTACTTCTAATACCTAGCTCATATGGGAGCATATGATATATGGTTGAATATTTTATTTTGACACTTTTACAACGATATATGGTACTCCCTCTAACTCCTTAGGAATGAGGAGATATGAAAGATTTTGTTAGGTCAGTTTAGTCGGAAAGTACAAGTTGGCCCGACCAAAAAGTATAGGTCGGTTTAGCTAATTTTACAAGTTAGCGCTGTTCGCTCAAACTAGCAGGGGACCTAAGGGGGATCCCTAAAGGGAAAACGCTAGGCCAAGTGCAACAAATGGAGAACTAGCCCATTGTCACCTCAGCTAAGGCTCCCTTCTATTTACGGACTTTCACCGATGGGAGGAGACCTGGTATATTATGGAGTCACCAATGAAGGATAAGTCAATGGAATGACGTGGAGTGATCCAAACGATCCCTTTCCTGGAAGAGTTAGAAGGATAAGGCTTGCTTTCTTTCGAAGCAAAGTACAATGTCTTCTAGGGAAAGGAAAGGAGGATTCAAGGGTTAGGTTTATGGGATATAACTTACGAAGGAATTTCCCAATCCCTAGAATCCTTATTGTAATTCGTATCCGGATGGTTCTTGAAGAATGATCTTTCAAAGGAGCGGGACGACACAGGGCCAAGTGGACCCGGTCTAGGGTATGAGGAAAGTATGTAGCAACCAATTATATTCTTACCCTAGACAAGGTGGGGAAAAGATCAAAGAAATATTTTTCACTTGAAAATGCTGTTTTGACCCTATGAGGTACTAGCCTTGGGGATGGTAGGGCAAGTTTTGATACCGGAGCTAGGGCTTGGCCTTTCTCCCAACTCCATCGTCGGAATGGCTTCAAAATTGGAGGAGAGCTTGAGGAAAGGTGAGGGCAGGAGACCTTAGGAGATCGAACTTTTGGGATGACTAGCTTGTCGGGAAATTGATACCTTAGGTACCCGAACTTGGCTAAACCTGGAAGGAGGTGAAAGAATATGATTTTTAGTGACCACCCTTGGTAGATCAATGCCTTAATCTTTGGGAGAATGGAGTCTATAATGAATATGAGTAGGATTCCTTGATTCCCAGTCAAAGAGGCCTCAAGATCCCTTCGCTAGCCTTCTAGGTCAAGAAGAAGCAACCTTGCAACTTTTATACTTTGATATGCAAAAGGGATGGCTTATCAAGGTCAAGTTCTTTGATAGAATTACCCCTAGGAGATTTCACTCATATTACATGGCCCATACATTGAGAGATGCTATAATAGAGACAAATTCCACAATTTGAAGCAGTAAATGCATGCAACAATTAGCCCTAGAGCAACGAAAATCCCAGTCCAACTTATATGACAACTGTAAACAAGAATAACATTAAAAAGCATGTACTTACATGTAACTGAGTATATCCAACCATTCACAATTGACAAGAGAGAAGTTCTAAGAGAAGATAAACCAATATCCACACATCAAAATTCATCCATAAAGCTCCAATTCATCCTCTAGAAAAAGTGTGAAAATCTCAAGAGAGAGAAGTGATCCAAGCCAAAGTACTGATGAGCAAATGAGTTTATCTCACTTGTATTTATATACAACTTAGGAGTTCGAATTAGCCTCCTTGGCTTACATAAGCCCTCAAAATAAAATAATGTTCTAATAATTCAACTTTTAGTGATAAGCCCACCAAACTTAGCTCATTAATGAAAAAGTAAGCCTCTCAAGAGGTCAAATAATAATCTCTGCATGTTGTAGGGCCCAATGAGGTCCATGGGTGCCACAATGAAGAATAGGACCCTCAAAAGTAGTGGGCAAGGGGTTGGCCTCTTGTAATAACCTCTGGCGCTCCAAATGACATGTGGGGGCACACAAGTGTCCTTATTGGTCTCCAAACAAATCGAAGATGCTTGTAGATCGCTTGCAAGGGCTAGGATGATGGTGTAGGTGATGCCACATCATCGTGCAAGTCCTGGATCATCTGCCAAGTGTATGGTGTAGATCTGGGGCCAACTGGGCATGATGGATCAAGTGCATCCTCCTCGTCCAATAAGTGAACCACGAGTAATCTTTGAATGGCTGTGGGGATCCATGGAGTGCAATCTGCTGTTGCGGGGATCAATGGAGTGCAATCTGTTGCTCTCAACACTCTTCCTACAGGTGCTAATGTAGCCCTCTGGAGGATTAGGACCCCGTATAGAGAGACCAAACCCAAGATGGAAACCATCTGCAATCTTGCATAAGATCCAATGCATTCCCTAGCCCTCCAGTACAACAAATCATTAGAGAGATCGAGTAAATGAGCTTATCTAATCATGGACCACAGGTGGGGACTTCATAATGGTCCGCCCTTCCATGATGGGCTTCGGGTGTGCCAGTGTCTCCCAAACTCCAAATGGGGTTAACCAATAATCCCATTAGGTGGTTTCTACTTCTAAACGGGATAATATATTCAAGGTACATCCCTCAAAAGTTGGTGGCATGAGGCAGATAGGTGAATGAGGTAGCGAATGAGAAGGGGCAACCCTGGGTTACATGCTAGGCTACAAGGGTCGCTAGTAAGAGGGAAGCCCACACTTGGGTTTATAATGTATAGGAGGGAGCAATCGTGGTACGTGAGGTGCCTCGTGTTAGGAATCACGATTGCCGTTAGACCAAAACTCGTAGGTGTTAGTCAATGATCGCATCGCTAGAGACAAAGATCCACGAGAGCCGATTAGTCCATGTCGCGAAACACACGGGGAGCGTTGGTTTTCCTTTTTATGATTTTCTTTGATTAACTGCTCGGGGCTCAAGGGGTTAGAGCATGATGTATAAGATATAGCAGTGAATTCCCCCTTTTGAAGGTGGGGCAATTCATCACCCACCAAGGGTTGGGACAATCATGTGTTCCTATATGATGAAGAAGGCTCATAGAACCTTAAGGAACTAGGGTGATGACCATGATGACGGGGGTAGAGCTCATGTATCGACTTTTTCCCATGCACTAAATGTATTTGTCTCGGCCATATTTTGCATTTTGTGGTACATTTTCCTGTTGAATGTGGCCATATATGCTTTTATCTTTCTTTTCAGCTGCATCAACCTCCGGGCTTCATTCAAGGCCATGACCCAAGTTGTGGGCAAGGGGAACATGCAAGCTAACTGTATGTGGACCCAATGGAGGAATGTGGATCCAGGTGAGAGAAATGATGAATGGGGTAATAATGAGTGGAAAGAGGGTAATATAAGCGGATAAGGGAGCATGACCACGCAAGCAAAATTGGGGTTTCTTGTGAAATACCATCTCTAGAACCAAATGGTCAGTAAAGCGATCCCGCAGGACTAGAATACAAGGTTAATTCCTAAAAGGGGTCTAGGGGACAAAAGCACAGACCCAACCCATTCTTTCTGCTGAATCCCCCCATTAATCCATGCCCATAAGTGTCCATGATAAGCAAACTACAATACTCAATTTCCAAATGACAAGGCATACCTTTAGATTCAGGAGGCCCACCTTCAAACATATGATCTTGGCAGATGGGCAAGGGACCACATGGCTGGCTCAGGTGGCGGAGAAAATGGCACAATGAGCTAGCTGGTGGCTGCAAGGGGCTGTTGGTTGAGGACCTGTTGACCTTGTCGCCTACACCTACCTACAAGTCAGTGAGAAAAACCTTCAACCCCACAAGGTGTGGTTGGTGGCAGGGAGCTCAGAGAAGGGGCTGTCACACTAATCCCGACTCTCTCCGTTTGAGATATCTCCCAGGTTAGCTAAGGGGGGTGGTCCCTAATGAAAAGTTAAGTTAAAAGATGTGAGTTTCTAGGAGAGTGTTATAGTGAAAATGGATTACTTTTAAGGATTTATGAGCAAATATGAAGTGAGCAACTTGAAATAACAATGCCAATCATTAATATGATTAAAAACCATAAAACTAGTGCCTTATAAGGAATTTGCTCAACAATTTAAAGATATATTTGCTCAAAGTAAAATGCAATGCTCTCAAAAGAGAAAACAAAGTAACTCTGAAATGTAAATAAGAATTGTTAGCACAAGATATGTAAGATACAAAATGCTTTTGAGATAATCTACTTTATAAATCAAAACATGTGAAACATATCTTGCCAAAACCAAAAAATTAGTAATTAACTTGGAAATGTAACAGAAAGGAAGTGCCAAACCAAGACATCGATATGCAATTAGACTTGAAACATGAAAATAAAACACTTGCTTGAAATGATTACAATACTTGCTTTTGGAATAGACTTTGCATATGAAAACTCAAACCATCAAGAGACAAGTAAAGTAAATGTAATGGAAGGTGATCTTGGTTAATTTTATTAATTGGCTCTACAACAAGATTACAATTTAACTTTTCAATCCTCAGACCTCACCCTCGCCCAATGATATGGATCTCACAGTGAGGAGTCAATAGAGGAGTAGAGAATCCCTAAGATGTCTACTTCAACCAATTTATGTTGGAGGTAAAATTTTAATGAGGCTTGAAGCCTTCTTACACTAAAATGCCTAGATGAAATGCAAATTGTGTTAATTCCCCAAATTAAAATAATGATACATGCAAATGCTTGAAAGATATTGATTTGCAATGCTTGAAAATGAAATAGTGTTCAACATAAGTTGTAATTATAACTTCAATTGGAGGAATAAAATTAGCTTACAAGTGTTGTATGTGTTTCATCAATGAATTAAAATGATACAAGTAATTTGCTTGAAAATAAAATTTGTTTCAAATAGACAATAACAATAAATTGCTCCAATATTCAAGATAACAATGTATCATAAAATTGAAGCATGTATTCAAGTGCTCACAAAACAATTTACCAAGGTAAATGGAAACGAATCAAAGTTTGTTATGAATATAAAATGCTTGCATGTAAATGATGAATTGCCTAAAGTAAAGTGTAAGCTTGTAGCTCCAAGCAACAATGAGAAAGAAAATGCAAAGCTCAGATGAAATTGTAACAAACCTTAACTTAATGAAATGTGATAGTGAGGTTGTGTTAATTCCCAATTAAAACATGCATGTAAGTGAATGAAGTATGAAAGCTTAAACCATGCAAATGTCAATCCACCCAAGAGAAGCCTCTCTCTAAATGGGGAGATAGGATACCATGGAAGAAATCCCAAGCTGCCACAAGAAAATTAGATCTTTTATTAATATTACAAAGAGAAGAGGGTCCTTCAAAGTCCCAACTATACTTCAAGGAGAGTCCTCACAATAATTTCTTGAAACTTGGACACTAGACCTCCTTTCTTGAGAAAGTAGTGACAAAATCTCACAAAACTTATGCAAGGGAAACAAGGTGCGAGTTTCCTCCAAATGCTCACAGCTTAAAGAGGAAAATGGGCAGCCCTCTAGTGAACTCAACTTGGCCAAAATAAGCGTCAAAAGGGCTCACGATATCCTTGGAGATCGAACCCCCAACACTTGCCAAAGGTCCTGCAAACACTTGTTAGATGTTGCGGGAAGTTGCTCTTCAAAATCTGCCACACAAGAGTTAGCAAACAATCCAAACAATGGCTGCAAAGTAAGTTAAGTATTAATGGAAAAATCAGCAAGATAAAATGTATATGTACAATTATAATTTACAAAAGGCTAAGCTAAAGAGTGAGATTAAACTCTCGTTTTTGCTTAGCCATCTTCAAGCTCTTAGATAGCAAATGAAAGAAATGAAGTACAATGTTTTTTTTTTAAAAGCGATTTAAATTTATAAGTTTTCGGCTTGTGTACAAGCTATGTGCCGAAATCCCTGCAAAACCACTTTGTAAGATAAGACTCTGAAGGTTCAAAGAACAAATGAGAACTCCTTTAAGAATGTATCAAGAGTGGGTTGGTCTCTCCAAAGACTTCCCCTCACGCTTGATTTTGTAATCCCAACAAGATGTTCCCTCTACAAAACTTCAATCAAGAATTAGTTCCATATAGATTTAGCAATAAACAATGATAAGAAACTCTAGAGATTTATTTAAAACCAACTAGAGCATTCTATACCTAGAGCATACTTCTAAATCAAATGTTAATGCAAGATAGCTTTACATTAACAAATCTACAAGAGCATATGGAAGCAAATTAGATCAAAGCATGAGTAAAAGGAATTATACCAATGCTCAACAATTCATCACACTCGAAAAGGAGGAACACCTCATGAATGAAACCCGAAAGTCTTTATTGATATTTCTAAAAGTGTACAAGGCAGCAGCGCTTCCGCAAGCACAATAGCTAGTAACAATTTTATTACAATGTGAGAGCCCATGGCTCTATTATATAGAGAGTTGGGAACAAATCCCAATGAAGAATGAGAATGACAAATGGCATGAGGTGACAATCCCAAAGAGAAATTTGAATTTGTTGAATGGAGTTCCAATGCCAAGTGTAAAAATCGAATTCTCGCAAGTGGACATCATTTTCTTCTTCCCTTATGTTCCAAATTCGAATTTTATGGTGGAACGACAAGTGTATATGGGTGGTAAACCCATGTGGGGACAATTTCCCACAAAAATCTCCACCAAATATTCTCCCAAATCCTCCCAAATGTGCATTAACTTCACAAATTCGAATTTCCAAGCAGTTTTTTCATTTAATGCCAGAAATTTGATTTTATTTAAGCACATATCCTTTTCTTGATTTTAGGAGTCCACATCACCTTGGGATTTCACTTTAACTCCCTCATAATTTTCTACCTCATTTCCACAACATTTAGCATGTGTGGATATATTTTTTTTTCTTCCATTTATTTAATTTATGGCTTAATTAATTCCCAGATTTCCCACTAAACTTAAGAAAAGTGGGTTTCGAGGGTCTAAAACACATTATTAACCCCTCAAAGTGTGTCATAGTAGAAAGTTGAGGGTGAGAGGTGTAATTTGATTACTCATACCCCATACAACTTCTCTAGACTACACTTATTACAATTTAAATACAATTTTATTTGCAATTTTTCACATGCGGGAAATCTAAAAAACTAAAAAATGACTACTTAGACTTAACCAAATTCCACGAAATTTTTGTGTGATTTAGTATTGTAATATACATCGACTCTAGACACTGAGATGTATCAGGGGCTCAACCTTCAAACCGTCACCTCGGCTTTGGGGGCTCAACCTTCAAACCGTCACTCCGGCTTTGGGGTCAAACATGAGTGAAAAAACTCAGAAAATTATCCGCCTCTCAAAAAGAAGGGATAATTAACCAGATAAAAAAACACTCCAAGGTGTACTTGTTTGCTGATCGAGTCCCAACATCCTAGGCCTGTTACAGATTCAAAACTCATCATTACTAGTATTACTTATTACAATTCCCTGTAGAGTGTGGAATCTGGGTACAAGAAAGATGATGAGAAGATAGAAGTAGAGTTAAAAAACTCTCTTGACTGACAATATTTGATGGTACAAATGTCCTCTGGATCATCCTTGGGCATGGAGTCTTCATATAATCATAAGGTGCATTGTGGAGAAAAAAATTTCTCCTATGGATATTACCCACAAAATGGTGTGTAACAAGCCCCATATGTGAACGTAGAAACACTATAAATAAAGGATAGATGGGTGTATTTGAAGACCATTCAAGCAAGAAGAGATCTAAGTTGTACAACAAAAGCTGGGGAATACTCATGGGATCATAAATGTGGAGTAAAAATGTGATTTTTGGAGTGAATGAATTATCTTGGCATTTTTTCTATAACTTTTCTTTTGGGGGATGTTTCAGACCACGAAACTTGGAGGAGATGGAAGCGATATCTTCGTTTACTAGTAGAAATTTCAGACTCTAATTCGCTATAATTTCAGAGATATGCTTTGAGGAAGTGAGGGTTCTTGAATGCTCCTAAAGTCTGCGTCAAATAGGTCAACTTGGCATTTTGCTCTAACTTCTTTTCTGAGATGTTTAGACTATGAAATATGGAGGAGATAGAGGAGAGATCTGTAGGTACATGTGGTAGAAATTTCGGAGATATGCTCTGAGGAATTTAGGGTCCCTGGATGCTCTTGAAATATTCACTAGGGAGTCTAAGTTTGGGTGGAGGGTCCTTCTTCAGCAGTTAATTGGTGGATAATTCCCAGAAGGATAAGTGTTCATGATTTTGTTGTCATTATATTGAATAAATGTTGTTATGTCATGGTTTAGATTAGTTTCTAGTTTGCTTAGTTCGATTTGCAAGTTTGAATTTTAAATTTATGATGCCATGGTGATTGAATGGTCTAATTATATTGTATAAGCCTGCATTATAGTGCCTGCAAATGCTAATTAATTAATAGAGGGAAGTGAGGAAATCAGAGATGTGATAACAAAGCAACAAATTTGTGGAGTAAAATTTGATGGCTTCAAAAATACCCCATATCATTGATAGAGTACTGGATACGTTACAAGTGAAGAGTATACAACATCAGCGTCTTTTCGTGTCTGCTCTCTTGCCCTCTGTTTTTTTGTGCGTGTGCACACATCAAATTTCCACTTGCCCCTACATCCATACCTTGCCCATGTGCACACCTGTAGCTCCCATAGGTATGAAAAAATAGAGAAAACAGACAAGAATATGCATTTTATATAAACTTTATAACAATGTTGCAAACATTGGCATTGGGATAAAATCTGCAAGGGTTTGAAAAACCAAAAAATTTGTAAAAATCGATAAAATATCGGTAAAAATCAGCAGCATTAAGTTACCACAAAAATATCAGTAAAAAATGGCAAAGATTGGATAAGCCAAAAAATCGTGATTTCACGATTTTCTCGCGATAAAATCGAGACGTTTGCAACACTGCTTTATAATGTCCAGCCTTAAGAGTCGAAAGTTTACATAGTTACATTGTAAAATTTATGTCCATGATATGTAATGGCAATTGGAATTTTAGTACCATTGGTATTGTGGTCGTATAACTAGCATATTTATTTCAGTTGAGCATAAAAAGTTCAAACATTTTGCAATTTTGGAAGCTTTTTTTCATTACATGCACTTGGATAAGCTCCTAACTAGAGAAATAACTAACTACTTCCAACTATCCTGGTTTCAGATTATTGAAAGGGCTACCAAGCTTCACTTTCGCGAGGGCACACGGCCTCTTAATGTAATTTGTTTTGGTTATCGACAGGTAAATTTATCCATTCTGGCTTTATTCATGACTGACTACTCTAGCTTAATATGAGAAATGAGTGATGATGACAGATTTTGAGTCTTTATCATTGTAAAATTTTGGATGTATTTCTAGATTAATTTCCTTTGAGAATTTTGTGGTTAAGAAAATGTAAAGATTATTTGTAAAAGAAAGTTATTTCTTTGTCTCCACAATGAACTTTATAGAGTTAAGTTCCTAGTTTCACATCACACCTCTCTCTCAATTCTTGTATTGTTTTTCAGCCTGAGCCAAATAAGGCTGAAACGGGTTCCACATCTGCACCATATGGTTTAGAATGTGCCAGTACCAACCTTACCACGAGGCTTTTGAATTCTCAGGCCTGGATGATTCTTCTATCCAGGGTATGAATTGCTGCTTCCAGTTCAGATTCTTAAAGTCGTATGTTCTTAATCTGTTATGTTTTAAATTTCAATAATATATGTTTTGCATTTGAACTACACATTTTAATATAATTGCTTTGACATTGTCGTCATATATTGTGCTGGAGATATCTAGAGTTTCTCATTGAAGCAACATTTAATTGAAGTAGTTGTATTGATCTTCTGATTATATATTTGCTCTCTTAAGTAGGTCTGTGTATTTAGCACGATTATATGACAAATTGCAGGTAGGCGACATGTTCATGCTTCATTTGCTTCTATATACATCGGTATTTTATCCTCTTCCCAATAATTCCTATCTGCAAGTTACAGGAATTCCAGTTAGCAAGCTCATTTCATGCCATCAGCCTCATGAGTCAGGCCAACGTAGGAACTCTGGGATCACTCGTTGCTGTTCTGTAAATCCTGCTGCCACTGGGATGTGCAAAACTTCTGGCAAGTGTAACCGTGCACTTGCAGGCTATTAATATCATTTCTTAAAATTTATTCATGCAATTCTGTTTGTCTACAATGTACAACTATTCCGGTGCTTACAACATTGACTGTATGCAAGCTCAGCTATACTTAAATGCTTGCTAAGTTTTATTCTGTTAGATTTTGTGAACTTTTTGATAGAAAATTGTGGGTATTTTTTCAGTTAATATTTGGGTAAGGCTTTTCTGTGGATGATTATTAGATTTATCACACTTGGTTTCCACATGCCATCGTTAAATCATCTATGTGCACAAAGTTCCTTTTTCTATGCTGTTATTGACAGTCCACCAATGGTGAACTGTTTCTTCATGCTGACGTCTTCAGGTTTCGTTATCTTTTTCCTGGAGAATTAAATTTGCCTCACCCTCCTGTGTATTAAGCACTCAAAGTGAGTAAGCGGGTAACTTGCCAGTGCCCTGCAGATTTCTGGCTTCCCTACTTTTCTGGAGGGAGGGTTGTATTAATCATCAGTGACCAGTCACAATAGCGGCTGGTAATCCTGCAGGACTTGGTGGGAATGCATCCTGCAACCTCCCTGGGCACTATGGTTTAACATAAAGGGTTGAACCAACCAAACTATCTGGGGTATCTTTATCTAGTATTTTTAAGTGGATTTTCTTGATCGCAGGAGCATGATTTTTACTATTTAGTGAATTGCAGTTTCCCTTATTAATGAGTAATTATAGTTTTAAATTTTAAATATGTTCATATTAATATTGGTGTGTGTGTCTATATATATATGAAAAATATGTATTGTCTTAACAAGAGAATATTTTACAAAGCTGAAATAAAAGCGGAAGGTAATATATGGTGGAATCTTATGTCCTCTTTCTGAGCTCTAGTTGAGCAGAAAAAAATCGGAACAGGTTAGAGCAATGAACCCTTGGCATCCTTTAATCAGAAGACAGACTTTGGTAGGCAATTACATACATGTCTTCCACCAAGAGTGAGCAAAAAATGGAATTGCATTGACATCATCCATCTACAGATATTTGTACTGTATCTTGGAGATAGTAAATAAGGCAATGATATGAAGGCAATCCCAAATGCTGGTGAAGGGATAAAGTTCTTTGGACCAAGAGTCACCAAATAGTGTTTCTTCCCAATGATGCTGACTTTGAAATAGAAATGTGTGCCGATCCTGAACATATCCAAATTTGTTAGCAAGTTATTGCAAACTTGCACTCATAAAATTTGTTTCAAAGTCTCTAGGCAACTACAATAGAGGCAAATATTATCTATCAACCCACTTTAGCAAGGTGGGCTTTGGATGGTAGCCCCTGTTAAACTACAAGCCAAGCAAAAAATATAGTTTTTCACTGAGGAGGAGTTACCAGGCACTGCAATCAATGAATCCACCGATCCTCTAGATCAAAAGATTCATCTAGCATTCAATATAGGAGATAAAAGGTGCTTCTAATACAAAAGAGAGTAAAACTTTTTGGTGTGATATTGTTGGAGATGCTTTCCAAATTTCCAATCCCAATCTTGGCACATAGGGCTTTGTGTGCCCCTACACAACATATATTGCTCTTCAGGAGGAATTAGTCCTAAAATATTGTGGTGGCCAACTTGTCAGAGGACAATAAGGTCCTTTGATGAGCTAGCGAATTTCAGTCCATCCAGTCCTTGGTCTCAAAAATCCCATAGATCCCTCCAAAAGAATAATCCTTTCTTGCTTGAGTCATATGCCTAAAATCTTGAACACTTTAAAGCACACGGATCTTGATGCAACCAATTCCAATTAGGGCATCAAGGCAATTCCCATCCTACACAGCTGCCAAAGAAATTTCGCTTTACCAAAGGGGCAATAAACTTTCAAGCCTCCTACATGCTCCAATAAATTACTGAGCCAGAGACCTTAATAAGGTGCAAAGAGGAGGTGATATCTCATGCCCTGATAGAACATCAGATCCACAATAAATGTTGAGTAAACAGGAATCTATATTGCAGAACAGTAAATGCTTAGTAGGCTAGAACTAGCATTATAGAACAGTCAATGCTTATCAGATTGCAACCAGTATTGTGGGAGGATTTGACTATTCGCTTTGCTACCAAAATACAACCTTTAATTGCAACATCAATAAGATTGAGGCTACCTTCTTCCTTAGGCATAGTGCACTCCTCCCAAGGAATTGTGAGCCGCCAAAAAGTAGGTAACCCCTAACAGCCAGCCAACCAGCAGCCCTATATGATCAGCACATAACATTGTGCTAGGTTCCTCCACCTATTGCTCTGGTCAGATCTCTCTTCCATGCGGCATTTCTTCTTGAAGGAAGGTGGGTCATCTATTGACGTGTATTTTAACCATTTTGCATCATGTGCTTTCATTTAATGTTCTCTGCATACTAATATGGATCATGGGGCAAACTAAATGATTGGCCGATCTCTATTGTGTACTTGTTCCCACACTTCACCTAAGAGGTTAGTCTTTGTCTCTAGTGTTAATTTTAGATAACAATGGTATGTTCTATGCTTTAGCATAATTTACTTCAATGTTCCTTATCAGCTCAATGACAATTTCCAATTATTTCCAGTAGCAATCACATTAACTTAATCACATTGACAGTAAATGTAGA
The DNA here is from genome assembly GCA_031772625.1 of Pinus tabuliformis. Lineage (NCBI taxonomy): Eukaryota > Viridiplantae > Streptophyta > Pinopsida > Pinales > Pinaceae > Pinus > Pinus tabuliformis. The sequence continues at coordinate 876,258,919 of CM062815.1, forward strand.
TAGAACATAAAAACAAGTGCAAAAGACAAGCCAAGACAAGAGGATGCAAGATTTGGTGGATGCCAGGGAAAAACCCCAATGTGGGGGGAACCTTTTGATCAAATCTTCTTATTATTATTCAATAGTTCAGCAGAGAGAGAGTACATATATCAAATTTACTTGCCCAATACACAGTCAAAATAGCCCTGTCAAAAACAGCAGTCAACAACAGTCAACTGCAGCCCTAACCAGAAGGTCAACGCTGGTCAAATCAACAACAAAACTTCCTCCAACCAGCTCGGTCAACAACAGTCCAATTCAGCTTTCAAGAAGGGTCAAAGTCAACCCAAAATAGTCCACTGAGCCTCAGTCAAACTTGGTCAAACTTCAGTCAATGCTGCAGTAAAACAATCCTGCGATCAACGTAGGTCAAACTGCCCCAAATGCCTTGGTTTCTGTGCTAGAGAATGCGGCCTTAAGAAATTGGAATTCTACGCAGAAAGACACATTGAAAGATGGTCAAACGAGCCCCGGTCAACACTGGTTTGTTTCTCCGAAATTTTGCCCTGCACTTGATTATGAAATTTTTGTCCTTCTATGCCACACGTGGGGGAGAGAGAGAGACTGCCCAAGCTGTACGAACCAATCAAGAGAGAAGAGAGAAGAATGATGTGATGAGTGATGTCCAAATGAGGAGAGAGGTCCCTCCTATTTATACAATTCGTTGAGGGTGAAGAGACACATCCATTGGGCTTCTTGAGCCTACATTTTACTGAGGCCGACCTTGACAATTTGTGCATGAGAGAGAATAAATTCAAAATTCAACTTCTGCTTGTCAGAATGAGATGATCTTTATGTCAAAATTGGACCTTTCGAAAAGAGGAATCCAATTCAATAATTATTTCCATCATATGAGCTGTCCTAAGGTGGAATTTGGACTTTTAACACACCCTCTCAACTAGGGAGAATTCCACTTGCCAATTCATCTGTGATCATGTACCATCTTTGTCGTTCTGCTCTGCTCTGCTGGTAGCTGAACCATGAAGTAATAATGAAGAAGTGATCAAGAGTGAGTCACAAGACCTTACCACTCTCCATTGACAAGAGTCTGTCCTTGATCCTAGATCAAGTTGTTGAACACCATGCATCCTAGTCATATGGAGTACGACAATACACGATGCGTCCATCGGTAGTGCTATGGTCCTTAACCACTTTTCCCAACTCATTGGTCAGATGAGAGGTACTTCCCATGAGTTCTGGACTCCATGGGTAGGATGTGTGCTGGGGCATTGATAGGAGAAGGTGAACTATTCATCCTGCTCATATGCCATAGGCGAAGATGAACCACTCATTCTATGCATTTGACAATCGTAGGGGAAGGTGAACCACTCATCCTACATACATGTGTCCGCAATCATAGGGGAAGGTGAACCACTCACCCTACACACATGTCAACCATCATGGGGTATCACAGGGAAAGGTGAACCACTCACCCTACACACATGTCAACCATCATGGGGTATCACAGGGAAAGGTGAACCACTCACCCTGTACATAGCGCACCACTAGGGGAAGGTGAACCACTCACTCTATGGTCGCTCATAGCTCCAAGAAGTACCCCAAGCCCCTTGGAGCTCCCATAGCTCAGTGTCCAACTCATATGGGACCCTAATATGAGGGTCTCTCCACGACTCCATGTCTCTCTCGGAAGGTTAAGAATTTGACCTTCCCCAAGGGCTTCTTCAGAATATTTGCGATCTGCTCATCTGTCCTGATGTGTTGGAGCCTTATTGCTCCTTGTTGTACCATATCTCGGATAAAGTGGTACTTAGATATCAATGTGCTTGGAGCGGTCGTGAAACATGAGATTCTTTGATTTTTGCTTCATTCTCATCCAAGATATTGAAGCAGACCCCAAAGAGAAGTAGCACCAAGACGTGCTCTTACAATCCACCACACTGCCAACCCAGTCAACACCTGAATATTCATGTAGGCTCGAGTTCCCGACAGGGTATCTCAGTTCATAGTGGATTGTGCCCCAGAAATGTCTTAAGAGATTCTTAGCAACAATCCAATAATGTGATGAGGCTCGACCATAAATTGACTCAACGTGTTCACATCGAAGCATATGTCAGGACGAGAGTTTACCAAGATTCCAAGAACATTAGGGACCCCACAAGTTGACGATACTCGAAAGGGTTTGCTAATTCGGGCCCAACAACACTTCTACATAGCTTCTTGAAGTTGAGTTCCATCGGAGTAGACACGGATTTGCAATCCACCATCCCACATCTATCAAGCAACTTCACAATGTATTTTCCTTGAGAAAGGAAAAAATCTCACTTGGCTTTTGTCAGACCTCCAGCCCTAGGAAGCAGTGCATCAGTCCTAGGTCCTTCATCTCGAACTCGAAAGCCAACCCCCTCTTGCATTGATGAGAGGATCATCACCTGTTAGAAAGAGATCATCCACATAAAGGACCAGAATGAGAGGCTTGTCCTTTTCAACCTTGAAGTATAGGTTCGGGTCAACTTCACTCCTTGTAAAACCCAACTTCATAAGATAGCTATCAATCCTTTCATACCAAGCCCTGGGGGCTTGCTTCAATCCATAAAGGGCTTTCTTCAACCTACATACATGTCTTATGATCGTGAATTTCAAACCCCTTGTGTTGTTCTACATAGACTTCTTCCTTAAGCGAGCCGTGCAAGAAAGCAATTTTGACATCCATTTGGTGTAGGCTCCATCCTTGCGAGGTAACAAGGGCTATGATCAAACAGATAGTGGTATATTGGGCAACTGGTGCAAATATCTCGTCATAGTCCTCCTTTTTGAGAGAAGCCTCGAGCAACGAATCTGGCCTTGAACTTTTCAGCACTCCCATCAACTCCATGTTTGATCTTGTAGAGCCATTTTGAAGTGACCACTGACTTGTCCTTGGGTCTAGGAACCACATCCCAAACATCATTCTTCATGATCGACTCATATTCCTCATTCATCGCATCCTTCCAAACTTGGTGTTTCACGACTTCTTCGAATGTACAAGGCTCAGATTGTACAATGGTACTCATGGTAGCTAAGTACCCTTGGTACCTGTTCGACTTCTTGCTTTCACGAAATGTTCCCCTCGGTGCAATGTGTTTCTTAGCATCTTCAAGAGTATCTTTGAGCCATAAAGGTCTTTTTCTTGAAGTAGAGGGCTCACTAGGAGGTGGATCAATGGGATCCATCGAACCTTCCACATCGGGCATCAGGTCATTAGTTAGAGGTTCATCCTGCTTTTCTGCATCATCATCATCATTGTCCTTCCTAGGGATAGGAAGATCTCATTCTTTCCTAAGGGAAGAATCTTCATCGAAAGTGACATCATGATTATTTTCACTTCTCTTTGACCATACACATAGATTCTATATGCCTTCGAAGTTTCACTATAGCCCACGAACATTCCTTTCTTCCTAGATGCATCTAGCTTGTTTCTTTTCTCTTTCGGCACATGAAAATATATAGGACAACGAAAAATTCTAAAATGAGAAACATTAGGTTTCTTACTGGCGAAAACTTCTTCGGGTGTCTTGAAGTCCAAAGCTTGATGTGGGCATCTATTTTGAACATACATAGTGGTTGTTAGGTCCCTATAATATTAGTGATGCCCCCATAACTATTGTCGTTGTATCCCTTATTGTTATTATTGTGTCCCATAGAATCCCTCTATTGTTATTTTTGTGCCTTTATATTATTATTGTTAGGTCGGCTTGGTTATATTGTGACCCTATAGGCTCCTATATATAAAAAGGAGGTTTTGTCATTTGAATCATCTAAGAATTGTTCATTTGTGTAATATAAAGGAGGTTGCCCCCTCGAAGAGGCTTGTTTCTAAGGCGTTCATCTATCTTTTCTATCTTTTTGTGAGATAGTTTCATAACATTTGGTATCAGAGCTTTGGATTCTAGGGTTTCGCTGCTCCAAATAGGTCATCGTGTCATTTTCGCTATAATTTTTTTTCTACGACGTTTCAGAAGCTACAAAAAAAACCCATTTGGGCCAAAATAGTTTTGAACTTCGGGTCCAAATTTCAAAGCTTTTCTCGCTATATTTGCGGAGATATGATCTGAGGAAGTTGGCGTTTTTGCAGACTCCCGAATTACATTCCAAACAGGTGACCTAGGGAAAATCGTCATAACTTTTGTTTTGAGCATCAGATTGAAATCTCATAAGAAGTTTCAGAAAGAGGACGACCTCTAGTTTTTTGTGTATCAGTTTCAGGTACTAAGGTCGAAACAATGACATGTGGCACGTCGTACAAGTTCGCTCTACTGAACTAGTCTATAATCAGGTCACCGTGGGAGATTTGGCATAACTCTTCCTTGGAGAATCCAATTTTGATAAAACTGGTGGCATTGGAAAGAGGACGCAGAGGGCTATTGCAGGTCACGATTTCAGAACTGGGAGATCCAAAATTACAGAGGTACATCAGATTCAATATCGAGCTCCTACAAGTGAAAAAAGGTGTGTATTTTTTAAATTTTTGCATAAGCTTGGTTTGAAAAATTAGTTTGAAGGAATTCAAAGGGCATAGTGAAGCATTATTATCGGTAATTGATGCCCCGAAGAAAGAAAATGGAAACACCTAGTAAGCAACTTGAAATCTCTAGCATGACTCATGAAGAAGAGGAAGAAATGCAACACGATATATCAATATTACGAAACCAAGTGTAACAAATTTTACTCGCACAAAAGGTAACAAAAAATAAGATGGATGGTTTAAAGAAAGACGTAGAAGCTAAGATGGATGGTTTAAAGAAAGGCGTAGAAGCTAAGATGAATGACTTGGAAGCTAAGATGGACGGCGTGGAAACTAAGATGGATGGCATGGACGCTAAGATGAATGGCATGGACGATAAGATGGAAGAATTGAAGATAAATTTGAATAAGTTGCTACAAGAAATGGTCACTAATGGTGAAAGGGTAGTAAAAGAAACTCATGATGAGAACAAAATAAATGTTAAACATGATTTCATAGACTCTAATGTTGGATTGAAGACCCACCATGTTCCAAAAATCGATATGAGGAAGTTTGATGGCAAGGATCCCAGAACATGGATACTACAGATGGAACAATTTTTCGATCTCCATAATATGCAAAACACACAAAAGGTACGTATTGCAATTTTATATTTGGAACCAAATCAATTTGTATGGTATCAATGGCTTTGCTCTCATAAACAAATTATCACTTGGGCAATTTTTATGGAAGAAATGATAGCACATTATGAGGATACAAAAAGCAACACTTTTTTTAGCCAATTGATAAATCTCAAACAAAAGGGTTCAATGATGGAGCACATTGAGGACTTCCAAAAATTGAACATAAAGGTAAAAGATATTCCAGAGGAGCATAGGATTGATGTGTTCATAGGGACTTTAAAGGATAATATCCAACATGAGGTTCGCCTTTGAGAACCTGATTCATTGGAGAAGGCATTCAAGTTAGCAAGAAAAATGGAAAGCAAAATTATGGCAACTAGGAAGCCTACCACTCACAACTATAAAGATGGAAGTGTTGCTGCCCCTAGCCTTCCACAACCTACAAGGTTGACACCACAACAATTGGAAGAAAAAAGAGCAAAAGGGCTTTGTTATAGTTGTGATAACAAATACACTAAAGGTCATAAGTGTGCTGAGAAGAAATTATTCTACATAGATTGTGAAGAGGAGGAAGAAAAGGAACAAGAAATGTCAAAAGAAGAGGATATACTCCAGGAACAAACCCTAGATAAAGAAGAAATGAATCCGACCATATCTTGTAATGCATTGGCTGGAATTACCACTCCTCAAACTATCAAGATAGAAGGACATATCAAGAAGAAAAAGGTAATAGTGTTGATTGATTCGGGAAGTACCCATAATTTTATTCATTGTAAGATAGCAAAGGAATTGAATTGCTTCCTATATCCAACACCAGAGTGTCAAGTGATGGTTGCAAGTGGAGGAACCATAAATTGCTCTGGAAAGTGCCATAATATCAAGTTATCCATGGGAGAATATGTATTGAATAGCCCAATGCTTTCCATTCCAATGGGTGGTTGATGTTGTATTAGGAGTCCATTGGCTACAATCCTTGGGTACAACAACTTTTAATTTTCAAGAACTTTTCACAAAATTTTTTGCGGAAGGAAAGGAAGTTGAATTAAGGGGTATTGCAGAGAAACCAGGAAAGATAATCGGCTCTAACGGTATGACAAAGCTTCTAAAGAAGGAACTACGAGGTGTAATTGCACAATTATGTTCGCTAGAGGTTCCCATATCGAAATCATCTATTTCTCCAGATCATCATCTGGAGACTCTCAAAGGTCTCCCACCTATTCGTGATCATGATCATGCTATTCATTTGATTCCAGGAAGTGTTCCTTCAAACATCAGGCCGTACAAATATCCCTATGCCCAAAAGAGTGAAATTGAACATATGGTTGCAGAAATGCTAGAGGCTGGTATAATTCAACCTAGTCAAAATTCTTTCTCTGCTCTAGTAGTATTAATTCACAAGAAGGATGGATCATGGCTCATGTGTTCAGATTATAGGGAGCTCAACAAGCTCACTATTAAAGATAAATTTCCCATTCCTATCATTAATGCATTATTGGATGAATTGCATGGATCAATTTACTTCACCAAGTTGGATCTTCGTTCAGGATATCATCAAATCAGAATGAAGTCTGAAGACATTCCAAAAACAACATTTAGAACTCATGAAGGTCATTATGAGTTTTTGGTCATGCCTTTTGGCCTTACTAATGCACCTCCTACATTTCAAGGTTTGATGAATTCCATTTTCAAACCCTTCCTTAGAAAATTTGTGTTAGTATTTTTTTGATGATATACTAATCTACAACAAGTCTTGGAAGGATCATGTCCAACATGTTGACATGGTGCTCAAACTATTGGAGGAGAAACAATTATATGCAAAAATCTCCAAATGTTTCTTTGAAGTGCAAGAGGTGGAATATCTGGGTCATATTGTATCTCATGAAGGTGTTAAGGTAGACCCTAGCAAAATTAAAACCATTAAGGAATGGAAAATCCCCACATCCATAAAGCATCCATGAGGATTTATCGGGTTGACAGGGTATTATTGCGAGTTTGTTAAGAATTATGGGAGAATAGCAGCACCTCTAACAACATTATTGAAGAAAGATGCATTTTCATGGACTCCAGAAGCAATGAAGACCTTTGAACATCTTAAAGAGGCAATGTGCCAAGCACCAGTCTTAGCTACATCGAACTTCACAAAAACCTTTATTGTGGAATGTGATGCCTCAGGAAATGGAATCGGTGCTATTTTAATGCAAGAAGAAAGACCCATTGCTTTCGAAAGTCGTCCAATCAAAGGAAAGTATTTACACAAAGCTATTTATGAGAAGGAAATGTTGGCAATACTACATGTACTTAAGAAATGGCGACCCTACCTAATGGGGAGACACTTCAAGGTAAAAATAGATCATGATAGTCTTAAATAATTTTTAGAACAAAGATTATCTTCAGAAGAGCAGCGAAAATGGGTCACAAAGATGTTGGGTTATGACTTTGAAATCATCTACAAAAAAGGGAAGCAAAATGTTGTGGCATATGCACTCTCAAGAAAGGATGAGGATGTGGAAGCATTTCTTTGCGCTATTTCTATTATCCAACTAGACTGGATAAACGAAGCAAGGGATGAATGAAAGAATGACAAGGAAGTGTGGGCACTCATTCAAAAGATACAACAAGATCCCAGTACATCTGATACATTTATTTGGAAAAATGATTCGTTATGGTACAAGGATCGAGTATACCTATGTCAAAATTCCCAACTCAAACAAAAGATTCTTAGGGAATTGCACACCTCTCCCATAGGAGGGCGCTTAGGATTTCTAAAAACCTACCATAGGGTTAAGAAGGATTTGGGATGGCCTTAAATCGGATATTCAAAAGTTTGTGGCAGAATGTTTGGTTTGCCAACAAAATAAAGTTGAAACAATTAAGACTCCAGGACTATTACAACCTTTATCCATTCCAAGCCAACGTTGGAAGGAGGTTTCAATGGATTTTATCACAGGTTTACCCAAGTCCGAAGGAAAAAGTGTTATCATGGTGGTAGTGGACAGACTTACCAAGTATGCACACTTTTGTGCATTATCTCATCCATTTAAAGCGAGTACAATTTTCGCTGCATTTATGGAAACAATTAAAAAGCTACATGGAAACCCAAAGATTATTGTAAGTGACAGAGATCCCATTTTCATTGGAAATTTTTGGACATAATTATTTTCTTGTTTTGGTACTTAGTTAGCTCATAGCTCATCTTATCATCCTCAATTTGATGGGCAAATTGAGATAGTAAACAAATGTTTGGAAGGATATCTTCGTTGCTTTGTATCTGATAACCAGACACAATGGGTCAAATGGTTGCCTCTGGCTGAATGGTGGTATAACACTTCCATACTGCAACAAAAATGACCCCATTTATGGCACTTTATGGATATCATCCACCATCCATCACATCATATTTAAGAGAAAATTCTAAGGTTCAAGCAGTGGAAGATCACATCGAGCATCAGCAACAAGTTCTCCTACTCTTAAAGGATAACCTCACCTTGGCACAAAATAGAATGAAACAACAGGCAAATCAACGTCGCAGCGAAATAAGTTTTGATGTAGGTGATTGGGTATTCCTACGGCTACAACCATATAAACAAATGCCCCTCAAGCAAGCTAAGAAGGATAACAAATTATCACCAAAATTATGGTCCGTACAAGGTGTTGCAAAAGATAGGAACTATGGAATACAAATTGGAGCTTTCTACAGCTTTTCGTGATACAAAAATGGATCCTAGATAAACCTCTAAGTCTAAAAGAATTCATATAAGAGGTAAAAGGTGCCAAATGACACAAATCCTTTGTAAATCAGAGGAAAATGAAAATCGCAGGCTGCTCTTGTAAATAGTCTCATTGTATAGATCTCCTCATTCTGAATCCAACGAAACTTGAATGGGCAAAAACGGACTCCGGATGAAGGAGTTATTGTAAAATGAAATTGCCCAATGTCCTTAAAAATGAGGCAATTTCATTAAATTTTGAACTATATTGAAAATTTTGATTTTAGTATAGGCTCACGGGCCAATCCACAGTTGACACGTGGTAGGCCGAGATTGGGCCACGTGGCCTTGTTTGATTAGTCAAGAGGAAATATCGCATCACAATTATTGCAAAGGGAAGGACCTTGGGCCATCAACGATTGCGATAAGCGATTGTCACTTTATCGCATCGCACAGATCCATGGGAGGACTTAACAAAGGCTGAGGCCAATGTGACGTGATTGCCGATTATCGGCATCGACGGATAAGGCATCGACGATATATGTCGGATCGGTGTATGTCATAAGGGAAGACCCTCGGGTCGTAGCACCGCGATATTGTGATATGCGACAATGCGATCACATCTGGACCATTGGATCACGAGTTTGATCGGACAGTGGTGATCTAACGGGAAATATCCCATTGCTATTTGCGTTAAGACCATGGACCAGGGCTCTTCCTTGTTGCGATTGTGATATGCGATCGAAGGCGGACTCGATAAGTTTATAAATGCGATTGTATGTGTGTTGAAGTCCGGAAAGCGCCAATTTCCTTTGTTATTGCGTATTTCGTTTATTAAACGAAATACAAGGGAGTTAAGTCCGATTCGATATTATGGACCTGAAAGGGTTCCGAAATGCCTCTGTATAATGTTTCAAGTCCGGAATTGTGTTTTGGCAGATTTTCTCCGTTTAAAATACATTTTCCTGTGTAAAACAGAAAGCGACTGCGTTTGGGATTCTGAAGAATTTCAAGAGGCCCGAGGCACTCTTACGTTACAGAAATGGTGGCCACCTCCCCTTTTGGCGTTGAGCAATGATTGTATAACGCTTGGAAGAGAGGAATAGTCGAAGGCATGACTAGAGAGGCACGACCAGAGGAAGGCGTTTTGGGAACCAAAGAGGCTTTGGTAACCATCCACGAGAGCTGGGAAGCGTTATTCTTGGCGGACTCGAGGAGTTCGAGCGATCTCGGGGGATAAATCCCATTGTTGCAGAGCCAGCGAGGGGGAGCTCACAAATGGTAATGATCCCAAAGAGCTTGAGGAACAAAGAGCCCGAGAGCAAAGGAGCCTTAATCCCAAGAGGGACAGAGAGCCACAATCCCACAAAGAAGTGGGAGGTGGAGCGAAAGAGGCCAAGAGACCCACAGAGAGCCCAAGAGCTAGAGAGTTAGGGCCGGTTTGAATTCGAGCATGCTGTTAGCTTCAACAGTTGAGGAAATGCAGAATTCTGATGGAGTCAGTGTTTGAAGAAGCTCAAGACAGCCAGGAGCACTGATTGAAGGAATCAGATCCAAGGGAGTTTGGATCTGTTTGCAGCAATAACCACGGGTAAGATGGTATTCTGAGCCCATTGGTTCATTTGTAAACCATATGGAGTTGAGTCACGGACTTGTAAAATAATTTGAGCCATAATCCCAAAGAGCCAAGTCAAATTAACAAGAGCTCATGGAGATGTAGCCCACAAGAGTTTTGGGTGAACTCCTCATTAAATTGCTGTCTTACGTGTATTGTTTTAATGCTGCATTATTCACTGTTATATGCATTTATGTATATGTTCAAGCACTTTTAAATATCAACATACACAATAGATTTTGAAGCACATAAACAACCAACCATAAATACAAGCATATGCCTATATTTTCAAGCATTTCTTAATTCCGCATTGGTTAATCAAATAGACTTGGGAAAATACAAGCATATGCCTATATTTTCAAGCATTTTTAAATTCCGCATTGGTTAATCATATAGACTTGGGAAAATACAAGCGTTGGAAGTGAGAGAGGTTCTTGTAAGCTAGCAAGAAGCCTAAGATCTCCATTTTCAGATCAGGTGGTATCAAGGCTTAAGATTGATTAACCACACCTTTAGAAAGGTTATATTAGAATGCTTGATTGACAAAGCAAAGACTGCTTGTTTGAAAGGTGTTTGAACAACAAGAGGCTGATTGTATGCTTGTTTGCAGACTGGCTATTTTTTGAGTTTGCAGAGGTGAAGGGAAAGCTATTGATAACTCAGTCCAGGAGAGGACAAGAAGGAGAAGGGCTGAAGGCATTCTTCTATCCCAAAGGACCTCAAGGCAATCTTTGGAGCACAAGAGGTTGCTTAAATAAGCTCTTTATTTTATCTTGTTGAAGTTTTTTTTGTTCATTGGCTTAATGAAAACTTCTACAAGTGGGTCCTCAAATTCTGCTCTTTTCACGAGGCTCTTTGATGAAGACATGAAGCAAGAATTATCCACCATGATGGATATGGTGAGAGAAATGTATGAGGATGGAAGGAAGAGCAACATACTTAGAAAGCAGCTGAATTCCATGAAGGAAGAGAAGCAGTTGCTTGTTGACGGACTACAGGAAATGGAGAGGTAGCTTCATATTGCAAATATGAACCTGAAAAGGATGCATGAGTTGGAGTCACAACTCTTTGTTGCCAAAGAAGCCTTAGTCAAGTATCAACTTGAAGAAGAGGTAAGCCATTCCAGTTTGTCTTCAAATTCTTCTAAGAATGCTCATATTGGTTCTTTTGAAAAGCATACTAAAGGCATAGGTTCCAAGCTAATGTCCAAGATGGGCTATGAAGGCAAGGGCTTGGGAAAGCATGCACAAGGTATTATTGAACCAATAATGGTTGAGGAAAGGCCTAAATATTTGGGTCTTGGCTATGGACAGTCTTATGGAGAGAGTTCCAAAGCTGCCATGAAAGACATTGAAACCATTCCAAGAAGGAGTTTCATTGCAATTCCTCTATCTCAAGAGTGTGAAGGTTGTGTTCAGGAGGAATGCAATGACTTGAAACATCATTTGTAGGGTGCAGGTGTTCAGAAGCACACCTCTGAACCAGAGAGTTGTGGAAACTCTAGTAGCCTTGAAGAGATTGATGGGATTCCAAAGAGAGCCACTTCTTCGTTTGCTTCACTTCCTCATGAAGGCAATAAAGGTGAAAGAGGCAGGTATAAATCTGGGTCTAACCATAGTCCTTTTGATTTTGCAAAGCATGATGAATTTCCACATAGATATGGGAAAAGCATTGCATGTTCCTTTTGTGGTTTGGATAACCATCGTGTTTCTAGTTGTTGGAAGAGAATGACCACATACAAGAAACTTTTGAAGGAAAGAAAGCAAGCAGCCAAAGGTCCATTGGACAAGGCAAATCATGCTGTCAAGAGGATGCACATGCAGTGCACTTATTGCCATAAGCAAGGGCATCTTGCTGAAAGGTGTTGGACTCTGAATCCAGCAATGCTTCCACAAAAGTTGAAGGAGAAGGTTGAAAGAGAAGATGGCAGAAATGGAAAGGAAGATTCCATGAATGATGTGTCTTAAGATGATTCACATATTGATGCTGATGTACAGACAAAGCAGGGACCTTTGAAATGGATTGGTAAGAAATGGTTAGAATTCTTATCCAATTAAAAGTTGCATGCCTATGGATATGATGCATCTATTTGCATTTCTGTGGTAATTGAATGCAAGTTGCAGGTTTCCACCAAGAAGGTGAATGGAGAAGTTGAGTAGGAGACTCACTTTGTGCTGCAACATTATGTGCATTTCAGCTTCGAAAGTACAGTGTACTTAAGCGAAAGTTGAAGGATGAAATGCATGCATGAGCATGATGTGCATGAACATAGGGATGTTGATGTTTTCCTTGTTTTCGAAACATGTGTGTGTAATTGACTTGAAAGGTTGATTGCTTTGTGGTAAACATGCATGTAAAGTTGGTTTGGTAGAGATAGTGATGAAATTGTTTCATCTTTTGAAAAGAATCTTAATGGTCTTTTTCCACATGCGTGACTTGAAGGGTCATTTGCTTTAAAGGCATGTTTTGTGGGCTTGTTAGCTAGTCCATCATTTGTATGCAGATGTAAGACATGGAGGTGTTCACAAGATGTGAAAATCTGTTTTTTTTTGTTGAAGCAGGAGTTTAGCCCATCCAGTTGTTGTCTGTATGCCTGTTGTTGTTAACAGTGTTGTTGGCAGCTTATCAAATAGGTACAAATGAAAGTTTTGTGGAGCAGATGTACTTCACATTTGTTTGAGCCACCTTGGATCAATGATCAAGGCAAAGAAGTTCAAACTACCTTCTATGACCATTTTAGCAGAAGTTCTGTAGGAAGGCAAGGAGGGAGACAGTTCTTCTTAGGAAGACCAGCCCATCCAAGAAGCGAAGTGGTCAAAAACTTTGGTTCAGAGGCACTATGCAAAGGCAAGTGTAGGGAGGTTGAAAGAAGATGGTGAGTCACTCTCATTTACTGCTCAGATTAGTGTATTAGTCTTTTGGAGACAAAAATTTCTTTTAGTGGGAAGGCGTGATCCAAAGATTGGATCTTGGATAAACCTCTAAGTCTAAAAGACTTCATATAAGAGGTAAAAGGTGCCAAATGGCACAAATCCTTTGTAAATAAGAGGAAAATGACAATCGAAGGTTGCTCCTGGAAATAGTCTCATTGCAGAGATCTCCTCATTCTGAATCCAACGCAACTTGAATGGGCGAAAACGAACTCCGGATGAAGAGTTATTGTAAGATGAAAATTGCTCAATGTCCTTAGAAAATGAGGCAATTTCATTAAATTTTGAACTATATTGAAAATTTTGATTTTAGTATAGGCTCACGGACCAATCCAAAGCTGACACGTGCAGGCCGAGATTGGGCCACGTGGCCTTGTTTGATTGGTCAAGAGGAAATATCGCATTGCAATTATTGCAAAGGGAAGGACCTTGGGCCATCAGCGATTGTGATAAGCGATTGCCGCTTTATTGTATTGCACAGATCCATGGGAGGACTTAACAAAGGCCGAGGCCAATGCGACATGCGATCGCTGATTATCAGCGTCGGCGGATCAGGCATCAACGATATATATATCGGATCGATGTATGTCATAAGGGAAGACCCCCGGGCCGTAGCACCGTGATATTGCGATATGCGATAATGCGATCGCATCTGGACTGTTGGATCGCGAGTCTAATTGGACGGTGGAGATCTAACAGGGAATATCGCATTGCTATTTGCATTAAGACCATGGACCGGGGCTCCTGCCTGTTGTGATTGCGATATGCGATCGAAGGCGGACCTGATAAGTTTATAAATGCGATTGTATGTGTTTTGAAGTCCAGAAAGCACCAATTTCCTTTGTAATTGCGTATTTCGTTTATTAAACGAAATACAAAGGGAGTTAAGCCCGATGCGATATTACGAACATGAAAAGGTTTCGAAATGCCTCTGTATAATGTTTCAAATCCGGAATTGTGTTTTGGCGGATTTTCTCCGTTTAAAATACATTTTCCTGTGTAAAACAGAAAGCGACTACGTTTGGGATTCTGAAGAATTTCAAGAGGCCCGAGGCACTCTTAAACTCATTTCATGTGCTTTCTTAAAATATTGTGTGCCCTTCTGCAAGTCAGGCAAAATGTTGCCTTTTCACATGTTCGAGGTCGCACCATGTAAATAAGCTTGTTCCGGTGTTTTCAAGAGGTCATATTTGTGCAAATGAGTTGTTCTAACCATGTAAGCATCTGTCGCACTCATTTCTAGAGTTTTGAACAGTATCGCACAAGTGTCATCACAGTCGTCGCAAAGTGTTTCTTGTTACAGAAATGGTGGCCACCTCCCCTTTTGGCGTTGAGCAATGATTATATAACGCCTGGAAGAGAGGAATAGTCCGAGGCACGACCAGAGAGGCACAGCCAGAGGAAGGTGTTTTGGGAACCAAAGAGGCTTTGGTAACCATCCATGAGAGCTGGGAAGCATTATTCTTGGCGGACTCGAGGAGTTTGAGCGATCTTGGGGCATAAATCCCATTGTTGCAGAGCCAGCGGGGGGGAGCTCACAAACGGTAATGATCCCAAAGAGCCCGAAGAACAAAGAGCTCGAGAGCAAAGGAGCCTTAATCCCAAGAGGGACAGAGAGCCACAATCCCACAAAGAAGCGGGAGGTGGAGTGAAAGAGGCCAAGAGACCCACAGAGAGCCCGAGAGCCAGAGAATCAGGGTTGTTCTGAATTCGAGCGTGCTGTTAGCTTCAACAGTTAAGGAAATGCAGAATTCTGATGGAGTCAGTGTTTGAAGAAGCTCAATAAAGCCATGAGCACTCATTGAAGGAATAAGATCCAAGGGAGTTTGGATCTGTTTGCAGCGATAACCGCGGGTGAGATGGTATTCTGAGCCCATTGGTTCATTTGTAAACCATATGGAGTTGAGTCACGGACTTGTAAAATAATTTGAGCCATAATCCCAAAGAGCCAAGTCAAATTGACAAGAGCTCACAGAGATGTAGCCCACAAGAGTTTTGGGTGAACTCCTCATTAAATTGTTGTCTTATGTGTATTGTTTTACTGCTACATTATTCACTGTTATATGCATTTATGTATATGTTCAAGCACATTTAAATATCAGCATACACAATAGATTTTAAAGCACATAAACAACCAACCATAAATACAAGCATATGCCTATATTTTCAAGCATTTCTTAATTCCGCATTGGTTAATCAAATAGACTTGGGAAAATACAAGCTTTGGAAGTGGGAGAGGTTCTTGTAAGCTAGACAAGGAGCCTAAGAGCCCCATTTTCAGATCATCTCGAGTGCACCCAGTTTTCCATGTTTCATGCTTAAAGAAGGTTATAGGTGACAAGCTTCCAATTCAGACAATATTGCCAGAACTTGATAAGGAAGGAAAAATCATATTGGAACCTGAAGCAGTCAAAGAAACAAGAACTCGACAGGTACGAAATAGATCAATTTCAGAGTATCTCATTAAGTGGAAGAATTTGCCTGTTGAAGATTCCACATGGGAGGATGAGAATTTTATACAGAAGCATCCAAAACTACTCAAGCGTTGAGGACAACACTTTTTTGAAGGAGAGGGGCATGTTAGGTCCCTATAATATTAGTGATCCCCCCATTACTATTGTCGTTGTATCCCTTATTGTTATTATTGTGCCCCATAGAATCCCTCTATTGTTATTTTTGTGCCTTTATATTATTATTGTTAGGTCGGCTTGGTTATATTGTGACCCCGTAGACTCCTATATATAGAAAGGAGGTTTTGTCATTTGAATCATCTAAGAATTGTTCATTTGTGTAATGTAAAGGAGGTTGCCCCCTCGAAGAGGCTTATTTCTAAGGCGTTCATCTATATTTTCTATCTTTTTGTGAGTTGGTTTCATAACAGTGGTGTTGGCAACTTCTCCCCATAAGAACTTCGGTAGACCTCGGTCATGAAGCACGGCATGGGTGGCTTCTATGATAGTTCGATTCCTACTTTCGGCAACACCATTTTGTTCAGGAGTATATGAGTGGTGGTCTCCCTCTTAATGCCAACTTCTCTACAATAGGCATTGAATTCATTTGACTCATATGCGGCCCCATTATTGGTTCTCAATATTTTGATCTTCTTCCCTGTTTGATTCTCGACTAAGGCTTTGAAAGAGCAGAACCACTTGAACACCTTGTCCTTCTTCGTTAAAAAATAAATCCATGTTTTGCGAGAGAAGTCATACACAAAAATTGCATAGTACAAATATGCACCCAAAGATGTCACGGGTAACATACCTAATAGATCAAAATGGACCAGTTGAAGAATATCGGTAGTTTGACTTTGACTTGAGGGGAATGGTCCCCTTGTATGTTTTCCAACTGCACAACCCTGGCATACTCCTTAAGATCTAAGTTGAATTCGGGCATACCTGTGACCATCTTTCTTACATCAGGTAAGGCTTTGTAATGAAGGTGAGCAAATCTTTAGTGCCATAATTGGATAGAATAGAAGTATCGCAAGTCATTGCTCCCAACGGGCTTCCTCCAACCTGATAGAGACCTGCAATCCTAAATCCAAGTGTTAATGCATATTTTGGGTTCCTTTGCCAAACACGAACCTTCCCATCAACGAATGTCACCTTGAAACCTTTATCTTCCATCGTAGAAATAGAGACCATGTTCTTTTTCAAATTAGGTACATAAAACACTTCTTGTAAATGAAGGGTTTGACCTTGATTTTGTTGATTTGTGGTAGCATCGGATGTGATGTAGACATGAAAATTGGGGGAGAGGCTAAAGCACATGAGATCTCCAAGACCCATAAATGGTTTGGGCAGACCCGGTTTGGGAGATATTAAAATAATTAATATTTTTAATGGAGTTCCTAAGTCTAAACTTAGGAAAAATAAAATGTTAATGGGTATTAATATAACACTGGGTTAGAAGGTTCCAAAAGACATTGATAAAGCCAAATCTAATCTTAGCTGTTGATTAGAGATGTAATCTCAGCCGTTGAAGGACCAACAAGAAAACTAAAAGTATAAGAGGAGGCTTGAGGGTCAGTTAGAGAACACACCATAGTGATGAATCATTCGATTTACTAGAGCGGGGTTTGCTAAGTAAAGTCGAATCAGTGATCAATAGCGAGGGGCAGTGAGTACTGGACATAGAGGCAAGGATAGTGCCGAGAGACTAGCGTAGAGGCAAAGAGGCAGAAGCCAGAGCAGGCTATGCAGAGCCCTACAGAGACAACGCAGAGGCCAGAGGGCCTGCGTCATCCACATAGAGGGAAACATGAGCGACGCAGAGGGTCCTAGAGGCTGCGCAGTGCCTCAGAGGGCTGATGCAGAGGCCAGGAGGATTAACGTAGTGCTTCAGTGGTGCTGGAGAGGGTTTCGTGGGGCAGGTTTTATGAAAAACTGCTTTCGAATAGAGAGGTATTACTGCTGGTTATTTTTCTCTATCGGGTGAGTCAGTTTGGCACCCAGTTGTTCTCACGGATATACTGCATAATAATAAACCCTCAGAATTGCTGCACCGGTTTTCTCGCATTGGGTTTTTCTGTGGACGAGTTGTCGAAAAATAATGGTGTCACTTGTGTGTTTGTTTTCTTTCAGCTATTGATCTGTAGATGGTTGAGACTGTATTGTGTTTATTTCGTTATTTATATGTTTTAAATAACTTGTTCGTAATTAACAAGTAGAAGAAATAAATCAGAAGAATACAGATTAAATTTCTAACAGGTAATACTTAGAAATTTCAACAGATTTAAGCGAAGAGTAACAGTCCCAATTCCTTTCATAGGACAAGTGGCATTATCCCCAAGTATAATCTCCATATTTGTCTTCTTTTCAATCAAGTTTGAGAGGGCCTCCTTGTACCCAGTGAAGTGCCTTGAGGCACCACTACCAATCAACCAATGAATCAATGTATTTAGAGGAGAGGTAGTGGTAAGTGCGGAAATAAGATCAAATTCTTTTTGCTTTTATACAACATTAACTTATTCATACCTGGAGTTTCTTGACTTCTTGGGAGGACGACCATTTCCACATCGAGTAGTGGGAGCATACTTCTTTCCTTTGTTGTTGAACCTGTTGTTCCTTTCATTGCCATTGCCTTTGTAGTCGTTGTTATTATTGTCATCATCACTTGGAGTATGCTTCTTGTGAGGACACTCTCTAGCGAAGTGGCCAAGCCTATTGCAATTGAAGCATCTTCCTTTGAATTCCTTCTTTGAATTCCAGCTCGAACCCTTGACCTTGTTTTCTTGGACCAACATTGTTCTTCCTCTTAGCATGAGTGGAGAAGGCGGTAGGGTTGTTTCCATTTGAGGGCTTGTCTCTTTCCATCATCCTTATTTCTTCCTGAGTGCCTCTAGCTAATAATTTATCAAATCCTGAAATCCTGTCATTGTTGAGGATGGTAGTGTTAAACACATCCCATTCTCTTGTAAGGCCTCCAAGTGCAATAAGAGTGAGCTCCCTGTCACCAATAACTTCTCCAATAGATAGGAGATCATTCTTGATTTCAGTAATCCTCATGAAGTAGGATTGAATGGATTCTCCTCTATCCATCTTGATGTCTTTCAACTTGTTCTTGAGAAAGAGAACTTGATTTGCATTATTTACTTTGAACATCCCAACCAGTTTGTCATACATCTCCTTAGATGTTTCCAAATCAGAAATATAGGCAACCAAAGGCTTGTGAATAGAATCAACAATAATTTTCTTAGCTTTAACCTCACCTTTCTTGTACTTTGTTTATGCAGCTACAGATGCATTTAAAGGAGGCTCCACCACTTTTCCCTGCACATAGTCCATTGCATCATGCTCTTCCAAAAGTCAAGTCCAAAGTAATTTTCCATGCATGATAGTCAGATTTGTCTTTGAGCTTGTTCTCAGTCTTGAAGTAAGATGTAGTCGTCGTTGGGACTAGTTCCAAGTTTTAGTCCAACAACTTCCCTTAGTGATTGCTTTTCCTCACTCTTGCTTGCACTTTATCTTCACCTGAGCTCTAATACCAAGTTAATTTTAGATAACAATGGTATGTTCTATGCTTTAGCACAATTTACTTCAATGTTCCTTATCAGCCCAATGACAATTTCCAATTATTTCCAATAGCAATCACATTAACTTAATCACATTGATAGTAAATATAGATAGGACATAAAAACAAGTGCAAAAGACAAGAGGACACAAGATTTGGTGGATACAAGGGGAAAACCCTTTGATCAAATCTTCTTATTATTATTCAATAGTTCAACAGAGAGAGTACATAGATCAAATTTACTTGCCCAACACACAGTCAAAACAACTCTTTCAAAAACAACAATCAACTGCAGCCCTAACTAGAAGGTCAACGTTGGTCAAATCAAACAACAAAACTTCCTCCAAGTAGCTCGGTCAACAACAATGCAATTCGACCTTCAAGAAGTGTCAAAGTCAACCCAAAATAGTCAGCACTGAGCCGCAGTCAAACTTGGTCAAACTTCAGTCAATGATGCGGTCAAACATTCCTGTAGTCAACACACGTCAAACTGCCCCAAATGCCTTGGTTTCTGTACTAGAGAATGCGGCCTCAAGAAATCGGAATTCTACCCTGAAAAACACAGTCAAAGATTGTCAAACGAGCCATGGTCAACGCTGGTCTGTTTCTTTGAAATGTCGGCCTGCACTTGATTCTGAAATTTTCGTCCTTCTATGCCACATGTGGGAGAGAGAGAGAGACTGCCCCTAGTTTTCACTTTATAAACCCTAGCTATCTCTTTTGTGAGGGGATAAATTAAATAGGGGAAGATTTTTAGGAGGTCCCTTATGGATTTCGACGAAGATAAATTTAACATGCAACAATTAACCGAGATTTCCCATAAATAATATGCATTTAGACATGGAATTAGAAAAACCCTAGCATTAACTAATCACATGAAAACCAATAAAAAATTGCAATTAGCCTTCTTTCAATCCCAAAATGACATCTCCAAGACAAAAGGTCAATATACAATAGTAATAGCTCCAAGAAGATTGTAACGAACAAGGTTCATATACTCACCGAACTACTTTAGAAGGTCTGAAATATAAAAATATCCATGATAGGACAATAATATATTATATAAGAATTGTTGAATGTACAATGATGTCTGATCGTTACAAATGAGGCCTCCTTATATACCTAGGCAGGTGCGTCTTCATGGAAGGTCATGTCCTATTTTGACATACCTCTTCAGCACTAATTACTAATTAACTAGTCATTATTACAATTATCACCATTATTTATATTTATATTATTTTTATATATATTTTATTCATAACATTGCCTTCCTCTTCAAAAAGATTTGTCCTCAAAGCTTATTGATGAAAGGACTTGATCCCTTTTCCTGTTTCGAATATATTCTCGTCTCAGAACTTTCGTCTTCATTGATACAAGAAAATATGATCCTCCGAGTGATAAATAAAATTGTTGGACTAAGAATGGATCTGACCATCCTAGATTAATCTTCTATGGAATGTTTCGGTCACTGGAAATTTGTAATGAATTTTTATCATAGGATTGGATTATGCAAACTTCAGTATTCCTTGGAACATAAATCTGTTGTTTCCATTCTAAATGGTTATGATATGTAGATTGATTGAGAAGTCCGCTCTTATGATTTAGATGTCGATAAGGAGTTTTTCTGGATGGACTTTCCCTTATCATGTGTGTGGCAAATTCTTGATTTACTTTAGGTACTATTGTTGTTGGGTTGGCTACTAAATCATCACTTGAAATTTCCATTGTTTGAAGTTTGAACAATGACATCTGAATATGTCTCAACTTCCATTGGTTTCTCATCTTCTTGAGTTATGATATTGACTGGATCAGTGTTTGTTCCTTTTTCTTCAATTTGGGCGGCTACATCAAACTTTGATACATCTTTCTTGATGAGTTCTTCTAATTTATTTTTCAATGATTGTTTAGCACTTTTAAGTTTCTTAATATGAGTGAGTAATTTCTCACTATGGTCCTTAAGACAAGTAATTTCTTCGTTTTTGTCAGCGGGTGATTTTGTCAGTTTCCCTTTGCATGTTTTGTATCACCTTTTTACTTTCTTGAAGAATTACTTTTCAGATGTCTTGTATGTTTTCTGGCGTCACTGAATTTGGCTTTAAGGTAATATCTTGTAGCTTTATTTTTTTCTTTTTGTGGGAAAATGTCAAAAACTTTTTTTTTTCATATTTAGGATAAAGGACCCTAGTGATTCCATCCAGGGTGAACCCATAATTATATCACTATTGTCACAAAATAAAGTTTTAACGATGAATTGCGAGGCAAAAATATAGTCTCCAATGCATAGTTGTAGATTGTTTATGTTATATTGTTTATTATTCATCAGATCCATCATTTCAATTATGTTCGATTCAGGAATCACTAATTGGTTAGCACATTTAGTACTAACATAATTTTTATCCTGAGTAGGATCGATGGAGATTATAATGCCCCTTCCTGCAAGTGATCCTTTGGTTTTAAATAGTGCATTTACACACATCATAAAATGTTTGTGAAATCTTCCTTCCTTTATTTCGAAACTAGACTCCATTTTGATTTGTTGATATTTTTACGTCCACAATATTTTAATGTTAATGATAACTAGCCCTCTTATCTATATATATATATTTGAATTCTTTTCATACTTTCTAATCCCTCTTTTTTTTTTTTATTTCCACTAAAATAATATTTTAGTGAAATTTGAAACTCTTTTAATATTTCACTAAAATTAATTCTTGGAATGACTTCAGTTATTTTTTTTTACACTTTATCTTTTATTGAATATATTCAACTTGCTTGCTCACTCATTTGTTTATTATATAAATTGCCTAATATCTTCAGTAGCAATTGCTGTCTTCCTCTATTATTATTTTTTTGTTATTTTATAAGTTTAATTTTTGAAAGGTCGTGACTTTAGAATGCGGTGGCAGTGTTTTATCAAATGTTATGGTTATGTACGACTTTTGGTTTGAAACTTTGCTCATCTTGTTGGTGGCGGTAATAGACACGACCCAAGAATGATGGCTGTAAGAAAATCGTCAAACAATGGCTAATGTAATGAATACAAAGTGTATGTGGCAAGGAGCAGTGCTGGGACGATCGGATAGGAAGGAAGATAGGGAGGCAATGATGGTGGCGTGTGTGAGTTTGGTTGGCGGCTATCGTTGGAAGAATCAACGAGGGCAGTGGTTGGGGAATGTTGCTTCTGGCAGGGACAGGGGTGTTGTAGAATGTAACTAGGTTCGGTCTTTCTAATGACATGATCTTTGTAAATGATGAAAGAAATAAAATTATTTTTTTATGCCTTGCTACATGGGTATCATGAGCAAGAGGTTATTTGTTAGTGGCTCCCATTGAGAGCCTTAAGATTTATTATTGAGTCAAAGGGTCAATGTCATATGAAGAAGCTCTTCTTGAGCATATGTTTAATGTATACAAGTCTACAGAAATGTCTGGAAGCCCTCCAAAGACAAGCACAATCCTTCTTGAAGAAGTCGGCCTCCAAACAATATAAAAAGAAGTCATTTCGGCTCATTTAAGGTGACACATCTCTTAACACTATCACATCGGCTTAATATGTGGGTCGAACTACTATAAATACCCAGCTAGGGTCTTCACAAAAGAGTAGGTACAAAACTCAAATTCTCTAGAATTTTCAGATGGTTTCAAGTCTTGAGATTTCACATTACAGGAGTACAGATCTCAGATGCCTCTGCAACTTCGGTGGGTAATTATAGTGACAAAACTTCGCAATTCAGACAAGCATCTCTATGTCTCGGCATCATCACAGTCACAGTCTCGGCATAGTTGTGATGAGAAGGATTTCGGCGATCCCACAGTGACACACTCTGTCTCGGCATGCATTCTGGATCAATGTTGTTAAAAGCGCGAGCGGGATTAAATCGGCGCCGGGAATGAAGCGGAAAAAATCAGAAAAAGCGGGAAAAAAGCGGAAAAAGGCGGGAAAAAAGCGTTTGGTACAAAAATATTCATTTTTTTCATTTTTTTCAATTTTTTTAATATATAAACCATCTACAACATAAAATAAATACATTGACACATAAATATGATAAGAAAACTAATATATAATATGTTTAATATCATTTCTAGCGCTAAAATCACACATAACATTGAATCATGTCCTGAATAGTAAGTCCTGAGTCCTGACTCCTGAGTCCCAGCTCAGCCTCATAATATCAACAAAAAATATGATAATGTATCTCATCATGTCATAATGTCATAGACTCATATACAATAAAATGAAAGTCTAATCATATTGATTTCCTCTGCCCCTCTTGCGAGAAAATGTCACAGCTTTCTCTTTCCCTCTAGATGTAGATGTTGGTGCCTGTGCTGGTGGAAATGGCAATGGAGTCTGATGTGCTCTAGAAGCTGAAGAACTAGAAGTATGAGCTACAAGAGGTAGACCACGTCCTCTACTGGTCCTAGTGGTAGCCCGGGTAGGCGGTGTCACCTCCTCCTCCTGCTCCTCCTCCTCCTCCACCTGCTCCTCCTCCTCCCCCTCATCCTGCACTAACCAATCATCAGTAGAATCCATGAGAGGCCTCTCGGCCTCAACCCTCCATGCAGCAGTGGTGTCAATCCCATCCAATGAGATGGCATCCACATCAAGTGTCCTCTCAAGTTTCCTCACCCACAATCGAAGATTGTAGTAGACGTAGACCATGTCATTAAGTCGCTGGGACTCCAACCTGTACAAAGATCATGAAATAATAATTAATAAATCCAAATTTTCATTATAAATCGTGCTGCCACGGACCCCCGAGCTTTTTTACGAAAAAAGCGGGCTTTTTTCGAAAAAACGGCAAAAAAATTTTTAGGCGCTTTTTTCCCATAAAAAGCGCGATTTAATCGCGCTTTTAACAACACTGTTCTGGACACAGTCATGATCTCAGCGTAGTGGTAATCATGATCTTGATGAAGACGTAGTTTCAAGGTCATGGTCTTGATGAAGATCTTGGTGCAACTCTCATATATATATATATACGTATCTCAGTATAGAGATCTTGTTGTTATGGTGAAGGTCTCAGTGAAGGAGCAACAATGATCTTAGTAAAGGTGCAACAATGATCTCGTTGAAGGTGCAACTATGGTGCAGCTGTAAAGACCTCAGTGGTGCAATAGTGAAGACCTTGGTATTGTAGCAATGATGACATCACTAGTAGTGATTATGATCTCAGTAATGCTGAAGAATAGGATTGGTGTCTTAGTCTTGGAGTGGTTAAATAAGTCAAGGGTCATGGTCTTAGTATTCGTCAATTGGAATCTCTATAAGAAGAATTTTTGTGCGGGTTTTCCTCTTAAAGAGTGAGATATTTTGGCCTTGGCAAAAATCCAACATCTTGTGTTCTTGTCTCTTTTGTTTTGGTAACTATTTGATGAAGTAAGAAATCTCACTCTAATAATAACAAGAGAATATTGTGCTAACAAAGAAAAGTAAAAAGTACCTAACACATAGTTATCATCGTGAGAAGAATCTGATTAACCTAATTGCCCTAGATTCTTCAACATGGTATCAGAGCTAAGGTGCTGAAGTCAAAGGAAGGTCAGCAAAAAGAGACATTCAAGGATCAAGTTTCAAGAAGGGTGTTAAGTTTTGTAGATGTTCTATGCTAAGAGCAATTTCACTTTTCTCACAGCAATCATACAAGTAGATAAGCAAAATGCAGATAGAACATATAAGTAGATCTTACAGAAGACAAATCAGAAACAAGAAAAATGCATGTGATTGTTTCGGCGGTCAACAGGATGCTTCAACCAGCAAAGTCTCCTTTGGTCAGCCAGCCCAGCATGTGTCACAACAACCCTCCAACCAGTAGATGAGTCAACCCAAGTCAGTTCTACAAAAGTCAACGCTGTCCTGAAAAGTTAATGCAGGGGCAACAAGCTAAAAGTCAACGCAACAACAAAACGGTCAACCCTTTGACCTCCATTTTTGTGCCAGGTAGTATGGCCTTCAAAAATCGAACCTCCCACAAGTTTTCAGCTTGTTTGGACCAAGCGTTGACCAAAGTCAATGCTGGTCAAACTTCTGCAAAACCCTAGCAGCAGAAACATCCTCTTCGTCCTTCCCACGTGTGGCTGAAATTCGTCCTCCAGGTAGCTCGTACTTTTTAGGATGAGAGAGGAAGATGTGAGTTGTGTTGTGTTCAAATTCTCTCCAACTTTTCCTGTATATATATATCCATCAATGAGGGTGTGTGACACATCTGTTGGGCATGTGAGCCTACATTACAAAACTGGCTGACCTTTGCACATATAATTTATTAAGAATAATAAATTCAAAATATAGGTTCTGCTCATCGGATTAAGACTATTTTTATATGGATTTTACACCTCTCAGAAAGAGGAATCCAACAAAAATATTAGCCTCTTAATCTGAGCATCAGAACATGGAGTTTGGACCTAGTTGTCCAAATTTAACACTCCCTCTCAACTAGGGAGAACTCCATCTATTAGTGCAATTAACATCGTGAGTCATCCCGCCGAAAGTTGCTTTGCTGGCTTCTTTATTTCAGAACAGAAGTGGGTCAGTCACAAAGACATCATTCCCCGACTGACATAATCAGTCCAGAGGTCCCAGACCTCACAAATCTTGATCCCAGATCAAGTGGTTGGACCATGCCATCCTAGATAGAGAGTACGGCAATCTCTGATGTGTCCATCAGTCTTTGCTAATAGTCTCTAGCTTTTCCACACCTCATTGGCCAAATGAGAGGTACTTCCCATGCCCTGAACTCAATGGGTAGGATGCATACGGGGCACAGATTAAATGAGTGGCGAACCAGCTCAATAATCACAAGGGTGGGGCAGAAGCATTATGAGTGCTTATAGCTCCGAGAAGCTATCCCCAAAGCCCCCCAGAGCTCCCAGAGCTCATCGTCCAACAGGACCCACATCATAGGGTCTTTCCACGACACCAAGACTCTCACGGAAGGTTAGGAACTTGACCTTCCCCAGGGGCTTAGTGAGAATATCCGCGACCTGCTCATCAGTTCCTATATGATCGAGCCTTACGGCGCCTCGCTGTACCATATCCCGGATAAAGTGGTACTTGATATCAATATGCTTGGATCGGTCGTGGAACACAGGATTCTCAGTCATACGAATCCCACTCTGATTATCACAGAGTATTACAGTGGTATCTAGCACATGTTGGAACAGCTCACTAAAGAGCTTCCTCAACCAAACTGCTTCACAACAGGCCATACTAGCAGCAATGTATTCGGCCTCCGTGGTGCTCAAAGCCACCGACTTCTGCTTCCTGCTCATCCATGAGATCGAAGCAGAACCAAGATTGAAACAGCATCCAGATGTGCTCTTACGATCCACCACACTGCCAGCCCAATCGGCATCAGTATATCCCCGGAGTATCACACTCCCGGCAGTGTATCTCAGCCCATGGTTTATCGTGCCCCGAAGATATCTCAAAAGATTCTTGGCACCAACCCAGTGAAAATGATGAGGCTCAACCATCTGTTGACTCAAAGTATTCACTGCAAAACATATGTCCGGACGGGTGTTCACTAAGAACATCAAAGCTCCTATGAGTTGACGATACTCAGTAGGATTGGTCAAGATAGGCCCTGCAGCGCTGCCACTCAACTTCTTAAAGTTGAGTTCCATTGGTGTCGACACGGATTTACAGTCCACCATCCCAAATCTTTCCAGAAGCTTCACAATATACTTTCCTTGAGAAAGGAAAATCTCTCCAGGTCTCTGCCAGACCTCCAGGCCTAGGAAATAGTGCATCAGTCCTAGGTCTTTCATCTCGAACTCAGCAGCAAGCTCCCTCTTACATTGATGAATGAGATGGTCATCACCTGTCAGGAAGAGGTCGTCCACATACAGCACTAGAATGAGAGGCTTTCCTTCAGATCTAGGAAGATCTACTACTTTCTTCAGGGAAGCATCTTCGTCAAAAGTGACATCATGGCTTATCTCTACTTCCCTTTGACCAGGTACATAGACTCTATATGCCTTAGAAGTCTCACTGTAGCCCACAAACATTCCTTTCTTCCCAGTAGCATCCAGCTTACTTCTCTTTTCTTTCGGCACATGAAAATAGACAGGACATCCAAAAATTCTAAAATGTGAGACATCAGGTTTCTTACCAGAGAAAACCTCTTCGGGAGTTTTGGAGTCCAAAGTGGAATGAGGGCATCGGTTTTGAATGTACACAGCAGTATTTGCAGCTTCTCCCCACAGAAACTTTGGAAGACCCTAGTCACATAGCATGGCACGGGCAGCTTCCACAATAGTCCTATTCTTGCGTTCAGCAACACCATTCTGCTCAGGAGTATATGCAGTGGTAGTCTCCCTCTTAATGCCAGCTTCTCTGCAAAAGTCTTTGAACTCATTTGACTCATATTCAGTGCCATTGTCAGTCCTCAAAATCTTGATCTTCTTTCCGGTCGTATTTTCCACCAAGGCTTTGAAGGTACGGAACCACATGAAAGCCTCATCCTTCTTCTTCAAGAAGTATATCCAGGTTTTGCGAGAGAAGTCATCAGTAAATGTCATATAGTAAGAACATCCCCCCAGGGATGTTACAGGCAACATACCGGAAAGATCAGAATGGACCAGTTGCAATATCTCAGATGTCTTTGTGACACTTGAGGGGAAAGGTCCCCTTGTATGTTTTCCTTCAGCACAGCCCTTACATACACCTTTATGATTATTTCCAAAATCAGGCATCCCTGTCACCACCTTCCTTGCTTCGGGAAGAGCCTTGTAATGAAGGTGTCCAAATCTTCGGTGCCATAGTTCGGTTTGACGGATAGTATCACAAGTCATAGCTCCCAACAGACTCCCTCCAACCTGGTAGAGTGTACTAACTCTAAAACCAATTGAGATAGCTTCCTTGAAGCTCTTCTTCCACATGAGTACCTTTCCATCAGAGAAAGTTACATTGAATCCTTTGTCTTCCATGGCAGATACAGACACAAGGTTCTTCTTCAATTTGGGTACATAGAGTACATCTTGTAGATGGAGGACTTGTCCTTGAGACAAGTGGAGGGTCACAGTCCCGGTCCCTTTCACAGGATAAGTGGCATTATCCCCAAGGATAATTTCTAGATTAGTATCCCTTTCAACCATGTCAGAAAGTGCTTCCTTGAATCCGATGATGTGTCTTGAGGCACCACTATCGATTAGCCAGACATCCATAGTGTCGGGCGGAGATGCAGCTGAGAGAGCAGATATTAGAATATACTCATTTCTTTTATCAACAACATTAGACTCCTCATACCTGGTATTTCTGGTCCTTTTAGAAGGTGGATGGTTTCCTTCAAAGTGAGCCTTCCTCTTTCCTTTGGATTTGTCATTTCTTTGATTCCCATTCCTTCGGTTGTTGTTGTTGTCGTCACTATCGGGAGAATTCTTCTGGAAGGGGCATTCTCTAGCATAAACATTTACCCTTCTTCTTTTGAGTCTTAGTCCTTCCTTTGTCCTTGGAAGCACCAGAGTTCTTCTTTCGGGAATGAGCAACATAGGCAGCATTTCTTTCATTATCAAATTCCTTCATCCTTGTTTCTTCTTGCATACATCTAGACAGAAGCTCATCAAAGTTAGGGATGGTATTATTGTTGAGAATGGTTGCCCTTAGGATCTCTGCACCATAAAGACCACGACAACACTTCACTGTACTGCTTCTTTCATTATACTTAAACTGTAATAATCATGTTACTACTTCTTGTGACCCTTGTCATTGTGACTGCTTCTGAGATCATATTCATGTCGAGATCACTAGATCCGAATACAATGGAGACTATTGATATGATATATCTCCTTTTTCAGGGATGCCGAGAATCAATGTCATCACCTAAACATACTTCATTAATCTGGTTATGCTGAGACAGTAATATATATGAAATAGAGATAATATTCAAGATGACCTTCGTTGATCCGAGAGAGTTGATCCGTCACTGCTCCGTTTGAGTATACCGAGACTGTAGCTCTTGATTTGATTGTCACTGCTTAGATTGCAGTAGACACAGTCATCATTGAAATTCTCTTCAACGAGATTATATGCCGAGACTGAGACAGTATCTTCAGGATCACTGTGATCTCTATTAGGCCGTGAATATGATTAGCCCAGACTTCATGCCAAAACTGCATCCTCATCTGAGATCTTCTCTGGTCCATCTATCCGAGATTTGCACCTGCAATTTGAGAATGTATTTAGCCCAGAACTTGCCTCACTGTTGTGTCCTCATCGAAGTCATTACTGCTCCATACAGCCGAGATCATAACTGTATCTAAAACCGAAACAAAGTGCAGTCAAACCCTACTGCGACTCCTTCATTTCTTGCGGATTCATTATTCCTCAACTGTGGCTATAATTGTCACACTTGTATGGCGTATATATATATATATACATGATATATATATATATATATATATATATATATATATATCATGTATATGTATCCAAACTTCACGTAGAATGGCCATACCTGTATAGCGTATATATGTATCCCAAGTTCACGTAGAATGGCAGAGAGGAATGCAAAGTTCTGTTGCGTGAACATGTCTCGTTGACTACGTTTTATTGACCCATTGACTGCGTTTATATTTCTTCATAAGCCTGTTGCTTACTGCGGCTAGGGCATCACTGCATCTAGGGTATCACCTGTGGCTAGGTATCTACAGCTGGGGCAACGTACAGCAGCGAGGGTATCTCTCACCTTCACCAAAATCCCAGACGTGGAGAGGAGGAGACTACTCAAGAATGTGTTTAACAGCAGCAGAGGCATTTGATGGAGGTTCTTGAATCTTCCCTGTCACATGATCTAGGAGATCATGATCTTCTAATTTGAGATCTAATAACATCTTCCAGGCATGGAAGTCATCACTTCCAGTCAGCTTGTCATTCTCCCTGAATTCAAGCTTAGAGGAATCCATTTCATTCGATGATGATTGCTATAGATAGAGTTTGTCTTCACCTCAGCTCTGATACCATGTTAAGTTTTGTAGATGTTCTATGCTAAGAGCAATTTCACTTTTCTCACAACAATCATACAAGTAGATAAGCAAAATGCAGATAGAACATATAAGCAGATCTTACAGAAGACAAATCAGAAACAAGAAAAATGCATGTGATTGTTTCGACGGTCAACAGGATGCTTCAACCAGCAAAGTCTCCTTTGGTCAGCCAGCCCAGCATGTGTCACAACAACCCTCCAACCAGTAGATGAGTCAACCCAAGTCAGTTCTACAAAAGTCAACGCTGTCCTGAAAAGTTAATGCAGGGGCAGCAAGCTAAAAGTCAACGCAGCAGCAAAACGGTCAACCCTTTGACCTCGATTTTTGTGCCAGGTAGTATGGCCTTCAAAAATCGAACCTCCCACAAGTTTTCAGCTTGTTTGGACCAAGCGTTGACCAAAGTCAACGCTGGTCAAACTTCTGCGAAACCCTAGCAGCAGAAACATCCTCTTCGTCCTTCCCACGTGTGGCTGAAATTCGTCCTCCAGGTAGCTCGTACTTTTTAGGATGAGAGAGGAAGATGTGAGTTGTGTTGTGTTCAAATTCTCTCCAACTTTCCCTGTATATATATATCCATCAATGAGGGTGTGTGACACATCTGTTGGGCATGTGAGCCTACATTACAAAACTGGCTGACCTTTGCACATATAATTTATTAAGAATAATAAATTCAAAATATAGGTTCTGCTCATCGGATTAAGACTATTTTTATATGGATTTTACACCTCTCAGAAAGAGGAATCCAACAAAAATATTAGCCTCTTAATCTGAGCATCAGAACATGGAGTTTGGACCTAGTTGTCCAAATTTAACAAAGGGCATCAAGGCAAGTTGAAGGATATAAAAGAAAAGGATCTAGATCTATATTGAAGAATCCAACCCTAATTTTGATCAAACCCTAGATAGAAGACGCAGTCTACAACAACAAGAACTTTTAGTTTCGTAGTCATCATTAAAAGGCCACCAAGACCCTCTTCAAGTTGTCTACAAAGCAGGGTGGCTCGAAGGACCTTAAAAACGAAGATCACATCATCTTGGAGAAAGTAGAAACCCTAGTAGCAGTTCTGATCTACAAAATAAGGTGAAGCATATTGAAGGCAAGAAGGCATTGTCATCATCTTGAAGGATCATCTCCTTGCCCTAGAAGAAGATATTCCAAGGAAGCAGCAAATCATCCTCATCAAAAGAAGTAACCTTTTCTATTGGAGAAAGGCTTTTTCATTTGAAAGAAGATCATACAAGAGGAAGCTCTAATACATCTTCTTCAACCATTATCAAAGTGATCAAGTAGAAGAGTTCATCTTCACTTGTCAAGTAAGTATCTTTCATTCTATAATCAAGTTTAGATAAATGACTTCGTGTTTGCGAGGAGATTTATAAATTGGTTGGGTCATCGAAATTCCTTGCATAAGAAAGGAGGATAGATATAGTCCCTAAAAGAGAAGTCATTGATATCTATGGAAAAATCTCTGAAGGTCAAGCATTGTTTGAATGCATGGAAAAGGATCAAGGGACTCATAGGATTCTTATGAAATCAGTCAAAGGTCCTCTCATCCCTATGTAGCAGAGGAGACATCAAAGAGATATATGAAATGCTAGAAGATATATTCTCTGAAAATACAGTAAAGAAGGTCATATCACTTACTCTGATCTACTTAAAATTGAAGGTATCAAAGAATGAAGGGATATCTTTATAAGATCTCAAACGAGAGATTTGGGAGAGATGACAAGAAGATAATTATCATTGTTCTTAAATGCACTAAAGTTATACCTCATTCAACAACTTGTTTTCTCAATACTAGATAGAAAAAGACAAGTTGAGGGCAAACATGTTGAAGGTTAAAGGACTCAAACATTTGTAGAAAGGAAAGGGAAGTTTGGTCTCAAACAAGACATAACAATATAACTAAGATTCAATGTTATGGAAAGAAAGCTCATATCACCGAAAAGATGGAGGAAGTTGAAGAAAAAGGTCCAACGAAAGAGGGAGTAACAGATCTCTACTATGATTGAGATCGTATCCCTCACAAAAGGGTCTTATCATAAGCTCCTAAATCATTTGTTATAGATATGACCATGATAAATAATAAGATACATCGTGGCATCATGGAAACATTAGAAACAAGAGCTCATGACATCACCATGAGAATCATGAAGGATAGAAGGAACTAAATATATGACAGTCAAACAGGAAGAATATAGCTCTTGGGAACCTCTTTGGACATTGAAGTAAAGAATGAAGTCATCCAGGACAAGGCTCATCATACATCAAATAAAAAAGGAAACATTTGCCAGATGGGGATATGCAAGATCCTCAAGATTCTTTGATGAAATCCTCATCAAAGGATTCACTGATTGAGAGAGGAAGCAAATGTTTCATTAGGAACTCCAACTTGTGGAATTCATGGAATGATGGTATGATGACATGAGAAATGAAGCAGATCAAGGGGTTGAAGATCTTTTCAATCAAGGAAGCTGCTGGAAGAAGCCTAGATGACCTAAAGATAAATGAGGCATGTATGCTTGTATTTAGTATTATAAAGTCATGTCATATGGTTGCAGTAACATGGATCACTGCTTCTATTTTGAGAAGTGTGATCAAGGGAAAAAGGATCTCTTCCTCTGAAAGGATGTAGGAAGGCATAAGTTACACTAGATGAAATCAACATAATATGTCCTCATATGAAGTATGAGGTGGTTGACTAAAATTAAGAAACTCTGATTGAAAGCTCCTGGGGAATGGAATGTGTGAGGGAGAAAGAGATCGTGAGATATGCAACCATGATAAATGCAATCAACATCCGAAAGACCAAGAAGATTTGATTAGGAAATCTCCCAGAAAGATATGAAGACTCTGACAAAAGTTTGAAAAAGATGGAGACCCTTGACAATGGATATCTTTCAGAGACGTGTCAACATGTATGCAGGATGCTGATACCTACAGGAAAATGTCATGACGAAGCGCCATCTCATAAGGTACTATTCGATTTAATGTTATGTTTTGATTTCTTGAATAATATCTGGATGAGTTCATGCAGGGCTACTGGAACAAGAGTTGTAAGTGCAAGTACAACTAGCATTCATGTGGTGGATGAGAATTCCTGAAAGAAGCATGATGAGAAAGAAGTAACCATGTGAAGAAGGATCCAGATATGTACCAAGAAAGCCACTTTCTGTGAAGAAAGGAATGGCATGATGAACCAAGGAGGAAAGTGATCGATGGCTAATGCCCTACAAGAAAGAAGCTCGATTGAATTTCATGACATTAAGAAAAGAAATTGATCAAGTAGTTGAAAGACCCATGAATAAGAAGCTGTTGATGAAAAGGAGAATCCCTATTTAAGAGGGAGCTTTGACAAGTCCCTAATTAAGAGGGAGCTTGGCCAAGTTCCTGGTCAGAAGGAGCTTGGGACCTGGGTACATTCCTTTACAGGAATGGGCATATCTTCCCTAGTTGAGAAGGAGAGATAAACATAGCATTCTTGTCTTCACTTGGGAAGAAAGAATGGAGGATTGGGTAATCATCTGGCATTCGATACTCTTTGAGGATGTGTAGGGCATCCAAGAGAAGAGTAGGAAAGAGGACCAATATTCTTTGAGGGTTGGGAACCCAAGATAAGAATAGTCCTAGAAGGTCATACTCAGTGAACACTCGGGTGGGTATGTACCTTGAGAGACAATGGTGAAGGTTTCTATAGTCATTGGTCTCACCAACATTGTGCTCTGATCTGATGAGAGATAGAGCTATTAGTCAAGGCCTTGCTGTGGAAGCAATGTTGGTTATTATGATGCTATACATATGGGTTACCAATCCGATTCTTCTTATGAGAAATTTTTCAGATTGAGAATGACCAAGTACCATTATGAATACCTCCCTAGTTAAGAGGGAGTGTTGTAGAATGTAACTAGGTCCGGTCTTCATAATGACATGATCTTTGTAAATGATGAAAGAAATAAAAATTATTTTTGTATGCCTTGCTACATGGGTTTCATGAGCAAGAGGTTTATTTGTTTAGTGGCTGCCATTGAGAGTCTTAGGATTTATTATTGAGTCAAAGAGTTAATGTCATATGAAGAAGCTCTTCTTGAGCGTATGTTTAACGTACACAAGTCTATAGAAATGCCTAGGAGCCCTCCAAAGACAAGCACAATCCTTCTTGAAGAACTTGGCCTCCAAACAATATAAAGAGAAGTCATGTCGGCTCATATAAGGTGACACATCTCTTGACACGGTCATGTTGGCTTAATATGTGGGTCGAACTACTATAAATACCCAGCTAGCGTCTTCTTAAAAGAGCTAGTACAGAACTCAGATTCTCTGAAAATTTCGGATGGGTACAGGGCCTGAGATTTCCGCATTACAGGAGTACAAATCTCGAACGCCTCTACAACTTCTGTGGGTAATTAGAGTGAGTAATTATAGTCACAAAACTTCGCAATTCGGACAAGCATCTATGTGTCTCGGCCTCGTCAAAATCACAGTCTTGATAACTGTGATGAGAAGGATTTCAGTGATCCCATTGTGACACACTCTGTCTCGGCATGCATTCTGGACACAATCATGATCTCGACGTAATGGTAATCATGATCTTAGCCATGATCTTGATGAAGACGTAGTTTCAAGGTCATGATCTTGATGAAGATCTCGATGCAACTCAAATATATACATATATACATATCTCAGTACATAGATCTTCTTGTTATGGTGAAGGTCTCAGTGAAGGAGCAACAATGATCTCAATAAAGGTGCAACAATGATCTCGTTGAAGGTGCAATTGTAAAGACCTCAGTGGTGCAATAGTGAAAACTTCGATATTGCAGCAATGATGACATCAGTAACAGTGATTATGATCTCAACAATGATGAAGAAGAGGATTAGTGTCTTGGTCTTGGAGTGGTTAAATAAGTCAAGGGTCATGGTCTTGGTATTCGTCAATTGGAATCTCTACAAGAAGAATTTTTGTGCGGGTTTTCCTCTCAAAGAGTGAGAGGTTTTGGCCCTGGCAGAAAGCCAACATCTTGTGTTCTTGTCTCTTTTGTTTTGGTATCTATTTGATGAAGTAAGCAATCTCACTCTAATAATAACAAGAGAGGATTGTGTTAATAAGGAAAAGTAAAGTGTACCTCACAAATAGTTATAATCGTGAGAAGAATCTCATTAACCTAATTGCCCTAGATTCTTCAACAAGGGGAGCGAGTAGTGAGGTTGGGTAGTTGCGTTGGTTT
The DNA here is from genome assembly GCA_031772625.1 of Pinus tabuliformis. Lineage (NCBI taxonomy): Eukaryota > Viridiplantae > Streptophyta > Pinopsida > Pinales > Pinaceae > Pinus > Pinus tabuliformis. The sequence goes on from CM062815.1 coordinate 876,294,516, forward strand.
GTACGGTGGTAAGCAGTTAGCTGAATGAGCGACCGTTGATTGTAGACGGAGACAATGTCGATTAGCTGAGACGACGGTGGTGATGTTACATGGTGTTGTTGGTGGTAAGTCGAAAATTCAGCCACACGTAATATGCTATTTTATTTTCTATATATATATATATATTTTATTTTATTATTATAAATAATTTATTATTATTCTTATTCTTATTCTTTTATATATATATATTTATTTATTTTTTTTTTTTTTACTTTTAACTTTCTATATTTATTTTTGATTTTTTTTAATAATATTTCCTTTTTTTTTTCAATTTTATTGTTTTTGGAAATATTTTTTCTTTGACTTTTTTTTTACCCATTTTCCTCCCTTTTTTTAATTCCTTATTTTTTTCTTATATATATTTCTTTTTTTTGTTTAATTTAATATTTTTTTCCTTTTTTTTTAATATTTGGTTTTTCTTTTTATCTTTATATATATAATTTTTTTTAATAATATTTCTTTTTTTTTTGAAGTGGCCAAAGGCCTAATGACAAGATGGAGAAACTCCAAAACTTGTATGTAGAAACGCTTGAATCATGACAGCAACAAGGTTGACGAAATTTCGATGGCCAAAGGCCGAATCAGACTAGCTTTGTGCAGTGGTTGAGGGGCCAGAGGATCGGACAACTCAGATACCAATGTAACGAACAAAGTTCGTATACTCAGACGTATGCTTTGATACCAATGTAACGAACAAGATTCATATACTCAACAGACTACTTCAAAAGATTTGAATATAAGAATATCCATGATAGGATAGTAATATATTATCAAATAATTGTTGAATGTACAGTGATGTCTGATCGTTACAAATAAGGCCCGCTTATATACCTAGGCAGTTCCTCTTCATGGAAGGTCATGTCCTATTTAGACATGCCTCTTCAGTACTAACTACTAATTAACTAATCATTATTACAATTATCATCATTATATATATATATATTATTCATAACAAAGATCACATCTCCATAAGTAGTAAGTTGCACTATGCTAAGTTGAGCTCTCTAAAGGAGGTCAAAATCTAGGAGTGATGATGAAAAATAACAATGGTGCGATCCTCTATTTATATGAACTTTGAAGTCAATTATTCTCATTAATTAGCCTAAAAGCCCTATGACAAGTTCAATTTTGAATGTGGATGAAGAAAATGGGTCACAAGTACATGCCAACCCAATAGCTCATTACAACAAAATAAGCCACCTAAAGCCCACATGTATGGGTCAAAACTCCTCTCAAGCATGACATCATGCCCTTTTAGGGCAAATAAAGCTCCAAAAATGCATGGAATGGGCAAGATGCATCTCCAACCATCATAATCAACCAAGTGATTGAGGGTAAGCCCTCAAATCAAGCCTCAAAATGTCTCCATATGTCAAAAGCCAACTTTGGGTGCCCTGCGTCATCTCCAAGGGGGCCATCAAGACAACGTGGTGCAATCTCTCTCAAGTGTTGGGGCTCCATGAAGTGGTACAAGCCCTCCCTAGTCATCTTGGGGATGACCATCATCATTTGGACTCCAAATCAAGCCATGCCCATCAAACAATGTCAAGGCTAGCCTAGGGGCATGTTGGGTCCACTAGGTACATCATCAAGAATCTCCAACATGAAGCAAAGTGAGCTCAACGTTTCAACATCTGGGGGTGCTTTGAGGTGTTAGTCAATTGTTGAAATCATCAAAGTGCCCAATGCTTTGTTGTGGAGGGGCAATGGTGCATCTGCAAGGTCATCACTGCTTTCTAGATGTGTGGTACAATCTTTGCATCATGTGAAGTACAAGCATGGAATGTCTGCCCTCAAGGAACCCCTGACAAAACCATCTTAAATTCATGTGAAAGAAACCATTCATTCGACCATAAATGCATCGTAGTGGAGCATACTTAATTGTTAAGGGCATAGTATCACTTCAAATTGGGATCACCTTCGAATATCTAACTAGATCAAGCCCCATAAAAGTGTTCCCTACCTTCTTAGGGTTGGCCAGATGATCAAACCTATTTGGTGCTTCTAGCTCCTAAGGGGAGGTGACATGTCCAAGGTCGATGCTTCAATTCATAGGTGTTTGTGATAGTGGTGGGAACAGAAGGGAAATGCTTCATGGCTGGGTGCCATGGCCATGGAACCAATTGATGGAGGTCCATCATCCTGAGTGTATAAATGTATGGAGGGAGCAATCATGGAGGCATGAGTTACCCCTTTCCTGAGCCTGCTTTTTCCACCCCTCTGGTGCATCTTTTACTTCTTTTGGATAATGCTTTGATAAAGAACATAGCTCAGGTTTTTTAAGCTTGCTTTTAATGGTATAGCATTTATTTACCCCTTAAGTATGTGTCTGTTTTTCTCTCATTATGGTTGGGACATGCAAGGGTTCCTCTATAATATGATGGAGTGTTTAGTGCTCAGAAATTTAGTAATTTAGTGATGTGTAATGACGGGGGTAGAGCTCATGCTAGGCTTTTGCCCAAGTGCTAAGTTTTGTCTCGGCCATATTTTGCCTTTTATCTTTTCATTTTTGTTTCTTGTGGTCATCTTATCCTTTTGCCTTTCTTTTAGCTGCCTCAACCTGTAGGGAAAAGTTTTACGACCCTGACTCAAGGATGTGGATGTGAGGGTGCCGAATCCCAAAGAACCAATGACAGCAAACCTGAAGGATGGATTTGAAATCCGGGGAATGATGAAAGCTGTTAAGTATGGATTCTGGAATGGCTATGGCCACGCTACTTCAATCCAGATTTTCCAAGTAGTGCCCCTTTTATAACCCTAACGCCTCAGAAGAGGTCCCACTGGACTAGGGCCAAAGACTAAGCCCACTAGTAAGGTGAGAGAACAGGCTTACAGTCAAGACTGGTCAATCATCCAGATCACCCATTTATCCAATGTTAGAATGCCCAAAACATTAAGTAAAAGCACTTGATTGCAAAATGGTTAAAGTACCTGCCAAGTGGTAGGCCATCTTCCTTTAAGAGGAATGCCAGATGGTGAAAGGTGTATGACTGGTGGAAATGGTGGAGGTGTGTGTCATATCATCATAACTGAACAATGTATAGGGCTGCTTGCTTGCTGGCTATCCAAGATTGGTGAGAAATTTTCTCCTATGGGGCTACCCATTTTTTTTGTGGGTAACAGGGACTATAAAATCTCTGGGTTTTTTGAAGTGTCCCAATCACTGAACCTGAGTATTGGTGAGAAATCCCGATCAGTGTGGAAAAAGTTCGGGCGATTTTTTTATTTTTTTGGCTGGCCGATTAAATCGGCCGATTTTTTGCCCCGAAAAAATCCGAAAAAGTCAATCAAAAAATCGTGGTATTTTTTTAATGATTTTTTTGTTTGTTTGAAAAAATCGGGATTTTATTGAAAAAATCGGGATTTTATTGAAAAAGTCCAATTTTGCCGACTTTTTGCCGACTTTTTCGAAAAACTCCCGACTTTTTCAACTTTTGGACCCTTGCCGATTTAATCCCGACTTCGACTTTTTCCACATTGATCCCGATATCCCGAGTCCATAATTGCCATAATTGTTAATAATTTTTCATGCACTAAAATGATTTTATTTGTGTGTTTTTTTTGGTACTGCTTAGTATGGTGAGCATACCAAGGCAAATGGTACCAGACCTTGCTCATGTGGAGGCCAGTGATTACACAAACACTAGCTTCTCAAGTCGGTGTTGTTTCTTTTTCCTTTATCAGAACATTCAAAGTCATTTTAAGTGCAGGATTAGCTACTTGTGCATATATTGTTATTCCTTTCAGGCATAGTAACTTGGGCTATAACATGATCACAGTTATGGATAACAAGAGGCTGGTGGGTATAACTGCAAATAATCTAAAATACTATCCTTGTTTTAACTGCAAATAATCTGAAATACTATCCTTGTTTTATTGGGTATTCTGTGTATTTTGTGGCAGGGATAATTAGGCTGGGTGCAAGTCTTGTTATTTTGTGTATAAACTTTAAATTCTGTGATGAAATTATAGAACTTTTAACTGGATGAATTGATACTGATCTGCTCAGTTACTAATTCTTTGTCAAAGTGAAACATGGAAGTTCATTTTTTATTTTTGAACTTTTCAGGTTTCCAGTTTGAGAGTGAATGGTCTCATGCCAAGGATGACTGTCAGTTAAAAGCCTATAGTCATTGCATTCAGATGGATAGGAAAATGCCCCTTGCAGAATATATTGGCTTTGGTTTGAATTTGTCTAACTCTTCAAGAAACTGGACTGGCATGAATGGTTATGAAAGAGTTTGCAGGGATGACAAAAAAAGACCATACATCTCTGATTATTGGACTACTGAATACAAGAACATGAAAGCTGATAGGGAAACAAGAACATTCAAACAAAGAAGACGCTTTGTTGATTCTAATGCAGTCTGCAGATCTGGGGATCACTGTGAGGATGGTTGTTCCGCTGGAACTACAGCCCTGGATTACCAACATATCGGACATGTAATTGCAGAGATGAATGCATCTTATAGACCTTTAAAAGAACATTCAGGAAGGGGATCAGTTAATCTGCCCAGAAGCTGTAGCCATTTAAGTAATAAATCTCAGCGTTATTTTTTGCCCAGTTTAGAGTCTGACTTGACATATGACCCAGTTTTCCACCCAGGATGTGAAGGAGAAGAACATGTCATGCAAAACTGTTCAAATTTAGAAAACAATCCTATAGAAGCATTGCAGTCTTCAAGCTATGATGTTGCTAAACATGGAGGTCAATCCAAAAAACGCTGTAGGCCTTTCCGTTGGCAGCGCTGTGAGAGATACAAAGCCCGAAAAAGAGTCTGCAAAGTGAAAGATGGCACACTGAAAGATTCTTTATCAAGTCAGCAGCTTCTGTCACCATCTGATTGTCACACTCCAATGGGAAATGACAGATATTTAAAGCGGATTGATGGAGCATTTCAATACGTTTCTCCAAATGATTCAATGGAAAAGCTCAATGTTGCAAGAGAATTTTCAGATAAAATACTAGTTTATGACCAGATGTTTTCTTTGGAGTCCAATTTGCAGTCATTAAATGGAAAAGAAGACAGTGGACAAAAGGTAGACATGTTTCAACATGTTAAATGGAATGGATTGTCAAGCTCAAAAGATAACCATATTTGCCAATATGGAATTGAGAAGGTTGATAATGTCTTAATATCAATATCCAAAAACCAAACACGGTGCCCGTGTAAAAATCAGTGCTGTTCCAAGTTCATCATTAACCCCACTAATCCTGTGGCTTTTGAAAAAGGTGCCAATCATAAGAAGGAAAGCACACATGTGTATAATAGAAGAAAGGTAATACATTCGATTCTTTTGATTAGAAAACTTGTATTTTCTTTCTCCTAGCAGTATAACCATCCTCTTGGATGAAATTGTGCTTAAAGAGGTATTTGTACGTTCTTCTTGTGCGGTAATTTTGTAAGGTTTAGAAATGTTACTTCTACTTTGTTTCTAAAGTACCAAAAATAATGTTTTCACTGTATCCATATATTATTTGCAGACCAGGGTCATGGATGCTCTGGAATCACACTTACTTATATTGACTTGGCCCATAGTTTATAGCTCTCTCATCTATATTGAAAAATTGCTTGCAAATGTTTCTGATATTAGCCGAATCCAAAGCCCGTTGAAAAGGCAAAAGCTTTGCTAATGCAATTTGGTGAGCTGCTTCTGGACACCTGCCCCAATACAACTAAGAAATACCCAACTTGGATTGTGCATGAGCATTGGCTCATTGTCATATAGTTAAGAGATCAGCTCCCTCTTGCAGCCAGGTAAAGAAGAGACAAATTATCAAATTGAGCCCGATAATTAGAATTCCTAATTAACTTTTTAAGAACATGACCTTCAGTACCTGTTTGAACTTTGAGCTACTAGTTTATCCAACACTGGCTCTGAAAATCCAGTCTCCCATAAGTAACTTTGCTACATTCAAAGGTATATTTACATTGAGTATAATTTATAGTATATACCATACCTAATTTACTAAAATCTAGCAAATTGGGGGATGTGCATATCCCCATTTTGAAAACTGAAACAAAAGGTATATGTCACCATTATCGCTCCTGTAAGCATGGTTGTCAAAGATCTTTGCAGCCTGCTAAAACTGACACACACAAGACATGAGCCCATTGTCAAATCAGCCCAAATGCCTGCTCTGTAATCCCAACTACCTTCAAAATGGCTATGGGAGGCTTCCCTTGGATGACCTCAACCAACCAACACAAAACTGGTGCCTTGTATGGAGTCTAATGGCCGAATTGAAGGAGTTATTGCTGTCTGTTGTTTTAATATGTCAAGTCCACAGGAAAGTATAACTAAAACAGCAAGAAAAGATGCCAAAATATACTAAGATATATCATGTGAGTAGTCAAAATGAGTGTGCAACGAATGTGCTAAGCAAATATGAAATTATTTTTACGATTTGTACCTTGGTTAGAGGGGTTTCTGTGCAATTTAACTTGCTATTTTATAACTACAGTCTGCAAAATGTGCAGAAAATTGCAGAAAACAACAAGGAAATACCCTGTGAAGACCACCTAAAAGTGCCTAGATACTTTTAGATCCAAGATCTAGGGGTGGGGAGACTATAAGACAAAAGTTGAGTCACTTTGGACCACTTTTAAGCCTTAAAACAATTTTTTGCAAGCTGAAAATTCACTCTTTGAGGTTATGGGGTCAAAATCACCCTGGGCGGAAACCCAACAAATTATTCCTGTGAAACATGAATGGTTTAATGGCTGAAAATGATTACTTTTAGCTACAAGCTAAAGATAGGAACTTGGAAAGTTAGATATGAAGCTAAAACTAGGTGTGTTTAAGATACTTCAATATGCACCTTGTGTGCTGAGAAATCCCTGAAAATTGTTGCACTACAGCTCTGACCTCTACTGCAAATCTGCTCAAATAACTTAATACACCCGTTGTTGAGAAATCTAGGGCATTAGCATTAGGTGATTTCTCTTTCATTAGTGACTGCTTGTGAATGCTTTTTACTTGTTTAGATTAGGATCTTCTTCATGCTAGATTATTAGCGTTCTTCTTCATCAAACAGTAACCAATGCATGAACATAAATAGACAAGAGACACAGCATGTAGGTTATGAGCCAGGGGGGAAACCTCTCACTCTTTGAGAGGAAAACCCGCACAAATTCTTCTTATAGAGATTTCAATTGACCAATACCAAGACCCTTGACCTATTAGCCACTCCAAGACCAAGACACACGTTCTCTTGTCAATACTCTTCTTGCCTCCTCTTCCACTGAGATCTTCATCATTGCCTTGATACTGGGATCTTCTTCACTGCCTTGAAATCACTGTTTCCTTCACGAGCCTTTATCACAGAGGTAGTATAATAGTATTGCCAACAATGAACTGTTATGTCATCAATGATACCTTACTGCATTTGATGTAACACCGAGACAGAGGTACTGCACGGTAGCATCTATACTGTGATCCGACTTCCCTTCAACACTTTGTCATCCCACATTGTTGACTGTCCATCCAAAATACAGAGAGAAACATCCTATCCTAAACAGAGATTTGAACTTGTTGACTGTGATAGAAGTCCGAATTTGTCACTGTTGCAATCCACCCAAAACAGAGATTGAACTGCTTGGAGACCGAACTCATCACTGCTCTCTTCATCTGAAAATATTTGAACTGTTGACTGTAGTTCATCACAGAAAACTTCAGAGGAATCCGAACTTCTGTTGCCACCGAAAATCTCAGACATCCGAACTTCTGTTGCCACCGAAAACTTCAGAGAGAGATGACCGAAATTCTGTCTTTGGGGAATAGGCCGAGGTGCCTATTTATAGTGGTTTGTCCGTCATATATAAGTCGACATGAGTTTATGAGCCAGTGTGTCTCCATAATGTGAGCCGACATGAGTTTATTCATCTTGAGGCTGACATAGGAAGAGGACTGTGTGCTTGTTGTTGGAGGGCTATTTTACTAGAATACATTTGACATATCTTCATACATGACATTGACTCTTTGAAAAATCCTAAGGTTCTCAATGGGAGCCATCTAAAATAAACCGCTTGCTCATGAAACCCATGAAGCAAGGTATTATAAAAATAATTTTATTCTCTTAATTTCATCATTTACAAAGATCATAATTACATGTCATTATGAAGACCGAACCTAGTTACATTTTACAACACGTGTGAAATATATGTGTAAAATATGTTCAAAAAAAGATGTATTAATTCTTTGGCTTTGATATAGAAATAATTTCTCTTTTGCCCAAGGATTTACTAGCTATGTATGGTAAAACTTATGGAACAAACTAGTGAATAAAACAAAAAGGAAAATTTTGGATTTTATAAGTGAGGTGGTTGGTGGAGTGAGGCTTATCGTGGCGTTTTACTTGCCACTTTGCTGTGTTGCGATCACAATCCTCTCTTTGTTAGTGTTTCCTTGAGGAGTATGATTGAATGAGGAGTCAAGGTGAGTCTATCTCACTCAAACTAGTCTAGAAAAATTGAAAAAAATTCGATCTTGCTAGGAGGATTTACTCATTTGAAATGCCCTAATTGCTATATCAATAGTAACAATAACATCCCGCACTCATCTTGAAAATACCACCCTAGTATAATGTCCCATCTTGAATTACGTGAAAAACGAGATATTAGCATGCATATGATAGCTACGTATGCATGCATCGCATATACTGCACTAGTATACATACTAGTTGATATTGAAAATGTCTAAGTATGGGGTAATGAATTGATTTATGAAGTAAATACCTAACTCCTTTAGAGTATGATATCAATAGTAACAATAACATCCCGCACTCATGTTGAAGATACCACCCTAGTATAATGTCCCATCTTGAATTACGTGCAAAACGAGATATTAGCATGCATATGATAGCTACGTATGGATGCATCGCATATACTGCACTAGTATACATACTAGTTGATATTGAAAATGTCTAAGTATGGGGTAATGAATTGATTTGTGAAGTAAATACCTAACTTGTTTAGAGTATGATGAATATGTCGAGTAGGGCACTTAATATGTATACCACCATTATAATATATATATATAATACATTATTCAATGATAAAGTAGATATACAAGATTGTAAACTAAATTAATTTTATAAATTAATAAAATTTATAAAAAGTAAGAATTAAATTAAAATCTTAATAAAAGTATAAGTTAATTTTACTAAAGTTCCTTTTAAAAGGTTACTTGTGAATAATTCGTGAATTAAAGTTAGAAACCCATGTATATTATTCAGTACACATATAAAATCTGATTGCCTCTTCAGAACCTGGGAAAAACTAGATGACTATTCTAGGCTTCCATGTGCCAAAAGGCAAAGGATACAGAAGGCCTCGGGAAAGGATACATAAGGCCTTGCTGGAGGCTAAGACTAGCGTGGAAAAAGTCGCCAAAAAGTCACGATTAAATCGTCAAAGTTTGATTTTTTGGACTAGTTGGTCCACTTTTTGGCGATTTTTTCCCAGTTGAAAAAGTCGGGATTAAATCGGGAGTTTTCCAAAAAATCCTGAGGTAGTTTCTTTAAGGACTTTTTAATTTTTTTTTTTGAAAAAATGGGGATTTTATTGAAAAAATCACGATAAAATCGGGAGATTTTCCAAAAAATCGTTAGTGAGGTAGTTTTTTTTAACAAATTTATTAATTTTGTTTAAAAATGAATATTTTTGTATTTTTTTTTAAATTTTGTCGACTTTTTTAAAAACCTCCCAACTTGAACGACTTTTTCAATTTTTGGACCCTTGCCGATTTAATCCTGACTTCGATTTTTTCCACATTGGCTAAGACAGTGGTGTGGAGGATATAAAGAGAAGGAATAACGCATAAAAGGGAGAGGAGTTTTGGGAGTATTACACAGACATGGGAGGAATTTCCAACAGAGCCACAGACAGAGAGTAAAAACTGAGCCTTGATCGTTCTTGGAGCTTTGGGCACAGGGGCTAGAAGACATTTTGAAGTCTTTTGGATCTGGGAACCAGATAGGTTGATCCCAGATAAGCTGAGAGAAAAGGGCTGATTTTGTAACGGGAGGGGGAGAAACAACATGCAAAAACACCTTCAAATGAAAGTTCCAGGTAAGTACCTGCAAATGTATTATTAAATGCTGGCTAAAATTCACTGTCTAGTTAAATATGAATCTGGGTATAAGTTTAAAACTAAATTTTGTTAATTGCTGAATTTAGGGCTTTAGATTTGATATCAGAGCATGAGTTTCAAGCCTTGGGACCTTTACAGGCCCTACACCTACAATGCGTTGGAGATAATTCCTATAGTTTTTTTTGTTTTTACTGTGAAGTACTGCCTTGTTAGTGTCAACCCTTAGAAAATTGAGAATACAATGATGAACAAGGCAGGGTTTTTGAGTAATGTTTTCCCTCTCCATGAAATTCCAAATTTGTTTCCATATTTCCCATTTCCAGACATTGGAATTGGAATCAACCTGACGAGATTCTGCTTCTGTTCTAACCATCATTACTTTGAGAGCGTTGGTGTCTAGACGCAGCCTGTTGGTCTTGTAAGCCTCTTTGTCAAAGGCTATTGAGCTATTGCTGTCTACTTGAATTTGGCTGTAACATTGTGGTACTGGTCGATATACCCTTTCCTTTAGTCTTGTTGAAACCCAATTCTTGAAGAGCACAGGGCAGTGGGATTTTCCTTGACCACCATTAGCATTTTATTTATTTATTTGCGTAATAGTTAGAGTTGATGTTGATTATATACTAAGTCATCTGACACGGGTGTTGGGTACTAAGTTGCTCCTAAAGAATCTGCGTAATCCTTTGTCCATTAATTTATCAACCTGGGATTCGTCTTTTTGTTACAAAGTTGTCGGCACAGTCTATTCAGGGATAGTGCTTTAAACTATTGTGGCATATGTAAGACTAATATAAAGCAAAGGCTATGAAGGAATACTTTCAAAAAATACTAGGTCTTATCAAGCTATAAATAAGAATAAATTGCTATGCAGAAATCATAGAATTGTTTAGCTATTTCTTCAGAAAAAGATATTAAATTCCACCAAACCAACAATCCTCATTACAATGTGAAATTTTAGAATAATGTATAATGCTCTTCAAAGGAAATTCACTCTTAATCACTAATTACTATAATCACTCGTAAATGCTAACAGTAAAGCATGGTAATGGAAATTCACTCAGTTACAAAGTAAATCTGAAGATGCACACAATTGAATAATAAAATCTGAGAACTCATCCTACGGAATAGTAAATCTGAGCATTCACGCAAATGAATCGTAAGTCTAAAGATTCACACAACTGAATAGTAAATCTAAAAATTCACATAGGGAACAAGTCATTCAAGTGAAAAGTAATAAAAGGTAATAATACAAGGAAGACAATAATCGCTCCAGTGACTGGGCCCACGGTCTCCGGAAGTAATTGTCCTAGAGAAATTTCAATATACTAGATTAAAGCTGAAGCATCTGAACTTTCATTGATATCAAAATGAATTACAAAAAGGTCTGTAAATATTTAAGGCAGTTTGGCTGTTCAATCACCCTTTATAGTCGGTGAGAATAATCAAAATCATCCCTCGTTTACTGAAGTTTAATTGCATTTATATATTACAATGTATTTCAAATGTTGGAATAGTAAATCTATCCTGAGATCAGAAGGTTCTCAAGATTGCTTATTTAAACTATAAAATCTCTGAGATGACAAATTGTATCCTCTCCTTGACTGTTCCATGCACATAGGCACGAATCCTTAATCAACATGCCACAATTAGCCCAACGGTTCTTCCATCACTTGGTTCCTCTTCAGCGATTCGAGGGAACAACAATCATCCATCAAATATCTGCTGTACATAAATTAACCCAAAATGTGAATTTATGATATCTTTAAGTACTCAAATTAACTCATTAACAAGATGGAATACTAAGATGTTATTAACTACTTTCTAGAGCTTCTGTCTCCCAAATTATAATAAACTAAACTTAAAGAACTTGAAAAACGAATCATTAACTGAAGAAACAAAGGAAAGAAGCATACCAATTCCACAACCCAACATCAATCCCAAGCTTACCTTTTTGCATGTCCTCATGCAAAGAGATGATTAACATGTACGAGTGCTAAAGAGTAGGCTGGGTTGGGCTGTTCACCATAGTGCCGAAACCCATTTCTCTTTTGGATTTCCTTGAAGGCTCTAGTCATATCTTCCTTAGAGAGTTCATATTCAGGTTTGTAGTCATCTGGAGGGTACGAGATGATGGGGCATTTATACCTGCATCCGATCCATTTAGGTCCTTTGGTCAAGACCAAATGAGCATACTCTTGCATTCTACTTGTTGCCGCTTGAAAATTTCTGTAGTTAAATGGTTCCTTGTTTTTTACCTCGTTGGTGGACATCTTCCACCTCTGTTTAGTGGCTCAGAGGGCTTCTACTTTGATTTCCTCAAAATATTCCAATCCAACCTGGAGAACATCATTATGAACAGGTGCAAGAACAGGGACAACACCAGATTGTTCCATAAACTTTTTATGCTTGATGAGTGTGCGCAAAGGGATTTTTGGTTCACCCCTGACCCAGAGGTCAAGACCATTCTCCCTTCTTTGGAATGTGTCATGAGATTTTGACCATCTAATTTGATTCCTGGAAAAATAGATAAAGGCTTGGAATTGCACATTGCCAATAAAGGGGCTAGGGTTTTCATCCCTCTGGTCCTCTAAGAAGAAATTATGCATGTACAGTTCGCATAAAAAGTATTTTACATGATCATCTTGCTATTGAAAAGATTTAATAAAATCAAAGACAATATTAAATTCAGAGGGTTGTCCGGACCAAACAACTTTAACTTTAAGCAGTAGATATCACTCAAGTAAGAATAGAGCATAATTCTTGGTTGGAGACCTGCAAGACAAAGCATCAAAGTAAATGGAGCAAACCTCCTTGGTTTGTTCCAAGGCTTTCTCAAGTTGGCCCTACACCATTTTTGTCTTTTTCTTTGTTGCCTTGAGTTTAGCATAGGTCTCATCCTCAGTGATGGACAATGCTTTAAACTTTTGTAATAAATCCTGGTGCTCCTTTCGATTCACCACTTCTCCTCAGTATCATCTCAGGGTTTGCTGATGTTCCTCCAATCTTTTATTCAACACCTGGATGGTGGCATCCATAATCAATGGGGTGTAAGGAGGTATAGTTTCTGTTTGAGTGGTCCTATTAATGGAAACCAATGATTCTATTTGACTGGCTGCCTCAACTGTCATCACATTAGAACTCAAATCAGTCTTTGTTTCTGTAGTAACAGTGAGGGTCACCTCTGTCTTGGTTTTTGTAAAGGCAAAAAAATTCTTAGTTTGGACTTCAATTGTCCGAGTTTCTTGCCTTCTCTTGTAATTTCTTTTGCTGTTCCTTAGCCAGCTTCTAAGCTGCTTCACTTTCCTTTGTAGTTTCTGATTTTCTTTCCTCAACAACCTTATCTCATGGTTGGTTCTCCTTCTTGTACTTCCAACAAGTTTTTTAATTTGTACAATTGAAGTGGAAGGGACGACAACAATAGTTTCAGGCTCCTCAATTGCGGCTTTTTCGACTGTAGAAGGCATGTCAATAAGGTCGTCACTCGTCTTTTGATGCTTTGGAGATGGCAAAACTGTTTCTTCAGAACGGGACCCATGTTCCATAACGGTTGCAATAGATTCGCCCAACTGTTCTTGAGAAGAAGGGTTCCTATGATCCTTTGAGGATTACAATACAACAATAGCGTTCGAATGGGAAGGGGAAATTTGAAAATCGGGCGTCGGAGTTCATTTGGGCAGAAATTCCAAGCAACTCTCGTCTTCATCAGGATTGAAAAAGGTTCCCATGTTTTCCAGTACTTGGGCTATTTCCTCCTCGTGAATTTGAGGTGAATTATCTTGATGTGGTCCCTGAACATTAGGAGACTTCTGGGATACATTTTCCTCTAGCATTTGTTCACTAGAATCTGTGGGATTTCTTGTTTTAATCAATCTAGCTGACCTTCTACGTTTGGCAGGTAGGGAGACTAGAAGAGATGCTATTCTCTTCTTAGCCCTGGTCAACTTTTGTGAGACTGAAGTCTGGGCTTGTTCCTGCATGACCCTCTCAGCTTCTGGTTGCTCAGATTCCGTAATAAGTGTTTCAGTTTGGGATGGAGGCTCATTATTTCCCACAAAATCATTCCAGGTCAACTGGGCTTGGTTTAATTCCCTGATGACTATCAACTTTATGAGGCAATGATGACTGACTACCGAATTTTGGTCTTTAGCTTTACCAACTCTAACAACAATCTCGTGCAGGAGAGAATTTAAAAAGAAGGGTAAATTTATAGTTACCTTCTGCTTTAATACTGCCAACAGCTTTTAGATGTCATGGTCTCATTACATCGTATCGACCGTCACAGGAAATGTATCTCTGTACTACCTTTGCTAACTCTTTCCATGGTTCCGGAAAGGAAGCAGGTTGATAACCTTTGCCTTTTCAAACCAACGCTTCGCCAGGATCCGTGAACAACAACATTGTGCTTTGCAACCCAATATGTTTATCTATCCACTTCTCTGTTGAAATTTGGTACCGGAGGACAGGTGGTTCCCTAAGGCTTTGATCTTTGGCCTAGGGAAAAGTGTTCAAAAGAATTTAATTTTTCTCCTAAAGTGACTTTATAATTTTATAAAGTTAAATCTAATTTAAAAGTGATTTTAAGTGATAAAGTTATTAAGTCTAATTTTAAAGTGACTTTTATAAAGTCAATGAAAAATTAGAAAGGAAAAGTGACTTTGGAAATAAATGACTAAGTGGGTCTTTATTAAAGTGGGGTGAATTAAAAAATAGAAAGTGAGATTTAAATGAGCATTTAATCTCAACCATTGATCTAAATCTATTTCAGCCATTAGATTTAGAGATCACCCAAAAGTCACTTGGAGTTATATTAAAGGAGGAAAAGGTCATTCATTCTTTCATGAGCAGATTGGAAGAAGGAGAGCAAGAGAGCAAGAGAGATTTCTGAGCAGGGAGGAGAAGGAGACAGCAGCTTGGCACACATTCCAAGGCAGCAGTTGAGCAGATTTGTACAGCTGATTCAGCACATAGTGAAAGGCAGATTTTTGCACAAAAATCAAGGAGCAGTTTGCTGATTTTTCTGCACACAAAACGGAGGTCGTACAACATTTATTGCTGTCCTGTTTGCTGTAATTTCCAGATTGCTGTGAGGCACGGGAAAGGAGATAAGTTGTAAATTTGCTTGCTGATTTTTTGCTGAATAATTCTCACTGTAAAAGGCAATTTTCAGAAATAAAGAAGAGCTCTCAAACTGGTTTTCTCCAAGAGTTGTAGGGGGTTTTTCCAGGGTCAAGTTGACCAAAAATATCAGTGTTTTAATGTGTTTTAATGGCTGTTTTTAATTGCTGATTTTTATTTCTGCAATTTCCAGCATTCTGAAAAATTTCCAAAATTTGTGTTTTTAGCAATATTTATTTTTTTCAGTCTGTTAAATGTATGGTTATGGGAATGGGCATTTAACTACATGGGAGAAATAAGGTGAAACTGAAAACCGGGGTGGGAAAACAGAAATTTTTACATGGTATCAGAGCTTGAGTGCTGAAGGGCAGTTTGGGACAGCAAAAGGAAAAATTACAGTTGCTGATTTTTCACTCAGAAAATTCCAGCAAACTGATTTTTTCATAAACAGCAGTTTTATCTTTACTACAGCAGTGCTATTTTTCAGTTTTAGGACAGCAGGATGTCATTGGAATTGAGGGTGGAGGATAGGCTGGATGGGCATATAAATTACAGCGTTTGGAAGGAGAGAATGCAGAGTATCTTTGAGGAGGCAGAAGTCTGGGATATCATGGTGCATACCGCACAGAACCCTGTTGTTGTGCCCACTGATGTTACTCAGTTGGCTGAGTATAAAAAGAAGAACAATAAGGGTAAGAGGCTGATTCTAGACGGAATCAAAGACCATTGCATTCCTCATGTGAGAAGAAAGAGCAATGCCCATGAGATGTGGACAGCATTGTCCAATCTCTACTAGAGTACCAATGAGAACCGGAAGATGGTCCTGAAGGAGAAGCTGAAGAACATTAAGATGGGGAATGATAGTGCAGCTGGATATCTCACAAAGATTACCAATGTGAGAGATGAGTTGGCAGCGATTGGAGAGGCCATTCCATCCACTGAGTTGGTGCGTATTGCAGTGAATGGCCTCCTCCGTTCATGGTTGAACTTCGCTGATGGGGTTTGTGCACGTGAGACCCTTCCCACGTGGGAGAGGTTTTGGGATGATTGTATTCAGACAGAGATCAAGAAAGGACAGCTTGGGGCAGCCAAGCCAGTTGAGCAGGATGAGGACGTAGCACTGGTGGCAGGAGGCAAGAAAGGCAAAGGGAAGAAGCAGGCTTCCACAAGTGGTGGTGGGGGCAAAGGCAAAGGTAAAGGTAAACAGGGGAACACACAGAAGGACTATTCCAAGGTGAAGTGTTGGAATTGTCAAAAGATGGGACACTATGCAGTTGTGTGTCCGGAGAAGAAGAAGAAGGGGAAGAACCAGGACGTGGCAGCTTCAGCAGAGATTGAGGACTTTGCTGGTCGTTTTGACCGAGAGTTTGCGTTCACTACGTGTGAGTCCTCTAGTACAGGATCACCTGCCACACAGGTTCAGAGGGAGCATGCTTTTCCCTCGATTAGCGGAGCATCTACAGGTATCTGGTATGTGGACAGTGGGGCTTCACGTCACATGACAGGAGTCCGTGAGTACTTCTCAGAGCTTTCAGAGAGTGGCATTGATATTGAGGTAGTACTCGGTGATGACAGAGTTGTTAGAGCAGTCGGGGTGGGGACAGTGACATTTCAGAGGGAGTCCAAACCTCCCTTGAAGGTGTCAGAGGTTCTTTATGTGCTAGGGATGAGGAAGAACCTGATATCCGTCTCAGCTTTGGAGGACAGAGGATATGAGGTACTGTTCAGGGGAGGACAAGTGTTGATGTATCCTAGGGGCACTCCAGCTGATTCAGCTAGAGTGATAGTTGTACGCCATGCAAAGGTGTACAAGTTTGCATTTCAGCCCCTTTTGGCATTGAGCAGTAGTACCGACAGCAGAGCTAGCAGTTCTGAGCTGTGTGAGATTTGGCACCGCAGGATGGGACATATGTATCATGGAGCCTTGAGGACATTGCGGGAGATCACTACAGGTGTGCCAGATTTCAGTACTGATCACTTTGATACTTGCAGAGGTTGTGCGATGGGCAAGTTTGCCAAATCCCCTTTTCCCAGCAGTGACAACAGAGCGACGGGGATACTTGATTTGATTCATTCCGATGTGAGCGGTCGGATGTCTCATGTTTCCTTGAGTGGATATGAGTACTATGTCTTATTCATTGATGATCACTCCAGGAGGACCTGGATTTATTTCTTGAAGACCAAGAGTGAGGTCTTCAAGCGGTTTCAGGAGTTCAGAGCTCTTGTGGAGACTCAGACAGGTCGAAAGATCAAGTCCCTGAGGTCGGACAATGGAGGAGAGTACACCCTTGGAGAGTTTGTTGATTATTGTGCGGAGGCAGGCATTAGGAGGGAGTTCACTGTTCCTTACAACCCCCAGCAGAACGGGGCTGCGGAGAGGAAGAACAGATCCATCATAGGGGCTGCCAAAGCCATGATATATGATCAGGGGTTGCCATTGTTCTTGTGGGCAGAGGCCTGCAACACAGCTGTTTACTTGCAGAACAGGAGTCCGCATCGTGCCTTGGGGCACATGACCCCGGAGGAGGCTTTCTCTGGGAAGAAGCCTGATATTGGTCATCTTCATATCTTTGGATGCATTACATACTCCTATATACCCAAGGAGAAGAGGACCAAACTAGAGCCCACCGCAGAGAAGGGTATCTTTGTGGGCTACAGTGAGACCTCAAAGGCCTTTCGGATTTACATTCCTGCACAGAGGAGAGTTGTTGTCAGACGAGATGTGAAGTTCGAGGAGGACAGGGCCTTTAGGAGGTCACGGGAGTTAGAGTATCTGGATCAGCCAGACCCTCAGCAGCAGTTGAGTCAGTCGCAGGGATCCAGTGGGCAGGGATCAGGAGGATCCGGAGGTACATCTATGAGGATGTCAGGTCCATCAGTGAGCAGTGGCTCGCCGAGCCAGAGGGGTGGTGCTCCGGGCATCATGCAGAGCAGTTCACTAGGGAGTCCACTGATGGACAGTTCACACGGTACCTCAGCTTCTACAGGTTCAGGTGCAGGCAGGAGGACAACAGACAGACAGTCAGGAGTTCAGGCTACTGATGGTGATGAGGAGGAGGAGTTTCATTCTCCTATGGGAGAAGCATGCTCAGGGAAGAGGAAGCCCAAGTGGCTTCAGGACACCTTGAGAGATGCCACATCTGTTGCTGAGCCGAAGAGGCCGGTCAGAGAGAGTAGACCACCTGAGAGGTTTTGTAGTTATATGGCGATGGTTACCAGCATCCTTGACTCTGAGCCTTCTAGCTATGAGGAGGCAGCTAACCAGCAGGTCTGGAGAGAGGCCATGCAGGAGGAGTATTCTTCTATCATGAAGAATGATGTTTGGGAGGTGGTGCCGAGGCCTGAGGGTAAATCCGTGGTTACTTCCAGATGGCTTTACAAGGTAAAGCATGCTGCAGATGGCAGCATTGAGAAATTCAAAGCGAGGTTTGTGGCTAGAGGGTTCTCCCAGGTAGAGGGAGTTGATTATGAGGAGACCTTCGCTCCCGTGGCTCGATATACTTCGATCCGCTCCATTATATCGATAGCAGCAGAGATGGGTTGGAAGATCCACCAGATGGATGTGAAGACTGCATTTCTCAATGGCTTCATACAGGAGGAGGTGTACATTGAGCAGCGACAGGGCTTTGAGGTGCATGGGAAGGAGTCCCATGTGTGCAGACTGAAGAAGGCCCTTTATGGCCTGAAGCAAGCTCCCAGAGCTTGGTACTCCAGGATAGATGCATACTTGCAAGGGATGGGTTTCACAAAGAGTGAGGCAGATCCGAACCTTTACTTTATTGTGATTGGTGAGGAGCCTCTCATTCTGGTGCTGTATGTGGATGACTTGATCATTACAGGTGCAGAGAGACTCATAGAGCACTGCAAGAGAGATCTTGCGGCGGAGTTTGAGATGAAGGACATCGGCTTGATGCATTACTTTTTGGGTTTGGAGGTGTGGCAGGAGGAGGGGCATTTCTTCCTGGGGCAGGGGAAGTATATTGTGGACATCCTTAGCAGATTCCACATGGAGGATTGTAGACCCATGTCGACACCGATGATCACCAACTGGAAGAAGCTTCATGCTTCGGATTCCGAGTTGGTGGATCCCACATTGTACAGGCAGCTGATTGGTTCCTTGATGTATTTGGTCAACACTAGACCAGATATCTGTTTTGCAGTCAACACGATGAGTCAGTTTATGTGTGAGCCTAGGAAGGTTCACTGGGTGGCTGCAAAACACATTTTGCGGTACTTGCAGGGGACAGTGGATTATGGTCTGGACTACAGGCAGGGAGATGGAGTGAGATTGGCAAGATACACTGATTCTGATTGGGCAGGTTGTGCTTCTGATAGGAAGAGCACTTCAGGGTGTTGTTTTGGGTTGGGTTCAACAGTAGTGTCATGGTTCAGCCGGAAGCAGCAGTCAGTAGCACTGAGTTCAGCGGAAGCAGAGTATATGGCAGCCAGTCTAGCTAGTTGTGAGGCCATCTGGCTTCGCAAGATGTTGTTTGGCTTATTTGGTCAGCCGTTGAGACCTTCAGTGATTTACTGTGATAATCAGAGTTGCATTAAACTCACGGAGAATCCAGTATTTCATGACAGGTCAAAGCATATCGGGATCAGATATCATTTCATCAGAGACTATGTTCAGAAGGGAGCTGGAAGCTTGAGTATATTTCCACTGATGAGTAGGTTGCAGATATTCTTACCAAAGCCTTACCACGGGGCAAGCATGTCTACTTCAGAGACAAGATGGGTGTGGTGAGGAACACCTTCCTCGGTAAGAGGGAGTGTTGAAATTTGGTACCGGAGGACAGGTGGTTCCCTAAGGCTTTGATCTTTGGCCTAGGGAAAAGTGTCCAAAAGAATTTAATTTTTCTCCTAAAGTGACTTTATAATTTTATAAAGTTAAATCTAATTTAAAAGTGACTTTAAGTGATAAAGTTATTAAGTCTAATTTTAAAGTGACTTTTATAAAGTCAATGAAAAATTAGAAAGGAAAAGTGACTTTGGAAATAAATGACTAAGTGGGTCTTTATTAAAGTGGGGTGAATTAAAAAATAGAAAGTGAGATTTAAATGAGCATTTAATCTCAACCATTGATCTAAATCTATTTCAGCCATTGGATTTAGAGATCACCCAAAAGTCACTTGGATCACCCAAAAGTCACTTGGAGTTATATTAAAGGAGGAAAAGGAGGAAAAGGTCATTCATTCTTTCATGAGCAGATTGGGAGAAGGAGAACAAGAGAGCAAGAGAGATTTCTGAGCAGGGAGGAGAAGGAGACAACAGCGTGGCACACATTCCAAGGCAGTAGTTGAGCAGATTTGTACAGCTGATTCAGCACATAGTGAAAGGAAGATTTTTGCACAAAAATCGAGGAGCAGTTTGCTGATTTTTCTACACACAAAACGGAGGTCGTACAACATTTATTGCTGTCCTGTTTGCTGTAATTTCCAGATTGCTGTGAGGCACGGGAAAGGAGATAAGTTGTAAATTTGCTTGCTGATTTTTTGCTGAATAATTCTCACTGTAAAAGGCAATTTTCAGAAATAAAGAAGAGCTCTCAAACTGGTTTTCCCCAAGAGTTGTAGGGGGTTTTTCCAGGGTCAAGTTGACCAAAAATATCAGTGTTTTAATGTGTTTTAATGGCTGTTTTTAATTGCTTATTTTTATTTCTGCAATTTCCAGCATTCTGAAAAATTTCCAGAATTTGTGTTTTCAGCAATATTTTTTTTTTTTTCAGTCTGTTAAATGTATGGTTATGGGAATGGGCATTTAACTACATGGGAGAAATAAGGTGAAACTGAAAATCGGGGTGGGAAAACAGAAATTTTTACATTCTCACCTTCTGTGGGGAGGCCTGTAGCCTCTGCCAAGACTGCTTCATTAACCAATATCTGCCTGCCTTTCACTGTTGTTACTCCATTGTTAAGGTTTTGTAGAAATTCCAAGGCGACCGAATTGTCAAATCCTTGTAACCGAGAGAAATACTCGATCCAACCTACTTGTTCTAGAATTCTCCGTGCTTGTTCAGAGATCCGTAGTTGAGTTGGTTCACTCCGGATCGATTGGCCACCCATACTTTCTGTTTCTCAAAAAAATATTCTGAAGCTACGTAACAGAGTTTTAACCAGCAGTTGCAGAAAAAATAGCAATATTCAACTATTATCTCAATATAACATATGCAAATGGAATTACTGCAATGATTAGGCATTCTTGTTAAATGTGCAGGTATCATATCATGCGTGTGATTTTTCACTTCCCCCAATAAAAATAAAGGTCGACCACGACCTTTAGTGATATGGTAAATCGACAGCATATTAATACATTTATTACCATAATGGGAAATGGTCAAATCAGGCGAGGTCACTTGGCGTAGTGATGAGGCATATTAAATGCCGAGATATGCTGATGCATGAATATCTATGCAGAGTTCGAAGCATGAAAAAGATTTAAATCATGGGTAAAAGTGATGCGCACCATAGGATTACCCTTTCAAGAGGAAACACTATAGATTTAGCAAAGTCCCTTTATAAAAAGAAATATGCATTCCCGATATTTAAAGATAGAGAATTGTTCATATAGTCTTGAATTACCACTTTAGTGTTGTAAAGATTTTCATAATAGTTTGGTGATTCCTCCTTTATTTATTAAAAAGGGAAGTCAAAATCACAAAGTATTGATATGGCGATTCCAATTATACTTCAATACCATAGGCAAAGCCTCTGCTACCAGTAGGTGTCCATAGCCTCGACAGGGTTACTTTTTAACCCCTTGATATGCTAGTATCCCATTCTACTAAAAATTCATGACTTTAAAAATTTCTCCAAAGACCATTGTTCTGGCGTGGTAACTAGTTGCTAGTAATGCCATTCACCAGATATTAACAAAGCGAACAAGCCAACTCGCAATTAGACCTCTTGTCCTTTGATTAAAATGTCAAAGGCCATTACCCGAGCTTGGTGACCATAATAGTAATGTCACTTTGTTAAGTCCTATGATCATCGTAGGTCAACTCGTGATGAGACCTCCTATTTTTGTGAGAAAAATATTTTCTTAGTTTCTTATTTTTATAAGTTTTCTTCTTTTTTTATAATGAAAGATCAATGAATGGGGTGGCTCATCAGCTCCTTAAGAGTTAGGGATGGCGTAAAAATCATTGTAACAAATTGCCATTTTAAGTTGTCATTTGCTTCCCACAACTTTATGTTTGAAGGAGATCACTAGTCTATATGGAGAAGAGAAAAAAACTACCTTGGTGGCAATCGAGGTAATGTATCATGAACAATTTATGTTACTTACAATATTAGGATTGCTAAATTTTTTGTTTTGATAGGGTTTGCCAAATAAAATAAAATATTCTTCATAAGGTAATGATTGGAACAACATAATATTTGTCACCATGATAAAAGAAAAAGAATGCTTTGAAATCATAAAAAGAATCAAGCAGTTATAAGGAAACAATAGCTGTAAATAAAGGAACAACAGCCGTGTCCAAAGGGAACAACATCTACTATAAATGGTAACAGTGGCTGTGACAAAGGGAAACAACAACTGTGATAAAAGGAGCAACGACCATTATAAAAGGAAACAACAGTGTCAGAACAACAAGTCGTGCTACAAGGGAACAACACCTGTAATAGAGGGAACGCCGTCTATGAGCAAGGGAACAACAACCGTGAGCAAGGGAACAACAACTATGACCAAGGGAACAACAATTGTGATGAAGGGAACTGCGACTGTGATCAAAGGAATGATAACTGTGATGAAAGGAACAACAACTGTGATAAAGGGAACGACAGTTGTGACCAAAGGAACAACAATTGTGATCAAGAAAACTGCGACCGTGATCAAGGGAATGACAGCTGTGACCAAAGGAACAACAACTGTGATCGATGGAACGACAACTGTGACCAAAGGAACAACAATTGTGATAGAACAACAAGCTGTGCTACAATCAACGATCCCTTTTCCCTTAGTTTATTATTGTTGAAGGAAAAAAACTAAGCAAATTTCACACAAAAGTATATACATTATGTACAACATGCAAAGAATTTTCGGAAATTCAAGGAGATGTAGCTGCTGGGTTGCTTCCCCAATCAACTACGATCTGGAAATTAGAATCATTACTTATCTGATGGTAAAAAGACTCTCTTGTGAGCGACTGATGATATGGACGTAATCGATGTCCGTTTGCAAGAAAAGAGGCACTGGATCCATCAATAGTGGTTAAGGTTACTGTACCATTATCGTAAACTTCAGTGATTTTGTAAGGTCCTAGCCATCTCGTTTGAAGTTTTCCCGGAAAATCTTGAAATCTGGAGTCGTACAGCAGTGCCCAGTCACCTTTCTGAAACTTCTTTTTAATGAGACGATCATGCCACTTAGCCCTTCGCTGTTGAATAACTATCGTGCGTTGCAAAGCCAATTGATGTGGCTCGTCTAGATCATTAAGCTGTTGTAAGCGTTGTTTTTGTGCTTCTGTGAAGTCCAATCCGACTTCTTTTGCGGTTTTGAGAGTCTTTATCTCAAACTCAATAGGAAAGATAGGTTCCTTGCCAAAAACAAGGTGGTATGGTGAATGGCCAGTAGTGTTACGCCATGTTGTCCGATAAGCCCATAAGGCTTCTGGAAGTTTAGTTGCCCAATTTCGACGATTCACGGATACTGTTTTAGTTAGGATTGCCTCAGGACTTTATTAGTACTTTCCACTTGTCCGTTTGCCTGGGGGTGGTAAGGAGAAGTAATTTTGTGCTTAATATGATAATTATGTAGGGTGGCTAAAATCTTATGAGCAGTAAATTGTGACCCCCCATCTGTTATTACTTCTCTCGGCAATTCGTGTCGTACAAAAAATTCAAATAAGAAGCTAATAATTGCTTCTTCTGTGGCTTTTGGAAGGGCTACTGCTTCCACCCACTTAGTCACGTAATCTATACAAACTAGGATGTACGCCTTTTGATTCGATAGTGGATTAAAAGGACCCACAAACTCTAATGCCCATATTTCAAAGGGTTTTATTACCAGTTGTAGCTGTAGAGGCATTTTGTCGACTTGAATAGGACAACCCATTCTTTGGCAGCTATCACAACTCTGGACATATTTTTTGGCATCTTTAAATATTGTGGGCCAATAATAGCCCATTTGGAATACTTTGTGTCCAATTCTACGATCAGCAAAATGCCCATCGTAGGGTTCGTCATGACAGGCTTTAGAATATCATAAATCTTGTCCTCCCTAATGCATCTGCGAATTTGAAAATCAGAGCCCGTGTGGAAGAGATATCCGTCTATCTAGGAAAATCGTGCATTACGTTGAACAATCAATTTTCTCTTCGGGGTGACCTGGCAGTTTCCCTGCTGCCAGGTAGTTCGCCACATCAGCGTACCAGGGCGTTTTTACTGTCACGGCAAACAGGTGTTCATCGGGGAATTGATCATCCACTGGTGATGGATCAATTATTTTAGGTACTCTAGACAAGAAATCTGCAACGAGATTTTCTTTTCCTGGGCGATTTTTGATAGTAATATCAATCCCCTGTAATAACAGTAACCATTGAATTACTCAGCCATTAGTAATAGGTTTACTAGCTAAATATCTAATAGTAGAATGATTAGTGTACAAAAGAACTGGATATCCTGTTATGTAATGACGAAATTATTAATCACATATACAACAACTAAAAATTCTTTCTCTATCACTGTATAACTTAATTAAGCCGATGTAAGATTTTTGCTGATATAATAAATAACATAAGGTTTCTTGTCTTCTTCCTGCCCGAGGACAACTCCTATTGCTTTGTTCGATGCATCTAATGAAATATGGAAAGACAAATTCCAATTTGGTCCTCTTAATACAAGGGCTGTTGAAACCAACTTTTTAAGATCTGCAAAAGCAACATCGCATTTATCAGTCCACTAAAATTCAACATTATCTGTTAAAACATACAATGGTGCAACTATTTTGAAAATGTGCTATAAATCTGCGATAATATCCAGCGTAGCCAAGGAAACTACGTACCTCAGTTGGTGTACGGGGTGTGGGTAACATAAGAATTACCTCAATCTTTGCTAGATCTACTTGAATACCTGCAACAGAAATGTAATGTCCTAAAACTACACCTTCAGTCATCATCATATGGAATTTTTCATGGCTAAGGCATAATCTGGTAGCAATACATCATTCAAGCACTTTTTCCAAATTCTTTAAGGCTTGATCAAATTCATCACCATACGGGGTAAAGTTGTCCATATACAACTCAAGTCCTTCATTAATCAAATAAAAAAAAATACTCAAGATCGCCCTTTGAAAAGTGGCTGGAGCATTACACAACCCAAATGGTAAAACTTTATATGCAAACATTCCCCATGGGCAGGTAAATGTGGTCTTTTCTTGATCTTCGGGAGCGATCTGGATTTGGTTATAACCACTGAAACCATCCAGGAAGGAGAATAATTTCTTCCCAGCGAGAGTGTCAAGGACTTGGTCTACAAATGGAAGGGGAAAATGGTCTTTTTGGGTAGCCTTGTTGAGTTCTTTATAATCTACACAAATTCTCTACTCCCCGTTTTTCTCAGGGACAACAACTAATGGGGAGACCCACTTGCTGTCCGAAATGGGATATATATAAAATTGATAGCCAACAATTTTTGTAATTCTTGTTTTACTATATCCCTGAGATGTGGATTTAATCTTCTCTGGGGCTGCCGAATAGCATGGGCATCTTTCTCTATATCAATATGATGAGTACATAATTGCGAGACAATGCTCTTCATATCTGAATATTCCCAGGCAAATGCCTGTTTATATTTGTGAAGAATCGAATTAGATTTTCTTGTTGCTGGTCATCCATATTGGCATTAATATTGAGGGTCTTACCAGGTTCAATTTCAATTGGGATGCTATTATGGACAACAGTTGTGGGTATATGATCATTATTTGGAATTTCTAACGGATCCTCCTGGGCTTCATTATCGAGTATAACTTTCAGCATTTGACACATTGGATTCCCTATGGTAGATGGTTTGTTAATGAAGCCATTAATTATATCATCTTCTATCTGATTTTTAAATTCAAGGGCTTCATCTAATGTGAGAGGAGAGCGCAAATTTTCCTCCTGGTATTTGTGCGGGCATGGCTGATAATTTTCAATAGGCGGGCTGGGTTTAGCAGGCGGATATAAGATAAGGTTTTTGATGGCATTTCCTTTGGTAATTGTCATGTTTCCTGTCCGACATCCTATATATGTGTCTGCTATTGCCAACCATGGCCTTCTTAATATTAGAGGGTGCCCATCTAGTCTATTCCTTGGGCTAATAACCAAAAAGTCTACCGGGTATTCCTAGGAGTCCACAGAGACAATAATGTCTTCCAGAGTACCTTTTGGCTTGACTACTGATCTATCAGCTACTCTAATAAGGTCGAAGTTGGTTTCAAAGCTGTGATACCCAAAATACCATAGGTTTCGTGAGTTAAAATATTTATAGCTGCCCCTAAGTCCACCAAGGTATTTGGAAAGTTGTGACCCTAAATTTGGACAGTTACTATTGGATTTTCGGGGTCATCATACTTGACAGGTATCTGTTTTCCTAAAATGAGGTTGGATAATGTCCCTACAACGTTGTTAATTTATGGTATGTTCTATGCTAAAAGCAATTTACTTCTTTTCTTCTTATTTAGCCACAGATTAGCAATCATATATACATTAAGTAAAGTGCAGATAGAACATTAAATGATCGACAGAAAACAAGCCAAGACAAGAGACACAAGATGTGGCGGCTAGCCAGGGACAAACCCCAATGTGGGGAAACTCTTTGGTCAAATCTTCTTTTATCTTCAATAGTTCAGCAAAGAGAAATAATACAAAATCAGAATTCTGTAATTTTATATCAACAACAGCAATACCTAGATTAGCAAAGTCAAACTTGGTCAAACAACCCTAGATTGACTTCTAGTCAAATTGAAGAACTCGGTCTTCAACAACAAAAAGTAGCAGCCCAAAACAGTCCTCAAAACATGGTCAAAACAACAGTCAATATATTAGCTCCTGCAGTCAGCCCTAACTAGTCAACGCTGCCCCAAACAGTGGTCAAACAGAGGTCAACAACGCTGATCTGAACTACAGCCGGCAAGTGTGAAAATTCTATCACTGCAGCAACTGATTTACTTTTCCTACTTATTTTATCATAAGTTATTCATGAAATTACTTCATCAAACATTAAAATAAATACTGTTGTAGATATCACATCATAATACAGAAACAAAAATATGCACACATTGACACAGTTATTTTGGACTAATGTCCCCGGAAAAAACCCAATGTGGGAAAATCGGTGCAGCAAGGGAGGATTTTATTATTCAGCAATTTTCTTGTACAACAGGGTGCCAAACTGGGTTATGCACAGATAAACAAACTTCCAACACTTTCCTAAACCCAGCGTAGGCCCTATTGACCTCTGCTACAACCTGAAACCCTCTGTGTCAGTCTATTGAGGCCCTGCGCAACTTCTCTAGGCTTCTGCGTCTCTCCTGCAGCCTCTGCGTGGAGGACGCAGGCCCTTCTGGCTCTCCGTAGTCTCTGCCGCCTCTGCGTGGCTTCCTCTGGTTTTGCGTCTGCGGCTTCTGCGCTGATCTCCTATCTCTCTGTTCCGTATTTGCTGCCTCCTGACTGCTCTCCAGACCACTGGTTCAATTTCTCAGCAAACCCCGCTCCAGAAATTGAACTGACTGGTCTCCCTCAGTGTGTTCTCCAAGTGCCCCTCAAGCCTCCTCTTATATTTTTTTTGTTGACATCTCAACGACCGAGATTAAATCTCTAATCAACCGCTAAGATTAGATCTGGCTTGATCCATGTCTTTTGGACCATTCTAACACAGATTCATATTAATATACATTAATATTTTATTTTCCCTAAGTTTAGACTTAGGGACTCCATTAAAATTATTAATTATTTTAATATCTCCTGATCTGTTTAGAATCTGCCCAAACCCTATCTAAGTATTGGAGATCTCATGTGCTCCAACCTCTCTACCAAATTTCGTGGCTAGAGCACATCCGATGCTACCCCAAATCAATAGCAAGAGAGAGACTCCCCACACAAATCCGCATTTCAGGGAGCCTATACACTGGTCAACGCAGTCCTCTAACACCCAAAACGTGTTGTTGTACCTTCCTGCGTCCTCCTTCCACGTCACAGCTTGCTGCCCTAATTGCGTCCTCTTTCTTCTTCCCACATGAGAGAGTCTTCTTCCTCCTATGCATACCCAGGAGACTAGGAGAGAGAAGAGATGTGGAGATGAGATGATGTGAAAATGAATCAACCTCTCTTGTATTTATATGATTCACTAGGCATGTGTGCCACACATTTAACCGCTGGCCGACCTTGACAATTTGTCAAGTAAATACAAATAAATTCATATCTCCATAAATACTTGTCGGAATCGAATGACTTTTAGATCAATCTTAGACCTCTCGACAAGAGGAATCTAGGAAAAATATCAGATGCCATAAATGAGGTGACCCACATGGAGTTTGGCCCTAGTTGCCAATTTTAACACTCCCTCTCAACTCGGGAGAACTCCATCTGCAATCCGTTTGAATGTCGCTACTATCCCAGCCATCAAATGAACTGCCCTGCACAACTTGGCCTTGCTTTGCTTTGCTCAAACTATGAAGAAGAAGAAATGATTGAGGATGTATCATACCATCCTCCACTGACCTTAAGTCAGTCTCAGAGTGTGTCATACCACTCCCACTGATCCCAAATTAGTATAATTGATCCCAAATCAATGGAGGCCATCCTAGCATAGGGAGTATGGTAGATACAACGACACATCCATCGATAGTACTACTCATGGTCCCTAACCCCATTTCCCTACTCATTGATCAGATGAGAGGTACTTCCCATGAGTCCCAGACTGCATGGGTAGGATACCTTGACAGGATAACTAATCATCTTGTCCACAGGAGAACGAATCATTTTGTTCCACAGTTGCCACAGAGAACTAATCATCCTAGCCCATAGGAGAACTAATCATCCTGTCCTATAGTCGCCACGAAGAACTAATCATCTTGGCCCACAGGAGAACTAATCATCCTATCCTACAGTCGCCACGGGGTGTCATAGGGGAAGGTTGAACCTTTCACCCTATACGTAGTGCACCACCAGGGGATGGTGGGTCGCCTTTTGGTTGCATGTCGCTCCAAGCAATACCCCACGCCCCTGTGGAGCTCCCAAAGCTCAATACATCATACTCGACCCTCATAAGAGGGTCTCTGAACGACACCAAGTCGTTCTTGGAAAGTCAAGAATTTGACCTTTCCCAGGGGCTTCGTCAAAATGTCAGTGACCTGTTCATCTGTACCGATATGTTGGAGCCTTATTGCTCCCTGGTGCACCATATCTCGAATATAGTGGTACTTGATATCGATATGCTTGGAGCGATCATGAAATACGGGATTCTTTGATAAATGAATCCTGCTCTGGTTGTCACACAGGATCACGGTGGTATCCAATGTAAATCCAAACAGTGCACTAAAGAGCTTTCGCAACCAGACCACCTCACAAGAGGCCATACTAGCAACAATGTACTCTGCCTCGGTGGTGCTCAAAGCCACCGACTTCTGCTTCCTGTTCATCCAGGATATCGAGGCAGATTCCAAAGAGAAACAACACTCGGAAGTGCTCTTTCGGTCCACCACACTGCTTGCCCAATCAGCATTGGTATATCCAAGTAGTCTCACATCTCCGGCAGTGTATCTCAACCCATGAGTGATTGTGCCCTGAAGATATCTCAACAGATTCTTGGCACCAATCCAATGTTTGTGGTGAGGCTCAACCATATGTTGACTTAATTTGTTGACTACAAAGCATATATCCGGACGAGAGTTCACCAAGAACATCAATGCTCCAACGAGTTGACGATACTTGATAGCATTTCGTAAAACAGGTCGGCAGCACTACCGCTTAACTTTTTGAATTCAAGCTCCATCAAGGTAGTTACGGGCTTGCAGTCCACCATACCGAATCTCTCCAATTTCTTCACCACATATTTTCCTTGAGATAGGAAAATCTTCCCTGGCTTCTGCAAGACTTCTGTCCTAGGACATAGTGCATCAATCCTAGGTCCTTCATCTCAAACTCAGAATCCAACTCCCTCTTACATTTGTGAATGAGAGGGTATGCCCCTGTTAGAAAGAGGTCCTCAATGTACAACACTAGTACGAGAGGATTGTCATCTTCAACCTTAAAGTAAAGGTTAGGGTCGGCTTCAGTCCTAGTGAATCCCAGCTTCATCAAGTAGCTATCGATCCTCTCATACCACGCTCGGGGTGCTTGCTTAAGCCCATAGAGGGCCTTCTTCAACCTGCATGCATGAGATTCTCGATCATGAATCTCAAATCCTTCGGGTTGCTCCACATAGACCTCCTCTTTGATCGAACCATGCAAGAATGCAGTCTTGATATCCATCTAATGTAGGTTCCATCCTTGCGAAGCAGCAAGGGCTATGATCGAGCGGATGGTGGTATATTGGGCAACAGGTGCAAATATCTCATCATAGTCGATACCTTCCTTCTGAGAGAAGCCACAAGCGACAAAAAGAGCCTTATACTTTTCTGCACTTCCATCAACTACATGCTTTATATTGTAAAGCCATTTCAAAGTGACAACTGCTTTGTCCCGGGGTCTGGGGACCACATCCCAGACATCGTTTTTCTTGATGGACTCATATTCCTTAGTCATTGCAGCATTCCATACTTGATGCTTGACAACTTCTGCGAATGACGAAGGCTCATTTTGGATGATCGTGCTCATGATGGTCAAGTATCCCTGATACTTGGTCGGCTTCTTACTTTCCCGGAAGGTTCCCTTGGGTGCAACGTGCCCTTCAGCATCATCAAGTGTCCCCCTAAGCCATGAAGGCCTCTTCCTAGAAGAGGAGGGCTCTTGCGGAGGGGGATCAATAAGATCCATAGGTTCTTCCACATCGGGCATCATCTCATCTTCCTTTTCCTTCGGTTCCCTTGTGTTAGCTTCTTTAGATCCCCTTAGAGTAGGAAGATTGTCAACTTTGCTAAGACAAAGGTGACATCATGGCTAATCTTGATTTCCCTTTGACCAGCCACATAGATTCTATAGCCCTTAGTATTTTTGCTATAGCCCACAAAGATTCCTTTCTTTCCAGATGCACCCAATTTATTCCTTTTCTCCTTCGGCATATGAAAATATACAGGACTTCCAAAAATTCTAAAATGAGATACGTCAGGTTTCTTACCAGTGAACATCTCTTCGGGAGTCTTGGAACCCAATTCTTGATGAGGGCATCAGTTTTGTACATATACGATGGTATTTGCAGCTTCGACCCATAGAAACTTCGAAAGTCTTTGATCATGGAGCATAGCACGGACAGCGTCCACAATCATACGATTCTTCCTTTCCGCCACACCATTATGCTCAGGAGTATATGGTGTAGTAGTCTCCCTCTTAATGCCAGCCTCTTTGCAAAAGTCATGAAACTCATTGGATTCATACTCAGTCCCATTATCAGTCCTTAAGATCTTGATCTTCTTTTCGGTTTGATTCTCGATCAAGGCTTTGAAGTGACGAAACCAGGAGAACACTTCATCCTTCTTTTTCAAGAAGTATATCCAAGTCTTGCGAGAATAATCATCTGTAAAAGTGAGGTAATATAAATATCGTCCTAAGGAGTTCACAAGCATCATATCGGATATGTCTGAGTGAACCAATTGCAATATATCAGAGGTCTTGCTTTGGCTTGAGGGGAATGGTCCCCTTCTGAGCTTTCTTTCGGCACATCCTGGACATACACCTTCTTGCTCTAATCTGAACTCGGGCATCTCGGTCACCATTTTTCTCACATCGGGTAGAGCTTTATAATGAAGGTGAGCAAACCTCTGATGCCATAGTTCGGACTGAAGAGATGTGTCACAAGACATGACACCCAACGGACTTCCTCCGACCTGATATAATGAATCAACTCGAAACCCAAGAGTGAAAGCATCTTTAAAGTTCTTTTTCCATACATGTACCTTGCCATCGATGAAGGCCACCTTGTAGCCTTTGTCTTCCATTGCCGAAATGGACACCAGGTTCTTTTTGAGATCAGGTACATATAATACTTCTTGTAAATGAATTGTATTTCCCTGATTCAATTGAAGAGTGACATTCCCTACGCCTTTCACGGGATATTTTGCGTTGCCCCCAAGAACAATTTCCAAGTTGGTCTCCTTCTCTATCAGATTAGGGAGAGCTTCTTTGTAACCAGTGAAGTGCCTTGGGCACCACTATCAATAAGCCAATTTCCTAGCGAGTCCGGGGGAGCAGTACTAGAGAGGCTGCTAGTAGATAATATTCATCTTGCTTATTGTTAACAACGTTAGATTCATACCTGGAGTTTCTTGCCTTCTTGAAGGGTTGTCCTCTTCCTTGATTTCCGACATTTCTTTTACCTCTGCCATTGGACCTGCCATTCCTTTGATTGCCTTGGGAGTGATTTTGATCATCGTCATGGTGTGAGTCCTTTTTATCAGGGCACTCCCTTGCATAGTGGCCCATTTTGTTGCAATTGTAACATCGACCTTTTCTTCCACCTTTTGGTCTAGCCTTTCCTTTGGATTTAGCACCAGAATTGTTTCTTCTTTTAGCATGAGAAAAAAAGGGAGAGGGATGGCCTTTAAGTGCGAGCATTTCTTGCTCTTCCATCCTTGTTTCTTCTTGAATGCATCTTGCCATCAATTCCTCAAATCCATGAATTACATTATTGTTGAGAAGAGTAGTCCTGAATATATACCATTCAGGTCGCTGTCCTACAAGAGTTGTGAGTGTCATTTCCCTGTCAGGAACTACTTACCCAATAGATAGGAGATCATTCTTGATCTCGGTGATCCTTAAGAAATATGCTTGCATACTCTCATCTTTGCCCTTCTTAATTTCCTTCAGCTTATTTCTAAGGAAAAAAACTTGATTTGCATCATTAACTTTAAATAAACTCACCAGTCTATCGTAAATTTCCTTGGAGGTGGTCAGCTCGGAAACATAGGTCACCAGGTGCTTGTCGATAGAGTCCTGGATGATCTTCCTTGGTTTGACTTCTCCCTTGGTGCATTTGATGGAGGCTCAACAATTCTGCCTCCCACATGGTCCAACACTTCCTGCTCTTCCAATGTTAGATCGAGAGACATTTTCCATCCATGATAGTTAGACTTCTCACGGAGTTTGTCTTCAACGGGGAAGTATGCTTAGGACCCCATGACTTCTTTAAGATTGCTTCAACAGCCTTCGGTGATTGCTCTTGCTCTTGCTCTTGCTTGGGCTTTGTCTTCACCTCATGTTAATTTATGGTATGTTCTATGCTAAGAGCAATTTACTTCTTTTCTTCTTATTGAGCCACAGATTAGCAATCATATATACATTAAGTAAAGTGCAGATAGAACATTAAATGATCGACAAAAAACAAGCCAAGACAAAAGACACAAGATGTGGTGGCTAGCCAGGGACAAACTTGTTAAGTTATGGTATGTTCTATGCTTATAACAATTTACTTCTTTTTCTTATTATATTCCACCGATTAGCAATCACATGTACATAAAGTAAAGTGCAGATAGAACATTAAACGATCGACAGAAAACAAGCCAAGACAAGAGACACAAGATGTGGCGGCTAGCCAGGGACAAACCCCACAATGTGTGGGGAAACCCTTTGATCAAATCTTCTTTTATCTTCAATAATTCAGCAGAGAGAAATAGTACAATAAATCTGATTTATATCAGCAGTAACAAACCTTAGATCAGTGGCATCGACATTAGCGGCTTCATTATCAAACTAGGGCAGACCATATCTCACAAACCGACAGTCGGATTGACTTCATTCGACCACCAAAAGTTTCAGCTTCCAGAGGAGGTTCAGATGAACCTACAGCGCAGTTCAGATGAGGAGATCTTCTAGGCCACGCAAGTCAATCTTTGCTTCTGCAGTTGCAGCTTCAGTTTCAGTAGTTTCCGGCTTCAAACTAGGGCAGGCGATATCTTGCAAACCGTTCATCGGATTGACTTCATTCCACCACCAAAAGTTGCGGCTTTCAAAGGAGGTTCAGATGAACCTACAGCGCAGTTCCAAAGAGGAGATCTTCTAGGCCACGCAAGTCAATCTTTACTTCTGCAGTTACAGCTTCAAATTCAACAGTTTCCGGCTTCACATGTGTGAGAGAGAGAGACCCATTTCAGCGCAGTAGAGAAGAGACTCATATCTGCGCAGTAGAGAGAGAGAGATGTGATGAGATGAGTGAGTCTAAATGAGGAAAAGTCCTCTTATATTTATACACAACGTTGGTGGGTGAATAGATGCGACTGTTGGGCTTCTGAGCCTACATGAGTTGTAGGTCGGCTTGATAATAATTCCATAATAAAAATAAATTCATATCTCCATGAATACTTATCATAATTGGATGATCTTTATATCAATCGTACACCTCTCGACAAGAGGAATCTAATAAAAATATTATTAGCCATGAATAAGATGACCCACATGAAGTTTTGCCCTGGTTGCCAATTTTAACAATCCCTCTCAACCATGGAGAACTTCATCTGCAATCTATCTATCGGTCGTTACTATTCATCCATTAAATGCATTGCCTTGTACAGCCTGACCCTTGCCCTGCTTTGCTCTATTTTGCCTGTTCTGCTTTGTCTTGTTTTGCCCTGCACTGATCTGTACTGTTTTGTTTTGTTCTGCTCTGCTCTTGCATTGTTCTGTTCTACTCTGCTTTTGTCCGAATTATGAAGAAGAAGAAATGATCGAGGATGTATCATACTGACTCAAAGTCAGTCTCAGAGTATGTACCACTGGTCCCAGACCAGTCTCAACCAACCCAAAGTCAGCGTCATAGTGAGTACAACTCCAATGGTCCCAGACCAATATCATCCTCCACTGACTCAAAGTCAGTCTCAGAGTATGTACCATTGATCCCAGACCAGTCTCAACCGACCCGAAGTCAGCATCATAGTATGGTACAACTCCTACCACTGGTCCCAGACCAATATCATTGATCCCAGATCAATGGAGGTCATCCTAGCGTAGGGAGTACGGTAGTTACAACGATGCGTCCATCGGTACTACTATGGTCCCTAACTTCATTTCCCTGCTCATTGATCAGATGAGAGGTACTTCCCATGAGTCCCAGACTGCATGGGTAGGATGCCTCGACAGGAGAACTAATCAATCCTGTCCTCACAGGAGAACACATCAATCCTGCTACAATTGCCATGGAGAACACATCAATCCAGGCCTCACAGGAGAACACATCAATCCTGCTACAATTGCCATGGAGAACACATCAATCCAGGCCTCACAGGAGAACACATCAATCCTGCTACACAGGAGAGCGAATCATCCTGTTCCACAAGAGAGCGAATCATCTTGTCCCACAAGAGAGCGAATCATCTTGTTCCAGTGTGCACCACCAGGGGAGGGTGAGTCACCCTGTGGTCATATGTTGCTCCAGTAGGAACCGCAAGCCCTCAGAGCTCCCATAGCTCAATGTATGCAACATGCAGGACCCTTGTACAAGGGTTTCTTGCCGACTCCAAGTCGTTTGGGAAAATCACAAATTAGATCTTTCCTCGGGGCTTTGACAAGGTGTATCAACCTGTACATCATCTTAATGCAATGGAGCCTCCTTGCTCATCAACTTATCATATCCCAGATGATGTCTATCTGCTGGAGCAATCGACGAATACGGGATTCCTCAATAATCGAATCCCACCTCTGGTTGTTATAGAGAATCACAATGGTATCCAATGTAAATCCAAACAGCTCACTGAAGAGCTTTCGCAACCAGACTGCCTCTCACGAGGTCAGCGAATCATCTTGTTCCAGTGTGCACCACCAGGGGAGGGTGAGTCACCCTGTGGTCATATGTTGCTCCAGTAGGAACCGCAAGCCCTCAGAGCTCCCATAGCTCAATGTATGCAACATGCAGGACCCTTGTACAAGGGTTTCTTGCCGACTCCAAGTCGTTTGGGAAAATCATAAATTAGATCTTTCCTCGGGGCTTTGACAAGGTGTATCAACCTGTACATCATCTTAATGCAATGGAGCCTCCTTGCTCATCAACTTATCATATCCCAGATGATGTCTATCTGCTGGAGCAATCGACGAATACGGGATTCCTCAATAATCGAATCCCACCTCTGGTTGTTATAGAGAATCACAATGGTATCCAATGTAAATCCAAACAGCTCACTGAAGAGCTTTCGCAACCAGACTGCCTCTCACGAGGTCATGCTAGCAACAATATATTCTGCTTCGGCGGTGCTCAAAGCCACCGACTTCTGCTTCCTGCTCATCCAGGATATCGAAGCATATCCCAAGGTGAAACAGCACCTGGAAGTGCTCTTACGGTCCACCACATTGCCTGCCCAATCTGCATCAGTATATCCAAGTAGTCTTACATCTCCGGCAGTGCATCTTAACCCATTGTACCACAATGATATCTCAGAAGATTCTTGGCATCAATCCAGCGAGGCTCAACCAAATATGAGCTCACAATGCTAACTGCAAAAGATATGTTCGGATGGAGGTTCTCCAAGAACATCAATGTGAATGAGTTTATGAAACTCAGAGGCATTTCCCAAGTCTGGTCCGACATCACTTAAGATCCTCGAGGTAGTCACAGGCTTGCAGTCCATCATACCAAATCTTTCCAATACCTTTACCACATATTTCCCTTGAGATTGGAAAATTTCCCTTGGCTTCTGCCATACTTCAATTCCTTGGTCCTTCATTTCAAATTCAGAAGCCAACTCCCTCTTACATTTGTGAATGAGAGGGTTTGCACCTGTTAGAAAGAGGTCATCCACATACAACACCAGTATGAGAGGCTTGTCATCTTCAACCTTAAAGTAAAGGTTAGGATCGGCTTCACTCCTAGTGAATCCCAACTTCATCAAGTAGCTATAAATCCTCTCATACCATGCTCGGGGTGCTTACTTCAGCCCATAGAGAGCCTTCTTCAACCTGCATACATGAGATTTTCAATCATAAATCTCAAATCCTTCGGGTTGCTCCACGTAGACCTCTTCTTTGAAGCGGAAAAGGCTATGATCGAGCAGATGGTTGTATACCTGGCAATAGGTGCAAATATCACATCATAGTCTATACCTTGCTTCTGGGAGAAACCACGAGCAACAAAACGATCCTTATACTTTTCCGTACTTCCATCTGCTGTATGCTTTATCTTGTAACGCCATTTTGAAGTAACAATTGTCTTTTCCAGGGTCTGGGAACTACTTCCCAGACATCATTCTCCATAATAGACTCATATTCTATGGTCATAGCATCCTTCCATAGTTAATGCTTGATGACATCTGAGAATGATGAAGGTTCATTTTGTATGATCGTGCTCATGATGGTCAGGTATCCTTGATACCTGTTAAGTTTCTTACTTTGATGGAAGGTTCCTCAGGGTGCAGCATGTCCTTCAGCATCATCAAGTATCCCCCTAAGCCATGAAGGTCTCTTCCTAGAAGAGGAAGGCTCATGTGGATGAGGATCAATCGGATCCATGGGTTCTTCTACATCAGGCACTGATTCATCATCCTTTTCTTTCGGTTCCCTGGTGTCGGCTTCTTGAGAGCTACTCAAAGTCAGCAGATTGTCCACCTTGCTGAGAGCCATATCTTTTTCAAAGGTGACATCATGACTAATCACGACTTCCCTTTAACCGGTGGTGAGCATTTCTTCAGGAGTTTAGGAACCCAATGCTTGATGAGGGCATCGATTTTGTACATATACGGCGGTGATTGTAGTTTCAGCCCATAGAAACTTCGGAAGTCTTTGATCATGTAGCATGGCCCGGACAGCTTCCATCATCGTGTGGTTCTTCCTTCCCACCACACCATTCTGCTCAGGAGTTTGTGGTGTAGTAGTCTCCCTCTTAATGCCAACCTCAGGTATGCGTGAGTAAACCAATTGTAATATATTGGAAGTCTTGCTTTGGCTTGAGGGGAATGGTCCCCTTTTTGAGCTTTCATTTGGCACATCCCGGACATACACCTTCTTTTTCTACTTGGAATTCAGGCATCCCTGTTACCATCTGTCTTACATCGGGTAGAGCTTTGTAATGAAGGTGGGCAAACCTTCGATGCCAAAGTTTGGACTGAAGCGTTGTGTCACAAGACATGACACCTAGCGGACTTCCACCGACTTGATATAAAGAATCAACTCGAAACCCAAGAGTGAAAGCATCTTTAACATTATTTTTCCATATGCGTACCTTACCATCGCTGAAGGTTACCTTATAGCCTTTGTCTTCCATTGCCGAGATGGATACCAGGTTCCTTTTGAGATCAGGTACATATAATACATCTTGTAAGAGAATCGTATTACCTTGATTCAGTTTAAGAGAAACATTGCCTACACCTTTCACTGGGTATTTCATGTCATCTCCAAGGACAATTTCCAGGTTAGTTTCTTTCTCTACCAGATTATAGAGTACTTCTTTGTAACCAGTGAAGTGTCTTGAGGCACCACTATCAATGAGCCAAATTCCCATTGAGTCCGAAAGAGCGAAGGTAGATAGAGCAGCTGGTAGATAATATTCAGCCTGCTTATCGTCAACAGTGTTAGATTCATACCTGGAATTTCTAGCCTTCTTGAATGGTTGTCCTCTTCCTTGATTTCCCGCATTCCTTTTTCCTTTGTTGTTGAATTTTCCATTCCTTCGATTACCATGAGAGGGATTTTGATCATCGTCACGGTGAGAGTCCTTTCTATCAGGGCATTCCCTTGCATAGTGACCTGCTTTATTGCAAATGAAACATTGTCCTTTTCTTCCACTCTTAAATCCAACCTTTCTTTTCGATTTAGACCCAGAATTATTTCTTTTCTTAGCATGAGAAGAAAAAGCAGCAGGAGGACCTTTAGGCAAGGGCATTTCCTGCTCTTCTACCCTTGTTTGTTCTTGAATGCATCTAGCCATTAATTCCTCGAAACTAGGAATTACATTATTGTTCAGAAGAGTAGTCCTGAACACATACCATTCAGATGGTAATCCTCCGAGAGTTGTGAGTGCCATTTCTCTGTCAGTAATGGCTTCCCCAATAGATAGGAGATCGTTCTTGATCTCGGTGATTCTTAAGAAGTATGCTTGCATACTTTCATCTTTACCCTTCTTGATTTCCCTCAACTTATTTCTAAGAAACAAAACTTGATTTGCATCATTAACTTTAAATAAACTCACCAGTCTGTCGTAGATTTCCTTGGAGGTGTCTAGATCAGAGATGTAGGCCACCAAGCGCTTGTCGATAGAATCCCGGATGATCTTCTTTGTTTTGACTTCTCCATTTTTCCATTTGTTCCAGGCAGCAACAGATGCATTTGATGAAGGCTCAACAATATTGCCTCTTACATGGTCCAGCACTCCTTGATCTTCAAGGGTTAGATCGATAGACATCTTCCATCCGTGATATTCAGCTTTCTCACGGAGCTTGTCTTCGGCAGGAAAGAGTGTTGAGGACCCCATAGTTCTTTTAGGATAGCCTTGCCAATCTTCTCTTCAATGATTGCTCTTGCTCTTGCTTGGGCTTTGTCTTCACCTCAGCTCCGATACCATGATAAGTTATGGTATGTTCTATGCTTATAACAGTTTACTTCTTTTTCTGATTATATTCCACCGATTAGCAATCACATGTACATAAAGTAAAGTGCAGATAGAACATTAAACGATCGACAGAAAACAAGCCAAGACAAGAGACACAAGATGTGGCGGCTAGCCAGGGACAAACCCCACAATGTGTGGGGAAACCCTTTGATCAAATCTTCTTTTATCTTCAATAATTCAACAGAGAGAAATAGTACAATAAATCTGATTCATATCAGCAGTAGCAAACCCTAGATCAGTAGCATCAGCATTAGCAGCTTCATTATCAAACTAGGGCAGACCATATCTCACAAACCGACATTCGGATTGACTTCATTCCACCACCAAAAGTTTTGGCTTCCAGAGGAGGTTCAGATGAACCTACAACGCAGTTCAGATGAGGAGATCTTCTAGGCCACGCAAGTCAATCTTTGCTTCTGCAGTTGCAGCTTCAGTTTCAGCAGTTTCCGGCTTCAAACTAGGGCAGTCGATATCTTGCAAACCGTTCGTCGGATTGACTTCATTCCACCACCAAAAGTTGCGGCTTTCAAAGGAGGTTCAGATGAACCTACAACGCAGTTCCAAAGAGGAGATCTTCTAGGCCACGTAAGTCAATCTTTATTTCTGCAGTTGCAACTTCAAATTCAACAGCTTCCGGCTTCACATGTGTGAGAGAGAGACCCATTTCAGCGCAGTAGAGAAGAGACTCATATCTGCGCAGTAGAGAGAGAGAGATGTGATGAGATGAGTGAGTCTAAATGAGGAAAAGTCCTCTTATATTTATACACAACGTCGGTGGGTGAATAGATGCGACTGTTGGGCTTCTGAGCCTACATGAGTTGTAGGTCGGCTTGGTAGTAATTCCATAATCAAAATAAATTCATATCTTCATGAATACTTATCGGAATTGGATGATCTTTGTATCAATCCTACACCTCTCGACGAGAGGAATCTAATAAAAATATTATTAGCCATGAATAAGATGACCCACATGAAGTTTTGCCCTGGTTGCCAATTTTAACAAAACCCCAATGCGGGGAACCCTTTGATCAAATCTTCTTTTATCTTCAATAGTTCAGCAGAGAGAAATAGTACAAAATCAGAATTCTGTAATTTTATATCAGCAGTAGCGAACCCTAGATCAGCAAAGTCAAACTTGGTCAAACATCCCCGGATGACTTCTAATCAAATTGAAGAAGTCGGTCTTCAACAACAATAAGTAGCAGCCCAAAACAGTCCTCAAAACATGGTCAAAACAACAGTCAATATATCAGCGCCTGCAGTCAGCCCTAACCAGTCAACGCTGCCCCAAAACAGTGGTCAAACAAAGGTCAACAAGGCTGATCTAAACTGTGGCTAGCAAGAGAGAGACTCGCCACACAAATCCGCATTCGAGGGAGCCTATACGCTGGTCAACGCAGTCCTATAGCACCCAAAACGTGTCATTGTACCTTCAAGCATCCTCCTTCCACATCACAGCTTGCTGCCCTAACTATGTCCTCTTTTTTCTTCCCACGTGAGAGAGTCTTCTTCCCCTTGTGCATACCCAAGAGACTAGGAGAGAGAAGAGATGTGGAGAAAATGAATCAACCTCTCTTGTATTTATATGATTCACTGGGCATGTGTGCCACACATTTAACTGCTAGCCGACCTTGACAATTTATGAAGTAAATACAAATAAATTCATATCTCCATAAATACTTGTCGGAATCAGATGATTTTTAGATCAATCCTACACCTCTCGACAAGAGGAATCTAGGAAAAATATCTGCTGCCATAAATGAGGTGACCCACATGGAGTTTGGCCCTAGTTGCCAATTTTAACAAACGTGGACTGTTGGTGGGTCTTTAGGTTTCCTCCCAGGCTTTTCACAGCACAACTCTTTAATTGTTTTAGCATAAATTGGAACGTCTCGTATAGCCTGAAGGAGAAGATTTTTTATACATAAATTCTTTAATTCCCCTACAAGATCAAAATCAGAATGAATGGTTTGTTTAATTACTGTGAGTCTTTCGGGGAATGGGGGAGAAGCAGCTGTAATTTTATCAGAACCTTGTTGCTTGGTCACTCCATCGGCTGGTTCTGTTTCAGAAATGATTACTTTTGGAGGAATATGTTTTGCTACAGGCTGCTCCTCAATATGAGTTTCATTATCTTCCTGTTCTTGATTAGCTTTGTCACCTTCGGGGAAGATAACTCGTCCAGATCTCAGCTGTAGTTCATTACATTCAAGGGGATTTATTTCATAATCCGAACTTTCAACAATTTGTAAATATTGAATAAGTCTATTGTTTGGATTAGGATTCGACTGAGCGGGCAATTGTGGGCATATCGGGGGTTGGGGGTTCAAGGGTAATTGAAATGGGGCTTGCAACGATGGTTGAGACTGGGGAAGAGTCCTGACAGGCATATTAATTTGTCCTACTGGGCACTGCCAGCTTTGAGGCCATGTTGAGTTTTGTACAGATGAATTGGTCCATTGTGAAGGATAGGGGTTACTGGTTGAATTTTGCCATGAAGGGGTAGAATATTGTTGATTTGGCCATAGAGGCCCGGTAAATGGTTGATTTGGCCAAGGTGGTGCAACATAAGGTGGGGATTGCCAAGTGGAATTAAGAGATGGTTGTCCCTGCCATGTAGACCCAAGAACTTGTTGAACATACTTTCCAGAGTAAAACAGGGATGAATCATGCATCATACTTGAAGGATGGGCCTGCCATTGTCGTCGTTGTGTCATAAGATATGCTCGTTTTGGGTCTTCCTCAACTTCTTTGAACACGACGTTTAATCCTAGGAGTGATTGACATCGATCTGTCGAATGATCTTTAGTGCAGATGGCGCATGTTTCGACTATATCCAGTGGACATTCCCTTTGGCTGTGTTTCTTTCGACAATGCAAACAAAATATGGCCAAAGCTCGTTCTGCCTCAGCTTGTTTCTGCTTGGCCTGTAAGAAATCCAGCTGTGTAGTTAATGTGCCCAAAATATCAGTTTTAAAGTCTTCTAAAAGATTACCAATTTTTGCCCAAGTTATGCCTCCACCTGGGGTTTTGTGGTTCTATTAAGCGAATCTCGAATTCCAGATCTGTTTCGCGAACATCCTCGTGAGCACCTGATACACAATTTAACAATATCATGATATTCCTCTTTGGATATATCACCTTGCCCCATCAAATTAAGTGTTTCTATCCATTCATCTTTCATGCCTTTAATTAAAGCAATCTTGTTAAATTTGGCAACTAGGGCCAAACTTCACATTGGACAACTCATATGAGGCAACTCATATTTTTATTGGATTCCTCTCTCTGAGAGGTGTAGGATTGATCTAATGGAATTATGAATTTATTTTGATTATGGACAAATTGTCAAGGTCGGCCAGCAAACTCATGTAGGCTCAAAAGGCCAACAATCATGTCTATTCATCCTCAACGTTTGCATATAAATACATGGTGCCTTCTCCTCATTTGGACACTTCACTCACTCACAATGATCTCTCTCCTTCATTTGATTGGGTACGAAATTCAGAGGCTGCTCTCCACACACGCAGAGAAAGGGAAGGGTTTTCTGTTCCAGTCGTTGACCAGAGTTGACCGAAATTGCAGAGGCTGTTTTTGACTTGCGTTGACCAAGCATTGACCTGTTTTGAGTGCGGTTTTGGGTGGAGGATTTCTGTTTGAGCAGGCCACAGTTATGGGCATGAAATCTGAGGTAGTTTGACCTCTGTTTGACTAGCGTTGACTATGCTAGGGCTCGCTGTTGTGTTGACTGTTGTTGACCAGGTTTGATTGGACTATTTTGGATTGTTTTTGTGTTGATTAGACTTGCTGTTAGAGGTTGGAGTTAATCGGGTTTGACCGAGTTGAATTGGAGGAAGAATTCTGCGCTGTTGACTAGCATTGACTTTCTGTTTAGGGCTTGCTGTTACTGTTGTTTGACTGATCGGATTTCACTTTGATTGGGCAAGTGAAAATTGTATAATGTACCCTTTCTCTCTGCTGAACTTTTGAAGAATTATAAGAAGAATTGATCAAGGATTTACCCACATTGGGGTTTGTCCCTAGCTGGTGCCATATCTTGTGTCCTTTTGTCTTGGCTAGTCTTCTATTGTTATTGTTTATGTTCTATCTTCATTTTACTATCATGATGATGTAATTGCTGAACTGAATTTTGATATTGGGCTACTAAAGAAATTGAAGTAAAATTGCTCTAAGCATAGAACATACCATTGTCATTAAAAATTAACATGGTATCGGAGCTGAGGTGAAGACAAAGCCCAAGCAAGAGTGAGAAGAGCAATCACTAAGAGGAGCAATAATTGATCAAAGACAAGATTCAATGGCTTCCACATCCTACTTCAAGTTTGATGATAAGCATGATGATAAGTCTGATTATCATGCATGGAAGATGTGTCTTGATTTGACATTAGAAGAGTAAGATGTGATGGATTATGTGTAGGGAAAGATTTCATAACCTCCTTCTAATGCACCGACTGCTGCTAAGACCAAGTACAAGAAGGGTGAAGTCAAAGCCAAGAAGATCATTAGGGATTCTATTCATAAGCATTTAGTTGCTTACATTTCTGATTTGAACACATCAAATATATGATAGGTTGGTTGGCATGTCCAAATCTAGAAATGCAAATCAAATTCTTTTCCTCGAGAACAAGTTGAAGGATATAAAGAAAGGAAGAAATGAAGATAGTCAATCCTACTTCATGAGTGGTACTGAGATAAAAAATGATAT
The DNA here is from genome assembly GCA_031772625.1 of Pinus tabuliformis. Taxonomy (NCBI): domain Eukaryota; kingdom Viridiplantae; phylum Streptophyta; class Pinopsida; order Pinales; family Pinaceae; genus Pinus; species Pinus tabuliformis. Next base: position 876,339,150 of record CM062815.1, read on the forward strand.
TTCTATTGGAGAAGCTATTGTTGATAGGGAGCTTACCCTCATTGCCCTTGGAGGACTCCCTCGTGAATGGCACGTGTTCAACACTACTTTTCTTAACAGCGACAAGATTCCAGGTTTTGAAGAATTGCTGACTAGATGCTCTCAAGAAGAAACAAGGATGATGGAATTAGATATGCCTTCAAATAAGAATGATCCTACTGCATTCTCCACTCATGCTAAAAAGAAGAACAATGCAGGTTCAAAGAAGCAATGTCAAGGAACGCCGAGTTTCAAAAATGGAAGGAAGGGAAGATGCTTCATTTGCAACAAGTTTGGTCACTGTGCTAGAGAGTGTCCTAATAGAAGGGATAGACCTCATGATGATGACAACCACAACAACAACAATTTTAGAGGCAACAACAATCAATGGAATGGTAGATTCAACAACAAAGGGAAAAGGAATTCTCCCGCTCCTCATCAAGGAAACGTTCGCCCTCCCAAGAGATCAAGAAACACCAGGTATGATGAATCTAATGTTATTGATAACAAGCAAAACTAATTCTATCTTATATCTGCCCTTTCTACTGCATCTTGTCCGGACACTTTGGGAAATTGGTTGATTGATAGTGGTGCCTCAAGGCACTTCACTGGGTATAAGGAAGCTCTTTCAAATCTGATTGAAAGGGATACAAATTTAGAAATTATCTTTGGAGACAATGCTACCTATCCTGTGAAGGGAGTTAGGAATGTTACCCGATCTAAAGAAGAACCTGGTATCTATCTCGGCGATGGAGGACAAAGGATTCAAGGTGGCATTCATCGATGGAAAGGTACGTGTGGAATAAAAATTTCAAAGATGCATTTACACTTGGCTTTAGGGTTGATAACTTATATCAAGTTGGAGGAAGCCCATTGGGAGCTATGTCTTGTGACACATCACTTCAATCCGAATTATGGCACCGGAGGTTTGCTCATCTACATTATAAGGCTCTACCCGATGTGAGGAAAATGGTGATAGGTATGCCCGAATTTAAAGTAGAACATGGAGGTGTTTATCAGGGATGTGCCGAAGGAAAGCATACAAAGGGACCATTCCCCTCAAGTGATAGCAAGACTACAAACATATTGCAATTGATTCATTCTGATCTATCTGGTGCAATGCTCGTGAACTCATTGGGAGGATATTTATATTATGCTATCTTTAAGGATGACTTCTCTCGCAAGACTTGGATATATTTTTTGAAGAAGAAGGACGAAGTATTCTCATGGTTCCGTTCTTTCAAAGCTTTGGTAAAAAATCAAACCGGGAAGAAGATCAAAATATTAAGGACCGATAATGGAACCAAATACGAATCAAATGAATTCAAAGATGATTGTAGAGAAGTTGGCATTAAGAGGGAGACTACTACCGTATATAGTCCTGAGCAAAATGGTGTTGCTGAAAGGAAGAACCGTTCTATTGTAGAAGCCACTCGTGCCCTGCTTCATGATCAAAGCCTTTCGAAGTTCTTATGGGCCGACACTGCAAACATCGTTGTGTATGTTCAAAATAGATACCCTCATCAAGCGTTGGACTCCAAAACTTCCAAAGAAGTTTTTGCCGGTAAGGAACCTGATGTTTCTCACTTTAGAATTTTTGGTGGTCCCGTATATTTTCATGTGCCAAAAGAAAAGAAGCAAATTGGATGCTTTTGGGAAGAAAAGAACATTTGTGGGCTACAGTTAAACTTCTAAGCCATATAGAATCTGTGTGCCTGGTAAAAAAGAAGTGGAGATAAGTCATGATGTCACTTTCAATGAGGATGTTGCCCTTGGGAAGAATAGTAACCTTCCTCTTCCAAGGAAGGACAAAGAAGTAGATTTCAGAAAGTAGGGAGAACCACAGGATGAGAAGATGCCTGATGTTGAAGGACCAATGGATCCCATTGATCCACCCTCTCATGAGCCCTCCTCCTCGAAAAGGAGACCCTCATGGCTTAGGGAGACTCTCGAAGATGCCGAGAGACATGCTGCACCTAGGGGGACATTTCGTGAAAGCAAGAAGCTGAATAGGTACCAAGGGTACTTAACTGCAATGAGCACCATTGTTCAATTTGAGCCTTGCACATTCGAAGAAGCTGACAAACACCAAGTTTGGAAGGATCCTAGGAATGAAGAGTATGAGTCGATTATGAAGAATGATGTCTAGGATGTGGTTCCTAGACCCAAGGACAAATCCCTTGTCACCTCGAAATGGCTCTACAAGATCAGGCATGGCGCTGATGGAAGTGCTGAAAAGTTCGAGGCCATATTTGTTGCTTTAGGCTTCTCTCAAAAGGAAGGTGTAGATTATGATGAGATATTTGCACCAGTTGCCTGCTACACCACCATCCGTTCGATTATAGCACTTGATGCCTTGCAAGGATGGAATCTCCATCAGATGGATGTCAAGACTGCCTTCTTGCATGGTTCACTTAAGGAGGAAGTCTATGTAGAACAACTTGAGGGCTTTGAAGTTCAAGATTGTTAAACACATGTATGCAGGTTGAAGAAAGCCCTCTATGGGTTGAAGCAAGTACCCCGGGCTTGGTATGAGAGGCTCGATAGCTATCTAATGACGTTGGGATTTACGAGAAGTGAAGCTGATCCAAACCTTTACTTTAAGGTTGAGAATGATAAACCTCTCATCTTGGTACTCTATGTGGACGATCTCTTTCTGACAGGTGCAAACCCTCTTATTCATCAATGTAAGAGGGAGTTGGCTTCCGAATTCGAGATGAAGGACCTAGGATTGATGCATTACTTCCTAGGGATGGAAGTTTTGGCAAAAGCCAAGGGAGATTTTCCTTTCTAAGGGAAAATATATTGTGAAGATAATTGAAATATTTGGGATGGTGGACTACAAGTCTGTGACTACTCCGATGGAACTTAACGTCAAGAAGTTATGCGGAAGTGCTGCTGGGCCCGATTTGGAAAATCCTTCTAAGTATCATCAACTTGTGGGGGCCCTGATGTTCTTGGTGAACTCCCATCTGGACATATGTTTTGCAGTGAATACATTGAGCCAGTTTATGGTCGAGCCTCATAACATACATTGGATTGTTGCCAAGAATCTCTTGAGATATCTTCGGGGCATAATGACTTATGGACTGAGATACACTGCCGAGAATCTGAGGCTCCATGGTTACTCTGATGCAAACTGGGCTGGAAGTGTGGTGGATTGTAAAAGCACATTTGGATGTCGCTTCTCTCTAGGTTCTGCTTCGATATCATGGATGAGCAGGAAGCAGAAGTCAGTTTCCTTGAGCACCGCTGAGGCTTAATACATTGCTACCAGTTTGGCCTCCTGTGATGCTCTTTGGTTGAGGAAGCTCTTTAGTGAGCTGTTCTGACATGTGCTGGATACCACGATGATCTTCTGCGACAACCAGAGTTTGATTTCTTTTTCGGAGAATCTCGTGTTTCATGACCACTCCAGGCATATTGATATCAGGTACCACTTTATCCTGGATATGGTGCAATGGGGAGCAATAAGGCTCCAACACATTGGGACCAATGATCAGGTCGTCGATATTCTTACGAAGCCCCTGAGGAAGGTCAAATTATTGATCTTTCGTGAACGACTTGGAGTCATGGAGAGACCCTCTTATGAGGGTCCTATATGAGATGGATGTTGAGCTCTGGGAACTCCGAGGGGCTCGGGGTACTTCTTGGAGTGATGAGCGACCATAGGGTGAGTGGTTCACTTTCCACTAGTGGTGCACTCTGTACAGGGTGAGTGGTTCACCTTCCCTTGTGACACTCCATGCTGAGATATGCATAGGATGAGTGGTTCACCTTCTCCTATGGCATATGAGCAGGATGAGTGGTTCACCTTCTCTTGCCTGCACATCCTACCCATGCAGTCTCGGACTCATGGGAAGTACCTCTCATCTAGCCAATGAGTAGGGAAACGAGGATAGGGACCATAGTACTACCGATGGAAGCATCATGTACTACCGTACTCCCTATGCTAGGATGTTGATATTGATCTAGGATCAATGGAAACTTACTTTGGGTCAGTTAAGAGTGGTATGACACACTCTGTTATTGGAGACTGACTTTGGGTTAGTGGAGAATGGTGTGATACATTCTCGATCATTTCTTCTTTCTTCATGGTTCAACAGAGCAGAGCAGAGCAGAGATAGGGACAATACAAATTGTTAGACAATTTGGTAGGTGAAGTTCTCCCTAGTTGAGAGGGAGTGTTAAATTTGTCAACTAGGGTCAAAATCACATTGGACAACTCATATTTTTATTGGATTCCTCTCTCTGAGAGGTGTAGGATTGATCTAAAGATCATTCCATTCTGACATGTACAAATGGAATTATGAATTTATTTTGATTATGGACAAATTGTCAAGGTCGGCCAACAAACTCATGTAGGCTCAGAAGCCCAACAATCACGTCTATTCATCCTCAACGTTTGCATATAAATACATGGTGCCTCCTCATTTGGACACTTCACTCACTCACAATCTTCTCTCTCCTTCATTTGATTGGGTACAAAATTCAAAGGTAGCTCTCCACACGTGTGAAGAAAGGGAATGGTTTTTTGTTCCAGCTGTTGACCAGAGTTTACCAAAATTGCAGAGGTTGTGTTTGACTTGTGTTGACAATGCGTTGACCTGTTTTGAGTGCGGTTTTGGGTGGAGGATTTTGTTTGAGCAGGTCACAGTTCTGGGCACAAAATCTGAGGCAGTTTGACTAGCGTTGATTGTGTTAAGTTGCTGCATTGACTATTCTTGACTAGGTTGGACTGGACTTTTTCGGATTGTTTTTGGGTTGATTAGACTTGTTGTTGGAGGTCGGAGTTGACCGGGTTTGAACAAGTTGAATTGGAGGAAGAATTCTGCCCTGTTGACTAGTGTTGTCTTTCTTGTTAGGGCTTGGCACTTGCTGTTACTGTTGTTTGATTGATCATATTTCACTTTGATTGGGCAAGTGAAAATTGTGTAAGGTACTCTCTCTCTCTTCTGAACTTTTGAAGAATTATAAGAAGAATTGATCAAGGGTTTCTTCACATTGGGGTTTGTCCTTGGCTGGTGCCATATCTTGTGTCTTCTTGTCTTGGCTAATCTTTTATTGTTATTGTTTATGTTCTATTTGCATTTTACTATCATGATGATGTGATTGCTAAACTGGATTTTGATATTGGGCTAATAATGAAATTGAAGTAAAATTGCTCTAAGCATAGAACATACCATTGTCATTAAAAATTAACAATTCTTCAGTACTTCCTTTGGTAGAGTGGTGTAAGGTGATCTCTGTAGGTTGTACTGAAATCTCTCAACGTATTCCTCTAAGGTTTCTCCATTCTTTGTTGTTGTTTTAAAGATTTCATCTTTTAAGTCCCTAGATCGACAATAATCTTGATATTTGGTAAGAAAATCAATTTTCATTCCATCCCAGGAGTCTATAGTACCTCCTCCTAATCCTATAAACCACCATAACACTGTTCCCTTCAAAGTAGAAGGAAACAACTTCAACTTCTGCGGATCAATAATGTAATCATACCCTCTACATAGAACCTCAAACCTCGAACAAGAATGCATTAGGATCTTCTGAAGTCATTCCATGAAAAGTCGAGATATTTTGTAATGGGATGGCTTTCATCGGAGCATTAGCCAATGGATCGACTATAGGATATTCTATGGTCGAGGTCTGAGCTTGTGACACTTGGTTTTCCATTTGGTTGAAAATTCACCAATAGTTTTAAGGGATTTCGTGATCAGGAGGTATTATTTGAGCAGGGGGATTTTGGTTGATGTTCAACCCTCGAGGGGGCTTCACAACACTGCTTAGATCAGGAATTTCAGATGCTTTTCTCTCAATAGGGATCGCAAGGGGTCCAAGTCTAGGAGTTTGCGGATCTGTCTCAATAGATCGTGGTTCTACTCCACTCATTTCTCCCTCCCCTTCTTTCAAGTTACAAGAATTCCCCTCATATCTATTAGAATCACTGAACTTTTTGATAGGCGTATCTTGAAAGCTTCGTTCAAATCCTTCAGTTTTGCTGTGAATCTCAGCGTGAGCTGTAGTTGATGACTCTACTAGTCGAGGGGCAATGGTAGAGCCCTTCCCTTAATATGTTCGGGGACCTATTGACGCTTGAGATTTAGATCTCCGAATGATTTCGTCTATGGAGGTCAATCTTCTAAGGCCATCCTGACCTTGGGATTTTGTGGCTTTTGATAGAGATTTTTGTTCTATAGCTACCTGGTTTCTATTCTTCTTCCTAGTCATACACACCTACACAATTTAAATGTATCAATCAAAGGTTGGTTTTGGCACAAGCTCTTTACTTAGTGCATGTGTAGGTTCTTACCTTCCGTTCTCAATACTCGACCCTTCAGAGATAAAATCTATCACTCTTTTGAAAACCTTCCCGACAACGGCGCCAAAATGTTGGGTACTAAGTTGCTTGTACAGAATCAACTTAATCCTCTGTCCATTAATTTATCAACCTAGGATTCATCTTTTTGTTACAAGGTTGTCGGCACAGTCTATGCAGGGATAGTGCTTTAAATTACTGGGGCATATGTAAGACTAATATAAAGCAAAGGCTATGAAGGAATACTTTCAGAAAATACTAGGTCTTATCAAGCTATAAACAAGAATAAATTGCTATGCAGAAATCATAGAACTGTTTAGCTATTTCTTTAGAAAAAGATATTAAATTCCACCAAACCAACAATCCTCATTACAATGCGAAATTTCAAAATAATATATAATGCTCTTCAAAGAAAATTCACTCTTAATTACTAATTACTATAATCACTCGTAAATGCTAACAGTAAATCATGGTAATGGAAATTCACTTAGTGACAAAGTAAATCTGAAAATGCACACAACTGAATAATAAAAGCTGAGAACTCATCCAACAGAATAGTAAATCTGAGCATTCACGCAACTGGATCATAAGTCTAAAGATTCACACAACTGAATAGTAAATCTAAGAATTTACACAGGGAACAACAAGTCATTCAAGTGAAAAGTAATAATACAAGGAAGATAGCAATCGTTCTAGTGACTGGGCCCACGGTCTCTAGAAGTAACTGCCATAGAGAAAATTCAATATACTCGATTAAAACTGAACCATCTGAACTTTCATTGATATCAAAATGAATTAGAAAAATGTATGTAAAACTTAAGGAAGTTATGCTGTTCAATCACCTTTTATAATCGGTGAGAATAATCAAAATCATCCCTCGTTTACTGAAGTTTAATTGCATTTATATATTACAATGTATTTCTAATGTTGGAATAGTAAAACTATCTTGAGAATTGGAAGATTCTCAGGATTTCTTATTTAAACTATAAAATCTCCGAGATAACAGATTGTATCCTCTCCTTGACTGTCTTGTGCACATAGGCATGAATCCTTAATCAACATGCCACGATTAGCCCAATGGTTCTTCCATAACTTGGTTCCTCTTCAACGATTCGAGGGAACAACAATCGTCCATCAAATATCTCTTGTACATAAATTAACCCAAATTGTGAATTTATGATATCTTAAGTATTCAAATTAACTCATTAACAAGGTAGAATACTAAGATGTTATTAACTACTTTCTAGAGCTTCTATCTCTCAAATTATTATAAACTGAACTTAAAGAACTTGAAAAACGAATCATTAATTGAAGAAACAAAGGGAAGAAGCATACCAATTCCGCGACCCAACAACGGGGATATGGGACACGTAGGACACGAAAATTCGAGTGTCCGACACGGGCACGTTGACCCCCTAGAACAGGTCACATAGGACTCGTTATATATATATATATATATATATATATATATATATATATATATATATTTCTCACACAAATTCTTATTCATGATACAAATTCAGACATGGATCTAGATTCTACATTGTAAATTTAAAATTTGTAAGTTTTACAAAGTAACACTATGCATACAAATACAATTGTGACAGATTCATTAATGATCTAACAGGAGAAAGACAAGAAACTGCAGTTTTCTCATTAATTCATCAAAATCGAAGTGTGTTACATAGGTACTAGCAATGCCAACGGAAAATAGAAATAGGCTAATCGGAAATACAAAACAACTACAAGTACTAGGTAGCTCATGAGTCATCAATCATCATCATCATAAAAATCAACATCATTATCATGGTCACTGCTGCTCTCCTCTGTTGTATCCTCCTCCAATGTATCTAATGTGATCTCTGCATCTGCCAGTGTGGAGGATGACCCCTCAACATTATCACCATCCTCAAAAGTGATAGGCTCTAACATTGGCTCAGTTTGATCCAAGTTGGCCAATGCCAACTCAATATCGCTGTCCAAACCCATATCATCAGGAAAGACATCTCATATCTTTGTCTTTCCCTTCAACCACTCATCCCTCTGCTTGTAAATAAGATGAAGGTTGGTTTGCACATACACGATTGTCTCTGCCCTGGACTGCTCAAGCCTTTTCTTCTTGACACTATACAAATTCCTATATGTGCTCCAATTCCTCTCGCAAGAAGAGGACGAAGTCACCTGAGAGAGGAGCCTCATGGCTAACTGCTATAGAGGAGGGTTTATTGCCACATGAGTTTCCCACCAAGAATAGGGCTTCTTAGCCCTCTTTTCTCTAATCACATCATATCTTGCAAATCGACTAGTGCCAGTGGAAAACTCTGCAAAGGCATCCTCGACCTCATCATGGGATGCTCTATCCTGAAAAATCCGCCTCAATCCATCCTTCCTCGTGAAATTTCACCATGCATGTGAGGAGGGAATCTGCGGGAAGGTCCACCATTCAGCCACTCACAACTGTAGTATTTTGGGTTCAATGAGTGAGCCAAACAATGCAAAGGTGTGCAATTCTTGTCTCATCTGTAACAAGAATATCTTGTATGGTGGTGAAGAAGGCCTCTGATGATGTCTCATACTCGGGGCACTCACTTTGTAAAATAATGGTCCTCAGACTCGATCATGGAATCCCATCCCTCATAAACCTCTCCTAGGATGGGTTGGTCTATATCTGCAAATCGTTACAAAGCAATGATAGGGTCCATGATCTTACTAAGTACCCTCTCCCAGCAAGCATCATCTAACACTGTGTCCCTCTCCCACCGCAATGTTGCGGCCAAACCTATTACAATTGTACCGCCTTCCTTTCCTCCCTTCTTTGAATCCTTGACCTTGTCTCCTTGGACTAGCATTATTTTTCCTCTTAGCATGAGAGGATAAAACAGTGGGTTCATTTCCATTTGAAGGCTTGTCTCTCTCCATCATCCTTGTCTCCTCTTGAGTGCATCTAGCCAATAATGTATCGAAACTAGGAATCCTGTCATTATTGAGAATGGTGGTGTTCAACACATTTCATGCTCTTGAAAGACCGCCAAGTGCAATGAGAGTGAGCTCCCTGTCAGCAATAACTTCTCCAATAGATAGAAGGTCATTCTTGATTTGTGTGATCCTCATGAAGTAGGATAGACTCCCCATTAACCATCTTGATGTCCTTCAACTTGATTTTGAGAAAGAGGTTTTGATTTGCATTGTTCACTTTGAACATCACAACCAACTTATCATATATCTCCTTAAAAGTTCCCAAATTAGAAATATAGGCAACCGAATGCTTTTGAATAGAGTCAACCAAAATTTTCTTTGCTTTGACCTCACCTTTTCTATACTTCATCTTAGCAGTAGCTAGTGCATTTGAAGGAGGCTCCACCATTTTTCCCTGCAGATAGTCCAATACTTCATGCTCCTCCAAAGTCAGGTCCAAAGTCATCTTCCATGCATGATAGTCAGATTTGTCATTGAGCTTGTCCTCAAACTTGAAGTAAGATGAAGAAGCCATTGAAACTTGTCCAATAAATCTTTCTTGGTGATTGATTTTCTCTCTCTTGCTTGGGCTTTATCTTCACCTAGGCTCTGATACCATGTTAATTTTAGTTAACAATGGTATGTTCTATGCCTAGCACAATTACTTCAATGTACTTTAAGCAACCCATTGACAATTTCCAAATTAATAACAATCACATTAATCATAAATAACATTGACAGTAACTATAGATAGAACATAAAATAAAATGCAGAAGACAAGAGAACACCATATTTGGCGGATGCTAGGGAAAAACCGCAATGTGGGGAAAACCCATTGATCAATTCTTCTTATTATTATATCAAATGTTCAGTAGAAAGAGAGAGAGCACAAAAAGTCAAAGTTGACTTGCCAAATCAATGTCAAGACTCAAAACAACCCTGTCAAATCTGCAGTCAACTGTAGCCAAATTTAGCCCTAACCAGAAAGTCAAATATGGTCAGCACAACATTCAAACTTGCCTCCTTGAGTTCGGTCATCCTTAGTCAAACTCAACCTTGGTCAAAGTAAGTGCAAACTAGTCATAAAATCTGCAATCAAACTTGGTCAACCTGAAGTCAACCTTTTGACCAAACAGGCTTGTGGTCAACACAAGTCAAAGTGCTCCTTTTGCCTTGGTTCCTATGCCCAAAAATGCAGTCTGCTGAGACAGAAATTCACCATGAAAATCGAAGTCAAAAGATGCCTAGAAAGTCAAAGTCAATGCTGGTCAAACCTTGATCAAACTGCAAAAATTTTTGAAATTTTTGTCCTTGAAATTCTGTCCTCCTTGCCACACGTGTGAGTGAGAAGATTTGCCCAATAGCTGTACAAACCAATGAGAGAAGGAGAGAGAAGAATGTGTGAGTGATAATGATGCCAAATGAGGTGAGAGGTCACTTGTATTTATACAAGTCGTTGAGGGTGAAGTGACATGTCTCTTGGGCTTCATGAGCCTACATGATGATGTTGCCGATCTGAACAATTTGCACATGTGAGCGCATAAATTCAAAAACACATTTTTGCTTGTCCAAATTTGATGATCTTTAGGTTGATTTTGGTCCTCTCGAAACGAGAAATTTAATACAATTATCACCTCCATCAAATGAGTTGTCTAAAGTGGAATTTGGCCCTAGTTTCCAATTCTAGCACCTCCTCTATATGATGATCTAGTCCCTGATCCATGCTCCTTAAACGAGAGAGCCCTCTTGATCCTAGGGTCCAACACCTTATACTCGTCAATCCACGAAGGACCTCATCAAACTTGCAAAGGTGTCTGGTTCCCTCTCCTTCTTATGTTCATCCAAAAAACGAGGTACGGTAGGTCAGTTAGGTTGGCCATGGGTATTGTTCCGTAGGACTGCGCGTGGCTTCCCTGCTGGGTATGTCTCAACGTCCTCATCATTTGTTGCATCCTGTCTAGGACCTATTGGTTTCCCTTCTCAACTGTCGGTTCCGCCTCATCAACTAGTCCATGATCCCCTGTGCACTCTCCCTTTTTAGTGTCATTGGAGTGTCCATAAATTCACCAGTCACTATATGCATGATGGCCAAAACCTCCATGATCTTGCTAGCTTCCCCACAATTGGCCAAGATCTTGCTTTGATACCACTGTTATATTCCCAATGGAAAAATATAGTAGATAATATAAGCAAAGAACTAGCTACAACTATAAAATTCAAGCATGCAGAACGATACACAATTAGACACTGAAATGTGGGCAAAAAATTTGAGCCATTGTATTAATATGATAAATTATGAGTACAATAATTGTGATAAGAGAAACTTGGGCTTGCTACAACAAGCGAGGCCAAACCCAAGTGTCAAATCAATGGATCCAAGCACCGAAAAAGCTCCCAGAAGAGACTACGCCCTGCCTGGTGTAAATTGCCGCTCCAAACTGGAAACAACCCTGTATTTTGTTGAAAAATGTTGAACTAGGTTCGACCTTCATAAATATGAAATGTACTTTTTGATTCTTGTATATTTTAAAATGAAAGAAAAATTATTATTATTATTTTTGGAGCATGGTTTTCATGCTCAAGGTTTTTTATTTTAGAGTTCAAGCACCCATTGAGTGCTTCAAGGGTTTGTCTTAGGTCAAGAAGTCAAAAGAGTCATTGCCATATGTTGAAGACCCCATCGGGCACATTGTAACTTGTAAAAATAATTATTTTTGTATTTAAAAGTGTCAGAACTAGTGTTGTAGGAAACGCCCCCCCCCCCCGGATCAAAACCCCGATCCGCGATCTATACGGATGCATGGGGGAAGCGTTGTAGGAAGTGCATTTCGAAAAAATCGAAACGCGTTTCGGGCTGATAAACACGCTTCCTGGAAATTTCGGAAGCGTGTGACTGAAACGCGCTTCGTATGATGCTTTGGCCGTACGAAGCGTCACGCTTCGAAGTACGAAGCATACGGATCGCGAGCGATTTCATACAACTTCGTCCGTTTTCGCTGTGTGGCCAAAAAAAGCACTGTTTTTATTTATTTTTATTTTCTTAAATTTTTGGCATTTTGCTTTGTTGGGGGTGGGTCCACTTTGTGTTAGGGTGACGAACAAAGGGATTTAAGCCTCCATTCATCTCTCATTTTCTTACTTTGAGTTTATGAGAGCTTGGACTAGAGAAGAGAGGAAAAGAGAGGAGAAGAGAGGAGAGCTTGGAGGAGGAGCTAGGAGAAGGAGGAGGAGCTTGAAGGACTTCTATCTACAAGAGCTAAAGAGGTAAGTGCAAACCCCAAACTCCCTTATTTTTTTTGCCCTTTTTTTTGTATTTTTCTCCTCCCTCTCCTACTCTTTCCCATTCTTTTTACTTGCTCATTTAATTGTAGATTGTCCACAACCTATATCCATATTCCAAGATGGTGTTCTTTTGGCTTCTATGTATCATTCTACTTTTGGTTTTAATGATGGCAAAGGGGAGTAGGAATAGAAGGGAAGAAGCACAAGAGGATAGTGGTTCCAATATGAGTGACCCAATGTATGATGAGGAGGAAGGGTTTGAAAAGGAAGGGGATGAAGTTGAACCTGAAGGGGAAACTGAAACACTAGAGGGGAAAGCTGCATTAACACCCTTGTGGAACTATGTGACCAAACTTGAAGGGGGAAAGGGTGGTGGAAGCTACAAATTTTTGTGCCCTCATGGTTGTCATGGAGGAAAACCATTTAGTCGTTCATATACCCATGTGAGGAGGCATATTTGTGGAGTGATGGACAGTGATGAAAAAAGGATGCTCTGGGGATACAAATTTGCCCAAACATTTTAGCTGAACAAAGAAGAAAATACATCCAAATAGAGGAGGTTGCACAACAAAAAAGCAAGAAAAAAAAAACTCATTTTAAATCAAGTGCAACCTCTAGATTTGGTAGGTCATCTCCTCATGGTACTTCTGGAAGCTTTGGAGGTAAAAGAACAATAGGGGATTTCCTTAATGTTGCTGGGAGCGATGGTGTGGATGGAAAGATAGTCTGATTTTTTTGTGCTTGCGGTGTACCATTCAATGTGCTTCGCTCTCCCTATTGACATGAAATGGTAAAGGCCGTCAATGAAGCCCCAAAAGGATACAAGTCCCCCAACTATGAGAAAGCTAGAACAATGTTATTAGAAAGAGAAAAAGCAAAGGTTTAAAGAGCTTTGACACATTTTACAAATGAGTGGGTAGATTGTGGGGTATCCATTGTATCAGATGGGTGGACAAATATTAGAAACCAACATTTGATAAATGTTCTTGGTGTTTCTATTAGTGGGGTAGTTTTTATTACATGTCATGACTCCTCCTCCATCAGTGCATTTTCCCAAAACATTGCAGATCTCCTATTGTAATCAATCAAAGATGTTGGTTTGAATAATGTGGTTCAAGTGACCACAGATAATGCAGCAAATTGTAAGGCAACAGGAAAAATTATTGAGCGTACTCATCCACACATCTTTTGGTCTGGGTGCCTGGTTCACACATTGAACCTTTTGATGCATGATATTGTGAAGCATAAAGAATGTGGGTGGATTAATGAGCTTTACAGGAGAGGGAAGCAAATCATTAAATTCATCACAGGGCATACAAGGGTAAACTACTTCTATGGCACTTACTCCAAGTTGCAGTTGCTTAAACTTGCAAAGACAAGATTTGCTAGTTATTACCTCACATTTAGGCAGCTAGTGAAGGTGAGACAAGCTTCAACTAATATGGTGTTTGCTGAAACATGGGATGAAATTAACACTGATAGAGATGGTGCTAATGCAGCCAAGAACACTATTCTTGACATGTACTTTTGGTCACAGGTTAAATATGTTTTGCAATTCACCAAACCAATTTATTACATGATCAAGTTTGGAGATTCAAATCGACCAATAATTGGGGAGGTGTATGAGCAAATGGATAGCATGTTGGGGAAGATTAAAGACATTGTTGAGCCTAGAGATATCACCTTGTACAATTATATTCGTGAAAGGTGGAAAACCGATGGGAAATGTTAAATGTTCCATTGCATGCATTAGCATATGTTTTGACACCTAAATACTATCATCCATCATGCCTTTCAACACCAACACCTGGGGGGGGGGAAGCAGGAGAAAACCACACCAAGATCAAAAGGTTCACGAAAAATATATGATTGCATTGATTAAATTAGTCCCTGATGATGAGGAGGTTGCCATGGTACGGAGACAGTTGAGCAAGTATACGCTTAACATTGGTCCATTTGGGAGCATGCATGCAATTAGAGATCGAGAGACTTTTTCTTCTCTTGAGTAGTGGAACATGCATGGAGGGGCTACTCCACTTCTACAGAGTTTGGCATTGCGGGTGCTATCACAGGTGGTAAACACTTCTTCTGCAGAGAGGTGTTGGAGCTCTTATTCTTTCATCCATAGTGTTAAAAGGAACATGTTGAGTTTAGAGCGGGCAGAGAGCTTGGTTTATGTTCATTACAACTTGCGATTGCTGTCCCATTACTGTGATAATGCAAAGACTAATAAAGACCTTAAGATTTGGGACATGAATCCAGAGGAGCCCAATTTGGAGGATGGAGTGTTGCGATTAGAGCAATTAGAGGATGCTCTTATCCAGGTGTGTCCATTGTGGTATGAATTTTGCTTATAAAGCATTTCTCTAATTCATGTTTAAATTTTTTTTTGTTAACTAGTGTTTTTTTTATATGAATTTTTTGAGCGATTCTAGGATTATGATGATCATGTTGAGATGCCACCCCCATCTGGTCCCTTGGTTCCTAGGTTCTATGGTTCAACACCAACAACAGGGGGTTCGTCTTCATCAGTTTCAGTGCCACAACTCCCATAGGCACCGTCTTCTTCATTGCCACCACGTGGAGGCCCACTGCCACGTTCTCTTCGTGGTGGAAGGAGGAGAGATTAGTAGATATATTCACAATATACTACTTTTGTCATAGATTAATCATTAGACTTGTAGGCTTGTGAATTTGAACCTTTTTGCCTTGGCGATGACCAAGTGACCTATTTTGTAAACATTATTATTTGAATTTTGGACATGACAAATGTTGACAGTTGCTCACTTGCTAGATAAATCATAATATGCTCTATGCTTTATGTTTTATAATATGCTTAAATGTTTTATGTTTTATAATATGTTTAAAAATTTGATGTATGTTTGTAATTGCTAGAATATAGATGGTTGATGCTCGAATAATTAATCATTGATGTACATACTAGTAACTACAATGGAATCATGGATGCCATATCTGTCTTGATTTATGCAAAAATGTGCATATTTTCATGTCTTCTACAACTAATTTGGTATTTGGGATGTTTGTTTTGAATATAAATTCAAAAAAAATATAAAAAAATATATATATAACAGACCCTTCCATAGACGCTTCGCTTCCTAGATTTTTGGAAAATGACGCTTTCGCGTCCCCGCTTCCAAAAAACGTCCTTGTTTCGTCCCTGCTTCATGCAACATTGGTCAGAATACCCTCCAAGACCAAGTTGGCCTGCCAACTAAGAAGTCAGCCTATTTTGAGGAGCCTCATCCACCTTAGAAGCCTATATAAAGGAAGGAACTCGACCTCCCCTGGACCCATATTCACTTCTTATCATCTAAGCGAAGGAGAAGAGCAAGAAGGCTAGTGAAGAAGTAGGACGAAGGAAGAAGTTTTTGGGCTAATTCTCTCTCACACGTGCGAAGAAGAAGAGCTAGGGTTTGCTGCTTCAAGGTCGAAATTCTCACGTTGTTGGAAGAAGAGCCTATTAGGTCACCTTCTAGCCCTAGTCAAAGAAGCAAGCCAAACGAAGTTGCTAGGAGGCCTTGGAAGGCTAAATTTTTCTCACACGTGTGGATTTAGTAGATGTTGCAAGGGGTTGAAAATTTCAGATTTGCAGTAGAGGCCAAAATTCTGTTGCTGGGGGTCAAAGTTGTGCTGCTGGAAGAGATTTGTCTGGGTTTGAATTGAACAAGTGAAGCACATCATCAAGAAGGTCAGACTTGGTTTAAGAGGTTTTGGAATTCGTCAATTGAAAAATCTATAAGAGAAGAGATTTATGGGTTTTCCTCTTAGGTGGAGAGGTTTTGGCCCTGGCTTGTAGCCTATATCTTGTGTTTTTGTGTACTATTGTTCTTCTTGTTTTGGTAGTTGTTTGATGATAAGAACAAACACAATAACAAGAGAAGAAACTAATAAGTAAGAAAAAGTAAAAAGATATCGCATGCAGTTATAAAGTAAAGAGAAATTATGCTAACTATTGTCCCATAGATTTTTCAACATGGTATCAGAGCTAAGGTTGGCTAAGGGCATAATAAAGATCTCCTTTACAGTGAAGAAGTTCCTAAAGAAGTGTACAATGGTGGCAAGTCATCTCAAGAAGGGCATTAAAGAAGTATGGGATCTCTTATTTTCTCTTAAAAAGGAATTGACCAATGCATCAAGAAAGGACGAAGGACTATTCTTAGCACTTACTGGCACATTTCAAGATGATATTTTTTGGGTAATTGATAGTGGAGCAGCAAGACATATGACTGGTCAACACAAGCAACTATAAAAATTGTCAAAAGTAAAGTCCTCTTACTCTGGAGAACTTGGTGACAATGGGAGCTACCCTGTGAAAGCAATTGGATCAACCTCGCTAGAGCCGGAGAATGGAGGAAATATTCATCTCAAGTTTCAACAATATCTTGTCTGTTCCAAGTTTGCACAAGAATTTACTTTCCATTTCATGTCTAGAAGATAAGGGTGATAGAATTGCTTTCACAAATGGAAAGATTGTAGTATGGGATAAAAACTCGAGCATAGAAGATGCAAGGATGATTGGGATCCGTGAAGGAAGACTTGAGAGGTTGATAATAACTCCCCTCGCTCAAGATTTGGTTCACATTAAAGTGAGCCAATGTGAACCTTGGCAGAGAAAATTTGGTCATCTTTACTATAGAATCTTACCAACTCTAAATACAATAGTAAATGACATCCTCAAACTCAAGGAAGATCATGGAGGGGTATGCAAGGGATGTGCATCGGGGAAAAACACTAAGATACCATTTGGAAGCAGTGCTTCAAGGTCAAATGAAATTCTGGATCTCATTCATTCCGATGTTTGTGGTCCCATGACTCAAAAGTGTCTTGGAGGTCATCTATATTATGTGACATTCATTGATGACCATTCAAGGAAAACTTGGGTTTATTTGATGAAATCCAAGGATGAAGTATTCAATAAATTTCAAGAATTCAACGCTGAAGTAGAGAACCTTATAGAAAGGAGCATAAAGATCTTAAGATATGATAATGGAGGAGAATATACTTCAAAATAACTCATAACTTTCTGTAAGGAGGCTGGGATTAAGAGGGAGCTAATAGTCCCATACAATTTCAAACAAAATGGAGTTGTAGAACGAAATAATCGATCCATTGAAGAAAGTGTAAAAACCATGTTACATGATCAAGATTTACTGAAATTTCTGTGGGTGAAGCAACTATGACTGTTGTATACATTTAAAATCGAAGCCCCCACATGTCACTAGATAACTTGACTCCCGAAGAAGCATTCATTGGGAAGAAATCAAGTGTGGACCATCTCCAAATTTTTGGTTGTCCAGTTTATATTCATATACCGAAAGACAAGAGAAAGAAATTGGATCCTTCAGGCATGAAAGGAACATTTGTTGGCTACAGTAATACTTCAAAGGCACACGGGATCTACATAAAGGAAGGACATCGAATAGAAGTTAGTTGAGATGTGATATTTGATGAAAGTATTGCATTCAAGAAATCAAAGGATCTCCTGAAGGACTTTGATGATGAAGAACTTCCTATATTTAAAGAGGAAGGTACAAGGGAGTAAGAAGAATCAAATCATAAAGATGAAGGTCCCAGTGAAATATTGCAACTGATGGGCATCCCCGAAACTAGAAAGAGACCTAACTGGTTGAAGTCTACCCTATTAGATATAAAAGGAGATGGAGCAATCAAGGGCACATTTAGGGAAAGTAAGAAGCCCAAAAGATATTCTGGATATACAACGTACATGATGAAGCTGATAGAAGCAGAGCCATCTAGATTTGAAGAAGTTGTCAAACATCAAGAATGGAAAGATGCCATGAATAAAGAGTATCAATTGATAATGAAAAATGGAGTTTGGGAGATCGTACCTAGGCCTGAAGACAAATCTATGGTAACTTCCAAATGGATCTACAATATTAAACATGTGGCAGATGGAAGTTTTGATAAGTATAAGGCAAGATTTGTGGCTAGGGGCTTATCTCAACAAGAGGACATCGATTATGAAGAGACATTTTCTCCTACAACAAGGTATACAACTATACGTTCACTGATTTCTTTGGCAACATTGATGGGATGGAACATTCATCAAATGGATGTCAAGAATGCATTCCTGAATGGAACGATTGATGAAGAAGTCTATATAGAGCAACCCTTGGGATTTGAAGTCAAAGATAGATAGGCTTATATTTGCAGGTTGAAGAAGAAATTATATGGCCTTAAGCAAGCACCAAGGGCATGGTATGTAAGGATGGATGCATACCTACAAAAACTGGGCTTCACAAAGAGTTCTGCTAATCCGAATTTCTATATCAAGGTTGTGAAGAATGAGCATGTAATCATTCTTCTGAATGTGGATGATCTTATCTTGACAGGTGTGGAAGGTTGAATCCAAGAGTGCAAGAAGCAATTAGCAACAAAATTTGACATGAAGGATCTAGGGCTGATGCACTACTATCTGGGACTGGAAGTTTGGTAGGGACATGATGAGATTTATCTAGGTCAAGGAAAGTATGTGATTGAGATGCCAAAGAGGTTTGACATGATGGACTGTAGACCTGTGACAACACCCATGATCACAAACTTGAAAAGGCTAAGGAGTTCCGAATCGAGCACAGTGGATCCAACCAAGTATAGACAATTGATTGGCTCACTGATGTACTTGGTGAATACTCAACTAGACATATGTTTTGCAGTGAATGTTCTCAGTCAATTCCAAGTTGAGCCGAAGCATGATCATTGGATAGCAGCCAAGCACATACTGAGATATTTGCAAGGAACAATCCACTACTGCTTGAAGTATGATAGGAGGAATGATGTCCACTTGATTGGATATACAAATTTTGACTGGGGAGGCAGTGAGCAAGATGGAAGAAGCACTACAGGAGGATGTTTTAGTTTGGGATCCTCCATGGTCTCATGGATGAGCAGAAAGCAAGAATCAATTGCTTTGAGTAGTGTTGAGGCTAAATATATTGCAGCTTGTGAAGTTAGCAGAGAAATAGTCTAGTTGAGGAAGCTACTATCCGACTTGTTTGAAGGACGTATGGACTTTCCAGTGATACATTGTGACAACACCAGCTGTATAAGGTTGTCTGAAGACCTAGTGTTTCATGGAAAGACAAAGCATATAATCAACAAGTATCACTACATTTGAAAGCTAGTGCAGGACGGTGTGTTGCAACTACAGTATATCTCCACTGGTGAACAAGTAGCTAACATCTTGACAAAATCTCTTCCTAATAAGATGCTTGTGTATTTGAGAGACAAGCTTGGATTAGTTGGTATATCCTCCCTAGTTGAGAGGGAGAGATAGACACATCATTCTTTTCTTCACTTGGGAAGAAAGAATGGAGGGTGGGTAAGCATTTGGCATCTGATACTCTTTGAGGATGAGGTAGGGCATCAAAGATAAGAGTAGTCGTAGAGGATCGATATTCTTTGAGGACTGGGAATCCAAGATAAGAATAGTCCAGGAAGGTCATACCTTATGAACACCTAGGTCGGGTATGTACCTTGATAGGCAATGATGAAGGTGTCTATAAATCATTGGTCTCGCCAACATTGTGCTTTGATCTTGTGGAGAGATAGAGCTGTTATTCAAGGCCTTGCTATATGACAATGCTGGTTGTTATGATGCTAAATAGATGGGTTACCAATCCAACTCTTCTTATGAGATCTCTTCAGATTGAGAATGTCCATGTACCATTTATGAATACCTCCCTAGTTAAGAGGGAGTGTTGAAAAATGTGTAACTAGGATCAGTCTTCATAAATATGAAATGTACTTTTTGATTCTTGTATGCTGTAGAATGAAAGAAAAATTATTATTATTATTATTGTTGGGCATGGGTTTCATGCTCAAGGTCTTTTATTTTGGAGGTTAAGCACCCATTCAGTGCTTCTAGGGTTTGTCCTAGGTCAAGAAGTCAAACAAGTCATTGTCATACGTTGAAGACCCCATTGGGCACATTCTAACTTGTTAAAGAGATTGTTTTTGTATTTAAAAGTGTCTGAATACCCTCCAAAACCAAGTCGGTCTACCAGCTAAGAAGTCGACCTATTTAGAGGAGCCTTGTTGACCTTAGAAGCCTATATAAAGGAAGGAACTCTACCTCCCTTGGACACATATTCACTTCTCATCATCTAAGCGAAGGAGAAGAGCAAGAAAGTTAGTGAAGAAAGAGAAGGACAAAGGAAGAAGTTTTTGGGCTAATTCTCTCTCACATGTGCGAAGAAGAAGAGCTAGGGTTCACTGCTTCAAGGCCGAAATTCTCAAGTTGTTGGAAGAGGAGCCTATTAGGTCACCTTCTAGCCCTAGTCAAGGAAGCAAGCCAAGTGAAGTTGCTGGGAGGCCTTGTAAGGATAAATTTCGCTCACACATGTGGATGTAGTAGCTGTTGCAGGGGACCAAAAATTTCAGATCTGCAGTAGAGGCCGAAATTCTATAGCTAGGGGTCGAAGTTGTGTTGCTGGAAGAGATTTGACGGCGTTTGACTTGGACAAGTGAAGCACATCATCAAGAAGGTTGAACTTGGTCTTGGAAGGGTATTGGTCTTGGAATTCGTCAATTGAAGAATCTATAAGAAGAGAAGAGATTTACGGGTTTTCCTCTCAAGTGGAGAGGTTTTGGCCTTGCCTTGTAGCGTATATCCCGTGTTCTTGTGTATTATTGTTCTTCTTGTTTTGGTAGCTGTTTGATGATAATAACAAACATAATAACAAGGGAAGAAGCTAATAAGTAAGAAAATGTAAAAAGATATCACAAGCAGTTATCAAATAAAGAGAAATTATCCTAACTATTGCCCCATAGATTTCTCAACATATTTGACCCCTCAAAATTGCCCATAAATTTCTGCAATTTTTGCTGGAGTCTCCCCACATAAAACCCACAAAAAGAAAGAAAGGGTTTGGGCAAATTTGACCGACCACCCGGGACCCCAAATTTAAGCTTACTCCTCCCAATTCGCTGCCAAATAACTACAAAAATTCTCTACTGTAATAGAGCTGAAATTCCTCTGAAAATGCAGCTGATGCCTCCACTAAATTTTCACCGCAAGACCCCTAAAAGAATTGGTCCCTTACCCCACCATTGTAGAACCCACAAAAAGTGTGAATTTCCAATCTCACTGGCTGAACGCACTGCCTAGAAATGTGATCCGGATTTAAACAGGAACGCAACAAATTACAGAGATAACCATATACACAAAGATGCAGCGGAAATAATACTTCATTTCATTAATGGAAAATACTCAAATATGCTTACAACAGAAATGGAAATAAACTAGCTAGGGCGATGGTAGCTTATCTCTAAGAAGAGATGTGATGGCTACATGCCTCTGAACTGTCTTACAATGAGGCTCGGAGGCCTATTTATTGTTGAGAAACAATAGAAAACCCTTCACCTTCCAAAACCTAACCCTAGAAGATGAAACGCCAAATTGTGGGCCCCGTTTTTGGGTAAGTTGGTACATCAACTTCCCGGGGTCGCGAATTGGTCATACTATCTCCGTTTGACGTGCATGATAGCCCGTTGGAAAGATCTCTCCGAGGACTACGACGGAAAAGACGATTTTTATTAGAAAAATCGCTGCGGTAGATTTCCCAAAAAACGTCGTTTAGGGCCTCAAAACGGCTCCGGAAGTTCAGGACCCGAAAAACTGCTAAAAATAGTAAGTTGTGCTACAATTAAGGAAACTGAAAATGCTGAGAAAGACAATGGTGGGGGTCCAGGTGGACTTGGCAGGTGGCCACCAATATCCACCTGGATCAAAATGAGCTGCTGCTACTCCAATCTTCCAGAAAAGGGCTCCCCAAAATTCTTGCAATTGCCCCACAAATTCTCCCTTAATTCCTCCAGCCACCAAGCCCACAAATTATGTCGCTCCTATGCCCCACATGTGCCTATCCCAGAAGACTGTGTAGTCCTTGGAATGCAATTATTTGGCCCTGATATATCCCTCACTGGCTGACCTACAAGCCACTTAAAATCTCCTGAAAATATAGCTCAAATTCAGCCCTAAAAATTCCAGTGATTAAGTTTCTCCACAGCTGGCTCCCCCAAGAGGTGTGAATTCTCCTACAACATCCTTATGCTGCATGGAAGTGGAAACAAGCTCCTTGTCCCGACTCTGGAAGAGCTTCATAGGTATCAAGTGACTCCCCTAGGGTGGCACTCTAAGTCCACTGAAGTGAGAGCTAAGATCTCTGACCGGAAGTCTCCTTGTGCTAAGCAACATTGGTAG
This sequence comes from Pinus tabuliformis, assembly GCA_031772625.1. Lineage (NCBI taxonomy): Eukaryota > Viridiplantae > Streptophyta > Pinopsida > Pinales > Pinaceae > Pinus > Pinus tabuliformis. The sequence goes on from CM062815.1 coordinate 876,361,961, forward strand.
TCTTGGCTAATTAGCTCAAGAGTACTCAAATTCAGAAATTCAATTCGTCAAAATCCCTCAAAATATGCCTCTTCCGTCTATATATCTTTTATGCCCCTTTTATCTCCTGGTGGGCTGCACTAATTCGACCTCCTTCTACCTAGCTCGATTCTCCTAAGGGGTTCGAATTACCCCTTTGGGTGGCCCCACATCCCACCATCAATTTAATTTTTCATTTTCTATAATGTCAGTGGCCTCCATTTCTCCAAAAATTAAGTGGGGACTCCCTCTACCCACTTTTCCTAAGTTCACATGCCAAAATATTTCCCAACACCCAAATTGCAAAAATGGAAATTCTTCTTAACAAAATTAATTTAATTGGGGATATTACAAAGTCATATTGTTCATACATTTTTGGACGATAACACATTACATGTGAAGATGCCATGTGGCATTCAAAACACTCAAGTGAAGAATAATTACCTGTTTTAAGAGGATCTCGTAGCATAGAAAGAAGACTAGTAGCAATATGGAAGATTGTACGCTTTCTAGAGAATCAGAGATATAATATCTATTTAAATGGTTGAAATGAAAGTTGTAAAAAGAGATATGTTCTCATTTGCCAAAGGCATCGTTGGAACTCGGAGGAGAGGGATTTCTCCCATGTGTTTTACTGAATATCTTTTGGGAGAATTGGAAGAAGGGCATCAATTCAAGTCCATGGATTACTAGGATTTTGTAAGAATTTTCACTAGTTTGCTGCTACAATAATCTTTGTAGAAGGATGGATTTGTCCTGGAAGAAGATATTAGGGTTTAGGTTGTTAAAGCCTTCCTAATTCCTGTTGTAATATTGACTTGCTGAAAATCTTGCTGCTGTAATTTTGATTGTTTGCTGCCTCGTTTATTTTTTGGTTGCACATCGCTGTTGGCTCTGAGGTCATGGTTGTGACAGTATATCTTGTTTAAGAACTCGTACCTTATTCTTGCATATCCTGAAAATGTGTTTTGGACTAGTTACGGCACATCTATGATAGCTTAATTATATCTTTTCTGTCATATCCAAACCTTCTAGTCCTAAATCTGCACTGACTCCATAGCCCAATTGGATAGACACTAGTCTTGTTAAATTCCACTATCCATCTTATAAAATGCCAAAAGCATTTCTTTTCTTGGGTTTACCCGAACTGGCCTAAAGTGAGAGAAATTATTGCTCTGGTGACATTGGGCAATCATCCTAAGTGCAGCCAGGGTTGCACTTTGTAAGATTTGAAGTGTAGGTTTGTAAGATAACAATACCTATGAACCATCTTTGATGAGTGACCCAAATGAATTTGGGAGAAATCCATTTTGGGTGCTATCAAGGTTTATTATATACATGGTTTTATACTTATACAGTTATAGGTATCATAGAATTTATGAATTATATTATATTTTACAAAGAAGTATAGTTCCACGAAGATATTCCGTTTTCAAGAATTAGAAAAATGTACGTAACTATAGTAAGATGGTTCCATGAACGTAATCTAATCAAGGGATATTAGGAAGACCTGCATAGCAAATAGTATAAGGCTTCTGCTTACTATGTTAGTCTATTCTGATAAAAGCATCTAATTTATAAGAAAAAGAGAAACATTAACTGACTTCTACTGCAAGAGATGTTCCAATAACTCAATCACTGCATGTATTTGTGGTGGTAGGGCTGGCAAGAGAAATTTATTATCTAGTATTCCAACATGGGGCTCTATATAGCTAGAGTATAAAAGAGTATTTGTAACTCTTTAATGTCAATCTTATTAATCTTCAGGCTGGCCAAGGATACCACTAGCCGCTTTAGCTAATTTTTGTGTTTGGTGATGCTGATATGGGCATAGAGTTTTTGCTCACTTATCTTTTTCTTAATGACAACTAGGTGTCCCAGAGGTGAAAATGCATTATATTTTTCTGACTTTTTCTTGTATACCATCAAAGTCACTGCTTGGCAAGATGATAGTATTGTTTTAGACAGCACTTCAAGTAAAGAGGACTGGTTTATGCAGCTCTACACAACCAGAAGCTTGCTAGATTTCTTGATTTTCTTTGTAAGCAATTTCAAAGGGTTTCATGCAGGAGTATTTAATGCTTATGGCAGTCTTACATGAAGTGGAGCTTATTTTTTCTTCCTGTGTTCAGATGTTTTGCAGATGTCTTTGTTGGTTGATGTCACATATGAAGCATATGGATGAGGTTAACACTTTGATCAGTCGACATTCTCTTTTCTACAATTCTAGACGCTTATACAATGCTGGTTTCCCAAAGAACTGTATCCTCAAAATATGGATTTTATTTATACCCCAGTGCTAAATCAATTGCCTGCCGTACCTGTAAAGCTTATCATAGGTACAGCAAAAAATCCATCCTAGATTGTATTAATCCTAAATGTTTTACTCTGCATAAAAAAGGGGAGCCCAAAAAGATGTAACTTGATAACTTTAGAATAATATGCAGGCTATCATAGATCCCATCTTATGGAAATATTTTTTTCAACTTGTTTGAACCTTGGATTAAGGATAGGTCTTCTATATTTTCTTTTTGGTATTGACTTTATATGAGCTATGTGCACCAATGTTGCATTAATCGTTATCGGGATAATATCGGCGCGAGGAAAAAATCGGAAAAAATCGTAATTATCAGGAAATAATCGGAAATAATCGGGAAAAAATCGTTTGGTACAAAAATATTCATTCTTTTTCATTTTTTTAATATCTAAACCATCTACAACATAAAATAAATACATTGACACATAAATATGATAAAAGAACTAATATATATGATGTTTAATATCATTTCTAGTGCTAAAATCATACATAACATTGAATCATGTCCTGAATAGTAAGTCTTGACTCCTGAGTCTCAACTCAGCCTCAAAATATCAACAAAAAATATAATAATGTATCTCATCATGTCATAATGTCGTATACAATAAAATGAAGAAAATAACTAAAATCTAATCCTATTGATTTCCTATGCCCCTCTTGCGAGAAAATGCCACAACTTTCCCTTTCCCTCTAGATGTAGATGCTGGTGCTGGTGGAGTTGGCAGTGGAGTCTGCTATGCTCTAGAAGCTGAAGAACTAGAAGTAGGAGCTATAGGAGGTAGACCACGTCCTCTACTGGTGGCAGGGGTAGCCCGGGCAGGTGGTGTCACCTGGAAACATTACAATCTCCCAATCCTGAAATCCTGAAAAACTGATAAGTCTGCTGGATTTTGAATGAAATCTAAAATTCTACTTTCTCCATATGAAATCCAATGAGGCCGGAACCACTCTCAAACATCCTGAGTCATTTCATGGTAATGTTAAAAATTTAAGTAAAAGGATGAAAATGAATAGCATATCAATACTAGGGCCTAGACTTGATCATTAAGTTAGACCCACTCAAAAATTATTTGTTTCTTTCAAAAAAATTGCATTTCAAACATTTAGCATCCCTTATAAAACCTCGCTGCCCTGACTACCCGCGATAATTTCCGATTTTATGATTTTTTGGAAAAAATCGCGATAATTTCCAAGAAATTGGGCAAAAAAAATACCGGCGATATTTTCGTTCTGCTGAAAAACTCGCGATAAAACGATAAAATCGCGATAATATCGCGGTTTTCACAACACTGACGTGCACAATGCTGGTAGGGTTGTTAGTCGTCGAGATCAATTTTGTTGTTATTGGTCCAGGTGAGATTCAAGGTGACATGGTAGAAACATATAAGAAAAGTAAACATGGTTGTAGAAACCAGCTACATTTATGCACACATGTTAAAATCATACGTAGCTAACAAAAATGAAGCATTCTTCTTATCATTATGACATGCATGTATAGAGAATCATGTCTCATTGAATCTATGAGGAAGTGCAAGACTTTCAATGAATGATCCTTGTTACAACAAATCTAACACTTAGTGCAAAGCCTCACTTGGTGACCTAGACAATGTGCAACACACAGGAGTGTTACTATTGTCACCTCAATAAATACTCCCCTGTCTTTAGTGAAGAACACAATCCAACACACGAGAGGTTTCCTTTTGTTAAGTTATGGTATGTTCTATGCTTAGAGTAGTTTACTTATCTTTCTTATTATTATCCACAGATTAGCAATCACATGTACATAAAGTAAAGTGCAGATAGAACATTAAACGATCGACATAAAACAAGCCAAGACAAGAGACACAAGATGTGGCGGCTAGCCAGGGACAAACCCCAATATGGGGAAACCCTTTGATCAAATCTTCTTTTATCTTCAATAATTCAGTAGAGAGAAATAGTACATAAATCTGATTTACATCAGTAGTAGCAAACCCTAGATCAACCCTAAACTAGGGCAGACAATATCTTGCAAACCGACCGTCGGATCAGCTTGATTCCTTCACCAAAAAATGCGGCCTTCCACAGAGAGTCAAGTTCACCTACAACGCAGTTCTGAGAGGGAGACTGATGGTCAACGCTGGTCAAACTTCCGATCTGCAGTTGCAGCCCTAAATCTGCGTCCTTCCTTCCACACGTGTGAGAGAAGAGTCTCTTTCTGCGAATAGGAGAAGAGCCTCTTTTCTGCGCAGGAGAGAGAGAGAGATGTGATGAGATGAGTGTGTTCAAATGAGGAAAAGACCTCCTGTATTTATACACAAATGTTGATGATGAATAGATGCGCTTGTTGGGCTTCTGAGCCTACATGAGTTGCTGGTCGGCTTGATAATTATTCCATAACCAAAATAAATTCATATCCCCATAAATACTTATTGGAATCGGATGATCATCAATCCTACACCTCTCGACGAGAGGAATCTAATGAAAATATTATCAGCCATGAATAAGATGACCCACATGGAGTTTGGCCCTAGTTGCCAATTTTAACACTCCCTCTCACCTAGGGAGAACTCCATCTGTAATTTGTCTGTCGGTCGCTACTATTCATCCATCAAATGCACTGCCCTGTATAGCTTGACACAGACTCTGCTCTATTCTGCTTGCCCTGCTCTGTTCTGTTTTGCCCTACTCTGTTTTGTTCTGCTCTGTTCGATTTGCTTTGCGTTGCTCTGCATTGTTCGAATTATGAAGAAGAAGAAATGATCGAGGATGTATCATACCATCCTCCACTAACTCAAAGTCAGTCTCAGAGTGTGTACCACTGGTCCTAGACCAGTCCTCAACCGACCCGACGTCAGTGTCATAGTGGGTACAACTCCTACCACTGGTCCTAGACCAGTGTCATTGATCCTAGACCAGTGTCATTGATCCCAGATCAATGGAGGTCATCCTAGCATAGGGAGTACGGTAGATATAGCGATGCATCCATCGATACTACTATGGTCCCTATCCTCATTTCCCTACTCATTGATCAGATGAGAGGTACTTCCCATGAGTCCCAGACTGCATGGGTAGGATGCCTTGATAGGAGAACTTAATCAATCCTGTCCTCACAGGAGAACTAGTCATCCTGCTACATAAATGCCATGGAGAACACATCATCCAGGCCTCACAGGAGAACTAATCATCCTGCTACATAATCGTCATGGAGAACACATCATCCAGACCTCACAGGAGAATCAATCATCCTGCTACATAGTCGTCATGGAGAACACATCATCCAGACCTTACAGGAGAACCAATCATCCTGCTACATAGTCGCCACGAGGTGTACATGTATACCACCATGGGATGGTGAATCACCCTGTGGTCATATGTCGCTCCAAGAAGTACCCTGCACCCCTCGGAGCTCCCAGAGCTCAATGCATCATACAGTTCCCTCATCAGAGGGTCTTTGAACAACACCAAGTTGTTCTTGGAATGTCAGGAATTTGACTTTCCCTAGGGGCTTTGTTAGAATGTCGGCGACCTATTCATCTGTACCGATATGTTGGAGCCTTATTGCTCCTCGCTGCACCATATCTCGAATATAGTGGTACCTGATATCGATATGCTTTGAGCGATCATGAAATACAGGATTCTCTGACAAACGAATCCCACTCTAGTTGTCACATAGGATCATGATGGTATCCAATGTAAATCCAAACAGCTCACTGAAGAGCTTTCGCAACCAGACTACCTCACAGGAGGCCATGCTAGCAGCAATATACTCTGCTTCGGCGATGCTTAAAGCCACTGACTTCTACTTCCTGCTCATCCAGGATATTGAAGCAGATCCCATAGTGAAACAACACCGAGAAGTGCTCTTACGGTCCACCACATTGCCTGCCCAATCAACATCAGTATATCCAAGTAGTCTCACATCTCCGGCAGTGTATCTTAACCCATAAGTGATTGTGCCACGAAGATATCTCAATAGATTCTTGGCACCAATCCAATGTATGTGGTGAGGTTCAACCATATGTTGACTCAATGTGTTGACTACAAAGCATATGTTTGGACGGGAGTTCACTAAGAACATTAATGCTTCGACGAGTTGATGATACTCGGTGGCATTTCGTAAAACAGGTCCAGCAGCATTACCGCTTAACTTTTTGAAGTCAAGCTCCATCGGGGTAGTTACGGGCTTATAGTCTGCCATACCGAATCTTTCCAGAATATTCACCACATATTTTCCTTGAGATAGGAAAATTTCCCCTGGCTTCTGCCAAACTTCAAGTCCTAGGAAATAGTACATCAGTCCTAGGTCCTTCATTTCAAATTCAGAAGCCAACTCCCTCTTACATTTGTGAATGAGAGGGTCTGCAGCTGTTAGGAAGAGGTCATCCACATACACCACCAGTATGAGAGGTTTGTCATCTTCAATCTTAAAGTAAAGGTTAGGGTCGGCTTCACTCCTAGTGAATCCCAGCTTCATTAAGCAGCTATCGATCCTCTCATACTATGCTCGGGGTGCTTGCTTCAGCCCATAGAGAGCTTTCTTCAACCTGCATACATGAGATTTTCGATCATAAATCTCAAATCCTTAAGGTTGATCCATGTAGACCTCTTCTTTGATCGACCCATGCAAGAACGCGGTCTTGACATCCATTTGATGTAGGTTCCATCCTTGTGAAGTTGCAAGGGCTATGATCAAGCGAATGGTGGTATATCTAGCAACAGGGGCAAATATCTCGTCATAGTCTATACCTTCCTTTTGGGAGAAACCACGAGCAACAAAACAAGCCTTATACTTTTCCGTACTTCCATCTGCTGCATGCTTTATCTTGTAAAGCCATTTAGAAGTGACAACTGTCTTGTCCTGGGGTCTGGGAACTATAGTATTCAAAATTGGTCTTGCTAACTGGTTACCGTTCTAATCGGCCGGTTAGCATACCCATTGGTCGAAACCGGCCAAAAAACCCGATTAGCAGGCCCATTTCTCCTTTTTTTGACAAAAACCGGTCCTAACCGACCGGTTTAGGACGGAACCAGCCGGTTTATAGCAAACCGGCCGGTTCCGTCCTAAACCGGCAGGTTAGGAGGCATGCCCATCGTGAGCTGGAAAAGCGACTTGCTGAGCGTGTTTTAGGGGTTCTGGGGTAGCAAACCGGCCTGTTCCTTCCTAAACCAGCCGGTTAAGAGGCATGCCCACCATGAGTTGGAAAAGCGACTTGCTGAGTGTGTTTTAGGGGTTTTGGGGGGAAACTAAGGGTGCTTTCCCTCCAAAAACACCCTCTCCAAGCCTTTAAGAGGCCCCTCTCCCTCTCATTTGTCTCACACATCTCATTTGGAGTGTTTGTGAGTTTGCTTGGGAGCTTGGAGAGTGTTGAGTTTTTGCTGGAGTAGTGGAACAACAGAGTTTAAGCTAAGTAGTAGTCATCATGCCTCCAAAAGCTAGAGATACTGCATGGGCTCATTGTGATATGATTGATGGCAAAATGATCTGCAAATATTGCCAAAAATCCATTCAAGGAGGGGGTATTAACAGGTTCAAGCAACACTTGGTTGGGATAGGAGGCCATGTAAAGCCATGTGGAGCACCAAATGAAATAATAGGGCATATTAGGGCAGAATACCTTCAGAAGTTTGAGACTCAAGTCGTTGAACCAATAGAGAAGTTTGTGACTACAAAGTTTGGGAGTCGAGTCTCAACCAACTGAGTTTGACCATGATGACTCATGAGAAGTTTCAAGTGATAATATTGATCACTATTATAGTATTATCATATATGTAGACTTGAGTCTTGTAGTAGGCCACTGGCCCCATAGTTTGTAGGCTTTATTTTTGCACTCTAGAGGCCATTTAGAGCCTCATTGCTTATGTATTTTGTCGATGATATGTATTGCACTCGGTGCCATTTTGATATATTCACCTTTACATGGTATATAAATGAGCAATCTTTGCATATTTTGTCTCTATTGGCTTGGAATCTTTGTTTTAAATCTTAAAAATAGTTATTTTCATTAAAAATTAATTATTTAATGTATTTTTCTAAAACCGGTTCGTTTAGACCAAACCAGTCTTGGTTAGACCAATTCTGGTTGGTAAACCGGTTCATTAGGTGGACCGGTCCGATCACTGGTTCCGGTTTTAAAAACACTGCTGGGAACTACTTCCCAAACATCATTCTTCATAATAGACTCATATTCTTCGGTCATATCATCCTTCCATACTTGATGCTTGACGGCATCTGAGAATGATGAAGGCTCATTTTGTATGATCGTGCTCATGATGGTTAGGTATCCTTGATACCTATTAGGTTTCTTACTTTCACGGAAGGTTCCTCGGGGTGCAACACGTCCTTCAGCATCATCAAGTAGCCCCCTAAGCCATGAAGGCCTCTTCCTAGAAGAGGAAGGCTCATGTGAAGGAGGATCAATCGGATCCATGGGTTCTTCCACATCAGGCATTGTTTCATCATCCTTTTCTTTAGGTTCCCAGGTGTCAGCTTCCTGAGAGCTCCTCACAGTAGGAAGATTGTTCACCTTGTTAAGAGCCATATCTTCGTCAAAGGTGATATCATGACTAATCACAACTTCTCTTTGACCGACTACATAGATTCTATAGCCCTTAGTATTTTCACTATAGCCCATGAAGATTCCTTTCTTTCCAGATGCACCCAATTTGTTCCTTTTCTCTTTCGGCACATGAAAATATACAGAGCTTCCAAAAATTCTAAAATGAGATACGTTAGGTTTCTTACTAGTGGAAATTTCTTCGGGAGTCTTGGAACCCAATGCTTGATGGGGGCATTGGTTTTTCACATATACAACGATGTTTGTAGCTTCGGCCCATAGAACTTTTGGAAGTCTTCGATCATGGAGCATAGCACGGACAACTTCCACAATTGTACGGTTCTTCTGTTCTGCCACACCATTCTGTTCAGGAGTGTACAGTGTAGTAATCTCCCTCTTAATGCCGACCTCTTTGCAAAAGTCATGAAACTCATTAGATTCATATTCAGTCCCATTATCAGTCCTTAAGATCTTGATCTTCTTTTCAGTTTGATTCTCGATCAAGGCTTTGAAGTGTCGAAACCAGGAGAACACTTCATCCTTCTTTTTCAAGAAGTATATCCAAGTCTTGTGAGAGTAATCATCTGTAAAAGTGAGGTAATATAAATATCCTCCCAAGGAGTTCACAGGCATCATACCAGATATGTCTGAGTGAACTAACTGCAATATATCGGAGGTCTTGCTTTGGCTTGAGGGGAATGGTCCCCTTTTCAGCTTTCCTTCAGCACATCCGGGACATACACCTTCTTTCTCTAATCTGAACTCGGGCATCCCAGTCACCATTTTTCTTACATCAGGTAGAGCTTTATAGTGAAGGTGAGCAAACCTCCGATGCCATAATTCAGACTGAAGAGATGTGTCACAGGACATGACACCTAGCGGACTTCCTCTGACCTGATATAATGAATCAACTCGAAACCCAAGAGTGAAAGCATCTTTAACATTGTTTTTCTATGCATGTACCTTGCCATCGCTGAAAGCCACCTTGTGGCCTTTGTCTTCCATAGCCGAAATGGACACCAGGTTCTTTTTGAGATCAGGTACATATAATACATCCTGTAGGTGGATTGTATTACCTTGATTCAATTTAAGAGAGACATTGCCTACACCTTTCACGAGATATTTCATATTGTCTCCAAGGACAATTTCGAGGTTGGTTTCTTTCTCTTTCAGATTATGGAGAACTTCTTTGTAACCAGTGAAGTGCCTTGAGGCACCACTATCAATAAGCCAATTTCCCAGCGAGTCCGGAGGAGCAGAGGTAGATAGAGCAGTTGGTAGATAATATTCATCTTGCTTATTGTCAACAATGTTAGATTCATACCTGGAATTTCTTGCATTCTTGAATGGTTGTCTTCTTCCTTGATTCCCAACACTCCTTTTACCTTTGCTATTAGATTTTCCATTCCTTTGATTGCCATGAGAGTGATTTTGATCGTCGTCCTGATGAAAGTTCCTTCTATCAGGGCATTCCCTTGCATAGTGACCTGTTTTATTGCAAATGTAACATCGTCGTTTTCTTCCACCCTTAGGTCTAGCCTTTCTTTTTGATTTAGTCCCAAAATTATTTCTTTTCTTAGCAGGAGAAGAAAAGGCAGCAGGAGGACCTTTAGGCATGGGCATTTCTTGCTCTTCTACCCTTGTTTCTTCTTGAATGCATCTTGCCATTAATTCCTCGAAACCAGGGATTACGTTATTGTTGAGAAGAGTAGTCCTGAACACATACCATTCAGATGGTAATCCTCCAAGGATTGAGAGTGCCATTTCCCTATCAGAGATAATTTCTCCAATAGATAAGAGATCATTCTTGATCTCGGTGATTCTTAAGAAATATGCTTGCATGCTCTCATCTTTGCCCTTCTTAATTTCCTTCAGCTTATTTCTAAGAAACAAAACTTGATTTGCATCATTAACTTTAAATAAACTCACCAATCTATCGTAGATTTCCTTGGAGGTGTTCAGGTTAGAGATGTAGGCCACCAAGCGCTTGTCGATAGAGTCCTAGATGATCTTATTTGTTTTGACTTCACCAGTTTTCCATTTGTTCTTGGCAACAACGGATGCATTTGATGGAGGCTCAACAATATTGCCTCTCACATGGTCCAACACTCCTTGATCTTCTAAGGTTAGATCGAGAGACATCTTCCATTTGTGATAGTCAAACTTCTCACAGAGCTTGTCTTCGGCAGGGAAGAGTGTTGAGGACCCCATAGTTCTTTTAGGATAGCCTTGCCAATCTTCTCTTCGGTGATTGCTCTTGCTCTTGCTCGGGCTTTGTCTTCACCTCAACTCTGATACCATGTTAAGTTATGGTATGTTCTATGCTTAGAGCAGTTTACATATCTTTCTTATTATTATCCACAGATTAGCAATCACATGTACATAAAGTAAAGTGTAGATAGAACATTAAACGATTGAAAAACAAGCCAAGACAAGAGACACAAGATGTGGCGGCTAGCCAGGGACAAACCCCAATATGGGGAAACCCTTTGATCAAATCTTCTTTTATCTTCAATAATTCAGCAGAGAGAAATAGTACATAAATCTGATTCACATGAGCGACAGTAAACCCTAGATCAACCCTAAACTAGGGTAGACAATATCTTGCAAATCGATCGTCGGATCGGCTTGATTCCTTCACCAAAAAATGCGGCCTTCCACAAAGAGTCAGGTTCACCTATAGCGCAGTTCTGAGAGGGAGATTGATGGTCAACGCTGGTCAAACTTCTGATCTGCAGTTGCAGCTCTAAGTCTGCGTCCTTCTTTCCACACATGTGGGAGAAGAGTCTCTTTCTGCGCAGTAGGAGAAGAGCCTCTTTTCTGTGCAGGAGAGAGAGAGAAAGAGATGTGATGAGATGAGTGTGTTCAAATGAGGAAAAGACTTTTTGTATTTATACACAAATGTTGATGATGAATAGATGCATCTGTTGTGCTTTTGAGCCCACATGAGTTGCTGGTCGGCTTGATAATTATTCCATAATCAAAATAAATTCATATCTCCATAAATACTTATCAGAATCGGACGACTTTAGATCAATCCTACACCTCTTGACGAGAGGAATCTAATAAAAATATTATCAACCATGAATAAGATGACCCACATGGAGTTTGGCCCTAGTTGCCAATTTTAACACCTTTGTAGGGCTTAGGGATCAAGTAACCCAAGGATCTTATGTGAAATGTCCCCTAATGATCCTGCAATGCAAATCCACTACATAAGGATATGACAAATTAAGGTTTGTAGTGGATGAAGGGGTAACTTCAAGAATTGGGTTCAAAGGGCCCATGGGTCAATCTAAAGGCTAGGGTTAGCCTAAGGAGTTTGCAATATGTCACTTGGACACACCAAATCAAGAAAAACTCAAGGTTGCTTTAAAATAGGTTTTTAGGGCAGCAAAATTGTAGCAAACTAATGTTTATATCAGCAGCAAATTTACCCATTAGAATTGTGAAAAAATTAGATGGGATGAAGGCTAAATTCAAGAGTAAACTAAAATGCAAAATTACAAAAATTTTTGACGGTTAATATAGTATATAACAACAAATAACGTATGAAGTGAGCCCTAGAAATTGGTGGAAGAATGCATAAAAACATTGAATTAGCTTCTCTAATGCACCTATAAACAAAGCCTAACCCTAGGTCCTAAATCAACAAGTCATTAAATGCTATAAATACAAGGTTTTGCTAATTTAGCCCTAATTTACCATAAAAGAAAAAGAAAAAATAATTTAGGGTTTTAAAGGAGCACAATAAATGTTAAAAACTAGTGCCTTATCAATCTATGGAAAATGAAGTCTAGGATACAAACTATTCTAGGGTCTCTTTTTCACTGATTCTAATTCCAAACAAAACTAGCGCAAATAAATTAACATACAGTAGTGTTTGCAATCTAGTTTCTCAATTTTTCGAATGATTAAGGGAAAATAAATCTTACATCTATTCATCAAATACTTGGAGGAAGGGCTTAGCTCAGTGAGGGATAATGAAGTAATAACAAATAAATTAACTTAGCGCAAGAACATACAATCCATGGAACATAAAGCCACGATAAAGAAAATAAACTAATTTACTCTTCACCATGCAACATCCAAGATCCACCATAAGAATCCATGAAAAGCGATCACATCACGTCACATCACATCATCTGTGAAAATTTCATATACCACAACAATTGGAAACTATTTTCCTAATTATTAATTTATTTAACAATTTGTTTGGAGTTTGCTACAACAAATACTAAATAATTCACACTGTGATTTTCACAAATAAATACTGCGGAAAAAAATTAGTGCTGGAAACTGAGAAAATCTAGCACACAGACACACAAAAATGACAATTATTTTTGGACAAATGTCTCCGAAAAAACTCAACTTGGGAAAATCAGTGCAGTGTGAAAATTCAGAAACTTGAATCCTATTGCAGCAACTAGAAATAATTCTCCTAATTGGTAAATTATTTTTTAACAATTTATTTACTGTTTGCTACAAAAAATACTGAATCAATCACACTGCAACCTACACTAGTAAAATTTTTGAAGAAATAAACGCTAGAAGAAATGCTAGACACATAAATTTACACAGTTATTTTTGGACCAATGTCCATGGAAAAACCCAACTTTGGAAAACCGGTCTAGTAGCTGAGAGTTTTATTATTAAGCGACAATGAAATAATCCGAGTACAACTGGATGCCGAAATTGGCAAATCCTACAGAGAAAAACTGGCAAGAAAAATCTAGTGACGAAATTTCCTCACTCCACAGGCAAATCCAGGCTCTGACCTCAGCTCAAATTGAGCTCTCCAAATTGGCTCTGTGAAGCTACTGCGTCACACTAGCACAATCACTTTTGAGCTTAGTTCGAACCAGATTGTCCTCAAGTCGTCTGGTCTGCTGATGTCTGGGAAAATGTCTCTCCTGGACTTCGGTATCTCATTCCAGCTTTTGGCACTGGAACTCGACTTTCCTTGGTAGATTCGAAATGGCCTCTAGAGGCTACTGTGCTGCACTGCATTAGCCTCTCTGTGGCTCTTCTGCCTTTCTGCAAATGCACTCATCGGATTTGGAATCCTTCCTTCGACTTCACTCTCTGCCCCTCTCTCATTGCTTCGATCTCACTGTCTCTCTCTCCGGCAACTGACTGTTGCTACTCTGGAAATCGATCTGCTCATGAAATCAAACTGTTGAAGTGATTTCTTCAAGCCCCATCGACTTCTTCTTATAATCCTCTGTTGAGACTTCAACAACCAAGATTAGATCTTAATTGATGGCTAGGATTATCTTGAAGTTGATCCATGTGGGTTTCTAGAACATTCACACCTTAACTTAATTAATTATGATTAATTAGTCATATTCCCTAAGTTTAGACTAAGGAAATATTTAAAAACTGAATAATAATCTAATTAAGTCATTTCTAGGCAGAATTTTCAGACACAATTTCTAGGTTTTGGAGATCTCATGCATTCTGGCCTCTCCAAAAAATTTCAAGGCTAGAACACATCCGATGCTACTAAAACTAACACTCCCTCTTAGCGAGGAATGTGTTCTAGTGCTCTATTTCACATCCTGTGACAACACCAAGTCTTTGCATCATCTCTTGTCACGCTGCCGATCTCTGGCTGCTGATGCCCACCAACTACTGCGTAACTTTGATATATGCTGCATCTGTGCTGCTGCTGACTCTTGAAAACTGCTACCAACACTATATCTGCACTGCAACTCCCTCTTCATCTGTTGCTGCTGCAACTGCAACATCTGTAACTCAAAAGCATCCTAAATACTGAATCAACTGTGATCAGTATGATGCATTTGTCTCCCGAGTCTCTGACTGCTGCTAGTATCTACGCCGTCGCTGAGGTATCTGTGTTGCTACTGACTCTCCATTGTGCCATTTGCATTGCTGCCAATTCTGCACTGCGCTCCTCAACATTTGACTGCTACTAGACTTTGCATCTGTCACTCTGGCATCTGACTGCATCTACTGCCACTGATCCATCCTGCTCTAAACACTGTGGGCCCCCGTAGAAAGGTATTGATTCAAGAGGTGGACCTCCTCAAGAATCTTGCCCATCTGTAGCACTTTCAGGCTATCACACTAAATCACCCCATTTCACTCTTGGGTGTATGTCAACAAACATGGCGAAGTCTTCCTCTAGCCTGGAGGAAAGCATATCGACTTCTGTTGATGCTGCCCGCTGATCCTGCTTCTCCTCCTTGTATTTCTTCTTGAGAGGGCATTGGGTACTATAGTGACCAAGCTCACCACGTCTGAAGCACTGGACCTTTGACAGGTCCTTCTTCTTTCACTCCCAGTGCTTGAATGGGACCCTTCGATGCGAAGGCCACATTCTCCTCCTTCACCTGCTTCAATCCGCTGCTGTTGCCACTGATGGAGCTCTTCACTAGCTCTCGTCTCAACTCCTCCTGCTGTAAATCAACCCAGACTCTGTCTCACCTTGGCAAGATGTCTCTACCCAAGATACTTTGGACAAATACCTGCCACACCTCTGAGACACTATTGAGTGCCAATCACACTATCTTAGTGGGTTGAGGCGTTGCCCCAACAACTGCAAGCTAGTACCAGATCTCCTGAATCTTGGTGACGGAGGGGTCTATGCCTTCCCCCTTCTGCATCCTAGTGCATCTCATATTCTCCTCTAAGTACATCTTCCGTTGCTCGGAAGTGCCCTAGTACAGCGTGGTGAGAGTCTCCCACATTTCTCTGGCAGTCCCTTTGCCAACTATGTGTGAAACAATGTGGTCTCGAACACCAACAAGAATCAGCCACTTCGCCTGCGCCATCTCCTTTCTGTACTCCTTCAGCTGATCTGCATCCGTGGGGATAACTACCACTGCATCTATATATTTCTTTAGGCCGTATTCATCCAGAAGGAAGGACATCATTGCCTTCCAGATGACATAGTTGGAAGCACCATCCAACCTGTCCTAATCTCAAAATCCAGCAGTAGCCATCTCAAACAATGTTGAAAATCTCCTCTTCCCTTCTGCTTAGCTATTCGCACTCCCTTTTGGAGTGAGAAATTCTGCACACAATGATTGCTGATATGCAAGGGAACTCAAACTTTTTGAGACTAGAAGTTCCCTCAGGAAAATTTTCCCTCGGTGTGTGCTCTTTTTCCACTCGACGCTACTTCTACTCTAGCAAATTGCTGCAGAACTACTACGTCTAGCTAGAGATGTGCTTTGCGAAAAATATTGGCTGCTCCCTCTGCCTCTGGAATCCCTCGATCTAGAGAGATCGATTTTTTTGTCCCTCTCACAGAAAAAACGATTCTCCTGAAGAAATTCAACCTCTTGGCCAAGGTGACTGCGCTGCCCTCTGGGGTTTCGATCTGTTGCCCACACTGGACATCGAAACTCTTTCTTTCTTCGCTACTGAGCTATCCAACTGATCATCTGTGCTCTGATGCCATGTGAAAATTCGGAAACCTGAATCCTATTATAGCAACTGGAAATAATTCTCCTAATTGTTAAATTAATTTGTAACAATTTATTTGCTGTTTGCTAACAAACACTGAATCAATCACACTGCAACCTACACAAATAAAACTGTGGAAGAAACAAACGCTGGAAGAAATGCTAGCACACACATAAATTTACACAGTTATTTTTTGACCAATGTCCACTGAAAAACCCAACTTGGGAAAATCAGTACAACAATTGAGAGTTTTATTATTAAGCAACAGTGAAATAATCCGAGTACAACTAGATGCTGAAACTGATAATCCTACTGAGAAAAAATGGCAAGAAAAATCTAGTGAAATTTTCTCACTCCACAGCCAAATTCGGGCTCTAACCTCAGCTCAAATTGAGTTGTCCAAATTGGCTTTGCACAGCTACCGCGTTACCCTAGCGTAGTCACTTCTGCACTCAGTTCGAACCAGCTTCTCCTCAAGCCGTCTGGTCTGCTGCTGTCTGGGAAAATGTCTCTCTTGGCCTCCGGAACTTTTGTTCAGCTTCTGGCGCCGAAACTCGTCTTTTTCCCAGCAGATTCGAAATCGCCTCTATAGGTTACTGCGCTACTCTACGTTAGCCTCTTTGTGACTCTTCTGGCTCTCTGCAAATGCACTCATTGGATTTGGAATCCTTCCTCCGGCTTATTGTCTCTGCCCCTCTCTCACTGCTACAATCTCACTGCCTCTCTCTCTGGCAATTGACCGCTGCTACTCTGGAAATCTATCTACTCATGGAATCGAATTACTGATGTGATTTTTCCAAGCCCCATCAAATTCTTCTTATAATCCTTTGTTGAGACTTCAACGACCAAGATTATATCATAATCGATGGCTAGGATTAACTTGAAGTTGATCCGTGTGATTTTCTAGAACATTCACACCATAACTTCATTAATTATGATTAATTAGTCATATTCCCTAAGTTTAGACTTAGGAAATATTTAAAAACTGACTAATAATCTAATTAAGTCATTTTTAAGCGGAATTTCCATAAACGACTTATGGGTTTTAGAGATCTCATGTATTTTAGCCCCTCCACAAAATTTCAAGGCTAGAACACATTCGATGCTACAAAAATAACACTCCCTCTTAGCGAGGAATATGTTATAATGCTCTACTACACATCCTGTGACGACACTCTGTCTCTGCATTATCTCCTGTCACGCTGTTGATGTTTGGCTACTGCTACCTGCCAACTACTACGCAACTCTGATATATGCTGCATCTGTGCTGCTGCTGACTTTGCAAAACTACTTCCAACACTGCAACTCCCTCTTCATCTGTTGCTGGTGCAACTGAAATGCATCCTAATTACTTAATCAACTTTTATTAGTATGATGCATTTGTCTCTCGAGTCCTTGACTGCTGCTAATATCTGCACTGTCACTAAGGTATTTGTGCTGCGACTGACTCTGCACTGTGCCATCTGCACTGCTACCAATTCTGCATTGCGCTCCTTAGCATTTGACTGCTAGTAGACTTTGCATCTATCACTCTGGTATCTAACTGCATCTATTGCCATTGATCCATCCTGATACTAAATACTGTGGGCCCCCTTAAAAAGGTATTGATTCAAGAGGTGGACTCCTCAAGAATCTTCTCCATCTGTAGCACTTTGGAGATAAAACACCAAATCACTCCATTTTACTCCTGGGGGTATGTCAGCAAACACAGCGAAGTCTTCCTCTAGCCAGGAGGAAAGCATATCGATCTTTGCTGATGCTGCCTGTTGATCCTGCTTCTCCTCCTTGTCTTTCTTCCTGAGAGGACACTGGGTACTATAGTGACCAAGCTCAGCACATCTGAAGCACTTGACGTTCGACAGGTCCTTCTTCTTTCACTGCTCCCCCAGTCCCTGACTGGGACCCTTCGATGTGAAGGCCACATTCTCCTCCTTCACTTGCTTCAATCCGCTGTTGCTGCCACTGATGGAGCTATTCATTAGCTCTCGTCTCAACTCCTGCTACTACAAATCGGCCCAGTTCATGTCTCACCTTGGCAAGGTGTCTCTGCCCAAGATACTTTGGACAAATACCTGCCACTGCTCTGATACATTGTTGAGTGCCACTCACACTAGCTCTGTGGGTTAAGGCACTGCCCCAATAGCTGCAAGTTGGTTCTGAATCTTGGTGAGGAAGGGGTCTATGCCTTCCCCCTTCTGCATCCTTGTGCATCTCAGCTTCTCCTCTAAGTATATCTTCCACTGCTCGGAAGTGCCCTAGTACAACGTGGTGAGAGTCTCCCACATTTCCCTTTGCCAGCTTTGTGTGAAAGAATGTGATCCCGAACACCATTAAGGATCAACCCCTTCGCCCGCGCCATCTCCTTTCTGTACTCCTTTAGCTGATCTGCATCCGTGGGGATAGCTACCACTGCATCTATATACGTCTTCAGGTCGTATTCATCCAGAAGGAAGGACATCATTGCCTTCCAGATGACATAGTTGGAAGCACCATCCAACCTGGCGTAATCTCGAAGTCCAGTAGTGGCCATCTCAAACAATGTCAAAAATCTCCTCTTCCCTTCTGCTCTATTGCTGCTCAGCTATTCACACTTCCTTTTGGAGTGAGAAACTTTACACAATGATTGCTGATCTGCAAGGGAAATCGAACTTATTGAGACTAGTTCCCTGAGGAAAATTTTCCCTCAGTGTGTGCTCTTCTTCCACTCGACGCTAGATCTGCTCTAGGAAACGGCTGCAAAGCTATTGCATCTAGCTAGAGATCCGCTCTCCGAAAAATGTTTCCTGCTCCCTCTTCCTCTGGAATCCCTCGATCTAGAGAGATCGAATTTTCTGTCCCTCTCTCAGAAAAACGATTCTCCTCAAGAAATTCGACCTCTTGGCCAAGGTGATTGTGCTGCCCTCTGGGGTTTCGATCTGTTGCCCACTCTGAACAACAAAACTGCTTTCTTCGCTACTGGGCTCCCTAACTAATCATTTGTGTTCTGATGCCATGTGAAAATTCAGAAACTCGAATCCTATTGCAGCAACTGGAAATACATCTACTAATTGTTAAATTGATTTTTAACAATTTATTTACTGGTTGCTACAACAAACACTGAATCAATCACATTGCAACCTACACAAATAAAACTGCGGAAGAAATAAACGCTGGAACAAATTCTAGCACACACACATTAATTTACACAGTTATTTTTGGACCAATGTCCCTATAAAAACCCAACTTGGGAAAACCGATGCAACTATTGAAGGTTTTATTATTAAGCAGCAGTGAAATAATTTGAGTACAACTGAATGCCAAAACTGGCAATACTACAGAGAAAAGCTAGCAAGAAAAATCTAGTGAGGAAATTTCCTCACTCGGGCAAATCAGGGCTCTGACCTCAGCTCAAATTGAGCTATCCAAACTGGCTCCGCACAACTATTGCTTCACCCTAGCGCAGTGACTTCTGCACTCAGTTCAAACCAGCTTCTCCTCAAGCTGTCCGTTCTACTGCTATTTGGGAAAATGTCTCTCCTGGCCTCCAGAAACTTTGTCCAGCTTCTGGCACTGAAGCTCGGCTTTGCCTAACAGATTCAAAATTGCCTCTATAGGCTACTGCGCTGCTGTTCATCAGCCTCTCTATGGCCCTTCTGCCTCTCTGCAAATGCACTCATTGGACCTGGAATCCTTCCTCCGGCTTTATTTTCTCTGCCCCTCTCTCACTGCTTTGATCTCACTGGCTCTCTCTTCAGCAACTGACTGCTGCTACTCTGGAAATCGATCTGCTCATGAAATCGAACTGCTGAAGTGATTTCTCCAAGCCCCATCGACTTCTTCTTATAATCCTCTGTTGAGACTTCAACGACCAAGATTAGATCTTAATCAATGGTTAGGATTAACTTGAAGTCGATCCGTGTGAGTTTCTAGAACATTCACACCTTAACTTAATTAATTCTGATTAATTAGTCATATTCCCTAAGTTTAGACTTAGGAAATATTTAAAAACTGACTAATAATCTAATTAAGTCATTTCTAGGCGGAATTTCCAAAAACGATTTTTGGGTTTTGGAGATCTCATGCATTCTAGCCTCTCCACAAAATTTCAAGACTAGAACACATCCGATGACAAAAACTAACATGCAACAATTAAGGGTTTTATTATTATGTAGCAGTGAAATTTTGAGTAGAACCTTGGATGCCCAACTAGCAATCTAAACATAAAGAAAATCTGGCCAAAATTATCTAAGGGAATTACCCTTCTACCATAAGCAACCCCGACAAAACTTTACTTCAGAAACTTGTCATCCTAGAACCATTACGCCAACCTCTACCCAGTGCTTGTGTAGGCCCTATGACGTCTAGCCTATAACTGCCTCTGATGAAGTCATTCTGCTTGCCTCTGCTATGGAAATTGCTTCTCCGACACTCTGGAACCTCGCTTAGCCTCCAGAATTGAAAATGATTTTTCCTCCAGCTAAATCGAGTTGCTCTTCTGAGCAATTGCACAGTCCTCCGCGCTGCCCCACTGGGAATAACTTGGCCTCTTGCTGTAGCCTCTCCGGATCTAGAAAACTTCCTCCAGATCACTGTCTCTGCGTCGATCTCAGGCTCTCTGGCAACTACTGTTGGATGGTGTTGTCATTGATGTCAACCTATGGGTTGACTGGGTTTGAATTTGACCAAAAACACCAGTCATTGATGTCAAATGGTTAATGAACGCTTCTTAGTAATTGTCAGATTACATCAAGTTGGCAGCTACACTGTTGGATGGTTGAAAACCCAAGTCCTAGGGTTTGGGTTCCCTGGATTGAGGATGTACCCCGACTTTGTCGAGGGCTTTTGAAGGGTCAAATCATTGAGTTGGGGTTGGAGATCTATGTCATTAGATTCTCCTCGAAAAGATGTTTTTGTTGATATGTGGTACACCTCAAGAGGGCTCCTAGTCTGCGAGATATTCATATTTAAAGTCAGAGAATCCAATCTATGGGCTAGAACCCCATGAGGTGAACTATTGCCAAAGTTATTAATTATTTATTCCAAGGATGATAGGATAAATATTAGTGAAGTAATGAGGATAAATATTATTGAAATAAATATTCTAAATAATTCAATGTTCACTTAGAAAACCTTTTTCCAAATCTAGAGCCTAGTTTATTCATTTAAAACCAATGGCCCTCTTGTCTTAGGAAACAAGGCATTCATTATTAAATTGCTTTAAATTAGTTAAGGTCTTTTTGGAGCCTCGTTTTATCCTTTAACGATCACCTATGCAACCCTTTCCTCAAATCTATTAAGGCTATATAATAAATAATTTTTTTTTTTAAAGAAGAAAACACCACATAAGGCTCATGACCTTCCTTGGTACACAAGGTATAAATTACTTAATTTAAAATTCTTAAGTCTTCAATATCTATTTCATGGAGTCCTTCCTAACTCTCCAACAACGTTCACATTATAGAACCTCCCCAAGTCTATAAAAAGGAGTACCTACCTCTGCTCCTATCCATGTACAACAATGAATGATCTTGTGAACATCTCTTTAAATTTTCACGACCACCCTAAGGCAGACTTTCTAAGGCAGTATCAGCGAATCCTTTTTTAAGAAAAGGCTCGGTCTTCTAAGGTTAGCAGGTCTTTGCGGGCAATATCATCTTGTTGTACAACATTATTGATGTAAGAATGGATAACAGAGCTTGACCAACTAAGTAATAATGTTTCCCTGTATGCTGGTAGCTCTCCGAGGACAGAGCTTGAGAGCATTGAGTGCAGGTGATCGGGATGACCCGAGGCACCTCAGATTGTGCCATTATTTGATAGCAGTACTTGATGGTTGTAGCATCGAGTGCAGCCTGATACGATGATGACAGTGGTTGTGCATTGATGACTATTCATCCATGAATGACATTCAGTGGTAGCGAACAATTTTGCAGTGTGCAGTGACAATGATGTTGTTAAAATTGGCAACTAGGGCCAAACTCCATGTGGGTCATCTTATTAATGGAAGCTGATATTTTTCTTGGATCCCTCTCATCGAGAGGTGTAGGATTGATCTAAAGATCATCTGATTCTGATAAGTATTCATGGAGATATGAATTTATTTATGTTATGGGACAATTCGTCAAGGTCGGCCAACAACCAAATAAACCCCACTTGTGCTCAACGTTTTAGTATAAATAGAGGTGGTCTTCAAGTCATTTCAACACAAGATGAGCAAGAAAAGCAAGAAGGTCTTGGCAGTTATGCTTTCAGGATTCATAGCAGTTCGTAAGGAATCAACAGTTGCTTCGGTTAATGACTCGAGTTAAGATGGTCTGTTAGATGACTAACTATTCTAAACGATTCAACTCATCGACTTCTTGAGGTTTGAAGAGGGGAGTATTATAGCAGTATGTGGCACAGGTCTACCATTGATAGACATTTTGAACAAGATGGCAGCTTCATAACAGGTTCAGGGGGAGCAGAACAATTGAAGAATTACAGGTTCACAAAGGAAGGCTTCTCTTCAAGGGAAGCACATATAGGACACAAGTCCACAGGGATCGTTATTGACAGACTATTACAAGAAGGCTTCTTTTCAGTGGGAGCACAAGTAGATAACAAGTCCACATGAAGCAAGAAAATTCTCAAGGAGAGTAACCCTTTGCCATTGATGTCAAAGGGGGAGAGAAAAACTTGAGAAGGAGATTGAAATCTTGAGAAGAAGATGAAGCATGATGTCAAGGGGAGTTGTACTCGCAGGAGGAGTACGTTTGTTGCCATCAATGACAAAGGGGAGATTGTTGGATGGTGTTGTCATTGATGTCAACCCATGAAGTTGATTAGGTTTGAATTTGACTGAACACACCAATCATTGATGTTAAATGTTTAATGAACGCTTCTTAGTAATTGTCAGATTACATCAAGTTGACAGCTACACTGTTGGATGGTTGAAAACCCAAGTCCTAGGGTTTGGGTTCCCTAGATTGTGGATGTACGCCAACTTTGTCGAGGGTTTTTGAAGGGTCAAATCATTGCGTTTGGGTTGGAGATCTATGTCATTAGATTCTCTGCGAAAAGATGTTTCTGTTGATCTGTGGTACGCCTCGAGAGGTCTCCTAGTTTGCAAGATATTCACATTTTAATCCAGGTGGATATTGGTGGCCACCTGCCAAATCCACTTGGACCCCCACCATTGTTTCTTTCAGCTTTTCAGTTTCCTTAATTGTAGCCAAGTTTACTATTTTTAGCAGTTTTTCGGGTCCTGAACTTTCGGAGTTGTTTTGAGGCCCTAAGTTGTAGTTCTCGAATAGATCTTTCTAACGAGATACTGTGCACGTCAAACGGAGATCGTATGCCAAAGTTATGACCCCGGGAAGTTGATGTACCAATTTACCCAAATGGGGCCCACAGTTTGGTGTTTCATCTTCTAGGGTTAGGTTTTGGAATGTTAAGGGTTTTCCATTGTTTATCAACAATAAATAGGCCTTCGAGCCTCATTGTAACACAGTTCAAAGGCATGTAGCCGCCACATCTCTTCTCGGAGATAAGCTACCATCGCCCTAGCTGGTTTATTTCCAACTCTGTTTGTAAGCATATTTTAGTATTTTACATTAATGAAATGAATTATTATTTCCGCTGCATCTTTGTGTTTATGGTTATCTCTATAATTTGTTGCGTTCCTGTTTAAATCCGGATCAGTGGTATCAGAGTGGTCTACTTTTTCTCTTTTTTTCTTTGCATGTCCCAAACGAGGTCGGGATATAAGGAGTTAGGGCTTGAACTGGTTGAATCTTTGTAAGACTAGCCTCGCAAATCCCGATGGCCTCCCATGGTAGATGAAAAGAAAGACGAGGGGGCAGGAGATCCTACCAAAATCTTGCTCGAAGAAGCCCTCGAGCGACAAAGGAATGCGATGATGGACAATTTCTCCCAGATCCTTCAGCGGCTACCCAGGGGCGAC
Organism: Pinus tabuliformis; assembly: GCA_031772625.1. Taxonomy (NCBI): domain Eukaryota; kingdom Viridiplantae; phylum Streptophyta; class Pinopsida; order Pinales; family Pinaceae; genus Pinus; species Pinus tabuliformis. The sequence goes on from CM062815.1 coordinate 876,386,187, forward strand.
GCATCGGCTTCCAACAACTACTTTGGAAACGCCACACCGTTCAAGGTACAAGTTAATTTTGAAATCCCCATATTCGAGGGTTAGATAGACGCAAATGCCGTCGATAAATGGTTAAATCTGCTAGAGGGTTATTTTTCTGTTCATGAATTTTCCAGTCGAGAAAAGATTATTTTCGCTCTTCTCAAAGTAGCCCCCCACGTCAAGGACTGGTGAGAAACCTATTGCGAGCAGAAGGATGAAAGTACTGGCTCACTGTTTTCAGCCGCACCCACTTGGGATTCCTTTCGAGAGGCCGTCAAGGGGCAGTACTACCCTGTCGGAAGCTATGAGGATCATTACATAAAGTGGAGCACACTACGGCAGGGAAGGGACCAAGACGTGCCAGAGTTTACCAATATTTTCCATACCCTTCGCACAAAGTTGGGTATCAAGGATTTGGAGCAGCATTTGATACTCAAATACCGCGACTGCCTGCACAAGTACATCCAGGAAGAAATAGAATTCCTGAATATCCCCTCGCTCGGCAGGACATACCGATATGCCGTCAAGGTTGAACAAAAGTTTAAACACAAGAAGCGAGACTTTGGATTTGCAAATCTGAAGCAAGGGAAAGGTGCCCCCAAACCGCAAAACAAAGGACAAAGCCAAGGCAGGGCGGCCCAAGAAACCCCGCCAAAGCTGCAAGCAAAGAACAACGCCATGAAGCCGAAAAAGGACATAGGAAAGTGGTGTGAGTTCCATAAGAGCTCCATTCACAACACAAGTGAGTGTCGGGCCAAATAGTGACTGTTGGCCAAGCTAAAGGTTTCAGAATCAGATGCATGTTCCGACTCTGAATCGGAACCCAACAAGGGGAATGACAAAGGGAAGCAGATTATCGATGCGGAGCCCAACGCCACCGTCGACACCATGAAGATCCAGAAGGAGGAGAGGAGGAGGAGCATCTCTTCCACTCCCAGATGTGGGTAAAGGGTTCCCCGCTACAGTTCATTGTCGACAGTGGGAGCCAAAAGAACCTCATTTCGGCAGGGGTCGTGAAGCGGCTGGGCTTACCAATCACAGCACATCCACAACCGTACACAATCGGGTGGCTTCACAAAGGACGGGATCTTCGCGTGAGCCAGCAGTGTCGTCTTCCATACAACATCAAGCCTTTCACGGATGATGTATTGTGTGACGTTGCTCCCCTTGATGTTTGTGATGTATTATTAGGACAACCTTACTTGTGGAAGCAGCATGCTGTGTATGAATCTAGGCCTCGTGCTGTTATTGTTACTTTGGGAAATAAGTTGTACAGGATACCGGAGGTAGCACCACCTACCGCCATATCTTTGATTACTGCAAAACAATGCAGTAAGCTTGTTTCCAAAACCGCGAAATTTGTTTTCCTGATGATACGCCCTCAAGGAACGAAAAATATGGTGGCCACGACCTCCAGACAGGGGCCCTCCGCACGACAACTATAGATGGACAAGGTCGTGGAGGAGTACGAGGATATCTTCACCTCCCTTGCAGGGATTCCTCGACACTGTCAGGTCAAGCACTCCATCAATCTGACCCCAGGTTCGCCGCTGCCCAATGGACCAATCTATCGGCGCTCTGTTCTAGAGAATGATGAAATCAAGAGGCAGATTCAGGAGCTGCTACAGAAAGGTCACATCCATCCAAGTTCATCGCCCTGTGGGAGCCCGATCGTGTTGGTACAGAAGAAGGATGGGACTTGGAGACTCTGTATTGACTATCGGGCGCTGAACAAGATCACTGTCCGTAATAGGTATCCGATCCCACGGATTGATGACCTCTTGAACCAACTGAAGGGGGCAAAATATTTCAGCAAGATCGATTTGAAGTTAGGATATCACCAAGTACCAATCAAACCCTCCGATGTGTGGAAGACTGCCTTCAAAGCCAAGGAGGGCCTTTTCGAATGGTTGGTTATGCCTTTCAGATTGACGAATGCTCCTGCAACCTTCATGAGGCTAATGGATGACATCTTGCGGCCATTCGCCAACTCATTTGTAGTGGTATACTTGGATGACATCCTGATCTTCAGCCATAGTTGGGAAGAACACCTCCACAACATCCGACAGGTTCTCCAGACACTGCGACAACACAAGTTATGTGCCAATTTGGAGAAATGCACTTTTGGCATGACCTAGGCTCAGTATCTGGGATTCATTATTGATTAATAGGGGGTACATGTGGATCCATCCAAGATCCAAGTCATTCGAGATTGGCCATGTCCAACCACTCTGACAGAGTTTCGCAGCTTTCTAGGTCTTGCCAACTTCTACCGCAGGTTCGTGTTGGGATTTTTTCATATCACTTGGCCCTTGAGTCAAGTCGCCAAGGGAGGAGTGAAAGCAAAATTCTTTTGGTCTGAATCTCAACAGAAGGCATTCACAGAGTTGAAAGATCGCCTCTGCACGGCACCAGTGCTGGCATTACCAGACTTGCAAAACCATTTGTGGTTGAGACAGATGCCTCTGACTATGCTATTGGGGCAGTCCTCACTCAACACGGGCATCCAGTGGCATATCACAGTGAGACACTTTCATACACAGTCCGGAAGTATCCCACTTATGACAAAGAGATGTATTCCATTGTGCAGGCCTGTCGACAATGGAAGCATTACATTTTGGGGAAGGAAACGGTCATCCACAAAGACCACCGACCCCTGCAGTTCATACAGACCCAAGGGAAATTGCAGAATGATCGCCATCAGAAGTGGTCCACATACCTGCAACAATTTCGTTTGAATATCAAGTATAAGAAGGGTAGCACCAATAATGTTGCAGATTGCCTCAGTCGACCACCGATCATGGCGTTAACCACTGTGCTCAACTCTTGTGGGCACGAGACTTCTGATTGGCCACTTCTCTACAAAAGCGACGCAGAATTTAGCCACACATACCAGACACTCTTGGAGGGTAAGCATGTTCCAGATTTTCACCTCCGGGATGCCCTGTTATGCCACCTGGGTCACCTTTGTGTTCCTTCAAGCGAGCGTGGCAAGATGAATTGGGAAGCACACTACAGTCGGGCTGCTGGACATTTCGGGGTCGAGAAAACAGTGGCAGTACTGCAGAAGTATTTCTATTGGCCGAATCTTCGACAAGATGTCGGGAAGTACATCAGATCATGCATTGCCTGCGCCATTGCCAAATTGACCATCAAGAAGCAAGGCCTCTATACCCCGTTGCCTACCCCTAGTCGACCTTGGGAATCTATCTCCATGGATTACATGTCAGGCCTTCCTTCCACTAAGCATGGAAACGACTGTGTTTTTGTGGTCGTCGACAGGTTCTTGAAGATGGCCATTATGGTTGCCTGCAAGAAGAATATCACAGCAGAAGCCACTTCTAAACTCTTATTTGAACGAGTGTGCGTACACTTTGGGATCCCACAGTCTATCATCTCAGATTGGGACAACAGGTTTCTCAGTACATTTTGGTCCAGTCTCTGGTCGATGCTCGACACCAAACTCACTAAGTCCACAACCTTCCATCCTCAAACTGATGGCCAGATAGAGGTTGTCAACAGGATGATCGTACACATTCTACGCATGTACAACTTAAAGCATCCACGCACATGGGACGAGAGCCTCCCTTATGTTCATCACAGCTACAACCGGGCTCTCCACAGCTCGACTGGCCACAACCCTTTTCAGGTGGGCTTGGGATTCCAGCCACTATGTCCCATTGATGTGGCCATGCCATTTATAGCTACTCTCGTAGATTCGATTCATGTCCAGTCCAAAACAGATAAGGCAAACAACTTCATTGAGCACATCCAACATATTCGTCAGCAGTTCCACGACATTCTGGAGAAATCAAATGCCAAGTACAAGCAGCGACATGACCAACATCGGGTGCCACACAAGTTTCAGGTGGGCGACAAAGTCTGGTTGCATTTGCAAAAGGAACGCCTTACCGGAGCCTATCGGAAGTTCAGACCACTCCGATATGGTCCTTACACCATTACCAAGGCTGTGTGAGACAATGCATTTGAGCTCAACATTCCCCCATTCCTTGGCCTGCACCCAGTGTTCAATGTGGACTGCCTTCGGCCATACTTTCCACCATTACTAGACACATTCGACAGTGCAGAACAACTCACACCCACAGAGTTAAATCCAGATTGCATGGAACAAGCTGCAGCTAGTCGAATCATGGACACACAGATCAAGCACACTCGCCAGTAGAATATCCAATTGTATCGAGTTGTCAAAGCAGGCCAACTCCTTCACCAGGGCATGTGGCTCTCCAAGGACCAAGTTCAACAGAAGTTTCCTCATCTCATGGAGGAATTCAACGCAATGGGGACCTTTGCTTCCTAAGGGGGGAGCAATGATCCAGGTGGATATTGGTGGCCACCTGCCAAGTCCACTTGGACCCCCACCATTGTTTCTTTCGGCGTTTTAATTTCCTTAATTGTAGCCCAGTTTACTATTTTTAGCAGTTTTTCGGGTCCTGAACTTCCGGAGCCGTTTTGAGGCCCTAAACGATGTTTTTTGGGAAAACTGGGAGCAGGGTCCAACATGGACCCATGTTGCCCTTCCGAAAGTTGTAGTTCTCGGATAGATCTTTCTAACGAGATACTGTGCGCGTCAAATGAAGATCGTATGCCAACGTTACGACCCTGGGAAGTTGATGTACCAATTTACCCAAACAGGGTCCACAGTTTGGCGTTTCATCTTCTAGGGTTAGGTTTTGGAATGTTAAGGGTTTTCGATTGTTTATCAACAATAAATAGGCCTTCGAGCCTCATTGTAACACAGTTCAGAGGCATGTAGCCGCCGCATCTCTTCTCAGAGATAAGCTACCATCGCCCTCGCTGGTTTATTTCCAACTTTGTTTGTAAGCATATTTCAGTATTTTACATTAATGAAATGAAGTATTATTTCCGCTGCATCTCTGTGTTTATGGTTATCTTTGTAATTTGTTGCGTTCCTGTTTAAATCCGAATCACATTTAAAGTCAGAGAACCCAATCTATGGACTAGAACCCCATGAGGTGAACTATTGGTCAAAGTTATTAATTATTTATTCTAAGGATGATAGGATAAATATTAGTGAAGTAATGAGGATAAATATTATTGAAATAAATATTCTAAATAATTCAACGTTCACTTAGAAAACCTTTTTCCAAATCTAGAGCCTAGTTTATTCATTTAAAACCAATGGCCCTCTTGTCTTAGGAAACAAGGCATTCATTATTAAATTGTTTTAAATTAGTTAAGGCCTTTTTGGAGCCTCATTTTATCCTTTAACGATCACCTATGAAGCCCTTTCCTCAAATCTCTTAAGGCTATATAATAAATATTTTTTTTTTAAAGAAGAAAACACCACATAAGGCTCATGACCTTCCTTGGTACACAAGGTATAAATTACTTAATTTAAAATTCTTAAGTCTTCAATATCTATTTCATGGAGTCCTTCCTAACTCCCCAACAATGTTCACATTATAGAACCTCCCATAAGTCTATAAAAAGGAGTACTTACCTTCGTTCATATCCATGTACTACAACGAATGATCTTGTGAAGATCTCTCTAAATTTTCTCGACGACCTTGAGGCAAACTTTCTGAGGCAGGATCAACGAATCCTTTTTTTAAGAAAAGGCTCAGTCTTCTAAGGTTAGCAGGTCTTTGTGGGCAATATCATCTTGTTGTACAACATATTGGCGTAAGAATGGATAGCAGGGCTTGACCAGCTGAGCAACAATGTTTACACGTATGCTAGTAGCTCTCTGAGGACAAAGCTTGAGAACATTGATTGCAGGTCATCAGGATGACTTGAGGCACCTTGGATTATGCCATTATTTGATAGCAGTACCCGATGGTTGTAGCATCGAGTGCAACCTGATACAATGATGACAATGGTTGTGCATTGATGACTATTCATTCATGAGCAATGACATTCAGTGGTAGCCAACAATTTTGCAGTGTGTAGTGACAGTGATGTGCAATTGAACAGTGACAGCTTAATGTGTAGCTTTTTGCAGTGATCAGTTTGTGGGGACAATGGTCAGTGGCTACCAGGGTTCGACATTTATTCTACATCTTTCTTATAGCTATTCTACGTTGATTCATAGTATAGGGGATCTAGTTTGAAAATTGTGAAATGTGGTCTTTTGGCTCGTCAAGGCCGGTGATTGGAGTCACCTTTAGGTTGTGGCCTAAGAACACTTTGGGGTGGCAAGGTGGTGCTAGGGCAAGTTGTAGCTTGCATAGGGCGTTGTGGCGTCAATTCAGTTGTGGCTAATAAAAAACAGGGCAGCTAAACATCCTTTCTGACAACAACTGGTAAATAGAGTGTTGGGGCACTCATCTGGTTGTGGCCTGATTCTTTAGGGCGTTGGGGCGTCCTTCTAGTTGCAGTAGGATATTAAGGTTTAGTATGTCCTACAGGTTGTGGGCTGTGAATCAGGGGGTTGATGCCTCCCTTATTTGTGGTTGAAATCTATATATAATCATTTTTCTTTTAACAAGGAGAAGATAATTTCTAAAGAAGCATTCGATGGTTTTTGACCCGGAGGGGGTTTTCCACCTAAAATCTTTGTGTCCTCTGTTTTATCTTTCTATATTGTTGTATGGTGTTGTCTACTGTTGATTATTGTTTATGATCATTTGAGGAAGAACACTAAAAATAACTGGAGATTAACTGATGCTCTGAAAAAAATTAAAAAAGTGTTAATTGGTAAGAAATACTGATTCAAACCCCTTCCGGTATTTCCCTCTACGTAGTGCTTGCTCTGGCCCTATGACGTCTAACACGAAACTGCCTCTGATTAAGTCATTCTCCCTGTCTCTGCCGAGGAAATTGCTTCTTCGACACTTTGGAACCTCTGCTCGGCCTCTGGAACTGAGAATGATATTTCCTTTAGCTAAATCGAGTTGCTTTTCTCAAGCAATTGCACAATCCTCTGCGCTGCCCCACTGGAAATAACTCAGCCTCTTGCTGCAGCCTCTTCGGATGTGGAAAACTTCCTTCGAATCACTGTCTATGCGTCGATCTCTGGCTCTCTGACAACTATTGCTGCTCTCTGGAAATCGATCTGCCAAGGAAATCGAACTGTTGAAGTGCGTTCTACTAGTGCCCATCGACTTCTTATAATCCTCTATTGGGACTCCAATGACCAAGATTAAATCTTAATCAAGGGCTAGGATCATATTTAAGTCGATCCGTGTGAGTTTCTAGACTATTCTCACATTGAAATAATTAATTCTGATTAATTAACCATTTTTCCTAAGTTCAAACTTAGGAAACATTAAAAAATAGGTTAATAATCTAATTAAGTCATCTTTAGGTGGAATTTCCAGAAACGATTGTTGGGTTTTGGAGATCTCATGCATTCTAGCCTCTTAGCCTCATGAGGAGATACACTAGAAACAAGGAGTGGCAACATCTTGCAATTACACATTTTTCCACCAACTTTATTACGCTTCAGTGTTTGCTTCGATACCGGTTTGAATTGAAGCAAATGTTTGTTTCCGATGAGTGGTGTGATTGTAGATACAACAAGAGTTGGGACATGAGAGCCATTGTAAAAATAGTGTACACTGACACATTTTGGCAGGGAGGAGAAGACGTGTGTTGAGTGAGTGAACCTCTAGTAAGGGTTTTGACATTGGTAGATGGGGACAAGCCTGCAATGGCTTATTTGTTTGAGGCCATGGATAGGGCCAAGGGGGCCATTCGTTATTATTATGTAGACTGCTGGGCTTGATAGACATATGATGTTATGGGATGTGATTGATAGTCGGTGGACATGGATGCTTCATCAACCCATTCATGCAACAACACTCTTCCTCAACTCCACATTTTCATACAAATGCGCCTTTGGTTTTGATGGCGAGGTGATGGAAAGGCTCCATTCCTGTATTCAGAGGATGGTCCTTGATCCTGAGGTTCGTAGCAAAATCAATCGCAAGATACAATTTTATCAGGATTGTGTTGGTCTATTTGGCTTTGATTATGCTATTAGGGAAATGACGCTCTTCATGCCACGCAAGTGACAAGTCATCACTCATTAGAATTTTCAATTTAGAATTTACTTATTTATAATTCTAGATTTTTAAAATTTGATTATGTAACTTTTATTTGAAATTTTGACTATGTTTTATGTTTTTGACTTTTTTATTTCTTTATTTTGCTGTAGATATTTGGTGGCGAAGCTATGGTGCAAAGGCACCAAATCTGCAGAAATTGGCCATAAGAATCCTAAGTCAAACATGTAGCTCTTTAGGGTGTGAGCGCAATTGGAGTGTATTTGAAAAAATACACTCAAAAAAGCGCAACAGATATAACTTTGAGCTTCAGCATTCAGTGGAGCAATTGCATTTATTGTAATTTTAATTTATGACCCTCAAGTGTCAAGAGTCAAGACTCATTAGTTTTTTTGACGCTCTTACTAGTTGGGGCTCTCATGCCTCAATGATTTAGTGTATGTGCATTACAATCTCTGACTTCAAGCGAAGCAAATAGAAACACAATGGATCCAGATGCCATTTCTTTAGACAATATTGATGTATTGCCTCAGTGGAGGGTGGAGTTTGAGGTGCCCATCTTGGAGGAGTCACCTGCATGGTTAGAGCCAGAGAAACCATTAGAACAGGGGCAACAAGAGGATGAGGACTCATGGGAGGAGCAACACGAGGAGGCGTTGGAGGAAGAGGAGGAGGAGGAGGAGGAGACTGTGGGAGCATCAGCGTCAAGACCATCTGCTATATATATATGAGAGCACAACTCCATACCCAACAACCATTATTTGACAGTAGGTGTAGGGGTAGAAATTTCTATTGCTAGGGGTAGGCCTGGGAAACAACCCATCATGTTTTCCTGTAAAAGGGGGAGAGGGCACTCATCTCAGATAGATAGCTGCTAGTTTTATTTATTTTGCTACATATAACTGATAATGATGAGATATTTTTATATATGTGATGTTATGTTGTATTGGTTCTCCACATTTGAGTCTTTGATTGGACAGTTATTAGGGACCGACAAGATTTGGTATCGCCTTTGATGTGTCATTTTTATTTTACATCCACTACATCATATATATCAGTGCTTTCTTCATAGTTGTGTGCCAATGTGTTTATTTCATGTTTTTATTGCTTCATATGTTTAAAAATCTGAAATAAATGAATATATAATGCATTTTTTATGTTTGCCGATATTTTCGCCGATATTGCTGATAAGATGTTTTCTGGACCCTCGCCGATATTTTGCCAATACCGATATTTTCAATATTGGATAAAACAATGAAATGTCATAAATTAGAGAAAGGAATTTATTGAGAAACTTTTTGAATGTGAGTAAGAGGAGAAGAGAGAGACGTTGGAGGAATCTTCTGGCAAATGGAGTCTAGACTTGGTGCTTGGTGGGAATGTAGCTTCGTATCTGGGTTGAAGATGGATACTCCACCCAGGGAGGATCCAAGTTTTCAAACTTGAGGCACCTACAACTTCTTAAAATCTTACCAAGAGATTAGTTAAAATAGGGGAAGTCTTGCATATGGAAATTGGAAAAACATGACAATCAAGACTAGAAGCACATGTAATTAAAATTCCCAAAATACAAAACAACAAGAAAACAAATTGTTATCACCAAAAAATTGATCATCTATCCTAATTTACTAGATAGATCGAAGTACACCATGTAAGGCCAATTTTACAATAGTAAAATTGCTTTCACTGTGAGAAATTACTTAATAAACCACATTTTTTAAGTAATTTATAATTAAACCCATGAAGAATAATTAAATAAATCATTATTTGTTTAATTTTCTTCTAGGAATAATTAATTAAACCATTGATTAATTAATATTCCTTGTCATATTTGACTCAATTATGAAAAATAAGCAGATAAATTATTAATTATCTTATTTTTCTCTAGGAATAATTAATTAATCACTAATTAATTATTATTCCTTGTCAAGTTTGACTAAATCCCTCAGGAATAATTAAATAAATCATGATTTGTTTATTATTCCTTAACCATATTTTTTGAGATAATAAATAAATCATTTATTTATTTATTTATTTTTGATATCTAGTGGAATCAACAACGGCGGTGGTATCGTACTCAAGTTACACGGGGTCGAATCCCACCGGTTGCCACTATAACCGCTAGGAGAAATTGCCCAGCCTGCAAGAATGGCCCTCAGGTTAAGACGAGACTTGAACCCATGACCTGCACAGCGACACGAACGACTTAGCAGACCGTCTGCTGCCCACGAGACGAAACCCCTGCAGGCATATTTATTATTTCTAAATCAAGGTTTAAATACTTTTTCCCTCCTAATCAAATATAATAAAATATTCCAAGTGGTTATTCCTAGAATGGGATTAGTAATATTTTATTATTGCTCATTATTCGAGGATAACTCAATATTTTGTTATAAATAGAAAGGTTTTCCATTCATTATTCGCTTTTGATTATTTTCATTGTTGCACTCACTGTTGTAACTTTGATTATTATCACTGTCGCACACCATTTTTCTTTCCATTTGAGTTCCCTTTGAACTCAAACATTTTATTTGCTGGGTTTACACATTATAGAGGAGAGAGACTCTAGAAAAGTCGAAGACGTTTGAGGATAGCCAGGAACCCATTCCATAGAGGGGGATTGGTAACATTTATTTGTTCCCTTCACAGGTGTTATTTAATAAAATCTATTCTTTGTATATTTGGTTTCCATTGGATTATTGGAGTTACCCGCATTTATTACTATTTCATTTTGCTGTTTAACTATGATTGTGGCATAGATCAGGACTTTGGCAAGTTTTGTTTCTATCATTTGTTGCAGATCTACAATGTTTAGCAGCCATTTATATTGTTGAGACTATTTGTCATCCACAATCTTAGGTGATTTCTTTCTGTACACCTTTGAGAAGAAAACACTATAACAAAATTAGCGACAGTAACTAGTGCGCATGACTTTCTGGGCAACAGCAATATCGGAGAGGTGACCACCACAAGCGCCACTATGACAAGGTTTAGGATTTGCTCTGCTTCAAGATGGGTGAGACAATGACGAATGATAGAATCCACTCCGCAACGATAAAGGTCGTCACCGATGAGGAGGTAGCGAGGGGCCTGGTATTGAATTCGCCGTTGATCATCGCGAGTAAGATGGGGTGCGAACTTTTGGGTTCGCAAATATGTGAGGATATCTCCGTACCAAGGATTGTCTGAAGTGATGAAAATAAGTGTTCATTCGGGAGCTCGTCGTTAACCGACAGATCACGTGCACTAGTGGGTAATTCAGAAATGAGTTTGGCGAGGGCCAAACCTTTCTTACTCTTAGGCGTAACAAACTCAAGATCGAATTCTTGGAGGATGACAATCCAACATGCATACTTCCCATTGATGATCCGTCGACTCAATAGGAAGGTCATGGGGTTGGAGTTTGTTACGACCCTGGTGGTACGCGTAAGGATATAGTGACAGAGCTTTTGGATGAAGAACACGACAACCAGCGCCAATTTCTCTTCGTGAGAGTAGTTCACAGGGGGACCTACGAGGTTCTTACTGACATAGTAGATAACATGCTCATTTTGATCATCATCTTCTTGAATAAGGACCCCAGCGACTGAATGGGCGGAAGCTGAGATGTACAAGATGAAATCCTTGGTGAAGTCAGGGGGATTGATCAAGGGAGTGGAAGTGAGAGCATGCTTTAGGGCATCAAAAGACTGTTGAGCGTGGTCATCCCAAACAAATGGAATGGTTGAGCGAAGGAGTCTAAGAAACCCATGTGCGGTGGTTGTGTTAGCGCTTGGAATTCACCTAGGCTGAGATAGACAAACTCTCAAGGCTACATCAAACCATTTCACCTCGTAGCTAGCCCTACGAGGTATGAGAAGGCTCTCTCGGGTCAGATTTGATAGATCTTATAATATAATTAGGCTGACCAATTAGGATCAAAGATATTAGGCTAGTAAATTGATAGAAGGGGGTTGATTTAAAGATTTTTGGTTTTTTGGTGGCAATTGGAGGGAGTGCAATTCATGGTGCGGGGATTGAGCACAGTTTTTGCAGGGGGATCTTTGGGGCAAGGTAGGAACTTGTGCTGATGCCTTTGGCTTGGATGAGTGATCAGGGAAGAAAGAGAGGAGGTTAAAGAGGGCAAACAAGGACTTTGAATCCTCTTTAAACAGTGGAAAACATAGATATTGAACAGAATTAAAAGCTGAGCATGGCATGCATGAATTCAAACTTTATCACTTCATCTTGTTCAATTAGCAGCAAAGAAAGAGAGATGTAACACATAAACAAACTTACAGTAACAATTAGAAGACACACCATCAACACAATGATTCACAAGAATCCACAATGAAGTCTGCAAAACCCTGGCCTTCCTTTCCTTAAATTGCAGAAGTAGATGTACAATACACAATAATGCTTTCTCCCACAAGAGTCCAACCATGAAAATGAGAAGGAGAGAGCATAATATAGACCATCTAAACCATCTAACTCCTTTCCCCACCTCTAGGGGTCGAGCTCAGCTTCCTAGGGGCAGTTTGAACTAATTCTAAATCAAGCACTAGATAATAGGCAGTCCAACAACTTGCCTCTATTACTTAGCTAACTGATTCATGCATTAATTTTTCACTTTTTACATCATGGAAGCTTCTAGAAGGGTAAAGAAAGATAAAATCTACCAAAGTGCCATGAAAATATTACATTTATCCATCATCTACAAGTAATAATAGTCAACCATAGTCAAAACAGTGTTTTTTGACCGAAAATGTGAATTCTGGCAAATCTGGAAGTTCTGGTCGCGCCCCTTCACAGTTGTTTTTGAGTGGGTTCCACTGGTCCAAATCAGGTGCAAGATGGCTCATTGGAAAGCTTGGCCTGTCTACTTTCCATCCCAAGTGGAATTTCTGAATTTGGAGTTGTTTTGCCCCTCAAAAACCATTTCTCCCAAGGTCATTTTCTGCAACTCAAAAAGTGGGCAGAAAGTCATTTTTTTTATGTATTTTGAGCTTTTGGAGGCTCAAATCTCAAAATCAGGCTTATCCCAAGTATTGGTAATTTTTCTTTTTGAATGCCCTTTCCAAAAATGCCAAGTTTGCAAAATTCCGAGCAGCCCTTCAAACTGGGTGAGACCAGTTCTTGGGAAAAACCTGTAATTTTACCAAAAAATTCACAAATGACAAAATTTTCTCCAAATTTCTTGAAATTTGGGCTGGGAGTCCCCAATCAAGTACCATGCTCAATCAAAGAGGCTTTGGCCAAAGTTTGGAGTGGATCGGGCGTTTTCCTTCGTTTTTGTGCTTTGGCCAACCGTCCTTGGAGCACCTTCGTTCTCGCCGGTATTTTTGACATTTCTCTCAAACCATGACACCTGTGTAAAAAGTGAAGGAGGTTTTTCTTCTTTGGCATGTTGTGGACACAAACCTCTCTCAGTTTTGCAAAATTCATCTTTGATTGCTCAGAAACAGCTTTTGAGTGAAACTTGTCCCGATGAGTGAAACAAGGGATTTTGTCGAAATGGAGCGAAATGAAGGGGATAGAGGGCTTCTAAATTCTTGGGGAAATTTTTGGGAGTGGGGAGGGATGTTAGGAAGCAGGGGAAAGTGGAATCTCAGAGATTGAGTGAGGGGAAGGGGTCGAAAAGGGCAAAACACAGGTCAAACCTAGAAAATCGCCAGGTTGTAGCTAGAAACTAGGGTTTGTGCAAAAATGAGGAATTTGGCGGATCTAAGGGATGGGAAGTGTTTGATAAGGTACTTTAAGGATAGGGGAAGGTGTATGAACATCAGGAAACAAGTTTTGCTAATGATTTGACCGCCCAAGAGAAATTGGCTTTCAAAACCCTAGGAGAGGGAAATGAGCTTGCCTAGGCACAACTGAAGCATGAACAAGATGTAAAATGACCCATTAGATACTGACATGACGATGACAACCCTCTGAATGATGATACACTCAGCTGAATAGTGACATGGACTGCCATTTGGGCAAACCCTAGACCTAATGCTTAGTGACCAAATTTTGCTTGAAGACTCGCTGAAATGACAAAATTTGACCTTGACACTTCAAAATCACTTTGTAAGAGCACATTTGATCACTGTAGGAAGGCTGGAAAGACTGACACTAACATTGGCTCCAATGGGGATGGTAGCTCCTTGGAGGTGCCAAGAACCTCAGACCTCTGGGAGAGCAGACCAGTGCTTGCAACCATTGGGCGATGGAGTCATTATTTCGGCAAACAACACAAGACTTTGACTCATTTATTGACTGAAAACTTGACTGAAAACTGACTGAAACTTAACTGAAACTTGACTCAAACCGACTCGATGGCAAACTGAAATAACTTGAAAAACTCACTCAACAGACCAAATACAAATGACTCATGACCGACTTAACTAAAACAAGAGAAGGGCAGCAGTCCATCAAGATTTGAAATCATGATGACAACCACCTGTGTTTCTTACAAGACAATATACATCAAACTATATCATAATGCCAATGCAACCAATCAAGCAGATGTCTTCTTGACTGATTCTCCCATTCAGATCTCATGATCAACAATACAAACCTATCACTGTGCATCCAAAAACATAGTTGACCATATTCTCCTTCATCACTGAATACTGCAATAATCACGTTCATTGCTCGCTGCAACAAATCTGCCATTGGATCCTGGAAAACATGAAGACTTGACATTGCCACCTCCTGCTGAAAGAACAAGGTATCCTTTGCTTCAAATTCTGATCTGCCTTCATCATGTGCTTCAGTAAAAGTATGCTCATGGGCTTCAAAAAATTCTGAACAAATGGATGAGCAAATCTCTTCTTGGGAAAACATTTCAGCACATGAAACATATGAAGAATCTGAAAGGGAATCCTGAATGCTATAATCTTCTATGGTGTGAATGTGCTGTAGGTCATCTTCATATGATATCACAACCAAATTATCAAGTTCCTTATTACATTCTTCAATCATAAGGAAAGAAACTTCAGCTGATTCTTGAAGTGCACCAATGACATTTCTATCATCTACCATAAATTCATCCAAAGGAACTGTTTCACTTACTTGAATGAAGATGTCATCTTTCTTTTCATGAACTGACTGAATTACCTCCTCATGCAAGTTTTGCATGCTGCTGTCTTCTATGGGCAGATCTGAAATGTCATTCTCCCTTTCATCATTTTCAGCCATATGACCATCTTCAGCCTGCTGATCTGCGTTAACTTGAGCGGAACAAGACCTCTCAAAAGTAGATCTATCTCATCTTCAGATAGAGGAGATAATACCTTTCGTTTTCTTTCGTTCAAACAGTGATTGTCTTCATTGATTTCAAGTGAAGGAGTATACAGATTTTCCTCATACTGCTGATCCATTTCATGCAATTCCTGTTGACTGTCAAGATGCGAAATTGTTTCATTTTCCATCATACTAAGATCTTGGTCTTGCTGCAAATTTTCATAATCATCTCTATGGGAATCCTCTAGGTTCTCTTCATGTTGCTGAAACGGCTTTTCATACAGGGCTTCCATGATCTCTACATCCATAAAATTATCATCTTCATAATATTTCTCAAGGCTTTCAATAAAACCATAGGCATGCTTGCAACAGTCTTGAACTAAATTCAATGATGGATAAGAGTCCTTATATCTTTCAATGAACATAGCATGAAAGTCCTTTAAACAGTAAATACAAGCAGGCGGCGAACCTTCATACCATGATTGAGCTTTACCTTCCAAAGTGGCCAAGAATATCTTCATCAAGCAATCTTCAGGAAAATCAACCTTCAACTTGCGAATATGCATGTGAAATCTAATCAGATGTAGAGCAGCATCCTTCTTACCATCATCATCAAATATAGGCAGATTCCTTGACCAATCTACCTTTGGAATTTTATTTGGAAAACCGGGGATGTGATCTCGACTCAAGGGAGCGTATCTTCTTGCAATCTGATCCATATTGAAAAGCTCAAAGCTACTGATCTTCCTGCAGTGAAGTCACCATGAAGCATAGGTGCTGGATTCTTCATTGAAAGGAGTCGCCAGTGAATGATCTCAGCCTTGTCAGCGTCTGATCATTGTTCACCATCAACAATCAGATCTGAACTTGATTCATGTATTGGGGTAAAGAGTCAATGAAGCGCTACGTTCACAAGCTCACGGAGATTGACTGAAGCAGCATTTATCTACTAACGCTGATGTAAAACAAGAGCGTTTTCGAAGGCTCCTGGCGTAACTTCAGGCTCCGTCTAAGACTTATGAAATAACACGTCAATGAGCAAACGATTAATTTGTTCTCCCCAGTATGGTCGCCACTATGTTAGCGCTTGGAATTCACCTAGGCTGAGATAGACAAACTCTCAAGGCTACATCAAACCATTTCACCTCGTAGCTAGCCCTACGAGGTATGAGAAGGCTCTCTCGGGTCAGATTTGATAGATCTTATAATATAATTAGGCTGACCAATTAGGATCAAAGATATTAGGCTAGTAAATTGATAAGGGGGTTGATTTAAAGATTTTTGGGTTTTTGGTGGCAATTGGAGGGAGTGCAATTTAGGGTGCGGGGATGGAGCACAGTTTTTGCAGGGGGTTCTTTGGGGCAAGGTAGGAACTTGTGCTGATGCCTTTGACTTGGATGAATGATCAGGGAAGAAAGAGAGGAGGTTAAAGAGGGCAAACAAGGACTTTGAATCCTCTTTAAACAGTGGAAAACATATATATTGAACAGAATTAAAAGCTGAGCATGGCATGCATGAATTCAAACTTTATCACTTTATCTTGTTCAATTAGCAGCAAAGAAAGAGAGATGTAACACATAAACAAACTTACAGTAACAATTAGAAGACACACCATCAACACAATGATCCACAAGAATCCACAATGAAGTCTGCAAAACCCTGGCCTTCCTTTCCTTAAATTGCAGAAGTAGATGTACAATACACAATAATGCTTTCTCCCACAAGAGTCCAACCATCAAAATGAGAAAGAGAAGGCATAATATAGAAGGTCAAACCTCTTCCCCCACCTCTAGGGGTCGAGCTCAGCTTCCTAGGAGCTGTTACAACTAATTCTAAATCAGTCACTAGATAATAGGCCAGCACAACAACTTGCCTCTAAAAGTTAGGAAGCCTATCCATGCATTAAATATTAACTATTTACATCAAAGAAGCTTCTAGAAGAGTAAAAAAAGATAAAGCCTATCAAAGTACCATGAAAATATTACATTCATCCATCATCTACAAGTAAAAATGGTCAACCATAGTCAAAACAGTGTTTTTTGACCGAAAATGGCAAATTCTGGCAATTCTGGAAGTTCTGGTCGCGCCCCTTTGCAGCTACTTTTGAGTGGGTTCCACTGATCCAAATCAGATGCGAGATAGCTCATTGGAAAGCTTGGCCTGTCTACTTTCCATCCCAAGTGGAATTTCTGAATTTGGAGTTGTTTTGCCCCCTCAAAAAACCATTTCTCCCAAGGTCACTTTCTGCAACTCAAAAAGTGGGCAGAAAGTCATTTTTTTGATGTATTTTGAGCTTTTGGAGGCTCAAATCTCAAAATCAGGCTTCTCCCAAGTATTGGTAATTTTTCTTTTTGAATGCCCTTTCCAAAAATGCCAAGTTTGCAAAATTCCGAGCAGCCCCGGGTGAGACCAGTTCTTGGGAAAAACCTGTAATTTTACCAAAAAATTCACAAATGACAAAATTTTCTCCAAATTTCTTGAAATTTGGGCTGGGAGTCCCCAATCAAGTACCATGCTCAATCAAAGAGGCTTTGGCCAAAGTTTGGAGTGGATCGGGCGTTTTCCTTCGTTTTTGTGCTTTGGCCAACCGTCCTTGGAGCACCTTTGTTCTAGCCGGTATTTTTGACATTTCTCTCAAACCATGACACCTGTGTAAAAAGTGAAGGAGGTTTTTCTTCTTTGGCATGTTGTGGACAAAAACCTCTCTCAGTTTTGCAAAATTCATCTTTGATTGCTCAGAAACAGCTTTTGAGTGAAACTTGTCCCGATGTGTGAAACAAGGGATTTTGTCGAAATGGAGCGAAATGAAGGGGATAGAGGGCTTCTAAATTCTTGGGGAAATTTTTGGGAGTGGGGAGGGATGTTAGGAAGCAGGGGAAAGTGGAATCTCAGAGATTGAGTGAGGGGAAGGGGTCGAAAAGGGCAAAACACAGGTCAAACCTAGAAAATTGCCAGGTTGTAGCTAGAAACTAGGGTTTGTGCAAAAATGAGGAATTTGGCGGATCTAAGGGATGGGAAGTGTTTGATAAGGTACTTTAAGGATAGGGGAAGGTGTATGAACATCAGGAAACAAGTTTTGCTAATGATTTGACCGCCCAAGAGAAATTGGCTTTCAAAACCCTAGGAGAGGGAAATGAGCTTGCCTAGGCACAACTGAAGCATGAACAAGATGTAAAATGACCCATTAGATACTGACATGACGATGACAACCCTCTGAATGATGATACACTCAGCTGAATAGTGACATGGATTGCCATTTGGGCAAACCCTAGACCTAATGCTTAGTGACCAAATTTTGCTTGAAGACTCGCTGAAATGACAAAATTTGACCTTGACACTTCAAAATCACTTTGTAAGAGCACATTTGATCACTGTAGGAAGGCTGGAAAGACTGACACTAACATTGGCTCCAATGGGGATGGTAGCTCCTTGGAGGTGCCAAGAACCTCAGACCTCTGGGAGAGCAGACCAGTGCTTGCAACCATTGGGCGATGGAGTCATTATTTCGGCAAACAACACAAGACTTTGACTCATTTATTGACTGAAAACTTGACTGAAAACTGACTGAAACTTAACTGAAACTTGACTCAAACCGACTCGATGGCAAACTGAAATAACTTGAAAAACTCACTCAACAGACCAAATACAAATGACTCATGACCGACTTAACTAAAACAAGAGAAGGGCAGCAGTCCATCAAGATTTGAAATCATGATGACAACCACCTGTGTTTCTTACAAGACAATATACATCAAACTATATCATAATGCCAATGCAACCAATCAAGCAGATGTCTTCTTGACTGATTCTCCTTCTTGGGAAAACATTTCAGCACATGAAACATATGAAGAATCTGAAAGGGAATCCTGAATGCTATAATCTTCTATGGTGTGAATGTGCTGTAGGTCATCTTCATATGATATCACAACCAAATAATCAAGTTCCTTATTACATTCTTCAATCATAAGGAAAGAAACTTCAGCTGATTCTTGAAGTGCACCAATGACATTTCTATCATCTACCATAAATTCATCCAAAGGAACTGTTTCACTTACTTGAATGAAGATGTCATCTTTCTTTTCATGAACTGACTGAATTACCTCCTCATGCAAGTTTTGCATGCTGCTGTCTTCTATGGGCAGATCTGAAATGTCATTCTCCCTTTCATCATTTTCAGCCATATGACCATCTTCAGCCTGCTGATCTGCGTTAACTTGAGCCGGAACAAGACCTCTCAAAAGTAGATCTATCTCATCTTCAGATAGAGGAGATAATACCTTTCGTTTTCTTTCGTTCAAACAGTGATTGTCTTCATTGATTTCAAGTGAAGGAGTATACAGATTTTCCTCATACTGCTGATCCATTTCATGCAATTCCTGTTGACTGTCAAGATGCGAAATTGTTTCATTTTCCATCATACTAAGATCTTGGTCTTGCTGCAAATTTTCATAATCATCTCTATGGGAATCCTCTAGGTTCTCTTCATGTTGCTGAAACGGCTTTTCATACAGGGCTTCCATGATCTCTACATCCATAAAATTATCATCTTCATAATATTTCTCAAGGCTTTCAATAAAACCATAGGCATGCTTGCAACAGTCTTGAACTAAATTCAATGATGGATAAGAGACCTTATATCTTTCAATGAACATAGCATGAAAGTCCTTTAAACAGTAAATACAAGCAGGCGGCAAACCTTCATACCATGATTGAGCTTTACCTTCCAAAGTGGCCAAGAATATCTTCATCAAGCAATCTTCAGGAAAATCAACCTTCAACTTGCGAATATGCATGTGAAATCTAATCAGATGTAGAGCAGCATCCTTCTTACCATCATCATCAAATATAGGCAGATTCCTTGACCAATCTACCTTTGGAATTTTATTTGGAAAACCGGGGATGTGATCTCGACTCAAGGGAGCGTATCTTCTTGCAATCTGATCCATATTGAAAAGCTCAAAGCTACTGATCTTCCTGCAGTGAAGTCACCATGAAGCATAGGTGCTGGATTCTTCAGTGAAAGGAGTCGCCAGTGAATGATCTCAACCTTGTCAGCGTCTTGGACTGCCTATTATCTAGTGCTTGATTTAGAATTAGTTCAAACTGCCCCTAGGAAGCTGAGCTTGACCCCTAGAGGTGGGGAAAGGAGTTAGATGGTTTAGATGGTCTATATTATGCTCTCTCCTTCTCATTTTCATGGTTGGACTCTTGTGGGAGAAAGCATTATTGTGTATTGTACATCTACTTCTGCAATTTAAGGAAAGGAAGGCCAGGGTTTTGCAGACTTCATTGTGGATTCTTGTGGATCATTGTGTTGATGGTGTGTCTTCTAATTGTTACTGTAAGTTTGTTTATGTGTTACATCTCTCTTTCTTTGCTGCTAATTGAACAAGATGAAGTGATAAAGTTTGAATTCATGCATGCCATGCTCAGCTTTTAATTCTGTTCAATATCTATGTTTTCCACTGTTTAAAGAGGATTCAAAGTCCTTGTTTGCCCTCTTTAACCTCCTCTCTTTCTTCCCTGATCACTCATCCAAGCCAAAGGCATCAGCACAAGTTCCTACCTTGCCCCAAAGATCCCCCTGCAAAAACTGTGCTCAATCCCCGCACCGTGAATTGCACTCCCTCCAATTGCCACCAAAAAACCAAAAATGTTTAAATCAACCCCCTTCTATCAATTTACTAGCCTAATATCTTTGATCCTAATTGGTCAGCCTAATTATATTATAAGATCTATCAAATCTGACCCGAGAGAGCCTTCTCATACCTCGTAGGGCTAGCTACGAGGTGAAATGGTTTGATGTAGCCTTGAGAGTTTGTCTATCTCAGCCTAGGTGAATTCCAAGCGCTAACAGGTTGCATGGTCAGGCACGAACCTGCGAAGGAAGTTGGCTTTGCCTTGAAGGCTTTGTAACTAGCGCAGGGTACGGGGAGGTGGTAGCTCAAGAATGGCTTGAACTTTTAGTGGGTCAAGAGTGATACTGTCTTTCGACACAATGAAGCCTAACAGATGGCCGACAGGAACACAAAAGACACATTTCAATGGATTAAGACGAATGTTA
Organism: Pinus tabuliformis; assembly: GCA_031772625.1. Taxonomy (NCBI): domain Eukaryota; kingdom Viridiplantae; phylum Streptophyta; class Pinopsida; order Pinales; family Pinaceae; genus Pinus; species Pinus tabuliformis. The sequence continues at coordinate 876,407,469 of CM062815.1, forward strand.
TACTTGCGACATCGGAGAAAAATGGTGCGCAAATCATGAATATGTTGTGCCCGAGACCTAGAACGAGTGGTGAGATCGTCAAGGTAAGCAAGGATAAGGTGCGCCAAGTCATGAAAACAGTATGACATGGCCCTGAAATGTGGCTCCAACATTTTTAAGCCGAATCGCATGACCTGATATGCAAAGGTTCTCCACAGACTAATGAATGTTGTCTTTAACTAATCGACACGTCAGATACTGATCTGGTTGTACTTGGAGAATCCATCCATAAAGGATAGAACCTTGTGCTCCGCACACTCATCAATGATCTGGTCAATAAAGGGTGTGGGAAAGTTGTCTTTCGGACAAGCTTTGTTCAGGTCGCAAAAATCCATGCAGACATGAATGGTGCCTTGCTTCTTGAGAACAGGAACCGGGTTGGATACCCATGTGGTATACTCAATGGGATAGATGAAATCAACTTGCTTGAGCTTGTCGATCTCGACTTTTATGGCCTCATGACGAGAAGGGTGGATGGGTCTCAACTTCTGACGGATAGGAGTGGCATCGGGCCATGTGTTGATATGGTGTTCAACAATGGCGGGATCAAGTTCGGGCATCTCAGAGTAAGACCAGGCGAAAACATCACAGAATTCTTTGAAGAGCTTGGTGTAAGCTTCAATTTCTTCCGGGGTGCACTGTGCCCCCAAGGTAATGTTTTCTTCGACCCCTGGTTTATCTGAAATGTTGATTTTGATAGTAGGAGAGATGTTGGCCATATTCCCTTCTTCGAAAGCATCTAGGGCAGGGATTGGATTTCGAAACCAATCGACTTCACCATGGATGAAGTCTTTTGATTCCACAACATACTGGTCATGGGACTGCTGTGGCAGGAAGTATGCACGATGGTGCATATCATCCCAAGGGTAATTAGGGGTAGACATAGCTTCCATGATGTCCTCATCAGAATGGAAGATGGGTGGACGGGAGGAAGACTGACTACATGATGCGGTAGTGGTACCTGGAGCATCAACCTAAGAGAGAAGGTTCACATATGGATTTACGGATTTACTCCACGGGTCGTATCCTTTACCTGTCATCATCCTTGAGTTCCTTGCAGGCAAACCTTTATGAGGTTTCTGTGCGCGTTTCTATCGAACCTCTTTCGACAGAATCCCAAGTCTCAACATCCGTAGATCCTCCGTCTACTAGCTCGTCATCTAACCAGATGATGCGTATGTGAACCTTCTCTCTCTGGTTGATGCACCAGGTACCGCCGCCGCATGATGTAGTCTCTTTTCCTCCAGTCCTCCCATCTTCCATTCCGATGGGGACATCATGGAAGCCATGACTACCCCTAATTATCCTTGGAACGATATGCACCATCGTGCATACTTCCTTCCATATTTGGAGTCCACCACTCTAAATACATCCAGTACGCCCATAACATACTAGGGGGCACATAGGCCCCTACATCTCCTTATCATCCTTTGGAGGATCTTGTGCCAAGTTGGGCCGAGATGCTTGAATCCCTTTTTCGAGCACTTGGAACACAATGGCGCTCCACAAACTCCTCCTGCTAGGGGGCATCATTCCCACCTTTACATACTAGATCAGTCCCCTCCATCACATATGTTTGCGGGCAATATCCCATGCTTCGGGTCCTGATGGTTTTCCCCTGGCCATCTTCTCAATTGATTAACATAAGTCTCAGCCTAGGTCACCACTGGATTTAGGTATGGTCCATTATCCTCCCATTCCTTAGATAGCTTGTCCTACCGGCCTCTTTGGCGAGCCATATGCACATCACATATCGTAGACATTTGATACCATATTTTCACATATTCTACTCTATGTCCCCATAGTCCCCATGTTTGACTTAGTGGGTGAGAATAATTATAGACCTCCTCTAGTAGTTCATTCCCGTTTTCCTGTTTCCTTAATTCTTCATCAGGAACCATCATTCCAAGAAGCATTAAGACCATATTTAGACAAATAAGGCCACCTACCTGAAAGTCGCAGATCCCGATTCCGATGGTTGGTTTGTCCGCTACGATCTCCACAAGATTTAGGGCCTTCTCCTCCTCTCAAATTGGAGGGAAAACACCCTTTTATAGGAAAACCCACAGTTTTTCTGTCGCACATTGCGACCAAATCATAGCTCAGTTTGACAAACTGTCAACACCATTGGAAAGATCTCATCGAGTATTATAATGGGTCTTTCTCAGTTTTTGATGATTTGACACTCCACCAGGAAGTCATTTTTCCAGGAAGGTTCACTTCTTCGCCTCTCAAAATCGAATTTCTTCATATGCAACGCTTGTACCTTAGGGATCACCTTCTCTTAATGCTTGTCGTCTCACGTGTTGATTCTCGTCATGGGTAACAATTTTTTACTCATGCTTTCATGGTCCCCACCGGGCCTATTTTGTGTGGCAGCGTCATCGAGTCACCCTTGTTCAGAGCATCCGCGATGAGTCACCTTTGCATCCATGGAGTCTGTTTCACGTCCCATTATATCATGTCACAATATTCCATCCATCTTTGCATATCGTTCATCCTGTGTTTCCCATTTTGGCCTCTGGTCATATTGTCCCCAATCCCCTCCGGAGTCAAGTCAGTCGCTGCGAAGTCAACCATGCACTTTATGCTCTGATAAGGGAAGTCGTCTGTTTGTCCCTCAGTCCATTTTTTCCATTGTCCCTGCTGTCAGTCCATCAGTCACATTACTATTTTACCTCGTGCCTTAGGTGAGGATCCTCATTGCCTCACCTATCGCATGCCCTATTCTGTTGATATCAACTCATTTATTCCAGAAGAACGACCTAGAGGGCAGTGTATCTTGGTTCCAACATCCATTCTTGTTCGATACCTCAAATCGAGTAGAGGGACTCATTATTCTCCTTTGACTTGGTTGTTTCACTCTCCTGATTCGTACACTTGATGGTCCAGTGACGCAGTAGATTGTACAAGTGATTCACGGGTGTGTGTGAGATGTTTCAGACCTCATGAGGGGGTGCCCCTTCAGGTAGCCCCCCACATGCTCGGATGCCTTCACATTATGCAACATCCTCAGATGCAGTTCCACAGATTTGATGGGTTCGGTTCCTACTGATCGCAGTGTTCATAGCATGCACGTCTCCTTTGGATGAGCCTTTCAGTTTTGCAGAGCCCTTCCTTGTTTAGCAGGGCTTCTTCGGTTGTTCTACCCTCCCTCCCACCCATTTTTTGAGGGAAGGGCCATTATATCTCATGTACTTAGATATTATTGTATTTAGTCATAGCTCATGTTTTTCCAGGTGCATTATGTATATGGGACACATTGTATTATTTTCTGGCTAAGTTATGCTAGCGTGTCATGTACCATTCAACATGTACTTCATTGTCAGTTTTATGTTTCTTGGCAAATCATTATTTTTGTATTAAGTTATCTCAGCGGGTATAGGTATGCCTCCCTCGCCTTACTGAGGTCTGGTACCATAACATAAAAGGAGACTTGCATTGGTCTCGCCCCCTCTGTCCCTATCCTCTTTCGCTTCAGCTCTATTGGTCTCTCTCTCTCTCTCAGAATCCTCTTTGTTGTCTAGTGATTGTGTCTTTACAACGTACTTCGATCATACATTTTGCTCGTAACACTCGTACGTTGGGGGGAAATCTGTTATCACCAAAAAATTGATCATCTAACCTAATTTACTAGATGGATTGAAGTACACCATGTAAGGCCAATTTTATCATGGTAAAATTGCTTTCACTGTGAGAAATTACTTAATAAACCACATTCGTTAAGTAATTTATAATTAAACCCATGAGGAATAATTAAATAAATCACTATTTATTTAATTGTCTTCTCGGAATAATGAATTAAATCATTGATTAATTAATATTCCTTGTCATATTTGACCCAATTATGAAAAATAAACAAATAAATTATTAATTATCTTATTTTTCTCTAGGAATAATTAATTAATCACTAATTAATTATTATTCCTTGTCAAGTTTGACTAAATCCCTCAGGAATAATTAAATAAATCATTATTTGTTTATTATTCCTTAAACATATTTCTTGAGATGATAAATAAATCATTTATTTATTTATTATTTCTAAACAAAAATTTATATACTTTTTCCCTCCTAATCAAATATAATAAAATATTCCAAGTGGTTATTCCTAGAATGGGGTTAATAGTATTTTATTATTGCTCATTATTCGAGGATAACTCAATATTTTGTTATAACTAAAGGGTTTTCCATTCATTATTCACTTTTGATTATTTTCATTGTTGCACTCGCTGTTGTAACTTTGATTATTATCACTGCTGCAGACCATTTTTCTTTCCATTTGAGTTCCCATTGAGCTCAAACATTTTATTTGCTGGGTTACACATTATAGAGGAGAGAGACTCTAGAAAAGCTGAAGATGTTTGAGGATAGCCAAGAACCCACCTCATAGAGGGGGACTGGTAACATTTATTTGTTCCCTTCACAAGTGTTATTTAATAAAATCTATTATTTGTATGTCTGGTTTCCATTAGATTATTGGAGATACCTGCATTTATCACTATTCCATTTTGTTGTTTAACTATGATTGTGGCATAGATCAAGACTTTGGCAGGTTTTGTTTCTATCATTTGCCACAGATCTACAATGTTTAGCAACCATTTATATTGTTGAGGCTGTTTGTCATCCACAATCTTAGGTGATTTCTTTCTGTACACCTTTGAGAAGAAAACAATATAACACAAACAAACAACCGGGTTTATTTATCTTCTCCTATGGGCAATAATGGCCTTATAAAGGTCTACAATAACAAAACTCAAGCAATGCATAAAAACAATACAAGATTACCTCACATGAGATTCAAACAATTACACAAAGATCAACACACCATGTAGCATCCAAAGCTTTTTATGCCAACATGATAGAGCATTTACAAAGTACAACAACAATTCTCCAAGTTCTTCCACCACTTCTACACTAGCTCACAAGAGACGGGGACACTTTGATTTATAAGAAAAGGGGAGAAGATCCCAAGGAAGAAGACATGGATCCCAAAAGAGTGATGACCCAAGAAAAACAAGAGTCCCAAGGAGGACATCGAGTCTCAAGAGGGCATGCGTAGCATCCAAGAGAAGTTTTTAGCCATAGATTGAGGGAATGCGTAGGCATAGATGGATTAAACTCCCCACACGCTTTAGTTAACTCGTGAATACATTACTCCAACTTGACCTAACATGGCCTCAAACTCGGCCCAACTCGAGCTAGTTATTTGACCTTCCAACTCGTCACGCAGTTCAGCTGGTGGACTTGTGCTAATACGACCTCACTATGAGCCCACTTGTCCTCTTAACTCGTGAGCCTTAGTGGGACTAGAGATAAGTAGAGACCTTGGACTTGACTTTCCTTAACCGCTTAACTTGTCTCCAACACCTTATCAACTGATTGGGTGTCACAATAAGACTAGAGACAAGTAAAAACATGTCTCCTAAAAAATAGGGAGTTGTCTTATTCATCTTTTCGAGTAAATAATTAATTTTCACGAGGAAAAATCAATATTTTCCACTCAAAAGGGGGTACCAAGGTAAATCGGGTACTCTGAAGATGAAAAATGAGTGCCCACATGCCATACAAAACTTTTTAGTACCACTTTTTTATTTGTTACATGAATATTAATTAAAAATTACCATTTTGCTGGAAATTTATAATTATTAAAATATCTTACAAAAACCTATTGCAATTCCACGAGATTGAAGATATTGCCTAGCATGGTAATATGCATTGACCCTAGACTTAGAAAACACCCTTAGGGCTTGGTTATTAAGACACAGTCCAACTTTGGAGGATGTGAGTGAAAAAACTTAATTAATTATTTAGCACTAAAAACAAAACAATAAGTGAAAAAAACATTGTGGAGCAACTTCTTTAGTAACCAGGTCCCAAGGGGCTAATACTTTTACATAATTTCATGATGCTATTGACATTTTTTACAATTCCTCACTGGGTACGAAAATTGAATAGAGAAAGAAGAGAGAAGAAGACATAAGAAGAAGGGGCAAAATTGCCCTGTAGGACTTCTGGACTTGAGATTTTGACCAATGCCTTATCCAACTTAGGTACATTTGGCAAGTAAGATGCACTTTGATGATTCCAAAAGTTGATTGACACATCAGAGCAACCCTAGATGTTGAAACGTAGAGTTCACTTTGCTTGGTGTTGGAGATTCTTGATGATGTACCTATCAAATCCAACATGCCCCTAGGTTAGCCTTGACACCGTTTAATGGGGATGCCTTGTCTAGTGTCTAAATGACAACTATCATCCCCAGGATGACAAGGGAGGGCTTGTACGACCACCTACAACCCCAACATTTGAGAGAGATTGTGCGATGTCATCTTTCTAGTCCCCTTGGAGATGACCCAGGGCAGCCAAAGCTTGGTTTTGACACATGGAGGCATTTTGAGGCATGACTTGATGGTTTCCCCTCAATCATCGAGTCAAGTTTGATGATTAGGGATATATCTTGCCTAATCCATTCATTTTTAGAGCTTTTATTTCCCTAAAAGGGCAAGACGTCTCTATAGTTATTAGTGACCAATTTCTTAGTGGCCATATTTTTACTTTCAACTTTCCTTGCTAGTCTGAAAGCATGCTCTAGAGATTTGTGTTCAAAGATATGCACCTTGTGTTTGTTGCTTTCCTTTACATTGCCATAAATAGGTCTAACAAATTATCAGATGAAATATTCTTTGTTTTGAAATTCAACTTTTGGAATTGTTGAATATGCTTTACAACTGGACTTTTTTGTTGAAGATTTACCAATTGATTGAAGAATGTATTGCTTTCAATATCCCCATAATGTGCTAACAATTCCTTTGTAAAAATGGACCAAGATATAACATAATCAGTTTTCCTTTCACAAAGTTATTGATGCCATACATGTTGGTCTTGTTCTAAAAACATGGATGCAGTATTTACCTTTTGTAAGGATGCCACTTGGTGTATCTCAAAGTATTGCTCCATATGAAATATCCATGTTATGGTCATTATGATCAAACTTCCTCATATCAATCTTCGGATTGTAGTAGTTCCTTGGTGTTGACTTGAAGCTCTGGTGATGTGGATGTTATATTGAAAATTCATGATTATGATTCCGTGATTCAATATTTGTGCTATCCAATTGTGATGGCATACTCCCCATATGTATTGATTCTCAATGCCATGCTTCTCCTTATCTCCATGATGTTCTCGAATCTACACATCCCATTGTGGGGATCTTTTCGAGGAATGTTTGTAATTCATTTATTTCTTCCCTGATGGGTTTTTTCATTTCTTCTTATTTTCTTTCATCTTCCTTTTTATTTATTCCTTATTTCATTCATATTTTTTTCTATTCCTTATTTTCATTCATCTTCTTTTCCGTTCGTTCCTTATTTCCATTCATCTTCTTTTCCATCTCTTTTAAGTTTTTCCCGAGAACTTGAGAAATCTACTTTTTCAACATATTACCATCCATTTCATTAAATTTCCTCTCTAATTGAGATAACCTAAATTCCAAGTTTTCACATTCTTCATGAGTCAAGGATGTGCCTTCATTGGACTTAATTGGTGTAGTAGCTCTCTTTGGAGGCATGTTGGAAAATAATAATAGTACTCCTCTTTTTCACAACTTCCGGTCACCAAAAAGAACTGGGATTTGTTAATCAACAGTTAGGTCACTTGTAAGTTACGTATTGTAATTTGGAGAATCTCTGAATGGTTGAAGCTTTTCTTGTTATATCTTTGACGTTTGAGTCCTTTTGAATCTGAAACTTTTGTTTGTAATATTCTGATATGTCTTTTTAGTAATTCCATAGGTGTGAACAAAATTTGATGTGCCAAGTGGAAGTTACGGTAGATTTCCCAAAACTTGTTGATTGGCCTCTTCTCACAAGCAAACTTGTATAGCGTGACACGTTCAATACTTCAAATATAATTTTGAAATTTGTACTTGAGGTACTTCTATATGTCTCCTGAAATTCCCAAATATTTCAAAGTTGTCAAAGTCCTAGGAAATAAGATATAGCAAAAATACCAAGCTGACCTGTTTAAAATTTAATTCATAATTATTTACAAAGCCTAACTTCCACAAGTTATAACTTTGAAAGTATAAGGAACCAAAGTTTGAAATTTGAACTAGATGTTCCTCGAGATTTTTCCTTATATGGTCCAAGTTTCACTATCTGCAACCTCCTAAAAATATGTTATGCAAAATTCCAAACTGACCTGTTTGAAACTGATTTCAGAAGCATTTAGAAACCCAAATTTTATTTGAGCAAATATTTGACATGATAGCAAACCAACATCTGAAATTTGAATTTTCAATGAGATTTTGCCTCAATAGGGTCTGTTTCCTCAAAATCTAATAGGTCGTGTGAGGGGAACGCACAAGTCAAGAACTAGACCTTGGGACAACAATATGAGGTGTGGCCCACTGTCACCACAACCACTACCTCCTGCTCTTCTGTGGACTTTCACCATAGGGAGGCTTCGCTATGTTAGGTCACCTGAAGGTTCTATCAAGCACAATGGACAAGGTGACAAAATAGGTTTGAAAAAGACAACTCCACCTATGAACAAGGCTCAACTAGCACAATAGGGCAACTTGCTTCCTCAAATAGGCCTAATTAGGGAATAACACGATCTAGGGCTTGAGAAACAACAAGGTAATTATATCAATCTATGATCACAATGCCAAGAAAAGGCTTCCAACAAATGTATCCCTTCAACTTATGGAACAAGAAGCCTTCAATAAGCCCCAAGTTGAAGCCTAGGGCAAACTAGGGCTTTTCTAGGGCAAGGGATGTTTGCCCTAAAATAAAGAAATTAGCTAACGAGAATTAGATGATTTTGAGGCAAATACCTCACCTCCATGTGTGGAATCCCTCTATCAAGCAACACCTTGAATGTAGTTAAGAAGATGCCCTAGCCATAGCTAGTGAATTCCTTGAGAGGTCGAAAAAGAGGTTTAGAAGGAGAAAAAGTGTGATTTAACATGATTTTAAGATGATCAACCATGCAACAGAATGCTAGTGCCTTGATCTTGGGTGATGGAGTCTAAGGGATGTTGAAAGATTGCTAAAGCTTGGCAATAAAGTAAGGAAATAAGAAACCCTAAGTTTCAAACCCTAACTATTATTTTTGTGAGGCAACAAAGACAATGGGGAGAGCTAGTTTAACGGTTCACCCATGGGATTGTCATTCACATTCTATAAGTGGGCAATGCATGCAATAGTATTATCAAGTGTCAATAGAATAATTTCCAACCATAAATTTGGATATAGAAATTCTAAAGAAATAACCATTCGGTACAATAACCACAAATAATAAAGATTTATCAAATACAAGGAACACTTACAAAATAGAATGCATGAACAAGTCCTTTATTGCTCCAAAATGACATCTTCGAAGCTAAGAAATAGCTCCATTAGCAAAAATCCAACATAGATCACATCCCAACAAGATACAAGAGCACAATTCAGTAGGCTGAGTTTCTATAAGAGGGCCAAAAATGTCACAAGTGATGATGATCCAATGAGATATGCCTATCCGTTATTTACATGAGGATTAGGACAAATAATTATGACTATAAATCCCCTAAAGGTTGTTGATTTTGGTAGCATTGGATGTGCTCTACCCTTGAAAGTTGGTGAAGAGGCTAAGGCACATGAGATCTCCAAGACCCAAAAATCGTTTGAAGAAATTCCACTTGGATGAAGAGATATTAAAATAATTAATATTTTTAATGGGTTCTAAGTCTAAACTTAGGAAAATAAAAATATTAATGTGTATTAATATAAAATGGGTGAGAAAGTTCTAAGTGACAAGGATCAAGCCAGAGCTAATCTTAGTCACTGATTAGGGACTTAATCTCCGTCGTTGAATCGTCAACATGAAAAGTATAAGAGGAGGCTTGAGGGTCAGTTGGAGATACACCAAGTTGATCAAGAATTCGATTTTCTGGGGCAGGGTTTGTTGAGAAATCGAGTTAGTGATCTGTTGCAGCGAGGGGCAGTTTGACAGAAGGACGAGAATACATATCAGAGAGGCAGAGAAAGTGCCAGAGAGATAGCGCAAAGCCTAGGAAGGCTGACGTAGAGGTAGCCAGGACTGACACAAAGGCTGAGGAGGCCAACGCAGGTGACGTAGAGGGCCAAGAGGTTGACACAGAGGACCAAGAGGCTGACGCAAAGGGCCAAGAGGCTGATGCAAAGGGAGCTAAGGCTGACGCATAGGCAACTAAGTTTGATGCAGATAGCGTAGAGGGTTGCAGAGCTGACGATAGGCTGAAGAGGTAGCACTGAGGAATTTTCGTGGGGCAGACTAGGAGTTGAGAGGCAGACCCAGAGCCGTAAAGGGTGACGCGGTTCCAGAAAGAAGATTGGTGCAGCTTTCGCTATCTAGCTAAGGAGCTGTCGAAGTTGTTGTGGGATCAATCATCCGGTTGTTGATCAGCCGAAATATCTGTCTTCGAGGAGAGGTACTTCTTCTAAGAAAAATCTCTTAAGGGTGAGCCATTTTTGGTACCCTAGTTGTATTCAGAAACTGCATAATAATAAACCCTCATATCTGCTGCGCTGATTTTCCCGCATTGGGTTTTTCTGGGGACGATTGTCCAAAAATAACGGTGTCCCTTGTGTGATTGTCTTAGTTATTTCAGTTGCTAATCTGTATATGTGTGAAGGCTGCATTTGTGTTTATTTTGGTATTTATATTAATAAATAACTTGTTAATGGAATGAACAAATAGGAGATAATAAACCAGATAATGCAGTAGGCGTTTCTAATGTGTCAGACTTAGAAATTTCCACAAACATGAGTTAAATCATTGAGTGACCTTGGATTACAAACCAACCCATTAGCTAACATGAAAATAAGCCTAATTTTCCCACACGTGTGAGCCAGAGCCTCTATAATGCTAATGTCATCCATCATAAATGCTCCAAATGCCATGTCCAAGGGTGATCAGGTATCGAAGATGGTGTAGAACCTTGTTAGATCCAAAATTTGAGGGTTGGCCCTCAAATTTACCTCAAAATCTCCTAGATCCAAGTGTGGTGCTACAAAGTGGTCTTCATGGGTCTCCAACTACTAAATAAGGCCTCCTCTCCAGCGTTAGGGCTTCCTCTGGTGTAACAAGCCCTCCCTAGTCTCTTAGTGTGAGATCATCGTCATCTATGCTCTAAATCAACTCCTACTCATCAAGTTTTGTTACGGCCAACCTAGGGGCATGCTGGGTCCAGTGGTGTCATCCTGAGGAATCCTCAAATCCATGTCAAAGTTGATCAATGTCTCAAGTCCTGGAGGTACTTTGGGACATGTGCCATCTGCTAGTGTTGCTAGGAGGCTCTGGGTTCTCAACACTACACTTGTTTCGGCCAATGTACTCGTCTAAAGGGCCTGGGTAATTGTGGAGTGGGTGCCCAAAGCTTGGGCTGTTGAACCACTTGATAGAAAACAACAAGGATTCTAGTGAAAGCATGCATCCATCATAGACTAAGACCAATAATGAATCTAGGTAAATCAAACTTGAATGTTAAGGTCAATTTAATCCTTCAAACAAGTATCCCTTTCCAAAATTAGGACCAAGATCTCGCAAAGGTGTTTTCTCCGTAGGTAGGGATGGCTATAGGTCAACATATTAGGTGCTTGCATTACTTAAGGGGAAGTAACAGTTCCCTAGTCCACCATCTAATTGATAGGCGTTAGTGAATAATAATGTGTTCATGGAGGGGAGAAGACATCATGGCCAAGTGCCATGGTCAAAGTGACCAAATGATGGGGTATTCACATCTGAAGTGTATAGATGTGAGGAGGGAACATTCATGGATGCATGAGTTACCAACTCGACCTTGGTTTTTTCACCCCTCTTGTGGGCCTTTTACTTCTTGATTATTCCTTGTATTAAATTTATTGCTTATAGCTCAAGGGTTAGAGCTTGCTTTTCATGATGTAGCAGTGTATTACCCCTTGAAGATGAGTTAGTTTTTTCACTTCTCCCGGTTGAGACATGCAAGGTTTCCTTTTTGATGTAATGGAGCATCATGTGCTCAAGAATTGGGTGATGGCCATATGAGATAAGTCGAGCTCATGCTAGGCTTTTGTGCACGTGCTAAGCTTTATATCCATACCAAGTTTTGCATTTTAATTTTTTGTTCTTTGTTTTGTCGTGGCCATGATGTGCTTTTTCCTTTTCTTTTAGCTGCATTAACCTCCCAGGGAAAAGTTTTCGTGCACTACTCAAGGTATGTGAACATATGAATGCCAAATGCCCAAGAACCAATGGCAGGTTGTACCTGAAGAATGAAGGTGAAACATAGGGTTTGTAAGGTGGGGTGGAAGGTGTTAAGTGTGACATATGGAAGTTGGAACATGCTATTTGAACCATGGCTTCCTTCCTAGGTAGTGCCCCTCCTATAACCCAAAGGGCCTTAAGGGAGGTCCCACTGGACTAGGGTCAAAGATTAACCCCCTAGGTAAGGTGAGAGAACAAGAATACAGTCAAGGTTTGTCAATCTTCTAGATCACCCCATTATCCATACTAAATGCCTAAAAAGAAACAAGTATAAGCACTCGATAACAAAATGATCAAAGTACCTTTTGAGTGGCAGCGCACGTTCATCTAAGTGCTAATGGAAGATGGGTGAGAAACACTTGGTTGATGCAAGTGGCAGAGGCACATGGCATATCATCGTCTAATGGTCGCTGGCATGGGATGTCTGGCTATCAAATGTAGGAGAAATTTTTTCCTCCAATAGGTTACCCATTTTGGTGGGTAGCAGGGTGAAAGTTTCACGTGATGGAACCACTCAGAAAAGAGTTATAATGATAAATCTCAAAATGACCTATTTGAGACTGATTTTAGGAGCTTTTAGGAACACTAACTTCCTTGGAGTATGTCTTCGAAAATATAGTGAACCAAGATCTGAAATTTGAAGCAGATATTGCTTGAGATTTCTTCGCAATATTGTCAAAGTTCCATCATTTGAAATATTCTAGAAAAATAGTTATAGAAAAAATGCCATGATGGCTTGTTTGAAGCATCAAAGCCCTAGGATGATGAATTTTGATAGAAAATGTTATTATGATCTTTGCACGTTGAAAACTATAAGAAACCCATAATTATTGTTCCCTTCAAGGGGTGAAACCTTGTTTTATAATGAATACAATGTACATAAAAACATTTAATGATTCTAAGACTAGGTCTCCTTAGTGTGTGTGTGTCTATATATATATAGAGAGAGAGAGAGAAAAGACAAAGGGTACAATTATAATAAAATTAGAGCATGAGAGGTTCTAGCCTATATAACAATATGACAATAGAAATGCAATAACTGAATATGTAGGGCTTAATACGAGGTTTGAGGGTTACGATGGGGCTTATATAGGGCTTAACAAAAGCTTTTGTAATGTAGATTGTTGATTTTTCCTTAGGCCCTAGATCTTGTCTATGCCTAATCACACACATAAATACACTAGGAATTCTCAACATACAAGCGCTTTGCATAGTGGAAATATTCAACAGTGAAATCAATTAAGTACATAGAGATTTGAGTGGAAAGCTCGATTATTTTATTAGTCCATCAATAAAATAATCATGGGGCTCCTGTGTTAGGGATCATGGCCCTCCAAATCATTAGTACAACTAGTAGACATAGTATACAATTAGGGCTTTGTTAGTTTGTGTAGCTCGCACACATGTTCTAGTCTTAGGTGGTGTCTATGAGGCTAGAAACACAAATGGATTAATTATCTCCAATACCCAAAAAAAGTTTCTAAGGAAAATTGTCTTAATTAGATTTAATTAGCCAGTTTAATTATTTTCCTAAGTCTAACTTAGGAAAACTGGTCAATTAATCAATATTAATTGAGACAAGTCAATTTTCCTCTAGTGACTTCTAGAGACGTCATGTGATGCGGTCAACATGATCTCCGTGATTGATTGAGATTAGATTGTGGCTATTGATTGTTCAATGAGAGATTGTAAGAGGAGATCGATGGGATCCTTGGAGATTATTCGGACAAGCAAATTTGTAGTGATAGAAAGGGCGCAGTGATAGCGTGGAGGACATCGACAACGTGGTTTTAGTAGGAGAAATTGATGAGAGAATCTCCAAAGAAATTCTTCATAGAGTTTCCATTTTTCTGAGAGAAGGAAGGGGGCCAAATTATTTTTAGAGCGGGAGGCTGATCTAACCAGCATGAATTGCGAGTTTATCCAATGCTAGTTGCCAGAGGCTCGATTTTATTGCCAGTTGCCAGATCGATTTCTTGTAAGAAATGCAAGTGGGGTTTTGAAGTTGTTGGAGGTAGAAAAATTCACCGAGTTGTTTTTCTAGAGGCAATGCGAGCTTTTGGAAGATACAATGCTCATTTCCAGTGGCTAGTGCGAATTGCTGGAGGAAGTGCGAGTTGCACAAAGAGGGCAGAGTTGCTTTGCAAAAGGAAATCTTGGATTTCCAGTTCAATTTTACCAATAGATGTGAAGGAAAAATATTGCTGGAGTTTTGCCAGTAAGAGGCAAGTAATTTATGTGATCCTTGATTTCTGAAGAATTAATAATATAAACCCTCATTTGTAGAATTGGTTTTCCCCGCACTAGGGTTTTTCTAGTGACGATTTGTCAAAAAATATCGGTGTCTATTATTTTGTATGTGATATTTTTTTGTTCCTGTGATTTAATTTTGGTGATGTTGCAGTAGTGTTTTATTTAGTATTTGTCGCATCTAATTGCAGAAGACAAATAATATTTTATAGATAGTCGGATAATAACTAGTTAATTGCAACAATGTTAAAAATTTCACAGGTTTAAGATTTGCTTCTTGAGATCCTCAGTCTGCCCAAAGAGGACAAGAACAAAACAAACAACTTGCTGAATATATCCTTTCACCATTAGATTTTTCAGTTCATATTTGCTCTTGACACTTAGTTGTCCTTTGCTTTCATTATACTGAGAAGTAACTCCTTTAACTCCTTTGCATACCCTACTTCTCACAATGAGTTTAGTCCTTGAAACCACTGCATAATCAACTCCATAACTTACAACTACACATAATGACTTACATCCTTTAAGGTCACTGTATAATCAACCCTTTAACACGTTCAACTTCTCATAGTGGCTTGGTTCTTTAAGTCACTGCACATCTTGTGTTTTTCTTTGTTGTCTAAAGCACTCTTTTTTGAATGGACTTCAAACCTCCAACTCGACAACCCAACTCCTTCATCACTTTAACCCTCCATGTTGTCTCATGACGTTGCTCTCTTTTTGAGGTACTTCGTTGCCTCCGTTCGCTATTCGAGGCCATCGTTAGCCTCTTTTAGGGCCAGGCTTGTCACATGACTTCAACGAGACTTCTAAGGCCTTTCGACCTTCCACAACACGCTGTTTTGAGGCTTGTTAGGCCACTCTCCAATGCTTGACCCTCTTCCCTAACTAAGAACAAAACTCACACTTTAGACAAAATGTTTGGTGGCCTCTTGCACCTTACCTTGTCCTGGACAAAGCCCTTCTAGGTCGTGGATCACACATAGAATTATTGGGCTATCTACTTGGGAAAACTCAGCATCTTCCAACACAAGACAAACCATAAACTTATGCCCCTTCTTGCTGCGACTACTCTTGGGTTTTTGCGTCAACAAGATGAGTTGCTATTTTTGGTTTTGTTCACACTTATTAAAACCCTTGCCCTCGACCTTCCTTCAGTCCATCTGGTCACCCTTGACCTCCTTCATAACTTCAACAACATGGACAGATCTCCATCTTTGGCCTTGGTCAGGCCTTAAATCAAACTTGACCTGATTTCTAACCCTCCAAAACCTCGTTCCTTAGCTGGTCTTTGACTCGGCCTTCTTAGAACAAGAGTTGCGTCTTTTCTTAAGGGTATCTATCTCAACCTCCATAAGCAAAACTCGGCCCTCTTAGGGCACTCCTTGTACAAGAGAAGTCACATCTCTCTTGCACACAACGAGTCTCCCCTTTGGCTCTCCTCAATTTATACTTTCCCTTGGGTCATTTAGGAAGCCACTAGAACTTAGGGTTTTGGCCTCTTAACCCTTTAGAATAAATAATTATTTTCTATTGGTCCTAAACCCACTGCTTTGGGTAGATTGCCCAACCAATCACTTTTGGTGAGTATCCTTCTCGGAAATACCTTCCGAGCTACCTAAAATTCTAAGATCTTTCTTGCTCTTGTTCTCTCTCCACTCTAGCTTTGAGGAATGATGTGTAAAACTAATGATAGGTTTAAGATGTATTGCATTTATTTATCTTAAACTGCAAACTTCTCTATTTCTGCAACTTCATTTGAAGTGTCCTCTATGCCTTCAACAAATTTCAATAATTTTTTATTTGTGAATATGTTCTACATTTTGAATGTCTAGATTAAATTGTTCCTTTCATCCAATTCCACTTCAAAAGACGAATAGTTGAAATGTATGTCATTTCTTCCTCTTATTTAATAGATTCCCCATACCATAACAACTGCCAACAAAGTTTGATTACTAATACTATGCAACTTTGCTATTTGACTATCATAACAAGAATTCATTTAGGATTAGAATGACAATAGTTCCACTAAGAACTTCTCAGGATCAAATTTAGCTGTGATACCATAGTAGAATTTTACAAGTCAAAATTGTCAAGTGAACAAATTTTAGTTTGCAAAGCACTACTGGTGCTCTAGGTGCATGGTAATACACCCAAACTTGTTAACTTTAGATACGATTGTAAATTTGCTGGTTTATAGTACGACTTTTGCATAATGCTTTGCTTCCTTTTCTAATTAATGTTGCAATACAACCTCACATGAGTTTTCTCTACAAATTCAACGTAGCACTTGTGCTAATGAAGTGGTGCAAGAGCAACAAGCAGCCAAAACCTATTCATGCTTATTTTTGTGCCATGGAAACAATATTCTATCCGCTCCTATGCTATTACATTATGGACTACTGTGTGTAATGAGTTTTCATTAAAATTTCCAACATTAATATTCTTCAGCAAATACAATTTGTTTCTCACTAAATACTCAGAGAAGAAGTTGCATTTAAGTAAAGCAAATGGCCTTCAAAAACGTTTATTTCAGTTTTCTTTTCTTCTCCAGGATTAACATTAGTGAGATCATGACTATTTTCTTCATTTATTCGATTTCAAATGTGAATCAATAGTGAGACTAGATATTGCATCTGAATTGATTGTAAAGAATTCTCATAACCTAAAATATTTCTTGGTTGTGCGAGTTAAAGTGACATGATTGAAACAAAGGAACAAAGTAAAAGTACATGCATAGAGAAACTACTTGTGCACACATAAGATGCAGCCATATATAACAAGAAAAATGAAGTATACCTCTACCTATTGTAAGAAGTTACTATGGAGCATCATGTCTTGTGAATTTTGGAGGGGACTGCAAGAGTCGCAAAGAATGGCTCACTGCTTGCATTTTACATGTCTCTATATATTATTTTATGATTATTAGAAAATTAGATGGTGGAAACTATCAATGCAAGTGAAAAGTCGATGAATAAATACAAGTTTCACCCCTAATGGTTATTGACACTAACAATAGTTATTGTTCTTAGCAACACTGCAGTCATCTTGAATGTGACCTTAACAATACTTTAGATATCTTGAATGTGATCAAACCAAGCAATGCTGGTGCAAAAAAACTTTTTATCCTTATATTTGGGTTACAGGTTCCCTGCCTTTGCAATACATGTGCATGTCATGAAGACCTTATCGGTGGAGCTAAGGGTTTTGAATCACTAAGCAAGTGAGCTAAAAGCTTTTGGACTTCATTATTTTTTTATGTCTAAAATGTCTCCTTTTAATTGCATTAGTGTTAGCTAAGGCATTAGATTGCGAATATGTTTTCCATTGGACCATTTAGTGTTTGTGAATGGATACACGAATCAATGTGCCATTTAATGGACCATTATCTTGGTTTGTGATTTTCTCTTTCTAATTTATTTTATGAAGCTTGAAAAAATTATTATATAGCCTCAATCTGTCCACATCACATGAACTACATGTATTATAATCCTCCATGGAAAGTAGTGATGAATTTTCTACAAGCTGTATAGTACAATATGATTTTTTGCCAGATAATTACTCCTAATGATTTCCTACCAGTATTTTATGCCACTATTATCATTGAATAGTTATACTTAAGAAAATCTCAACAGTAAATACAGCGGAAATAGTAAAGATCATAGAAAGACAACCATGCACAATAGGGACAACAAAATTTACCCTGGAAACCCAACTATGGGAGAAAACCCAACAACTTTTCTTTAGGAGAAATTACTCTTAAATAAGGTTTACAAAATCAACAATTTTGTCTGGAAATTTGTGTCCATAATCCAAGTCAAATAGTAGTCAACCTGGTGAAATCTTCAGCAAGTCAATGCTAGTCAAACTAGTGAAAACAATAAAGAAGTCAACACTGGTAAAATAGTCAGCGTGCTGTCAAATTTTACCCTGCAGTCAAAGTTGGCCTTGTGGTCAACCTGCTGTCAGTTCCTATTGTCAATTATGGTCAACCCTGCGGTCAATTGCAGTACAGATTTCGGTCAAACCACAGTTAAATCCGCTTGGTCAAATAATCAAACTTGGTCAATTGCTGCGATCAAATTCCTCCTTCTGTTCACACATGTGACAGTACAAGAATGCTGGTCAAGCTTGTCCAAGAACTCGGTTAAAGTCTCCTTCAAATGTGTGACCAAGAGAGATAGAAAGATAGAAGGCTGATCTCCAAAACAGGCTTGTTCATGCTCAGATTTTCAATTTTCATTTGTTGGAGAAAATGAAATGTCACATCATCTATAGATACTAGTTGAATGGGGTGAAATAACCCAAGGGGAATGTCCCTTCACCCTCCTAGGACGACTTGACTATTCTGGGGCGACTTGTCATTCAAAAATCAAAATTTTAATTTTATTCTACATAATTGTTGTAAGCTGACTTGGGCATGCGGGAATACCTCCCGATGCTACACAAAAAATCAACACTCCCTCTTAGAGAGGGAGGTGTTCTCCTTTATTGCAACAAATTTCTCCTTAGCTGAAATTTCTCCTCCACAAGAAAAGTTCATGAGCTTGCTATGTTGATGTAGTGTCTTTTAACATGTAGGTTTTGGCAACTTAACTGCGGTCCAGGTCCTCCAGAGGGACATATTGACACCCATACATGAGGCGTTGAGAGCCATGGGCCTCGGGACAGTTGTATAACATCACTTGTATCCATGGGCATGTTCAACACCTGCAATGTTCTTGCACTTTGCCCTACATCATTTACATTTATGGGATGATGCACCTGGACCAACATGCCCCCAAGCGGCTTAGCAGTGATCACAAAGGTAGGCGGTTGATCCAGGGCCGAGATAAGGATGGTCTCATACTGTGAGACATGGAAGGGCTAGTACCATCTTGAGACCCCCTAAGTTGGAGCAGAGCTAGGCATATTGAGCACACGAAGACCCATGAGACCCATTTTGTGCCCCAAACCCAACGTTGAGGTGCACAAGATGTTTACAACATGGGTCTAGGGGCCAACCCCTAGGTGATGATTTTAGAAGGCCTCTACACTTGCGAAGGCATATATTGCCCTCAACCCTTGCCTTAAGCAAGCCCACACTAGCATGATGTCAGCATTTTGGCTTGCACATATGAAGTTTTATTTAATTTGTCAAAGGCTACCAGGTCGACTTGGCACCTAGCACATTGTTTGTATGTTTAGAAGGGCTTGTAGGCTAAATAGGCATTCATATGCCTCATATAAATATCAAATTTAGAAACATGTCATTGTAACCTGTCATCATCGCACCTCTTGGATTTCCAGCCTCATTAGAGGAATTTAGACTTGTTCTCTTGTGGATGAATTGGAAATCTTGGATGCATTTTGATATTTGAAGTTGATCTTGGGTATTCTTTGGAGCTATTCTTTGGTCTAATGGATGGAAATCTTGCATGTTATCTTGTGAGTGCACTCAACTGTTGAATATTTGTTTGTATATGTCTAATGTATGGAATAATTGATTCTAGGTCATGCTAAATTGTGCCCTAATTTGTTGAAGATTAATTGAATTGCTATCTAGATTAATATTGTATACATTACTCATACATAACATGTGATGAATTGTCCTAGTGGTGAACTCCTAGTAGCTCTCCCATGAAAATTCATTTTTGCATTGAATAGGTAGGTGCTTGAAATTTTGTTGCTAGGGCATCAAATTTTGGCCTCCTTAGAAACATTTTTAGTTTATCTATGTCATCCTAAACTCCATTCTCCCAAAGGACAAGGGATTGGTCCAGTTGGTTGGTGATCATTTGCCTTTCTTATCCATTTCTTCTCTCCTTAAGCCCCTTTAAGGCTAAGGTAGTGAACTAGGGATTAACGTGAATCCCTAGGCAAGGTGAGTTCTAGAAATTGAAGAGCTTAAACATCAAGAGAATAGTATTTGCCACAAAATCTATCCTTTTGTAGGGCGTCCACTTTAATTTCATACATAAACTCTCTTTCCCTAGTTGTTTTCCCCAAGAGGGAAACCCTAGTTTTACTTTCCTTCAACTTGGGGGCTTCTTGAAGGTTTCATGAACCTTGAATTTGCTAATATACATTGTTGGAAACCTTTTCTTCTGGCCTTTGTCTTTGGTTACCCCAACACTCAACCCATTAATCAAACCTTAGGTCTTGTGCCTCATCAAATAGTCCCCTACCAAGAAAGCAAATTGCCTCCCATTGGAGCCTTAAACCTAAATTGTGCCTTTGTTGTAGAAAGACTTATTGTGTCACCTTTTATCCTAACCTTAGATTATCCATTAGGTGATCTCACATACTTGGACTCCTCCCTTTGGTGAAAATCTGTAGAGAGTAGGGGGTTTTAGCTGTGGTGACAATGGGCCACAACCCCATTGTTGTCTCTTGGTCTAGTTTATACCTTGTAGGGTTTCCGTCTCCAAGGCCTGCAAGATTTTGCAGCAACAGTGCCTATGTACAAAATCTTATTATTACAAGGACTTGACGATCAATTTGCAATTCAAATTTGAAGTTGGAGATATCTTGAAGTAGATCCCAATAGCTTTTGATGCATAATAGCAGTTCCACGTTGTTTCCAAGGCACAATGTACCTTTTCAAATCGTTGTAAACACCAATTAATTAAATTAATATTACAATTTCTGACCTGGATTATGATTCATCTAGGTTGTTTGCATAAACTAGTTGATGATGTCATTTTTCTGATTTGACATTGTTATAGTCATATTATGTGTATGTCTATGAGGTCAAGTAGATACTCAATATAAGAAATAATTATTGAGAAGAACATGAAGCTTTGTTATTAGGAAATGAAAAAATCTTATTAGAATGGTCCAAGAAACTTTCTAAAGAAACTAACTTGGATGTAGTTTAATATTTTGGAAGTTTATTGTAGTAAAGGCTAGGTTAAAAAATGTTGATATTTTAGCTATGGTTGGTCTTCATAATTTCTTTTGTATTTGTACTAACGAAAAATGAACGATATTTGTTAAAAAAAATTGTATGAAGCATGTTCTTCATGCTTGCAAGGAAAAGGATTATTTTGTATTCAAAAGTAAATTATTATAAGGCTCATTAAAGAGTGGGAGAATGAAATATTTTGAATTTGAATTTTTACCTCCAAAAGGACCAAGTCAGCCCTCCGAAAGTTAGGTCAGCTCCAGCGAAGGACGCACCCCTTCGGCATAAGGAAAAAGTATATAAAGGGCCTACTCATTCCTCCAAGTAGTAAAGAACAACTCACATCTGTGGATATGATCTGAGGCAAAGTTTCAGATGGTCTGAGGCAACATATAGCATATCTCTAAGGCAACGGATTTGTCTCTGTGTGGCTCGAATATATATCTTTGTGGCTCACATATATGTCTCTTTGTGTCTCGCATATATCTCTCTCTGTGTCTTGTGTATATGTCTCTCTGTGGCTTGCATATATATCTCTCTGTGGCTCGCATATATGTTTCCTTGTGGCTCGCATCTGTGACCCTGAGGCTAATTTCAGGGACAAGAGGGCCGAGAGCCTGAGGCTAAATTTCAGATACAAAGGATCGAGATAATGAGGTTGATTCTCTGTGTAAAGAGGCTGACCTATGTGGAAAAATGCAAGTATTGTAGCATAGTTAGAGGATGTGTTGCAAAGCTTCTTTGGACAATTGGAGGGATGACTTGGTTTTTGGAAGTTGGTCATCTCGTATATATATCTCTTTGTGTCATGTATATGTCTCTCTGTGGCTTGCATATATATCTCTTTGTGGCTCGCATATATGTCTCTCTGTGGCTCGCATATATATCTCTCTGTGGCTCACATATATGTCTCCTTGTGGCTCGCATTTGTGACCCTAAGGCTAATTTCAGGGACAAGAGGGCCAAGGCCCTGAGGCTAAATTTCAGGGACAAAGGACTGAGATCCTGAGGTTGATTCTCTGTGTAAAGAGGCTGACCTATGTGGAAAAATGCAAGTATTGTAGCATAGTTAGAGGATGTGTTGCAAAGCTTCTTTGGACAATTGGAGGGATGACTTGGTTTTTGGAAGTTGGTCATATTGCATATATATCTCTCTGTGTCGTGTATATGTCTCTCTATGGCTTGCATATATCTCTCTTTGTGGCTCGCATATATGTCTCTCTGTGGCTCGCATATATATCTCACTGCGGCTCACATATATGTCTCCTTGTGGCTCGCATCTGTGACCCTGAGGCTAATTTTAGGGACAAGAGGGCCGAAACCCTGAGGCTAAATTTCAGAGACAGGACCGAGATCCCGAGGTTGATTCTATGTGGAAAGAGGCTGATCTATGTGGAAAAATGCAAGAATTGTAGCATACTTAGAGGACGTGTTGCAAAACTTCTTTGGACAATTGGAGGGCTGACTTGGTTTTTGGAGGTTGGTCATCACCACATCTCTTGTTGCATTGATTCTCTAAGGAAAAGGTTGGATGTGTTTTTCCTATGGTGGGTTTTCCCAGGGTAATATCTTGTGTTCCTTGCATTGGCTACTTTTTCATGGTCCTACTGTTTTTGTTTTGTTGATATCTTTTGTATAATTTACTTAATGATGAAGTCATGTTTAAGAACGTGTAATAAGATCAATTAATTCAACAAATTAAATTATCATTATAGAAGACCATGTAAAAATCAACATGGTATCATAGTGAGGTTGAAGAGGAGCTTGTAAGGTCAAAAGTGAAGATTTGTTTCCTTGTTTATGATTGAAAAGAATCACAAACCTAGTAGTATTCAAAGTGCCTTAGAAGGTCCATCAAACTAGAAGTATGACTAATAGTCTGCAAAGAAGAACAATGTCCAGGACCAATTTGGAAGGAATTTTTTGGGCCGAAAATTATTAGTTTTTGTAATCAAGCCAACCCTTAATCTCAGAATTTGTGACCAAGAAGCCTTAGAAGTGAAAGCAAAGATCTCGATGTATTATAAAAGAAGGAAGCCAAAGATCCAAACGGCAATGAAATCTGAAAGGCATGTCCACAAGGTCACATTTATAAATTTTGTGACAATATTGTTGAGGAGCAGATATGAGTCTAAGGGGTCTATAGTAAGACTTGCGATCTCCATTAATGATACGTTTGAGGGACTATAAAGTATCTTTAAAAGAAACTTTCAAGGAACTCTTGCTTGGATTCAAATTGAAGGAGTTCCTTCACTTACAATAAGTCTCACTTATGATCTTCAATCGTCGTTGAGGACAACATCATAATCTAGGCAAGTGAAAAACGAATGTTTATATCTGACCTGTTTGATCTTTGAAAAATGTTGCATAGTGTTTAGAATTAGACCTTGGAAAAGATGCATCATAGATGAGCACTCAAGTAATGTTCCTTTGAGGTTAGCTCATCGTAATGGAGAAAGTTGGCATACATAGAATATGGGGCCGAGTCTCTTTTTGAGTTTGAAAACTAAGGTCATCTTGAGTCAAATGAGTTTCTTTGGCAGACCGAATCTGTGTTTGACCCAAAGAACTAGGTCAAGGATAATAGTAAGTTATTCAAACATATTCTTGGATAATATTATGACCTAGAAAATTAATAACAACACTTGACATTCAAAGTGACCAAAAAGGCATAGTCACATGTGAATGAAATCTTCAGGAGATAAGAGTCAGATGGTGGACTTATTGGAATACTCAATGTTCCAGTATACTTTGCGAAGTCTACTAGAACTAGATCCAGAGCATAAATTATGCTAGGGTACCATTATTTGACTTAAGATGTCATCAAGAATTGAAGAAGTATTCCTATTATCAATTGCTTAATATTGGATATTTGATGAACTTCTAATTGAAGGCAATCATAAAAAAATCATCGTGCATAAATCAATTCTAGGGTTTTTGGATATTTAGGGTTTGTAAACCTTAGCAACAACAATGGCTTGGAAGCTCTAGGGTTTACCGACAAAATCCTAGAATTGGGTTTATATTACGTTTCCACTAAAAGAAGAAACCCTAGATAGGAATGACATGATGACGATGATATGGATGAAGTCACTAAAACTGCTGATGGATGCAAGAAGACTAAAGATCAAGAGGGAGTTAATATCTTCCCAAAAGATAAGTACTCTACATCTCTCTTATTTGATTATTACTAGTAATTAGTCTTGTCTTTTGAATTATTTTCTTGGTTGTGATTGTTCTTCCTTGACCTCCTAACAAGGATTGCAGGTACATAATGAAGGCTGCCAAAGCCTTGGCAGTAGATGGAAGAACAAGAGGAAAGTGGCGACAAAGAGATTCTTTGTGTTGAGATATTATAATGGACTTAGAGGGAGCAAAATGCCTTATGATTGGATGGCATAAAATTCAAAGTGAAAGAATGCTATGAAGGGACATCTTGTTAGGTACACTTCTATTAAGATTGTACTTCTCGATGAAAGAAGTGAACTACCTCAAGATAATGAGGTACATGAAGAAGTCCTCCACTTGTGAGTATAAGGAAGGTTTTGTTTAGGCTCCTCAGAGTTGATGCACTTGAATTGGTGGATTAAGGTTGATCCTACATGAATTGTTGACGGAAACAAAAAAGCTCATATGTCAGAGGGAGTTGCATTGACCAAAAGATTTGCTCCAAAGGGAGAAGTCATAGATCCTCTGGGAACTCTTGCTTGGATTCAAATGAAGGATATTGACTAGATATTTGATAGCACCAAGGGAAGAGGGAGCAAATCAGGATCTGCTAGAGTAATCGATGTAATCAAGATGATGGATCAAGAAAGCAGATCAAGTTACGGTTGAAGCCAAGGCATTCACTGACATGGTACAATTGGTCATGGCACAAAAGAGATGTACAACTGCAGGAATTCTATTGTGCTTAAAACAAAGGAAGTTCGTATATCGCTTTTGATTGGGATCTCGTGAATGAGCAGGAAGCAAACATCTGTGCTCTCAAAGGCCGAATATGTTGCAACATGAAAGGCAAATAATATGACTGCAGCTTGCATGACTGGTCAATCAGGTGTCGACGACAACATGATGACCAGTCAGGGCACCTTGAGACCTATTATCTCTACATAAATGACATGGTGCAAAGGAGAACAATAATGCTTGCGTATATCTCCATCGATGAGCAGATAACTGATGTTATGACGAAGTTGTTGCCTAGGGAGAAGTTTGTGTACTTCAGAGACAAGTTGGGGTGTGTGGAGATTATCCATCTTGTTGAGAGGGATTGTTGATATGTCTGCAACACGAATTGGCATTCTCCTAGTAGGGAGGATGGGTCCTGTTACCCACCACTTCGTGGGTGATATCCCTAGGAGAATTTTTTTCCCCAAGATGGTCCTCAGCCAGTAGCCAACAACCCCTTGCATCCCCCAAATAGCTCATTGTGCCATTACTCCAACACCTGAGCCAGCCATGTGGTCCCTCACCCATATGTCTTATCGTATGTTTGAAGGTGGGCCTCCCGAAACTAAAGGTTTGTCTTGTCATTTGGTAATTGAGTATTGAGTTTACTTAACATGGATACTTCTGGGCATGAACTAATGGGGGGATTCGGCGGAAAGAGTGGGCTAGGTTTGTGCTTTTGTCCCCTAGACCTCTTTTGGATGTTACCCTTGGATCTTAGTCCCATGGGATTTCCTTTACTGACCATTTGGTTTTAGGGTGGTACTACATGGGAAACCCTGATTTTGGGTGTGTGGTCTCGCTCCCTTATCCACATATATCACTCCGCTTCCATTTATTATAACCCCTTTCATGATCTTTCCCACATGGGTACACATTTCTTCACTGGGTTCATACAGGGTTAGCCTCGCCTTTCCCTACCATCACCTTGGGTCAGGCTTGGAATGATGCCCCAGAAGTTGAAGCAGCTAAAAAGAAAAAGTAAATCGTAAATGGCCACATTCAACAAGAAAATGTACCACAAGATGCAAAAGATGGTCAGGACAAATATATTTAGCACGTGGGCAAAAGCCAATACATGAGCTCTATCCATATCCATGGCCATCACCCTGCTTCCATAGGTTCTAGATGAGCCTCTTTTATCATTCAGGAACCCATGATTGTCCCAACCCCTAGTGGGTAATGAATCGCCCTACCTTAAAGGGGGTATTCACTGCTATATCTTAGACATCATGCTCTTATCCTTTGAGCCCTGAGAAATTAATCAAACAAAAATCATAAAAGGAAAAGGCATATAAAGAAGGGTGGAAAAATCAAGGTCAGGGCAATTCATGTACCACGATTGCTCCCTCCTATACATTATATACCCAGGTGTCGGCTTCCCTTTTTTTAGCTACCCTTGTACCCCGATATGTGGCCTAGGATTGCGTCTCTTCATTCCCTATTCCATTCACCTCTTTGTCACATGCCACCACCATTTGATGGGTGTACTTTGGACATACTAACTCCTTTAAAGATAGAGACCACCTAATGAGGTACTTGGTTAACCCCCTTTGGAACTTGGAGACATTGGCACATGCCAAAGCCCATTATGAAAGGGCATGCCATTATGAAGTGTCCACTTGTTGTCTGTGGTTTGTAAGCTCTTTCACTCGATTAGTTTAATGACTTGTTTTGCTAGAAGGCTAAGGGACACATTGAATCTTATGCAGGATTGTAGATGGCCTCCATTCTTAGTTTTGTCTCCCTATAGGGGGTCTTAATTCTCCAGAGGGCTCCATTGGCACATGTAGGGTGTGTGTAGAGAGCCGTGGGCCTCCACAACAGTAGACAAGACTCCATGGATCCCCAAGGATGGTAAGAGATTGCTCAAGATTCGCCTATTGGATGAGGAAGAAGCATCTGGTTCATCATGCCTAGCTGGCCCCACAATTGTACCATGGACTTGGCAGATGACCTAGGACTTGTATGCTGATTATCATCTGAGCCCCTATAGATGGTCTGTAGGCATATTCGATCTATTTGGAGACCCATGAGGTTATTTGGGTGCCCCCACACTCACCGGGAGCACTACCAGTTTACTGTTTGGAGAACAAGGGGCCACTCTCTTGTCCATAACTTTTGAGAGTCTATTCATCAGTATGGAACTTATGGACTTCATCAGGCCTCTTGGAGGGCCCAACGACACGTATTATTCATCATTTGACCTCTTGAGAGGCTTATTATTTTGTTTTTGTAGCTAGTTTGGTGGGCTTGTCACCAAAATTTGGTTATTTTGCATTTTTTTTCATTTTAGGGGCTAATGTAGGCCTAATTAGGTAATTTGAACTCCTAAGAAGTGTATAAATAGGAGTGATGTGAATTCATTTTGAATCATCACTTGGATTGGATCATATCTACTTGTGAGATTTTCGCTATCTTTTGAGGATGAGATTTTTGGGATGAATGGATGAATTTCAATGTTTGGTTAATCTTCTTTGTCTTG
Source organism: Pinus tabuliformis (assembly GCA_031772625.1). NCBI lineage: Eukaryota > Viridiplantae > Streptophyta > Pinopsida > Pinales > Pinaceae > Pinus > Pinus tabuliformis. Next base: position 876,435,344 of record CM062815.1, read on the forward strand.
GAGGTTCTATGATTGGCATATCTTGGTGATTGGATATATTCTTATTACATGTAAGTACTATGTTAACACTATTTTGATTCTTTATGTTGCTACATTCATGATATTGGGATTTTCGCTATTATAGGGTTAATTTGTTGCTTTTCTTGGAACAAAATTGTGGAAATTTAATCTCGAAATAGTGATATGTTATGTATGGGCCATGTTTGAATGAATGAATGTTCCTAGAGACATTTTGTCTTGATAAGTCACCAAATATTGTTGAACGAAGTATAAAGACCTTGAAGCTCCTTCCATTAAGCCCTAATGCCCAACAAAGTTGCTTTTTAGGCCTCCTTGACAAGTGGAAATAAATCCAAACTCTTGATCTTCCATGACTCCATCTCTCCCAAAGGATTAGGCACTGGTCCTCCATAGGTGATCAACTTAAAGCATATTTTTTGCACCTTTCCCTCCCTCTTTGTAGGTTTAGCGACGCTGAGTCACCTAGCGCATCATTTACCCATCAAAATGCCCATAGACAAAGTTCAATCTCATGGTCTCTCCTCAGTTGGTTTGTCCTCAAGGTCTCCTCCAAATTTGAAGAAATCTTGACGGTGGGATTGTGATATATCCCAAGCCCTAGCCCTAAGATCAAACTTTTCCCTGGGTTTCCCTAGCCTAGTACCTCATGGGATCATTTTGGCACCTTTAAGTGGAAATTATTTCTTTGATCCTTTTCCCCTACTTGTTTAGGTTAAGACCATCATTGGTTGCTATACTCCCCATCATTGGTTGCTATACTCCCTCCTCTTAACCTAGGCTGGTTCCACTTGGTCCCGTGTGGTCCCATTTGTCATCAAAGTCAATTCTTCAAAGACAACTCGGGAACACAAATTTTGCAAGGATTTTAGGGATTGGGGATCACCTTCACAAGTCACACTCCTTTAACCTAGTCCTTAAATCCTCACCTCCTTCTCCTAGAAAGCCTTGCACCTTGCTTAAGAAGCAAGCAAGCCCCACTCTTTACTCCATTTTAGGAAAGGATCATTGAGGTCACTTCATATCCATTATTGAGCTATCCTTCACAAGTCGCTGTCTATACACTGGGTCTCCTCCCATTGGTGAAAGTTCGTGTTGGACACCTAATTCGCTAAGGGTTATGATGTGGAAGTTGAACAATCAAAAGGAGTACAAGAGACATTGGAAGATGAATCCAACTTTCACAAGTATGTATTATAATTGTACATCTATAGTTAATAGAAAAGAAAATCCATTGTTTTATCATTCTTGTCTGTTCACATTCCATGTGTGTCTAACATGGTATCAGAGCGGGTACCTTCCTAACCTGCTCAATCTTGTGTGAGCCACTAGCTTTGTGGCATTTGTGTGCATTTAAGCTTTTCCATCTATTATTTTGCTGCCATTCTTAGCTTGGCGTGTAAAATGCTCCTCCTCATTGTGCACCTACTCTAACGCTCTGAACTCTGCCTGAAAACCTTGGATCCCCTTAGAACTGTATTTTTAGTATGTTTTTCCTTTGCATGCGCTGCTGTGTCCTATCAAAGCTCTAATTGTTGTTTCCCTTCTGTATTATTTTAAGCTAGGCTCAAAATACCTCTGCCATAGTGAGGTTGTCAGAGCTAATTTAGATGCCTCTGACAATGCAACGCCTCTCCTGAATATAAATGTTCTCGGTTCTTCGCCTATCAGTTCTGACTCTGACATAACCTCTCTGTAACCTCTCTCTGCAACCTTATTGAGTCGTTTCATTTTCCTCTATACTCTGTCGATCCAAAAGGCAGTAGTCAAAATATGACCTGTCCTCGGATCAGTGAGGATCAACAACCAAGCTCTAGTATGAATTCTTGCACTCTCCCATAATTGATGCTCGAAATTGAATATCGTTGTTTTTTTGTTTATTTTGTTACCTTGGACATCGTCAAGGATCAACATTGATTGGTGATGGTCTATGAAACCGGATTCATCCATTTTTGCTGAAGTGTTCGAATCCTACGAATCAGACACGATTCGAGGGAATTCGAATGCCAAAAACATGACATGTTGTGTCCTAACGGGACACGATTGAATCTTGGTCGTGTCCCATTAGGACACATCGTGTCCCGAATTTGGGATTCGAATCCCGTAAAAGTGAAACTCGCGGGCTTTAAAATAGCGCATTCCTTTTTTTTATACCATTTTCTCTCATTCCTTTTGCAAACAGTGAGTTGTGGGTTTGCTGTTAGAAGTTTGGAGCAAGGAGCCAAGGGTTTGGAGCGTTTGGCAAGGAGATTCAAGCACCAGGTAAGTGCATTTCATCTCAATTTTTTTGCATTTCTATTACAGTAGTTTGTATATGCATTTCTTTTACAAATTTGTGGATGTTTTGTTTATTTTTTTAACAGTATTCATGGCTCAATCAAGGGCAGCAACTAGGGGGCAAAGGGGAAGAATGTCCCCATTGAAGATGCCCCTCCTCCCCCAATATCATCAGAGTCTGTTGCAAGTAATGTTGAGGAAATATTTCCTCCTAAAGATAACATTGAGAAATATCCCTTGTGGAAATATGTCACAAGAGAGGATGGGCCAAGCACCAAGGGGAAGGGAGGAGGCAATGTGCATTGGAGATGCAACTTTTGCCACAATACTTTCACAAACACATATTACTGTGTGAAAGGCCATTTGTTGGCTTTACCAGGTTGTGGAGTTGGAGCTTGTAAAGTTGTTCCTTTACAAAAGAGGAAAGAAATGGAAAAAGAGTTTACTGTTGGTATGGCAAATGTGTCTGCAAAATCAAGAAAAACCAAGAATGATGACCCCCTTCCATTTTTTAGGCAAGGCACCACCAAATTTGCATTTGAGAGTTTTATTGGGGGACAAGCAACAAAAAGAAAGGCAATTTCACTTGGTCCAATGGCTAAGATTTTTCAAAAAGAGAAACGGGAAGAGCTTGATCTCACCATTGCCTTCTTTTTCTATCAAAACTTCATATCCTTTAATGTTGCATGCTCACCTCTATTTATTGACATGTGTCGAGCTCTAACTCACGGGTCTCCATCATGGTATGTGCCGCCTGGTTCAAAGAAGCTTAGAACCAAATTGTTGACGAAGGCAAAAAAAGAGGTGCAAAAAATGCTTGAGCCTATTAAAGCATCATGGCCAACATCTGGGGTTAGCATTGTTTCTGATGGATGGACAGATCCAGCACGACACTCACTCATCAACTTCATGGTGTCTTCCTTGAATGGTCTGGTTTTCTTGAAAGCAGTGGATACACTTGGAGAATACAAGGATGCACAATTTATGGATGAGTTATTTATTAAAGTTATTGAAGATGTAGGTGTTGATTCTTGTGTGCAAATCATTATACATAATGCACTTGTTTGCATGGTTGCTGGCATGATTGTGGAAGCTAAATATCCACAAGTGTTTTGGAGTCTGGACACCTTGTGTTGTCCATTCATTGAACTTAGCACTGAAATCCATTGCTTTTGATGTGCTTTGGATTGGTAACATTATTGAGGATGCATGACATATCCGTAACTTTGTGCAAAATCATACAAATGCCCTCACTATCTACAAGGAGTACAACAATCTATCATTGTTGAAGATTGCTGATACATGGTTTTCCTCTTCATTCATCATGTTGAAGAGGTTGAGGGAGGTCAAAACCGCTCTTGGGGCCGTGGTTATGTCTAAGTTTTGGTCTTTTTGGAGAAAGATAGATCAAGTAGCCTCTAAAAGAGTGAAGGACACAGTGCTAGATGATGCTTGGTGGGAGAGGGTAGATCTAATTATTTAGATTATGGACGCTATCATTTCTTTACTTCGATTTGCAGATACAGACAAACCCATCCTAGGAGAGGTTTGTGAGGGATGGGATTACATGATTGAGTCTGGTTGGAGCATTATTATACAGAGTGAGTGCCCCAAGTATGAGACATCACCAGAGGCCTTCTGTGGTACTATACATGATATTCTTGTCGGCAGATGGGACAAGAATTGCACATCTTTACATTGTTTGGCTCACTCATTGAACCCAAAATACTACAACCATGAATGGCTGAATGGTGGACCTTCCCGTAGATTCCCTCCTCACATGGATGGTGAAATCTCATAGCGGAGGAAAGATGCATTCAGGTAGGTTTTTCACGATAGAGCATTGCTTGATGAGGTGGAGGATGCCTTTGTAGAGTTTTCCACTGGCACTGGTCGATTTGCAGGATATGATGTGATTAGAGATAGGGGGGCTAAGAAGCCCTATTCTTGGTGGGCAAATCATGGGGCGACACGCCCTCCTCTTCAGCAGTTAGCCATGAGGCTCCTCTCTCAGGTAACTTCATCCTCTTGTTGCAAGAGGAATTGGAGCACATATGGGAATTTGTTTAGTGTGAAGAAGAGCAGGCTTGAGCAGTCTAGGGCAAAGACAATGGTGTATGTGCACACCAACCTTCGTCTAATTTACAGGCAGAGGTAAGAGTGGTTGAAGGGAAAGACAAAGATGTGGGTTGTCTTTCCTGATGATATGGGTCTGGACAACAGTGTTGAGTTGGCATTGGCCAACATGGATCTCAATGATCCAGTGCTAGAGCCTGTTAGATATGATGACGGTGATACTGTAGAGGGGTCATCCTCCACACCAACAGATGTAGCGGCAACTATGGATACAGGGGAGGAGGAGGATGTAGAGGAGAGCAGTGGTGACCATGATGATGAGGACATTGATGCTGATTCTGATGATGACTATGAGGATTGATGACTCATGAGTCATGGGCTACCTACTGCCTTGAGGCTTGTATATTTGTAGTTGTTTTATATTTTCTATTTCTATTTGCCATTGGCATTGCACTACCTATGTAACACATTTTGATTTGATGACTTAATGAGAAAACTACAACTGTCAATGTCTTTATCTTACTATCTTGTCTTTCTCCTATTGGATCATTGATGAATTGAATATGTATTATGATTTATCATTTATGAATTTAGAATTTATGATTCATTGATTTATCATTTATGATTTATGTGACAGTGACATGTATTTGAATTTTGTATGTACTATGCATGCTATAATGTTACTTACTTTGTAAACAATAAAACTAACATCTAGATGAAGATCTATGTTTGAAGTCAACGAATTTGTATAATTAATGAAAATTTGTGTAAGAAATATCTAATTTTTAATATATATATCTATATATATATATATATATATATAGATATATATTTTAATAAATTAATATATAACGAATCCTACATGTGCTATTCTGGGGGTCAACGTGTCTGAATTTGACACTCGAATCCCTGTATCCTACGAATCCCGAATCCCTGTGTTAGGTTACTTAGGTGATGGTGCTGCTACTAGAAAGCTCACTATATTGAATGAAGGAAGTCATCACACAACATGAATTCATGGCAAGAGTTCACACTTAAGTTCCATATCTTCTTGGGCATTTCCTGTTATAAACTCAACTGACAATAAATTGATTCTTGAATTCTTCTGAATAGGGTTGTAGGGATATTTTGGATATATGTAAATGCTTGCTTAAATAGATGTATGTGATTCTTCCATTCAACAATTGTTTGATACCAATGAGGGTAATACTCACGACATCAAGATATGGTCCCCAAATGTGAGAAATAAATGATCGCGCAATATCCATTTTGAGGTCCCAGGATTGCGTTTTATAAATGCCAGAGCAACAAAAACGCCGCCAACATCATCCACATTTTGCTGCATATTGGTATATGGATTCTCATTATTACTGTGCCTAAGTAGTTGATTACTTGCCCTGAATTTATGAGCTCTTGCAAGTTGTTTTAAATGTATAAATCCATTATAGCATGTGATTCATTGTATGTCATGATCCATGTATAGATCTTCTAGGTGGCATGTAAGAAGGAATACAAAGAGTTGTCTATGGGCGCTGATGGGAAATAAGAGCACAAGTATATGTTTATTCTTCCATCTGCATCTATTGTCAAGACACTAACGTTGAAAAGTTCGTGGGAAAAGCACTCAAGCTATGGAACACTTGGATCCATAGAACATGGGCGGCCTTGATTGTTGAATGTAGTGTTGACACTGCCTTGATTCTTGACACAGGCATGGTGTATTGTTCTCAAGGATTTGAAGAGTCGACAACAATGGGTCTTAGTAAAAAAAACCTTTGTAGCTTGCTCTTTTGACTGGAGCATAATCATATCGACACCCTTGCTTTGATTTTGAACGAGGAGGAGGACAAGGTTCGGGAGAATCTTCTTTGACAAGTGAGAGAATGTGTCAAGCTCTTCCTGCACGTTGAGGGCCTGGTGCACTTCAGGATTAATAGACATAAAAGAGTAGTATTGTGGTATTCAATGCCAATGTTTCCAGCTGAGTCTCAACGTTGAATAGTGTGAATGATGCGTGGGCTTTGATGGAGTGGCTGGAATGGTGTTGTATTGAATTAGTGCATTACAAAGTCCATTGTTGAATGTTGCTCGTACCCTGGTCTAGGATTCATGAGAACTGTGTGTTGATTAAGCTCGTGTATGCATGCTACCTACATAAAAGGCGTTCTTGTGGATGATTCTCTACAATAGAGAAGGTATCCATTCAAGTATTGATACCATTCATTCAAGTTTATGTGTTGAAGCATGATCGCTAAAAGATATTATATGTCAAGTCGAAAATGATAGGCGACCTGTCTTGGAATAAAGGAGCCCAACAAGTTTTTTATTATTCTCCTCTCTACTCTAATTGTCCATCTAAAGCTTGAACTTTAGATAAATAGTCAGCGATTGGCTTCTCATCTGTGCGGCCTACAGGACAAGGACCGCTAGTTGTAAGTGCATTGATAGACGATTTCAGTCTTGCAGTAAATTGGGGTAAACCACCGCTAAGAGAGAAGTATATGTATGTAGCAATGTTGCACACATCGCGATCGGGATTTAATCGGCGCCGGGAAAAAATCGGAAAAATCGTTAAAATCGGGAAAAAATCGGGAAAAAATCGGAAAAAATCGTTTGGCACAAAAATATTCATTTTTTTTCATTTTTTTTCAATTTTTTTAATATCTAAACCATCTACAACATAAAATAAATACATTGACACATAAATATGATAAAAAAACTAATATATAAGATGTTCAATATCATTTCTAGCGCTAAAATCACACATAACATTGAATCATGTCCTGAATAGTAAGTCCTGAGTCCCAAGTCCAACTCAGCCTCAAAATATCAACAAAAAATATGATAATGTATCTCATCATGTCATAATGTCATATACAATAAAATGAAAGTCTAATCCTATTGATTTCCTCTGCCCCTCTTGCGAGAATATGGCACAGCTTTCTCTTTCCCTCTAGATGTAGAAGCTGGTGCCTGTGGTGGTGGAAATGGCAGTGGAGTCTGACGTGCTCTAGAAGCTGAAGAACTAGTAGTAGCAGCTACAAGAGGCTGAGGTGGACGGAGACCACGTCCTCTACTGGTGGTAGTGGTAGCCCGGGTAGCCCGGGTAGGCGGTGTCACCTCCTCCTCCTGCTCCTCCAACTCCTCCTCCTCCTGCTCCTGCTCCTGCTCCTGCTCCTCCTCCTCCTCCTCCTCCTCCTCCTCCTCCCCCTCCTCCTCCCCCTCATCCTGCACTAACCAATCCTCAGTGGGATCCATGAGAGGCCTCTCGGTCTCAACCCTCCATTCAGCAGTGGTGTCAATCCCATCCAATGAGATGGCTTCCGTATCAGGTGTCTTCTCTAGTTGTTTCACCCACAATCGAAGATTGTAGTAGACATAGACCATGTCATTAAGTCTATGGGACTCCAACCTGTACAAAGTTCATGAAATAATAAATTAATAATTAATATTATAAAAAAAATATTGTTTAAAACTTTAATGAATTCAAAAATTTATTTGGAAATTTGCAATATTTTAAATGTTTAAGTGTTAACCTATTGCGCTTCTTGTTGTGTATTTTTTCAAATACACTCCAATTGCGCTCACATCCCGAGGAGCTGCATGTTTGGCTGAGGATGCGCACGGCAAGATTTTGCAAAAGGGGTACTCTGCCACCATACATCTTCCACCATGCGTCTACAACAAAATTACAAAGAAAATTTTAAATAAACATAAGAAAAAAATGGAATTTGAAGAAACAATGAAATTTGAAACAAAGTTACAAAGTACATACTACAAACTAAAAAATACCTGGGATTTTAACCGTCCTATCATTGATAGCCATCTCAAAGCCAAATGTGCCACCTGACAACTTATATTGCTCAATTTGTCTAGAGACCTCCATACGTTCTTCTGGAGTTTTCACCATCTTCTGGACACAGGTTAATAATCCTTCCACGACCTCAACATCAAAATTAAACCCACATGCATAAGAAAATGCAGGGTTCAGGAAAAGGCCAGCAGCATGAATGGGACGATGGAGTGTGTTGTTCCATCGCTCATCAATGACCTTCCATAGAAGGAGTTGTCTCTGGAACCCATCATCTCCCTTGTCATCATAGTAGGACCGAATGGCTTCTTTGGCCCTATCCATGGCTTCATACAAATAGCCCATTGCGGGCTTCTCACCATCTACCAACCGAAGAACCTTTACCAAAGGTTCTGTGACAGCGCACACCTCCTGCACTCCCGCCCAGAAGTCTTCTTGGTATGAAACAAGTCTGCAGACGGCCTCTCCTTCTGGTTTGCGGCTCATTGGCGAAGAACGCCACTCCTCTGAAACAAACATTCTCTTCAAATCCCACATAGAATTCAAGAGGGATTGAAGAGATATGAAACTCGTCGCAAACCGTGTAATGGCGGGGCGCACCAACTCTTTGTTGTTGGTGCATTTTCTCATCAAGCTAAGCACAGATGTGTGATTGTAAATAAATTTTGTGATGGTTTTTGATGAGTCAACAGCCTCTTTGACAAAGGGAATTTTCCCTATGTCCTCTAACATCAAATCAATACAATGGGCAGCACAAGGTGTCCAAAATAAAGTAGGATGCCTGTCCATAAGCAATCTACCAGCAGCAACATAATTTGCAGCGTTGTCCGTTATGACTTGGACAACATTTTCTGCACCCACCTCCAAAATAAACACATCCAGCAAATCACATAAATTTTTTGCATCTTTGATTTGATGAGTTGCATCAACAGATTTGATAAACATAGTCCCCAAGGGACAACTAACCAAGAAGTTTATAAGGGTTCTCCCCTTTTGGTCAGTCCAACCATCTGACATAACAGTGCATCCTGTTTGTGCCCATGATGCCCTAAAATCCTCCAATCTTTGGGTGCAGTCACGCTTTTCATCTTGAAGAAGCCGGCCTCTGAAATCATGAAGAGAAGGGAGTTTGTACCCCGGGCCAACACTGGCAACAGCATCAAGAGTAGGTTGGAAAAATGGATTATTCCTTATAATGCTGAAAGGAATATCACTCCAGAGGAGAAATTTTGTCATCAACTTGTCAGCTTTTTCTTTTTCAGTTCTTTTCATCATTGAACCGATAGTTGGTTGTGAACCAGGTGTGGTTCGAGGAACAAAATATGATGATGCAGCAAACGGATTGACTGACGCTGCAGTAGAACCTGTGCCACTTGGCCCACTTCCTTCAACTGACCTTCTTAGTTGCCTTTTGAGTTCTTCTTTGGCGTCTCTAGTGTGCTCTAATTCTCCCAATGCTCTCATGGCTTTTTGGATAATTTCAGCATTTGTCTTTAGACAGGGCCCCACATCACGTCCAGGGATTTGTGCAAGGTGGAACTTCAACCTGTACACCCCCCCGAATATTTCCTTTCCACACAACTTGCAAATCAAGTTTTGTCTATCATTCGGAGTTTTAGGGTCACCATATTCCCAGAAAGGATCCAATTTCCTTGGCATGTTTGTTTTTGAATTTTGAATTTGCAAACCTATGGAAAAATAAGGATTAGGAAATAGGAATTTAGGATTACATAAATGATAATAGTAAATAGTAAATACAAATTACAATTTAGCATTTGCAAAATTACAAGCTAATTATTTCCAAAATCCCAATTTGAATTTCTAAACCCAAAAAACAATGAAAAATAAAAAAAAATAAACAATGTTTAAAGAAAATGAGAAAATAAAAATCAAAAATTGGTTCTCATAGTCATAACAAATAACCCATCCCAAATCAATGAAAAATTTCTAAAAATTCTTTAAAAACAATGAAAAACAAAGTTTTTAGAGAACCAAAACAAAAAAAAATTAATCTACATACCTGGTTTATGGACAAATTCGCGATCTTGGCTTGGATTCCTCCTAAAATCGGCTCCCACAAGCGACGGCAACCCTCTCCCTCCCTTCTTCTCCTTCTCCTCCTTCTCCTCCGCGGCGGACTGCTGAATGAATAAACAAAAAATCGATTTTACATATAAAACCCCCGCTGCCCGCGCCTCCCGCGATTTTTTCCTTAAAAATCGCGATTTTTTCGAAAAAATCGCGATTTTTTAAAAAATCGCGATTTTTTCGATAAAAATCGTTAAAAAAAATTTCCGCCGATTTTTTGGATAAAAATCGCGATTTGAATCGGCATTTTGAAAAAATCGCGATTTTCCGATTTTATCGCGATTAAATCGCGATGTGTGCAACACTGGTATGTAGAAAGTAAAGTTGTATTGATTTGGAAATTAAAAGCATTCTTTAGTTATTTGTATAGCGTGCCTTAAGAACTAGTGCACATTGATTGTTGATTCGGTGCAGTTGTTATGGCTCAAATTGACAAATTATTAGTTACTGAGAAATATAATTGTGTCTACTACTGAAAGCACGTTGATAGTCAGCAAGAACACTCTCTGTGATATTAAAACATGTCTACAGAATACACTGGAGAAAATAGAATTTTTGGAGTTTGAATGTCAGCGTCAGTGAGATGAGTTACAACAGAAAAGACATCCTTCTGAACCTATTTTTGTTCAGAACAATCCTCGGTATCATATTGAGACAGACTCCCCTATTCAAGATGAATCAAAACAAAAGAGTTGTCATTTTGAACATGTTTTTATTCAGAACATTGAGACAAACTCCCATTAACAACAAGAAATTGTAGATGCAGTGCCCATTTAAGGCGGAGATGTGCAAAAAGATGCAGAAATTCAACATACACTTTCCAAGCCCATCATTAGGCCTTGGGAAGAGCTTGTCCATAAGAAGCACAAAACTAGTCTCGAATATGACAAGGATGTCCTTTCATATTCCAGATTACTCAAAGCGCATTCAGTTTCATAGTGTTGGATTTCTTCATGACAGTTCACCTTCAGTTGTTCCAAACTTCGAGATTCTGCTCCTCTTCCACAATAGCCACTACAAATTATTAAGTGCCAACACTGTGACAGAGTTGGCCATATGAAAGATCACTATTTTGATCTTCATCCATGTGAGCACTATCATAAAACCACTTATTCTTCAAACAGATGCTTCAAAAACAAGCCTCCTGCAAGAACAAAGATTCACCTTGGATGGATCGCTTCTTTGCAATGGGCTTCAACAACCAAGAAGATATTTCAATCATATGTCAGAATTTCTTCCAGAGTATTGAAAAGTCTTGCAGTTGAGTTTTCTCCATCATCTCACCTTATATTTGATAGGGGGGGAAGTGATGGTCATCTACAAGCTTCAAAGCCACATCAAGAGAGCTTGAGCCACAACCTGAACTTGCTGCCTAATTCAGAGTTGTACCCAGAGACACAAAGGTTCAAGCAACCCTGAGCCACAACTTGCCATACGAGATTTAGAGTTGTAGCCAGAGACAAAGATGCTCCTGAGCATGCCATTGGTTGGTGGTCAGCCTTAAACCATTTATGTGGGGTTGAGACCTCCCTTTTCAAGTTGAGCTTCTCCCTCTTCAAAGAATTGGGGACACTTCCTCAGGCAAAAGACTTCAGTTTCTTGCTAGTTTTGGAAGAGTTTTAGGGATTGCTTTAAGCATTCCAGAATTGGTGGTCATCCTTAAACCAGAGCAAGTTGTAGACCTCCCTTTTCCAGGTTGAAGGTCTCCCTCTCCAAAGCATTAGGGACACTTCCTCTAGGAGAAGATTTCGGCTTCTTGCCAGATTTGGAAAAGTTTTGGGAACTCCGTTAAGCGTTCGAGTGTTGGTGGTCATCCTTAAACCACCACCTTATACCAACATTTCAGAGAGCATGTTCAACCTAGTGTTGCCATGCATTTTTGCACATTTTTGTATTACAACTCTCCTCTTGGACTCGCACATACCCTTCGGATTAACGGGGGGAATGTTGGACACTTAATCCGCTTAGGGTTATGGTGTGGAAGTTGAACAGTCAAAAGGAGTCCAAGAGACGTTGGAAGATGAATCAAACCGTCACAAGAATGTATTATAAATGTACATCTATACTATATAGTTAATAGAAAGACAAATTCATTGTTTTATCATTCATGTCTGTTCACATTCCATGCGTGTCTAACAATCCGTAAAGAGTAGGGAGCCTTAGCAGAGGTGATAGTGGGCTATGTCTCCATCCGTGCCCTTGATCTAGCAATTTCCCTTTTAGGTCCCCTGCTAGTTTGAGTGGTAACATGTCTAAGAGGCCCAAAGTGCTCAACAAGTAGAGTTGAGTGAGTTCCTCTATGAGGTGGTCCTTGACTATGTTGCACGGGTTCGCGAACCTGGGGGTGGAGTTCTCGAACCCGTCTCAGGTTCTCGTCTATAAGTACCGGATTCTGGTACGGGTGCTTCTGAGAAGAACCCATAAGAACCGAGTTCTATGAAGAACTGGGTTCTCCATTTAAAAAAAATTGGGTTCTTTTGTCTTGACGGGTACAAAGAACCCTGATGATGGGTACTTCGAACCCCAAAATCAGGTTCTTTGGGGTTCTTTTTATTTTTTTATTTTTTATTTTTTAATTAATTTAATGGGCTTCCCCTAATATTCCAGGTAGCTAGTTCTTCATCTTGCGAGAGGAATTGGAGTACTTATGCCTTTATCCATTCAGTAAAGAGAAATAGGTTGGGCTCAAAGAAGGCAAAGAACTTAGTGTACATTCATAGCACATTTCGTCCCATATCTCGAAAAGACCCTAGGTACAAGGAGGGTCCTTTCAAGAGATGGAACCAATACACAGATGATGTTATGTGTGTGGATGAGGAGATACAACCAGATGGCCTCATTGAGCTACCTCCAGTTGCTATGGATGAGCAACAACCTCAAGATGAGAGTGATTCCTACCTGGAGAGCATGCTAACTGAAGATCTGAGTGATGCTGATGACACAGATGTTGATGACATGACTTTAGGAAGCCATTGTTGACTATTAGCTATTTTTATTTTAGTATTTTAAAAGTTCCTAGTTCTTGTTTGGAGACGCCTTAAGGAAAATTTTGAATGTAGTATGACAATGGACATATATCATGATTCTTGTTAATATGTAAACTCCAATTTGCACTTGATATCAAACTAGAAATTTTGAAATTTCATTGTGAACGTTGAATGTTCAATGATGCTCATGTTTAAATATTTAAAGTTTAAATCATAAATATTTTAGTTTTCTTGTTAAAAGTTGAAAAATATACAAATTCATATATATTATAATTTATAATATATAATATTTATATATTAAATATATAAATTATAATATACCCCCGACAAACCCACGCACCTTGTTTTAAAAAATGATGTACCTGTCCCCGTACCTGAACCCACATTTCCTGGCAACATAGGTCCTTGACCATAGTCTAGGTATGGTGGAGTGAGGTCGTTTAGCATTTGGACCTTGATCACACACCAGGTAGGCTGGAATGAGGTCTTGGACCCTAATCACACACCAGGTAAGGTGGAGTGAGGTCCTTCACCATTTGGACCTTGATCACAGGCCAGGTAGGGTGGAGTGAGGTCTTGGACCTTGATCACACACCGGTGATGGTGGAGTGAGGTCCTTTAGTATTTGGACCCTGATCACACACTAGGTAGTGTGGAGTGAGGTTCTGGACCTTGATCACACACCAGGTAGGGTGGAGTGAGGTCCTTTCAACATCTATACTCGATCACCAACCAGGAAGGGTTGAGTGAGGTCTTCGTCGACAGTCCCCACCAAGAAGAGTGAGTGAGTGCTTGCTAGTTGAGGTTCTCAGCAGTTTGGCCTGGGAAGAGGCTATGGGGTTTGAGGACTGATCACTCTGGAGGTGTGAGTCCTGATATACTGATGACATTGCCATGGGTATGGTACCACCCTAGATATGGCCAATAACAGATGTTTATGGTAGATAATGATGCTGATAATAAGACGATGCTGATGTAGGTCAAGGGTGTTGACCTAGATGATGAATGAATTATACTTTTGCTTAGAGAGATCCTTCAACATCTAGACCTTGATCACACACCATCTAGGGTGGATTGAGGTCCTGGACCTTGATCACACACTAGGTAAAGTGGTGTGAGGTCCTGGACCCTAGTCACACACCAGGTAAGGTGGAGTGAGGTCCTTCAGCCATTGGACCTTGATCATAGGCTAGGTATGGTGGAGTGAGGTCCTCGACCCTGATCACACACCAGGTATGGTGGAGTGAGGTCCTTTAATATTTGGACCCTGACACACACCAAGTAGGGTGGTGTGAGGTTTTGGACCCTGATCACACACCGGGTAGGGTGGAGTGAGGTCCTTTCAGCATCTAGACCCAATCACGAACTAGGAAGGGTTGAGTGAGGTCTTGGCCGAGAGTGCTCACTAAGAAGGGTGAGTGAGTGCTTACTAATTGAGGTTCTCAGTAGTTTAGCCTAGGAAGAGGCCATGTGATTTGAGGACTGATCACTCTAGAGGAGTGAGTCTTGATATGCTGATGACATTTCCATGGGTATGGTACCACCTCGGATATGGCCACTAGTTGATGCTGATGGTAGACAATGACGCTGATAATAAGACGATGCTGATGTAGGTGAAAGGTGTTGACCTAGATGATGAATGAATTAAACCTTTCCTTAGAGAGATCATGTACACAAAGAACATCTGAATTGTCATTATGAATACCCCCCTAGCTAAGAGGGAGTCTTGAATTTTGTAGCTATGGTTTGTCTTCATAATATTCTTTTGTATTTGTACTAATGAAAAATGAATTATATATGTAAAAGAAAATTATATGAAGCATGTTCTTCATGTTGGCAAGAAAAAGGATTATTTTGTATTCAAAAGAAAATTATTATAAGGCTCATTAAAAAACAGGAAGATGCAATATTTTGAATTTGAATTTTTACCTCCAAAAGGACCAAGTCAACCCTCCTAAATTTAGGTCAGCTCTAGCAAGGGACACACCCCTTCGGCTTAAGGAAAAACTATATAAAGGGCTTGCCGCTTACTTGTTCCCCCAAGTAGCAAAGAACAACTCACATCTATGCATATGATCTGAGGCAGAGTGTCAGATGGTTTGAGGCAGCATATAACGTATCTCTGAGGCAACATATTGGTCTCTCTAATTGGCTCTCTGTGGCTCGCATATATATCTCTCTGTGGCTTGCATATATATCTCTCTGTGGCTCGCATATATCTTTGTGGCTGCCATATATATCTCTCTGTGGCTCCCATATATATCTCCTTGTGGCTTGCATTTGTGGTTTATGTCTAAGGAAAAGGGGGCCGAGACCTTGAGGCTAATTTCAGGGACAAGGGGGTTGAGACCTTGAGGCTAAATTTCAGAGACAAAGGACCAAGATCCTGAGGTTGATTCTTTGTGGAAAGAGGCTGACCTATGTGGCAAAATGCAAGTTCTGTAGCAGACTTAGAGGACATGTTGTAGAGATTCTCTGGACAAGTGGAGGGCTGACTTGGTTTTTGGAGGTTGGTCATCTTGTTGGCCAGTTGACTGTTGTATCTCTTGTTGCATTGATTCTCTAAGGAAAAGGTTGGCTAGATTTTTCCCCTTGGTGGGTTTTCCCAGGGTAATATCTTGTGTTGCTTGCTTTGGCTGCTTTCTTCATGGTCCTACTGTTATTGTTTTGTTGATGTCTTCTATATAATTTACTTAATGATGAGGTCATCTTTAAGAATGTGCAATAAAATCAATTATTTCATCAAAAGAATTATCATTATAGAAGACCATGTAAAAATCAACAAAAAATGGTTTCAATTTCTCTAAATCCATTTTTTTTTATCAATTGGATAAAAACTAAATTTGATACTATAATACTATAATGTTGTCTAATTTAGCTAATATGTGATATGAAAACCTACTGTTCTGCTTTTCTGAAGATAAAATTAGATTGTATTGAGTGCTTTGTTGCTTCAATGGAGGAAATTCTAACTTTGTACATGTCATGGTCTTAAATTTGTTGTGGTAGTTGATTTTAAAATTTCTCTGCAGGGTTTCTCCTCTCTTATCTTTGCTGAGGGTTCTTATTAAAAATGCTCGACATTGCAAGTTTGCAAGACTTTTGGAGCGCCACTGCCCAATTCAAGTCAAGCATCAAACTAAAGTTTTCGCTGTGCTGTCATCAAAGGTAAGGAATGTGTATGGCCGTCGAGATTATGAAATGATTTTAAGGTATACTTTTCTATCTTGAGATACCTTGGATGTAAACAAAACTTGGTAGATTATTTTGTTGCCATAAAATGGATGAAATATTAATTATAATCAGAAAATGGTAAGGGAAGATAGGGTGATCTTGTAATGTGTGAAATAAGGACGGATGCAGGCACAATTTTACGATCTTTGATTTTAGTTTGTAGTATATTTTGACTCTTGACCTTTCAATTCATGTGATTTTTGGTGCATATAACCTATCGCATAACTTTGTGAGTATCCAACATTTTCTTGTTTGGTTTAAGCCACCCATGTATACACACTTTCCTTAAGATTGATCATACACACCCACAAAGGTGCTAATGTGATTGCTGGGATTGACTTCCTAATTGCAATACCCCTTTATTAGTGGGATTGTTTGTCATAGAAGAACCACGTTTTACCAAAAACCCATATGCTATAAGAAGGTATCTTTGACTGTTTCAGCATTCTGAGTTGATTCCTTTAGAGCTACGAGAAGCCAATTATGCCTTGCATCTATAGCTTGCCCCCGTGCCTTATACATAATATTTGTGCCATGTACTAGCAACCATATTAATTCCCTTCTCCTAGCTTTCTCTGCTCGACCTTGATCCTACTGGTCAATCCTCTAGTCAACATGTGACCTATCCTTGAAGTTTATGCATCCTTATTCCTTGTTGTCATGCTCAGTAGGATACACTTCTAACACTATTATCCTCATGGAAGACACAAAACGCAAATAACTCATCATCTTCTTCAGTATCTTAACTCACAAAGCTGGGTTGATCTGTTCTGGCTGTTCTTGATGCTTCATCAATAAACGTTGTCCTAGTTTCTTTATTAATTACTGCATTCCATATTTCTTGATATCAGAAAATAGTCCTGACCTTGTTCCACTAGTGTGAATTTGATGTGAAAAGAGTGCCCAACCAAGATGCCATCTCTTAACATTACATATACAACCCTTGAAAAGATAAACAGGATACAAATCACTAAACATTCGCCAAAAAATTCGTCACATAGCCCATCTTATTGCATTACGACTACTTTTACTGAGGCTAGCCTATGCAGATCACATATTATTGTGTCCATTTTCTCATTTGCAGATATGAACACCAAATGCTTCTCACTGGATAAATATTTGCTTGTCATGAGTTCCAACAATGTACAAAGCTTAATTCTCTCAAAGATTGTAAAATCTTTTCTTTCTTGTGTCTTAAAATGACACTTTGCACTCATAATTTTGTCTCTAGACCCTTTTATCATCTGCTAGTCCCATTTATAAAGTTATATAATATAAAACATCTAGATGTTGTCAACCCTTTTTCTTTCATTGGGACAAACTCCAGACATTTGTTCATAAGGACAAACTCCAGACATCTATACGATAATGTTAACTTTTGAAACAACATTGGAAAGATGCATTCAACTTGTTGAAGCTCTTGTTTTCTTTGAACACCCGTCTTCACTGATGCCGTTGCTTCTATGCTAATTTTCCATTGATAAACAGCAAATGTGTTTTCATAAATTTTCACCTTAGCTTGATGCCACTAATAATGTGTTTGTCAGTGTTATTGTTGATTGTTTAAGCTGTGCACGGAAACTGTTCCCTAATTTTGCGTTCTGAAAGTCTGATGCATTTTGCTGATGATAAATTCATTGAAGCTCACAAAAGTTTCTCTCTAGGTGTTCGTTGTTTGCTTTTTTGGCTGTTGTTTCATAGTGTTTGGGCAGTTTAGTGCATGTGGTTCTCTTTCATGAACCAATCCTTTCTGCCAGGCCAAACAAACATTGCTGCTTCCTAACCAATGTACGTAGATAGTTGGATGTGGAAAAATTGATGTGTTAGGATGTTGATATTTTACGAATGAAAGGATTCCTAATGTTGATGTTTTCCTGATTTAAGATTTTCTTGCAATGTATGTTTAGTGCATTTGATTTCCATGAGAAAAGATTGTGAGAAGCTAGGTATGGTGGATAGAACTAACGCATGTTCCCTACTTGCATGGGTAGTTAGAAGAAAATCTATCTTTGTTCAATGTTGGCATCTTATTTACCTTATAAAGGGATGACTTGTTATTGGTCTCCTATTCCTCTAAGTGGTTCATTGCTTTCATTTAGTTTATTCAATTTTGTTTATTATAAAACCAATTTAGCCCAATTTCCCACTGTATAGCAACTGTTATGGTAAGAACTAGATTAAAAATAGTGAAAGAAACAATGAATATGCTAGCATGACTAACGTACAATAATGATGATGACCAGCACAATAACCTGAAATAAATAAGAGAATATATATGAATAATGCAAAAGACAACACTATCAAATAGTTGTATCATTAATCATTTCTATATATAATGGGTGGATTTTTTTTTCTATGAAAAAAATTATAACTTCAAGAAGGAAAAGTTACTTTCTATACATGCCACATTAGCAAGCAAAATATTTGGTGTTCATAATGTCCAATAAACTATCATATATATGAAAGACTCTTAATTTGTCCAACTATGCTATTCGACATAGGGCTTAGAATTTCTAAAATTAGGGGTTGTGTCCTTATACAAAAGCATATTGGTCTTAGTAACGTCTAATAATCTAGCATATGTGAAAGACTCTAAAGTTGTCCAACTATGGTATTTGACGTAAGGCTCACAAATTCTAAAATTAGGGGTTGTGTCCCTATACAAATGCATATTACCTTTTGAAGGACTAGACTCAACGTAACAAAATAGAACCAGATCATAAAGCATAAGTATATTGGTCAATCTCTAATATCCAATTCACCCATAGAAGTGGGGACAAGATTCCCTCAAATGGATGCAATGGTAGCTTGTAGAGATGCTTTAGAATTCATCGGTGGTAAATCTCCTTGCTTTATACTCATTCAATAGAATTGCGCTAGAAAAAAATTGTTTTCTTAGAGCATCAACATCATTGTCATGAACCCTCTTAACATGCTTGGCAGATATCTTTGTGTTGGAATTTCTAAGGCTAACAATTAGAAATCCTTCCTGTACTTTCTGATTTATTTCTTCCTACGTGATTTGTTAATTAACAAGTTATTTACCATGTAAATATTGAAAATAAATACAAGTACAGTCTCAACACATACAGATCATCAACTGAAGGAAAAACAAGCACACAAGTGACACCGTTATTTTTGGACTAATGTCCCCAGAAAAACCCAATGCGGGAAACCGGTGCTTCTATCTGAGGGTTTCATTATTAAGCAGTTTTAGAATACAATCTGGGTGCTAGAAATGGCTCATCCAACAGAGAATTCCCTCGACAGTAGTACCTCTCAGTCGGAGACAAATATCAGCCCCAATCTGCCCCATGAAATCTCCCAGCATCAACCTCTAGGGTCTGCGTCAGCCTCTCTGGCCCAGTGTCTACCCAACGTCAGCCTATTTGGCCCAACGTCAGCCTCTCTGGGCTCTGTGTCAGCCTCTGGAGCCTCTGCATCTCCCATGCTGGCCCTCCTCAGGGTCCACACAGCTCCTGGCTGCCTCTGTGTGGCCTCTGGCTGACTCTGTGTGGCCTCTAGCTGGCTCTGCATCAACCCTCTCCCGGCTCCTGCGCTGATGCTCTCGGTACTATCTCTGCCTCTCCGCTACTGCATTCACTGCCCTTCAGCTGCAACTCTGAGCACTCCTTAGATTTCCTCAGCAAGCCCTGCCCCAGAAAATCGAATTCTTGATCAACTCGGTTTGTTCTCCAAGTGACCCTCAAGCCTCCTCTTATACTTTTCTTGTTGACAATTCAAGGACCGAGCTTAAGTCCTTAATCAATGGCCAAGATTAGATCTGGCTTGATCCATGACTTTTGGATCATTCTAACTCAGTTTTATATTAATTCACATTAATATTTTATTTTCCCTAATTTTAGACTTAGGGACTTCATTAAAAATATTAATTATTTTAATATCTCTCAAATTGGTTAGATTTTGCGCAAACCATTTTCTGGGTATTGGAGGTCTCATGTGTTTTAGCCTCTCCACCAATTTTCGTGGCTAGAGTACATCCAATGCTACCCCAAATCAACACTTTGGGAATTAGCTAATAGCAAATTATGCTTTGTCCAACAATTGTCCAAGGGTTAAATTCTACAACTTAAATGTGTCATTTACCCACTCTACTATTGGTTTGGAGGCCTCGTAAATCTACATCTTAGCAATTCCCTTTGTTGAAAAGTGTAATTAGGGTTTGTTAAAATTGGCAACTAGGGCCAAATTCCACCTTGGGACAACTCATTTGATGGAGATGATGATTGCATTAGATTCCTCTTTTCGAGAGGACCAAGATTGATATAAAGATCATCTCATTCGGACAAGTAGAAGTATGATTTTGAATTTATGCCCACTCATGTACAATTTGTTCAGGTTGGCCTCATCATCATGTAGGCTCATAAAGCCCAATAGACATGACACCTCACCCTCATTGACTTGTATAAATACAAGTGTCCCTCCTCCTGATTTGGCCAGGTTGGCCTCATCATCACGTAGGCTCATAAAGCCCAATAGACATGACTCTTCACCCTCATCGACTTGTATAAATACAAGTGTCCCTCCTCCTCATTTGGCACATTCATCACTCACTCATTCTCTCTCCTTCTCTCATTGGTTCGTACAACATTGGGCAACTTCTCTCTCTCACACGTGTGGCAAGAAGGACGAGTTTTTCTGGGCTGAATTGCAGAACCGAAATTTCAGATAGCAGACCAAGTTTGACTAGCATTGACCAAGGGTTGTTGACCAATTTTGACTGTGATTTTTGGATGAATTTTTCTCTCTTTAGGCCACATTTATGGGCATAAAGTTCGAGGCAATCTAGGTAGTTTGAGCAATGTTGACTTCAGGGTTGACTGCTCTTTGGCCACAGAAAATTACAACAGGTTTTTTCTCTCCTTTGATAGAGTAGTGTAGACATTGTAGAAATAGAAAATAGTGGCTTTTGTGTTTTTTTAAAGGTAGGACAGAGTGCAAAATTTGAGCAAATTTTTGGTAAAATGGAGTGGATGGGTGATGGATGATTGATGAGCAAACCAGTGGAGGACCCTCTTTATATTTTCCAAGAGGCACTTATGGACTTTTGGGCTGTTCTCCTCATTGGATCCCTCTCCTGTAGGTTCAGAGGCTCCTCGTGCAGCATTACAGGATCTCCTAAAGAAATATAGGTCCTTCCTATAACATCACAGAGAGGAGGTGAAATTTGATTTTCTTGCTAATGGGATGGTGGAGAGAGATGGTCATATGAGTGGAGAGGATGGAGATGGGGTGTATGGATGGAAGGATGGATGATAGCTTGTAGGTTTTGGCTTGTAGCCATGAAATCTACCATTGTGTGCAATCTTGCAAAACAAGAGAAAGGTTAGCAAACATGGTATAAGTTTGTTCCTTGTGTTCTTTTCCTCTCTTTTTTTTAATGGGTGACAAACAAGCTGCCTTTGAGGTGCCTACCCTAGGTGCCTCAGGGGAGGTTTTCACCTAGGGATATTTATTATTTTTTCATTTTTTTTGCTCCTGGGCTTCCTTTGAGAGGTTTTCAACCTTGGAGTTGGCCTCAGATGCCTCATAGAGGTTTTCATCTAGGCCTTTTTATTTTTATTTTTTATTTTTTACAATTTTCTAGGAAAGCTTTGGACTGAAAGCTATGAAGCTCTCAATCACATTTAATTTTTTGTTGACTGAACTGATAAATTCCTCCTTGGATAGAGGTCTTCTATACAACTTCAACCTATAACCATTTACAAGTAAGGGAATGTCGTCCTCATCAATGTTTATGATCTGGACAGATCCATTTTCATGACGCTTTTCTACTAGGTATGGACCCAACCATCTTATCATTAGCTCCCCTTTGAAATCTTTGAACCTAGAATCATATAACAAGGCCCAATTCCCTTCTTGAAAAGTCTTTTCCTTGATATGCTTGTCATGCCAAACCTTCATTTGCAGTTGTATGACTTCAGTGTGTAGGAGAGCTTGCATTATGAACTCATTTAAGCCATTCAATTGGAGCAACCTTTCTTGCTGTGTTGTAGTGAAGTCTAAGTCCAACCGAGTTGCCATTCTCAAAGTGTTATAGTCAAACTCAATAGAAAGCAAAACCTTCTTTCCACAAACCAATTCATATGGAGTGAATCCAGTGGTGGTTTTCCGAGTGGTCTTGTAGGCCCAAGTGGCCTCTACTAGTCTCTCTACCCAATATTTCCTACAGTTGTTAACAACCTTGATGAGAATGCTCTCCAATTCTCTGTTTGTGACCTCTACTTGCCCATTTGCTTGAGGGTGATAGCAACTGGATGTCTTGTGCTTGATATGATGTTGCCTCATGAGATCTTCAATCAAATTTGATGTGAATTGTGCTTCTTGATCAGTGTCTTCCTCCTTTGGATACCCAAACTTGTAGAAGATGTTTTCTCCAAAAAACTCAACCACTTTCTGCTCAGTTGTTGCTTTGACTGCCTTTCTCTCATCCCACTTTTTCAAGTAACCAATGCACACAATGATGTACCTCTTCTGTTCTGATGGTGGACAAATTGGCCCAATGAAATCCATGCCCCACTTGTCAAATGACTCTAAGGTCACTTGAAGTTGTAGGGGCATTACATCCTTGGGTGTGGGTTTGCTCATCCTTTGGCACTGATCACACCTAGTGGTGTATCTCCTTGCATCTTGATGTAAAGTGGGCCAATAGTAACCAACCTATAAAACTTTAAAGGTTGTCCTTTTAGTAGCAAAATGACCTCCACAAGGTCCATCATGACATGCTGAGAGGATGTCAAAGACCTCCTCTTCTCTTACACATCTCCTCAAGATCTGATTTGGTCCCAATCTGAAAAGATTGCCCCCAATCCAAGTGAAAGGAGAGCTTTTCCTTACAATCTTGCTTTTCTCTCTGGATGATAGATTAGGAGGGAACCTCCTAGCAACCAAGTAGTTGGCTATGTTAGCAAACCAAGGAGAAAGCATCGAGATGGCAAAGAGGTGTTCATCTGGCAGTTGATCATCCACCATCTCCTCATTACCTGTAGGCAAGGTTAACCTGGACAGAAAAATGGCCTTTCCTTGGTTTTTCAATAATAGTCAAATCAAACTGTTGTAACAATAACAACCATCTAATTATATTAGCATTGACATTAGGCTTGTTCATCAAATATTTAATGGCTGCATGATCAGTATGAACAAAAGTTTGATACCCAGTGATATAGTGCCTGAATTTGTTTAAAGAATGTACTACAACTAAGAGTTATTTTTCAGTGACAATGTAATTCAACTCAGCTTTAGACAAATTCTTACTAATGAAATAGATAGCATAAGGCAACTTATCCTCTACTTGTCCTAAGGACCCCCCCACAACTTTATCTGATGCATCAATATGGATATTGAAAGACAATACCCAGTTAGGAACCCTAAGGATGGGTGTAGTGGTCAATTTCTTTCAACACTTCAGGGGCCTCTTGACAATTGCTGGTCCAACAAAAATCTGAATCTTTGGTCAATAATCCAAACAAAGGTGAAGCCACTTTACTAAATTCTTTGATGAATCTCCTATAATACCCAGCTAGTCCCAAGAAACTCCTGACATCTCTTTGCTTTTGAGGGGTAGGGACCCTTTTGATGATGGCAATTTTGTTTGGGTCAACGTGTATCTTTTCCTTGGATATGGATTATCCAAGGACAGTCCCCTCGTTCATCAAGAACTCACATTACTCAGGGCTTAGAGAGAGATTCATTTCAATACATTTCTTTAAGACCTTGCACAAATTGGAGAGAGCTTCATGGAAGTGAAATCCATAAGGAGTGAAATCATCCATGTATATTTCAACAAAGTCATGAACAAGTTCAACAAAAATACTCAAAACTGCCCTCTGGAAAGTAACAAAGGCATTGCACAAACTGAATGGAAGAAATCTATAAGCAAAGGTACCCCAAGGACATAGTTAAGTTCAACTTGGTCTAGTATAGAGTTAGGTTAGAGTTAGGTAAAGTGTGTTTCTTTACCGTTGTACATTTTGTAACTTAGAATCCGACGGTCACGATATGTAGTGATCCGACGGTTCACTCTCACCTCGGTATTACCGACACTTGAGCCGTGGCTTGACACCCGATTGGTCCATGAGTTCTATTTAAAGCGCATGGAGGGTCATTGTTCGGGTAATCCGTGCATGAGAGAAGCTTATGTAAATTTTCATTCTTTGATTAATAAATTGCCTGTAGTACCCACGTTGGGACAGGCCGTGGACTGTTTCCCTCCTTGCACTTTGAGGGTTTTAACCACGTCAAAAATACTGGTGTATTGATTTGAGATCTGGTTGTGAGCGGTGTCCTTTTGGTGTTCTTTCTGAGGAACTTACCCTGTAAATTCCTACGTGGTATCAGAGCTATTTGAGGGCCGCGTCCGTTGGTGATCCAAATCTGAAGCCGGTAGAACTGCATGCGGCTGTCGTTTCCTAGATCTGCTGTTTCTGACTACTTTCGGGCCGAGAGGACTGCTCTGTTGCGTTCGGAGCATCTGTTCCAGTGAGGAACCCCTTTCGTTTCACGCGAAAAGGTTTCTGGTAGCCCTAGCTGCGTCATTTTTCAGATTGGGAGGTATGCAGTGTTTTTTTTGCAGTTTACTGTTATTTTCTCTCTGCTTATTTCGGTTTCGGTTTATTTAGCCATTTTTTTTAACCGGATCTATACCTTTCATTTCTGCGTATGCTCTTTGCTCTGCGACTCTGTGCGATCTGGGCAAATCAGAAACAGAAAGGAAGGATTTTTCTCATGCGTATGCTCTTTTCCCTGCACCTTAGTGTGATCTCGGAAAATCAGAAACATTGAGAAAAATATTTAGTTTTTCGGCTAAAGCTAACTTTGAGATTTTTTTTAGAATTTCTAGTTTTTTGGTTAAAGCTAACTTCGAGCCGCAAGGTTCGTTTTTCTTTACATATTCGTGTTGGGTTTTGTGTTTTGTGTTTTGTAGGGAAAAAGAGCTTTCTCAAAGCAAGCACGCAAACCAAGGCCCCCCCCCTCTCTCTCTCTCTCTCAAATTTTTTGTATAGATCAATTGGTTCAAAGCTATTTTAAGAGAGTAGAGGTCTTGGGTTCAAGTCTCCATTTTGTGGGGGCGGATTTTTTCATTCCCGCACATTCGCGCACTTTGCCGGCAACTTCAACAATTTTTTTTTCAAAAAGCCATAACTTCTTCATCCGGAAGCCTTTTTCAGAGCCGTTTTTTTTACCCGCCTATTTTTTCGAGATCTATCCATTGAAACACTTACTTTCAGCATCTTCAGCTTCAGTTTTTTTTAAAATGGAAAGTCCATGCCAAGTCATTCTTGACAGCACTAACTACTTCCAATGGGTAGCCTACATGGAAGATTTACTTAGAAGTAAAGGTCTCTTCAGAATAGCCACCAGGGAAAATTTTAAGAACCCCCCCTAAATTTATAAATATAATAAATGGGCGAATCTCCATGGTATATAGGAAAAATGGAAGGCGATTTTATCAATAATATAATATGTATATATAATTTTTTGGCGAATCTCTCACCAGGCATGGCGAATATTTTACTCAATTATAAAATCTTGTAAGATCTTGGCGAGTCTTTCACTAAATAATAAAACTTTGTAAATTCCTAGTGAATCTTAGCATAGGCTACATGCTGGTTTAATTCCCCCATTTAAATAGGCTACATTCCAGGGGAATACCATGGGTCAATACCATGTGCCATTTTGGTGAATACCATGGGTCAATACCATGTTCCATTTTTATTTTTATTAGAATATTTTACTCAATTATAAAATCTTGTAAGATCTTGGAGAGTCTTTCACTAAATAATAAAACTTTGTAAAGTCCTAGTGAATCTTAGCATAGGCTACATGCTGGTTTAATTCCCCCATTTAAATAGGCTACATTCCAGATGAATACCATGGGTCAATACCATGTGCCATTTTGGTGAATACCATGGGTCAATACCATGTGCCATTTTTATTTTTATTAATTCTAATATTAGGGTTACTAATGGTTTTTTGCATGGTATTAATAACAATCTAGTCCATGGTATTTGTCCCATAGTATTTTGGCCATAGGTTTCACCTAAATATAACCCATTTTTTGAGTGTTCTTAAATATAAGGTGTCTTATGGAGTAAATATAAAAAAAAATGTTTTATTTGTTTACCATACCTCTCATTTATTTATATTTTTATTAATTTACCATACCTCTTTTACAAATATGGTATTTGGCCCATAGGATTCACTTAAATAAAACCTCTTCCTTGAGGCTTCATAAATAGAATGAGGGTTATGGACTAAATATAAAAAGAGGTTTTATTTATTTACGATACGTCTAGTTTATTTATATTTTTATTTATTTACCATACCTTTTGAGTAAGTATAAAAAGAAGTTTTATTTATTTACCATACCTCCACTTTACTTATATTTTTATTTGTTTACACCCTTACATGTATATAAGGTGACTTATGGAGTAAATATAAAAATGTTTTATTTATTTACCATATATTTTTATTAATTTACCATACCTCTTTTATAAATATGGTATTTGGTCCATAGGATTCACTTAAGTAAAACCTATTCTTGAAAATGGGCGAATGGATTCACTTAAATAAAACCTATTCTTGAAAATGAGCGAATGGAAGGTTGTAAGTCCTAATTTCAAGGGCTAAATTTACCTTTTTTACCCTCTCCCTTAGAATAAGGTGGGCTATTTGAGGTGATTTGTAAAAATGTACTATGATACAAAATATTTGCCCACTAAAAATTTAAAACCCCTTAATTTCGCCAAAGGGCGAACATTCGCCCCTAAAATTATCCTTGATAGCCACAGACCAAGAGAAGAAACCAAAAGATGAAGACAAGGTTGCAAAATGGGAAAATAGACAAGATCAAGCACGTGGTTTGATAGGGATGTCTATTTCTCCTGATCTTAGATTCCACATTGCAGATCTTGAGACTCCTCATGAAGCATTAGAAAAACTCGCTAAAGTTTTTGGGATTAAAAATGAAATTAGAGCCCATCAACTTGAAAATGAGCTGCTTACTTTGGATCCTAATAAATTTTCTTGCATTGAAGATTTCTTGTCCAAATTCAAGACCCTTAGATATCTCTTGGAAGGTGTTAAAGTTAAGAAAGAAGATGGTAACCTTATTTATTCCATCCTTACTAAGTTGGGACCAGCCTACTCTGTATTTGTTTCCACTTTCCATTCTACAAGGGAAGCTTTTATTTGTCAAGGAAAAGACTACAAGGCCCCTTCCTTTGACTCCTTTTGTGATTCCTTAATAAGAGAACAAGAAAAACTCTTACACCTTGGTCTTCTTAATCTTGGAAACTCTTCCACGAAAGCGTTAGCCGCCCAGCAGCAACCAAATTCAAAGAATCCTAAGAAGTCATATCCTCAAAAGAATGGTCCTAAACCATCTCAGCCTCAAAATGAAAGATCATTTCAGCAAAATGATAAGACCAATAAAAACAAATGGAAGAAAACTGATAGACATTGTAACTTTTGTAATCGAGATGGCCACTTAGAATCTAAATGCTTTAAGAAGATGGAAGCCTTGGAAGCCGCAATGAAGAAACATAACATCCATGTGGAGCCTACTTCAACTTCAACTTCCGGAATGGCACTTTCTGCATGTCATTGTCAATCATCTCAGTCTGGTTATGCATTAAATGTATCTTCTTCTTCTTCTCATTCTCATGAGTGGCTCATTGATTCTGGAGCCTCTTGTCACATGGCCAAAAACCAAGCCATGTTTTCTTCTTTAAATGATTGTAACACCAAAAATATATATATTGGTGATGATAGATCTCTTAATGTTGTAGGGACTGGAACTGTTCATCTAGACAATGGTCAGTTTAATGATGTATTATGTGTTCCAACCTTATCCTGCAACCTTCTATCTGTCTATCAGATAACTCATTCAGGTGAAGGTAAAATTGTTGAATTTTCACCTCATGATGTTGTAATCAAGGATCTAAAAGATCCTAAACAGATTCTAGCTACTGGTCTTGCTGATGATTCCAAAAGGTTGTATAAGTTTCACAACTTTGGGTCATCAAATCTTCCCTCAGTATTTATTGCTCATAATGATGAAGTGAGCAAACTTTGGCATGAGCGATTTGGTCACTTAAACTATCGCTCCATTCAGCATCTATGTAAAGAAAATATGGTGACAGGTCTTCCTATGGTATCTTGCAGAGATGGTGTTTGTTCCGGATGTGTACTCGGAAAACATCATCGGGACAGTTTTGACAAACGTGCCTCTTGGCACGCCTCAGCCCCTTTACAGCTTGTGCACAGTGATTTATGTGGTCCTCTTCCTGTTGCTTCATTCTCTGGCTGCAAGTACTTCTTAACTTTCATTGATGATTTCTTCAGACACACTTGGGTATACTTCTTAAAACTCAAGAGCGAAGTATTTAACACCTTTTTGGCCTTCAAAGCCTTTGCTGAAAAACAATCTGGACATCAAATTCTTAAGCTAAGAACTGATAATGGTGGAGAATATGTTAAAAACACATTCATCAACTTTTGCATCGAAAATGGAATTCAAATGCAACATACTGTTCCATACACTCCACAACAAAATGGTGTAGCTGAAAGGAAAAATCGCACCTTAAAGGAAATGGCTAATTGTATGCTGCAATCTAAAGGACTCAGTCTTAGTTTTTGCGCTGAAGCAATTAATTGTGCAAATTATATAATCAATCGCACTCCTACTAAGGTTCTAGAGAATATCACTCCAGAAGAAGCTTGGAGTTCCATTAAACCAGATGTAAGTCACTTTCGTGTGTTTGGAAGTGAAGCATGGGCCCATATTCCAGATGAAAAGCATAAAGCTTTAGAACCTAAGAGTGAGAAATGTACTTTTGTTGGATATTCTGAAGATGTAAAAGGTTATAGACTTATTCCATTTAAGTCCAAAAATGTTATCATTAGAAGAGATGTAAAGTTTGATGAAAATAAATCGGCCTGCGAGCCTAGTCCGGCGGATGTGCCACCTCTTCCTATCTCTTCTACTTTTGCAAACATTTCTTCTTCAGATGATGAAAGCGAGGATGATAATCCTCCCCCACCTTCTCAGGATCCTCAACTTCCACGATGGGTCCGTGCTACTCGGGATGCAGCAGGTGATCCTACAGATCAACGACGCACACGTTCTCAGTTTGAAAGAGCCTCTTATTTACTGGCTCAAGCTTCAG
Organism: Pinus tabuliformis; assembly: GCA_031772625.1. NCBI lineage: Eukaryota > Viridiplantae > Streptophyta > Pinopsida > Pinales > Pinaceae > Pinus > Pinus tabuliformis. Next base: position 876,465,025 of record CM062815.1, read on the forward strand.
TAAATCATGATCCTGATACTTTTGCAGAGGCTTCAGGCCATCCACATTGGGAAGCAGCTATGAATGAAGAATATCATTCATTGATGACAAATGATACATGGGATCTTGTTCCTCTACCAAAGGGACGCAAACTTGTTAGATGTAAATGGGTTTACAGAACCAAGTATGGACCAGATGGGAAAGTTGATAAACATAAAGCTCGTCTCGTTGCTAAGGGTTTTTCACAGGTTGAAGGCATTGACTACACTAAAACCTTCTCCCTTGTTGCCAAAATGAACTCTATCCGCCTTGTTCTTTCCCTTGCTGCCTCTTTAAAATGGGAAGTCCATCAGATGGATGTTAAATCTGCCTTCTTGCATGGGGACTTGCAGGAAGAAATCTATATGGAACAACCCATTGGCTTCATACAAACAGACTCCAGCCTTGTTTGTCGATTTAAGAAATCTCTTTATGGCCTCAAGCAAGCTCCTCGGGCTTGGCATGCCAAAATGGATAGCTTTCTTTTAGAATCTGGCTTTTCTAGGTGTCATTCTGACAATACTGTCTACACCAAGAAAGTGGGCAACTCTCTTATCATCCTTGTTCTTTATGTTGATGATCTTATTCTTACTGGTAGTGATCCCAACCTTATAAACCATGTGAAGTCCAGCCTTAAAAAGAAATTTGAAATGACAGACTTAGGACACTTACACTATTTTCTCGGTCTTCAAGTCTTGCAATCCCAGGAGGGTATTTTCCTTTCCCAGTCCAAGTATGCTTGTGATATTCTTCGTCATTTTCACATGGAAGACTGTAAGCCAGCCCCTTCTCCCTTTCAGTCTGGAGTCAAACTTTCAGTCTCTTGTACTTCTCCTGAAGTTGATGCTACCCTATACCGTCAACTTGTCGGAAAACTCTTGTGTTTAACCCATACTCGTCCTGATCTTTCCTTTGCTGTTGGCCTTGTTGCTCGTTTTATGCAAAACCCCCGTGAAAGTCATTGGAAAGCAGCTAAAAGAATACTTCGTTATGTTCGAGGTACAATACAGTTTGGGATTCATTACAGTGCCAAAACAGCTCCTCTGTTAGTTGGTTTCACTGATTCTGATTGGGCTGGTGACCTTGATGATCGGAAGTCTACTGCCGGTTATGTCTTCACTCTTGGTTCAGGACCTATTACATGGGCTTGTAAGAAACAGGCTGCCATTTCTCTTTCGTCAGCAGAAGCAGAGTATCGTGGTGCCATGGAAGCTAGTAAGGAAGCCTTGTGGCTTCGTCAGATCCTATCAGAGTTTGGCTTTGAGCAGCAGCATCCAACCACACTTTGGTGTGATAATCAAAGTGCCATTCAGCTATGCAAAGATCCAGTCCAGCATCAGCGCAGCAAACACATTGAACTACACATGCACTTCATCAGAAAGCTCATTCATGACCATGTTCTTGAAGTGCAATATTGTCCAACAGATGATCAGGTTGCAGACATCTTCACAAAGGCTCTCACAGAGGCGAAGTTCACTAAACTTCGATATATGCTTGGAGTTCAGGAAGTTGTCACTAAGGGGGGATAGGCTTTAGTGCCTCCTTCCTTCTCCTATTGTGTCATATTTGTAAATCCTTCAATCCTATCCCAAGTTGTTCTTAAGGGGGGATGTTAGGATATTCCGACACATAGGATATAGTTAAGTTCAACTTGGTCTAGTATAGAGTTAGGTTAGAGTTAGGTAAAGTGTGTTTCTTTACCGTTGTACATTTTGTAACTTACAATCCGACGGTCACGATATGTAGTGATCCGACGGTTCACTCTCACCTCGGTATTACCGACACTTGATCCGTGGCTTGACACCCGATTGGTACATGAGTTCTATTTAAAGCGCATGGAGGGTCATTGTTCGGGTAATCTGTGCATGAGAGAAGCTTATGTAAATTTTCATTCTTTGATTAATAAATTGCTTGTAGTACCCACGTTGGGACAGGCCGTGGACTGTTTCCCTCCTTGCACTTTGAGGGTTTTAACCACGTCAAAAATACTGGTGTATTGATTTGAGATTTGGTTGTGAGCGGTGTCCTTTTGGTGTTCTTTCTGAGGAACTTACCCTGTAAATTACTACATGAATGTGGTCTTATCTTGGTCTTTAGGGCTGATCTAGATTTGGTTGTATCCACTAAATCCATCCAAGAAGAAGAAGAATTTCTTCTTTGCATGGCCATCTAGGACTTGGTCAATGATGGGTAAAGGAAAATGGTCCTTCTTTGTAGCCTTGTTAAGTTCCCGATAATTAACACAGATTCTCCACTTCCCATGCTTCTTGGGAACTAAAACAAGAGGTGACACTTGTTGACCACTAGGATGGCACCTGATGATTATATGAAAGACTCTGTGCCCAAGGATGATTCGGAGGACACTTGTACCATCAGATATCATCGGTTAACAAAGTTTTTTAACTCTACTTCTATCATTTCATCATCTCTTTTGTATCCAGATTCCACACCCTGCAAGGAATTGTACTAAGTGATACTAGTAATGATGAGTTTTGAGTCTGTAGCAAGCTTAGGATATTGGGACTCGATCAACAAACGAGTACACAATTTTTTTTTTCTTTTTCTTATCCGGTTAATTATCCCTTCTTTTTCAGAGGCGGATAATTTTTTAGGTTTTTACACTCACTTTTTACCCCAATGCCGAGGTGACGGTTTGAAAGTTGAGCCCCTAACAAATCTTAGCATCTAGAGGCTATGTATGTTACCATACTAGATCACATAAAAAATTTCGTGGAATTTGGTTAGGTCTAGGTAGTTATTTTTTAATTTTTTAGATTTCTCGCATGTTAAAAATTGTAGATGAAATTGTATTTGTAATGTAATAAGTGATGTCTAGAGACGTTGTATGAGGTATGAGTAATACAAATTACACCTCTCATCTTCAAATTTTTACTATGACACACTTTGAGGGGTTAATCATGTGTTTTGGACCTCCAAAACCCACATTTCCTAAGTTTAGTGGAAATTGTGGCATTTAATTAGGGTAGAATTAAATAAAATAGAGAGAAATAAATTATTCCATGTGATAGAATGACATGGAAATGCCTTGGAAATTATCCTAAGTCAAAGAGTTGAGTCAACGAACATGTGGAAGATGACTGAACACACTGCATCATAAATATACCTTTATTTCATAAAATCGAATTTGCCAGAGATAAAACAGCAATTGCACATGTGGAAAATCGAATTTATTAGAGGAACCCATGTATTGAAGGAATATTTAGACTGAGGATTTTGTGGGGCCTTCTTTGATTGTTAGCTCGAGTTGCTTCTACACTTAGCACTTCACATGGAGGATTACGAGTTTCAATTGAGGAAATCGCAGTTCCTAGGGATCTGCACAGAGCATCTTTGAGATCATCATATGAAGTGGCGACACTTGGTTCAAGTTTGATTTGGTTTGACTGGAGTTATCTCATTGGTTTGGTTCACTCATGGATATGTTTACCATGCCATATATGGAATTCGATTTCCCTTGAGGTGCACATATGGAATCCGATTTTGCTCTGGTGTTTATATCTTTTCCACATCAAACTTGACTTATCTTTCCTTGGGATTTGCTGCAAGTTCAGTTCTCACATGCATTCTTCCTTGGGATTTCCTCCCAACTCCCTATATAATGAGGCTATGTGCTCTCATATTGTATGATGTAATTCAAGCTATTGTGCTTGAGGAGACTTTGCAAGATTGCATTCACTACTTGCAATATAATAGAATAGTCTTTGGGGTAACGCGTAATGGTGTTCTTCTCCTTGCATATGCGGTAAATTCTTGACTTCTTGTTATGCTTCTATTTATTTCCTCATGTTATTGTTTCTTTCATGCTTGTTTCAAGTTATCTTAGTATGCAACTATCTCATATTAGCATAAGAATTAATTATTTTCTTTAGGAAAATAAATCTTCTAATGGATAATAGATGTATCTCTAGGTATTCTTTCCACTGCACTTATTTAATTTCATGTCGATTTAATGATTTGTGGTGAATTTTTGTAGATGAATCATTATTTGGTCAAGCTTTTCAAGCTTGAGGGGAAATTCTCGGAAGAATCAAACCATTCTTGAAAAATATTCAAAGAGAACCTGCATATGTTGAACTCCAAAGTCTCATCTATATCTTATTTGTGTCTTGCAGGGATTCTTTCAAGTTTCTTAAAGCTTTTATTTCTTGCATCAAAATATCAAACTTGGAAAAAATTTGTTTTTTACGTATTGTATTTTATTTGTCAATATCTGTTTATTTCAAAGAACTAAGTTATGGTTAGTCAAAGAGGAGAGTTTGCTCATACTCTTTGGCCTAGCCTCTTATATATTATTTTTGTAACAAATTTTGTAGTTTTCCTAAGATAATATTTGTTGTGTTGTAGTCATTTTCAACTTGTTCTCTTGCAGCTACTTGCAGGATTCATCATTAGAAAACTACTTACAAGTTTGCATGCAGAACCTTGGGGCTCTGATTTAGTGATTGCTTCCACCTTTAGACCGAATTCATCTTGGATAAGGTTGTGTTATTCGAGGGAGATCGAGTTAATTTTGGCCATCTCTTTCTCACTCTTGGCCGTGGCCATAGAAGAGGCTTATCTTCTCTTCTTCTTCTTAAAAAAATCTGCATTTTGTTGAGCCTTTGTGGGCCTCAAATTGCAGAATTTTTCAGCGAGGAAAGGTCTATGGTTTGATGTCAATTTGTGAAGACTTTCTTTGGATTTTGGAGAAGTCTTCATTGTCTTTTCCTTTTTGTAACAATTAATAAAATTTCTGATTTTGGGAGCGTGGGTTTTACCCATTGGTATCTCTATCTCTTGACCTTTTGGAGAGGTTTGGTGGTTTGACTTTGTTGGTTTATTTCATTTTGCATACATATCATCTAATTGAGAAATTAACACAACATGCATCACACTCATTTTGCATGTACTTTAATTTAATTTACTACACGTTTTAAATCCATAACCAGTTCAGATTTTTTGCATGCAAGCACCTTTTACTTGATCTTATTTGGCTTGAACATAGTTCCAAGTTTATTTATGCTTCAACATAAACACATTTTACATGCATCAAGTATTTGGACAAATTTTCTCCATAAAGTAACATTTTATTTCATGTCAAGCAAGTACATTTCTAGTTGAAGTTAATTTTCATTGTTTGGTTAATTTATTTACATGCCCCAAGCATCAATAGAACTTACCTCCAACTTAAGTTAGTTGAATAGAATTTTAAGGATCCTCTACCTCTATTGACTCCTCATTGTGAGATCCAAATATTTGGGCGAGGATGAGGTCTGAGGAATAGAGTTTGATTGTATTGCCTTAGCACTAATTAATAAAATAAACTAGGAGCAACATTCCATCACATTTGTTTTGTTTGCAAAGTTCTTAAATTTCTTGCTATCTCGATGGTTTAAAGTCTCACATGCATATCTTCTTTCAAAAGGCACTTTGGATGCAAGCATTGTAATCTCTTTTAATTTTGCAACAAGTTTAAATTTCCTGTACTTGGAAATTGGCTTAACTTTTGGTTTAATTGCATATTGTCATGAATGGTTGATTTCACTTTCAAGTACTATTATTTTGGGTTGCAAACCTAAGTCATCTTGGTCTAACATTTGAGTTTTTGTCATCTCATTCTCACAAGTAGATTTCTAATTCTATCCTTTTGAGCAAGATAGTTTCCATTCTTTGATTTTTAGACTTATTCATCTTAAAAGCATTTATAATATCTTGTGCTAACAATTTATTGTTTCACTTTTCAGGATTACTTTGGCTTTCCATTTAAAAGCATTTCACTTCATTTTAAGCAAATACAATTTCATTTCTTAAAGAGCAATAGTTTGAAGGCACTGGTTGTTTATGTATTTCATGCTCATCTTATATATTGATGGTTATTGCTCATATCGGTTTTTGCTTATAAATCTTAACGAAATAATCTATTTAACTCTAACAATTCTCCTAGAAACTGACATCTTTTAACTTAACTTTTCATTACAAACCACCCCCCTTAGCTAATTAGGAGATAGCTCAAACAAAGAGAGTCGGGATTAGTTTGACAACCCCTTCTCTGAGTTCCCTGCCACCAACCACACCTTGTGGGGTTGAAGACTTTTCTCACTAAATTGTAGGTAGGTGTAGGCAGCAGGGGTCAACAAAACCCACTCACTATCTGAAATGGTGTGTATGAACCCTGCATCTAGTCGCTTTTGCTGTTCTTCTTTCACAATGTCCTTAAGAATTGGGTTCATCCTCCATTGGGGTTGGTGCACAGGTGTGCATCCCTCCTTGATGTAAATATGATGGGTACAAACTAAGGGATGCACACCTTTCATTTCCTTATAATCCCAGGAAAAAGCATCCAGGTGTTGCCTCAGCACATTGCACAACTGTTCTTCCTGTTTTTCCGAGAGAGAAGGGTTGATCTTTAAGGTTCTGGATGGGCCAAACTCTACAATCTTGACATGTTCTGGACTTGAGTCAATAGGGCATAAGTCAGTCCAAGGACTACTCCCAGATTCTTTCATCAACTCATCAATTGGTATGGGAGTGGGAGGTTGGTTCTGAAGGATATGGTCAATGAGGTCATCTTCATCAGGTTGCCCCCCTCCTATAATAGTATCTAGAGTGCAGATTGGGTAGGGGGTGGTGTGATACAGTTCATCCTCTTCCTCTTCTTCTAACCACAAGGGTAAGTCATGCTCAATAGAAGGCTGAGCGGAGGATACAATACCGGTTGCTTTGATAAATGACCATTCTTAATGGTCATGTTTCGAGCCCTACAACTAATGTAAGCATCAACAGTGGCCAATCACAATCCTCCTAAGATGAGAGGGTAGCCATTAAACTTGGTTTTGGGTCGGAGAACGAGGAAATTAGTAGGATATTCCCAAGAGTCAATGGACACCATAACATTTTCAACAACTCCCTCAGGAGCTACTGTGGATATGTCTGCAAGTTGCAACATTGTGGTGGTCTTTCTCAAAGCCCCTTGGAGATTTAGCTTTAGCATGGTTTCCTTAGTCATCACATTGATTGCAGCCCCAAGATCAATCAGGGTATTAGGGACTATATGGTCATCAATGTGCACATCTACTACTGGGCTTCCAGGGGGTAGATATTTCGGGAAGATCACCCTCCCGAGCATCAAATCAGATAGTTTCCTAACAACATATATGGTGGGGGTGTCTCCTTTTCTTCTCGCAGGCTTTTTGAAACATTTCTCCTTGATAAACTTATTATAGATGGGAACATCTTTAATGGCTTGGAGAAGGGGTATCTTAACACACAAATTCTTCAATTCTCCCAGAAGTTCAACCTCTTCTAGGGTGTGCTGGCTAGGGTGGATCAACCTCTCAGGAAAAGGAGGTGGATTGACTTGAGGAACACTCTCTTCCTTCTCTTCTTCAAGCTCTTCAGGTGGAGAAGGTGGGTGGTTATCTGGAAGCACTCTCCCAGACCGAAGGTTGATCTCCTGGATTTCCACAGCATAAGCAGGATAGGATGTCTCTCCACTGTAGACTTGCTGTGCTTGCTTGTTGTTCGGGTTCAAATTGGGTTGAGCAGGCATTTGAGGTTGCTTAGGTGGAGTAGGATGAGTGAGCTGTGGTTAAGGTTGGGGTGGAGACAATAAAGTAAGAGGCTAGTTGACTTGAGGCGACCACCCTTGTCATGGGTTGCCCCATTGAGAAGATTAGGGTGGATATGGCTGAAAAGGATGGTTGACAGGTTGAGGAGGATATGGAGGAGCATAAGGCTAAGGAGGTGTGGACCAGGATGGATGAGTGGAAGAGTACCAAGGTTGCAAAGGTGCATTCTGATTTGGATTATAATAAGAGTAATGTGCACCTTGCATGCCTTATTGATATGGCCGAGGTCCTTGAGGTCTTCTTTGATTAATGAAGCAAAGTTGCTCTGACCCACCTTCTACCCCTTGGTATACAACTTTTAGTCCTGGAAAAGAAGGGCATTTGTCTATTGCATGATTTTCTTCACAGACTAGGCATACTTCTATGACATTCAATGGGCATTCATTCCTAGGATGTATTTTGGTGCATCTAGGGCATAAAATAGCTAGTGCCCTTTCTGCTTCCTCCTGCTTTCTTTTGATTTGCATGGTATCCATTTGCAATGCAAAGGTATGCATCATTTCACTCTTGAAATCCTCCAACATGTTCCCTATCTCATTCTTGATGGATGTTGTGGAGGGAGAGGAACTGACCAAGCCTTGACTAGCCCTACCCTTCTTCTTGGTAGCCCTAGAGTGATTCTTGAATACAGTTTTGATGTCATCATAGGATAATTGATAGATATCTCCTCCAGATAGCATGTTGAGGGTTTCCAACATATCCTCCCTGATCCCTCGAAGAAGAACTAGCTTGAGTGATTCGGGATTAGGGTACAGTTTGCCCTCCTATAACTGAGTTGAAACGTCTCATCATAGTCTTCTAGGGATTCATTCGGTCCAAGAGTCATCCTAAAGATTTCTTGTTTGGTTTCTTTGGACCTATAGTAGTCCTTGTCCTTGCTATTGAAGGCTTGTTGCATTTGGGCCCAGGTAGTGATGTTACACCCAAGCAGACCCATAAACCAGTTCAGTGATGCATCTTTAATGGTAGAAGAGAATAACTTCAGCTTTTGCTCATCAAAAGCATAGTCATAGGTCCTACAAACAACAACAAATTCAAACATGAAGGTGTCAGGATCCTTAGAGGTTAAGCCATGGAAGTGTGGAAGGGCAGTAGGGCTTATATTCTTCATTATAGCCTCTCCATTGGTCTCTTTGATAGGGAAAACCTCATTGTCCCTGTTTCAGTGATAGTTTGGGTAGGTGAAGTGGGTTCTTCTTCTTCCCCAATAGGTTCTTCAAAAATTTCAAGTTTCTCACCTAGAGGGTCTTCTAACTCCCCTGCAGTCAGAGAGGGAAGCTCACAGTCACCGAAGAAGAGTGAAGGTTCACTATTTGAGGGTGTGGGGGTTTTTGGTAAGAATTTCCCTTGATTATCCCTACTCCTACAAGGCATGAAAAAATAATTTTTTTAATTTTTTCATTATGCAAAATAGAAAACAATGCTGACGCAGAAACAAATCTACTTAGACACTTCCCTGACAACGACGCCAAAAAGTGGTGAGCCCTAGTATTGCACCAAGAGTGTTGCAACTCCCAAGGGCTTCTCATCTCAAATTATCAACCCGAGGTTCGTACAAACTTAGAGGTGACAGTGCTATATGCACAACATATTAGATTCCACTCATGTCACCCTTAGTCATGACATTAGATCAAAAGTGCTCAGAGATCATTCTTCCAACTAAATTAAAATGAAAGCTTGCTGATCAAGGTACAATTGAAAACTAATTCTACATATGAAAGTGGAAATGCCATTTACTCAACTTGTAAATACTTAATTAATCAATTCATGAAAGGACAAGGGCTAATCTTCTTGCAAAAAGAAAGTTATTTTATTTTGCAAAATCCATCAAAATACCAAACCTACTTGCAGAAAGGGAGCTATTTTATCTTGCATAATTCATCAAACCACCAATCGTAATTACATGTATCATCTACCTAGTTCACACTTGCTTGAAAATCAATAGCCTACTTGCATCATGCTTGGGATAAAAATACTAATTCTACTATGTTTTGCAGTGAAGAAAAGGAATGGTTGGAGTGGCCTAAGAGCTTCCCCTGATCATCAAATCACAACTAGGGGTCATTATTCAACTTAATTGAACTAAAGTTGAAGTGGGGATCAAAACTGATGAAGGAAAGTGGTGCTACAGGGTTTCTATAGGTGGCTGTTACAGGAGGTCCTGTATTGCTACAAGAACGCTTGTAATGCTACAAGAGGGGTTTTGAGTGGCTTTTGAGGGTGAAAATGATGTCTTTAGGGTATGGAGAGGTGGATGGAGGTTGAAGCAAATGAAGGGAGGTTGAGTTTAGCCCCCTAGCCAAGCTCAGGACCTCTTAGAGGCATGTCTTGCACTAGGATGTATACTCACGTGTCCTAAAGTCACTAGGCAAAATGACTTATAGAAACAGAGTTTTGGGACAAAGTTGAAGGTGGAAAGAGAAGATGAAGGAGCTCAAGATGGAAGCGGTGAAGGTGCCCTTCGCTGCAAATCAACATAGCCCTGCAATCAATTGCATGCATACATCCATTGATCATTAACAAAATGAGATAACCTATGATGGAAAAGATGAGATGAATTTAAATAACATCTATTTTATGCCATACCACTAATCTAATCACTAAACTAACATCTAAGCTACATAAAGTAAATGTAAAGCAGAACAACTAACATTCATTTATTTCCAAGAAATCATAAACACAATATTTTTGGATTGAGGTTGTGAATCCTTCCACTAATTCTCCCCAAAGAGAGTTGAGGAAGAGGCTGTTGAAGAAAAGTGTAACTAGGTTCGATATTTGTCAATATAATTTTGATCTTTGTACTTGTCAAGAAAAATAAATATTATTTTTATAAATTATATGGATGAGTTTCTTGCTCATTCCATAGATCTAGGAAAGTGAAAGAGTCAAAATTATGTTGAAGAGATCTTCTTGAGCATTTATATAATGTACATGGGTCAACCTAATGTCAAGTAGCCCTCCAAGACAAGCACCATCCTTCAAAGAAGAAGACTGCAAGCAAAACAATGAAGAGAACATCATGTCGGCCTCAAAATATGTATATTAATGTAATGTCGGCTCATATAAAAGACACAACGATTCACCTGGACACGTCAGCTAATTATGGAGGACGAACTACTATAAATACCAAGCTAGGGTATACGCAAAACTACACAACGTAATTTCGTACATCTTTGAAGTTTCGTATGAGATGCAGGAATTCAGATTCCTCTGAATTTCAGATGGGTGCAGGATTGTAATTTCGTATGGGTGCAAGACTGTAATTTTGTATGGGTGCAGGACTGTAATTTCGGATGGGTGCAGGACTGAATTTCAGATGGGTACAAGACTGTAAATTCGGATGGGTAGCAGTGATGACAAGGATCTCGGTGATCCCACAGTATCACACTCTATCTCGGCATTCATCCTGGACACAATTATGATCTCGGTATAGTCATGATCCTGATGGAGACAGAATTACAAGGTGAAGATCTCAGTAAAGGTGTGGCAATGGTGCAGCAACAATGATCTCGTTGTTATGATGAATATCTCAGTGAAGGTACAGTAATGATGACCTCAGTGAAGCAACAATAGTGATGACCTTAGCAGTGACAAAGAAGAGGATTGGTGTCTTGGTCTTGGAGTGGCCTAGTAGGTCAAGGGTCATGGTCTTGTTGTTCGTCAATCATAATCTCTATAAGAAGAATTACGTGCAGTTTTTCCTCTCCAAGAGGGAAAGGTTTTGGCCCTGGTAGAACACCAACTTCTTGAGTTCTTGTCTCGTTGTTTTTGGTAGCAGTTTGATGAAGTAAACACACACACTAATAATAAGAAAGAAGATCAAGCTAAGATAAATTGTAAAAGCACTTCAAAAAATATTATCAAGTCTAGAAGAATCTTACTAATGTTATCTGCCCTAGATTCTTCAACAGAGGCTTGCAACTACAGGTTTTTTATAGCTTAATCTCTACTAGAATGAAAGAAACTATGAACTGCTTGGAATCAAGAACAAAACATAAGTACAAAAAGAGGGACCAAAGCCTTTGGGTTGGGCCCAAACCCAAGGATCTCAACTCTCTGAAACTAACTGAGATGCAACTTAAAATCCAATTTCTCATTATCAAAAAGTAAAGGTCTTATACATCACTTAAAAGTTCAAAGTGACAATGTCAAGCTTCAAGCTCAATAGCTACACCTAGCTGAACAAAAACTTCAAATCCTAATGAGCTTTTCTTGTTTATTTATACAAAAGGGTAGCTGATAGCAACTCCCTTGAAAGTAAGAGTGATTCCCTCGATCTCGAAAATGATGGATCTCGTCTCTTTTGAGCCTTGCTTGAACTAGGAGTCACTTGGCTGCGAATGAATTCGAACTAGTGGGAGAGGATGCTCTGATCCCAAGCTGATTTAGGGAGTTAAGGAGGTGGACAAACCCCTAAGATTCTCTCTTGGTTGTATCCGTTAAGCCCTTGCATAATAATTGCCTCAAAAATGCTTCTTTTTCCTGCAATTAAACCACATCAAGCCACATACTATGACAAACACCTTTTACTCCTCTTACTAAGCATAATATAACAAAAAATGTGAATTAATGTGAGAGAAGGATAGTTTTAAGGCTAGAGGATGGCATAATGATCTTCAGAATATACCTATTGATGGGACTCATCAACTATGGTAATTTTTTTTTTCTCTTGTGCTGAATGCTCTACTAGTGCTAGTAATTGTTATTTCCATTTTCCATTGTGGATTTATTGGTGTATAGTTATCTTGCATTGATACTTGGATTAGGGAAATACTTTAGATATGGAAGCGACAATGTGTTTTCGGTTGAACACCTAGTTTTCCTTTTCATTGTACTATACAATCCCATTTGGATCTAACAATATATTTTTGGAAGTGTGTAGAAGTTTTTTTTGTTTTGAATCAAATCTTGAAAATTTGGGGACGTTTTAGTTGAACCAACCAACTCTCAAGCATAGAAGTGAAAGAACCCACATTAATATCTTCCAAAGAATTATCAATCAAATTCTTTTTGAAGGGATTTTCGTTGCCATTTTTTGAAGTTATTCTATATTCCAAAATTTATCTCTCTATTATTGTGATTTAACTGAATAATTTGGCTAGTTTTAGAGCTATTGTTTTTGTTAAATAACAGAGTTGTACTCATGCTCTTTGGGCTAACAAATTTTTAAATTTTGTATATTTTCTAACGCTCATTGTATATAATTTTTTTTCTCTTGTATATACTTGTCTCTATCCTTTTTGACTTGCGTAGATATAGCTGGAGAGGAGGATTTTTGGCATGGAATTTTTCATAAGTTTTCTTGCAGGTGAGCACTTGGAAATTTAAAGAGATACACATTGAGATTTTTTGAAGTCTCAAGCCTATACTTGTTCGTGATCTTGAGCTATTTATTTTTCCTCCAAACCCTTGCGTAGATCTGCCTCTAGAAGGTTAGATGGCTAGGGTTTTAGGCCATTTTTTAGTTCTATTTTTGGATAGATCCATTGTCTGATGCTTGTAAAATTGAGATCGATTTTTTTGGAAGGCCTTCTTCATTTTTGGAGCCTATCTCTCTCAGTCGCAAGCGTAAGAGAGGCTCTTTTTTCTCCTCTCCTATGATATCTTTTACCCGTTTGACGTCTAGTCTCTTGAGCGAATTTTGTGGAGAAATTTAAGTAAATTTTGTGAAGAAATCACATATCAAGGCTGGTAAAATTAAGATAATTTCTTTAGGCCTTTCCTTGCTCAACCATGAGCAATAGAGGGTCTTTCCCCCTGTCTTGGTGCATAATTTTTCTCATCCTGGATGGCTAAGGGTTTGAGTGAAACTCCTTGGAGGATTTGGACTTGTATGTTGAGGAAAATTCATTTTATTTCATTGTTATAGCCTTGTAGAATTCCTCATTGGCATCTTGTATCTCGAGGAAGGGGTTTTCTCATTCAAAGCTCTATATTTTTGTAAACCCTCCTTAAAGATTTGAAGCCCCATCTTACTGTCTAAGAGGGTTTTTCCTTGTAATAATAATAAAGGATTTTTCTTGAGGGAGGTTGGGATTTTCTCCATGGTATTCCTTCTCCTCATTTAGAAGGAGAATTTATTGGTTGATTGATGAATAACTTGCTAGATTAGTTTATTTTCTTACATTATCTAATTTCTAGATCTTGTTTCTAATCTTCATTGTAAGTAGTTCTAAATCATTCATCATTTAATTAGCTTGTTTTGATTTTATTGAGTAGTTTGGTTCGCTGCTTGATCTAATTGGCATTTTCATTGGTATAGTTTCAATTTCTTGATCTAATTGTCATTTGTTTCATTCGGTAATTTTCGCTTGCTTCATTGATCATTAGCATAAGCTAATTTCATATTTGATATCATAATTTGTGCTCAAATTCCTAATTAAAAATTTGATCATTTAAAGTGAAATGGTATTCGCTATTGATAATTTTAAGAATATTTCACTTTTGAAGCATCTCATTCTAATTATATCTCGCTTGAAGCAATTAGCCTTTTTATCTCACTTGGATTTTAGATCTAGCTATGCATTCTCTAAACTTTACCTCTAAGCATAAGCTTGGTTGATAAAAAATTTAGGATACTTCCCAAACTGTCATTCGATTATATAAATTTGAGTTTCGAGCAAATATTGAAACATGTGACCTCATAGTTCTCTTGTGGCCAAGCCCTTGTATGAACGAAGGCACGTGGGTTGTCTTGAAGTCTAGGGGGTTATTGTTAATGAAGGACAAGTGCCTCCTTATCCTAGCCTTCTTGCAATTCACCCTAGTCCTTACCAAGTTTTGAGGAATTGAGGGGAAGTTTCACCGTAGAATAGGTTTTAACTAAAACTTACCAAGACCACTTTGTCGTCACACACAGATATAGCCTTGTTTCATCTTGTAATTGATTATTGTACAAGTTGAACTGTGAACATTTCATTCTACTTGCAAGCATTACATTCTATTCCTCTTGTACTTGTTGGAAATACTGAGGGGGGGGGGGTGAATCAATATTTCTTATTTTTTTTTTTAATTGTTCTAGTGATTGCCAAAAGCATATATAGATATGTATATGTATACACAGAACACAAAAATCAACAGCTGGAATTAATGCTTTTATTAAAACTCAAGACAGTGCAATGAAATAAATACAATATAAGTATATATCTGATTGTGAATAGTTGCCAAGCTCCAACTTGGACTTCAGTGAGGCTCCAACCTCCAGAGCACCAACTCTGTTTTGCAGTGGTTTTGCACTTAGGAGCACCTACCCCTAATGACTTTAGTCTTGTTCAGTTCTGAGGCTCCAACCTCTTGGGCTCCAACCCAACCTTGGTATAAACTGGTATGCTGCTACACTCTATTCAGCTGAGGTTCTCTCACTCCTACTCTCCTGCCTCTGCTGCTTCTACAGCCTCTGCTGCTTCTGTTGCCTCTTTTGCTTCTGTTGCCTCTTTTGCCTCTGCTGCTTCTGCTACCTCACACTCTGGTTCTTCACCACAACAACAGCACCAACAGTTCTCTGTTTTTACTGTTTTATACATTCTCATGCCTTTGTCCATTCGTTTCCGCTTACTCGCTGGCTCTTTGGCTTCCTCCTCGCTTGCTTCAGCTTCCTTTGTCTCATCGTGCTCACAGGACACGTTAATTCATAAGAGAGTGCCAAATAATCCACGGAGAACACATCTTCCCAGTTAAAACTGTAACAACGCTCCTTTCAACAATGATTGTGGGCATGCATAGAGTTCAACTTCATTTAACGGATAGCCACGTCTAGTCGCAATCGATTTCGCCATGAATCACCCCATTTACCTGACGTTCAACCTTCCGCTTCTATTCCTGTATTGGGTCCATAACTCCATCGCAATCGGTGGATTTAACATCCCTTCGAGACTAGCGACACATCGGATGCGATATTACATTGGACCATGTTGCAATCAGACCATCGGGTCCGTGACTTACATCGCAATCAGTGCTCAGGAGAGTGTAATTCCTTTGTGTATTGTTGCGATGGGCGGATGCGATATAACATTCAACCATAACACAATTCCGCAGCGGGTCTGTACTTGCAATCGCAATCGGCGTTCAAGACTTCTGGGGATCCTTTATACATTGACCCCATGACATCGCCGATGGCCGACGGGTCGATCCTCTAGCGGATGCGATCTAGCATTAAGTTGTGTTACAGTCGGACCATCGGGTCCACATACCTTATTGTAATCGGAGGTTTCGGGTGTGTCACTTAATAAACCCGCCGATATAATATACTGCTCCGCCTCCGATAGTGTATTTGTAATATGTATGCTATGGCCTCCATTTGCGTTAAACGCATATATATAAGGTTACGCATATATATAGGGTTTTCTCCTCCGATAATGCATTTGCCTATTCATATATATATATTCTCCACTCCTTTAACCCTGCATATATATATATTGCTCCGCTGTTTCCTTTAACCCTGTGTATATATATATATATATATTGCTCCTCTAATGGCTCTGTTTGCTTCCTCCGATGGTTGTTTGCGTCCTCTGTTGCTCTAATGGCTCTGCTTGTTCCTCTGTTGCTCCGATGGCTCTCTGCGTCGTCTATTTGCTCTGTCTACACCTCTGTTGCTTCGATGGCTCTGCTTGTTCCTCTGTTGCTCTGATGGCTGTTTATAGTTGTTACTTGCATGCATATAAGCTCTCCGATGACTTATTTGCATGCCTCCATTAGCTCTGTCTGCTCTTTGTGCCGTTTGCTCCTCTGGTGGCTCTGTCTCCTCCTCTTGGCTCCGATAACTTTGTGTGCTCCTCTTGGCTCTGTCTACTCCTTGAATATTGCCATATTGACATCAATGACAATCTGTGTCCAACAATCTCTCTCTTTATTATTGATGCAATATTCTTCTGCTCTCTCCCCCTTTGACATCAATGGCAAGGGAATGCATACGGACTCCCCCTGTCAAACTGCTCCCCTTGTCCTGCTACATCTTTATGAATGAACTTGAGTGATGATAAGGAAATAACCCCCATCTTTTGATGCAGATGTTCGAATGCTTCTCGAGGAAGAGGTTTTGTGAAAATATCAGCTATCTGCTCCTTGGTATTGATATATTTCAGGACGATGTTTCGTTCAGCTACTTGCTCATGGAGGAAATGATACTTCATTTGTATGTGTTTGGTTCTTGAGTGCATCACTGGATTTTTGCTGAGATTGATAGCACTTGTGTTGTCATAATAGACGGTAATTGGTTGATATGTACATATGTTGAGATCTTTTAGAGCTTCCTTCATCCATAGTATCTGAGTACAACAGTCTGCTACAACAATATACTCGGCTTCGGCTGTGGATAATGATATGGATAACGTTTTTTTGCTGAGTCAGGATACCAAACAGTCTCCTAGGAAGAATGCATTTCCACTAGTACTTTTCCGATCATCTATACTTCCAGCCTGATCAACATTGGTGTATGCAGTTACAGTCAGTGTTGAGTTCTTTGGGTACCAAAGACCGAAATCAGAAGTTCCCTTCAGATATCTGAGAATTCTTTTTACGGCTAATAAATGGGATTGTTTGGGAGCAGATTGAAATCTTCCCACCATTCCTACTGCTTGCATTATGTCTGGTCGTGTAGCTGTTAAGTATAGAAGGGCTCCGATCATTGAACTGTAATGAGTTGCATCCACTAGAGGGGAGTCATCATCTTTGCTCAGTTTGCAGTTTGTGGTCATAGGTGTGCTCATGGGTGCACAGTCCTCGATTCCATATTTTTTGAGCATGTCCTTTAGATATTTGGTTTGAGATATACACAATCCTGCTTTGGTTTGGGATACTGGAAGTCCAAGGAAGTGGGATAACTCTCCTATCATTGACATCTCAAACTCTTTTAACATTCTTTGAGAAGATTCATGGCTCATTTCATCATTATTACTAGCAAAAATCAGATCACCGACATAAACAAGAGCAACTAGTAACTTACCTTCATCTATCTTTATGTATAGATTACTTCCAGCCACTCCCTTTTCGAAGCCTTGTTGCTGTAGATAGTGATCCAGTCTTGCATACCAAGCTCTAGGAGCTTGTTTCAACCCATATAAAGCCTTTTTCAGCTTACAAACTAAGTCCTTTCCTGCTGTTAGATCAAAACCTTCTGGCTGCTCCATGTAGACTTTCTCCTTGAGTTCCCCATTTAGAAATGCTGATTTCACGTCCATTTGATAGATTTTGAATCCTTTTGAGCAAGCAAATGCCAAGAACATCCTGATAGCTTCCATACGGGCCACTGGTGCAAATGTCTCTTCAAAGTCAACTCCTTCAATTTGTGAATAGCCTTTGCAGACAAGTCTTGCCTTGTTTCTGATAACCTGTCCTTCCTCATTCATTTTATTTTTGATCACCAATTTGGTTCCTATTATGTTTTTGTCCTTTGGACAAGGTGCCAGCTCGCATGTCTTGTTCTTCTCAATTTGGGACATTTCTTCTTCCATGGCTTTTACCCAATGAGGATCCTTACTTGCTTCTGCAAATGTTTCTGGTTTTATCATAGATAGGAGGGCAATGAATTTTCTCTTGGGTGTGATTGATATCCTTCTTCGGGTCTGCACACCTTCATCTCTATCGCCAATGATCTGCTCTTCTGGACGATGTCTTTGGACATACTTCATCTTTGAAGGGGTATTAGGTGGTTCTCTTTCCTCTTCTTCTTCTTCTTCTTCCTCATCTATTTCTTCTTCTTTAGGTTCTTCTTCTTCAATGAGAGAGTCATCTTCATGTTCTTCAATTTTCTTTTCTGGAAGATCTTCATCAACCTTTAGATCAATGCTTTCCACTATTTTCTTCAGTCGATAATTGTAGCACTTGTAAGCCTTGCTTCGTGTAGAGTATCCAAGAAATATCCCATCATCAACCCGAGAATCAAACTTTTCGGGTGAGCCATCATTTATTTTTATGAAGCACTTGCTTCCAAAGATCTTGAAGTACTTCACCGAAGCAGGTCTTCCTTTCCATAGCTCATAAGGAGTTTTTCCACAATTTGGTCTTAATTGAGTTCGATTTAATATATAGAAAGCTGTCCCTACTGCTTCTCTCCAGAATCTAGGCTGTAAGTCTACTGCTAATAACATTGTTCTTGCCATTTCTTGGACTGTTCAATTTCTTCTTTTAACTACCCCATTTTGCTAAGGTGTTCTGGCAGCGGAGAATTCCCTTTTAATTCCATGAATATTACAGAACTCACTAAACTCGTTTGATGTGAATTCTCCTCCTCTGTCTGTTCTGAGGCACTTAATTTTTGAATCTTTTTCATTTTCTACAAGGACTTTTAGATTCTTAAAACACTCAAAAGTTTCATATTTATACTTTATGAAATATATCCACATCATTCTAGTATAATCATCAACAAATAGCACGAAGTACCTTTCTCCTTGGAGTGCTTGATTTCTAGTTGGCCCACACACATCAACATGGATGATCTCCAAGGGCTTCGATGTAGAGAGCTCCTTTGTCTTGTGGCTGATTCTGGTCTGCTTTCCATGTTGACATGGACCACATACTGCTTGATTTGGTTTGAACAGCCTTGGGAGGTCTCGTACAACTTTGATCTTGCTGATATTGATAAGATTTTCGAAGCTTGTATGTCCAAGTCGCTTGTGCCACAGCCAACTCTCATCTGTCTGACTCAAGTACCATTTATTTTCTTGAATCTTGTTCAGAATGTAAATGTTGTCTGGTGTTCTCACCCCTTTCGCCACAAGTTTCCCTGAGGCAGAGTTCCTTATTTCACAGTCTTTGGTGCTGAAAACAACCTTATCTCCTTGATCACAGATTTGGCTGACACTCAGGAGGTTGTGTTTGAGTCCGTCAACCAGCAGAGCATCTTGAGCTTTTCCTTTTCCATTGATCAGAGTAACTGTTCCTTTTCTTGCAATTCTGCCAGATTCGCTTCCAAAGGACACATTCCCTTCCTTTTTGCTCAGTGAGACAAACTTTCTTCTATCTCTTGTCATGTGTTTGGAGCACCAACTATCTACAAACCACTGGTTCCATTATTTTGAGCATATAGAGCCAGGTCGCATTTGTCCATGCTGGAGTTCTTGCTACTCGTCTTTCTTCCTTTGAGAGGGCAGTCTTGTTCATAGTGTCCATTATTGTAGCAGAAAGAACAAATCAAATCAAATTTGTTCAAGGGATCAAATGAATTGAAGGTTTTGATTTGTCCCTACCTTTTGGGGGCATCTGAGTTGATTATTTGGTCTTTTAGCTTTGTCTTTTCACTTCCGCGAGGCATACAATGTCTGGCTTGATGACCGAAGTTTTTACAGTGAAAGCAGTGTCTAAGAAAGATGGTTTTGTACTTGTTGAAGCAACCACAGTTTAAGTTGATTTCCTTCCTGGGAATTACTCCTCCCTCGTTCTTTGGATTTGCGATGGGCCCTTGGTGGAGTACAGGTTTGTCTTTGCTATAGTGTCCATGATTCGACTCCACATTCTTCTTTGGAGTAATTCTCTCTTCATTCTTGGGATTTCGGATGCACTTTTGATAACATACTTTTTCATCTTTTGGATTGCAGGAAAGTGCATCGGCATAGCTTTTCGCACTATTCTTAGTGCTTGAGGATTCTCCTTTGAAACCTATTCCAGACTTGTCATGTTGAGGCTTTTGATTTTTCAGAATAGTCTCAAGTATTTGAGAGCTTTTATAGCCCTTTTTAATTTGCTCCAACTCCTTTCTCAAAGACACTATTTCGGCCTCACGTTCTTCACAAGTCTATTCTTTTTCTTTAAGCTTTGCTTCCAAGAGATCTTCTCTCCTTATTTCCTCGTTTTCCACTTTGAGAGAAATGATTTTGTTCCGTAGTTTCTCATTTTCTTCAATAGCGCTTATTAACAATTCATCTACATTTCCGTCCAGCCCTGAGTCATCATCCTCTGTGAGTGCCATGAATAATGTTTCTTGGCTTTCATCATGATCACTTTCCTCATCTGATTTCTTTATGATGACCATAAACTCATCCTCATAAGACTCATCTTGCTTGGAGAGAAGTTTTTCTTATTGAACCCTTCCTTTTTGTGTGCCATTCTTTTAGAATTTCCTTCATCATCACTGTCATGTTTATGAGGACATCTTGCTGCATAATGACCTATTTTACCGCATTTAAAACAAATAAGAGGATACTTGCCTTTAAGCTTAGATCCTCTCTTCAGCTTTCGTACAAATTGAGCCAATTCGGATTCTACATCTAACTCATCACTATAGTCATTCCTTTCTTTCCCCTTCTTTGACTTTGAGGCCTTGAATGCTGCATCTTTGGAGCCTGGGCCATCTTTCCTCATTTCATAGGCAGTGAGAATTCCATGGAGTTCATCCATTTTGAGGGTATCTAGATCCTTTGCTTCTTCTATAGCGCTTATTTTGGAGTCAAATCTGTCTAGAAGAGACCTTAATACCTTTTGAACAATGGTACTTTCTTCAATTTTTTCGTCTAATCCTTTCAGGGAATTTACCACTTCAGCTACTCGGAGGAGGTATGCTGCAATATCTTCGTCATCTTCCATCCTCAAACTTTCAAATTGTCTTCTGTGAGTTTGAAGCTTTGCCTTTTTGACTTTTGAGTCTCCATCGTACAAGCCAACTAGCTTCTTCCACATTTCTTTGGCAGAGGTACTAGTGATTCCACTAGTGATGGAGTTCATGGCCTTTGCATTTGCGATGTATGCTTTCCTTTCGTCTGGGTCTGTTGGAAGAGTGGAAGTCGTTCGGTATTCATTTTGAACAAAATCCCAGACTTCAGGTCCATGGGACATTAAGTAGTAGTTCATTCTTTTCTTCCAGAAACCAAAGCTAGTGCCATCGAACAAAGGAGGTCTTCCTAATGCTTCGTGATTTCTTATCATGGCTGCGGATCCTTCTTCAAGCTGTTAGGCTAGTATGAAGAAGTGTTAGGCCCCTATACTACTATTGTAACCCCTTATTGTTATTAGTATAACCCACTTATTATATTGATGTACCCATGTAGTGCCCATATTGTTACTATTGTGCCCCATAGAAGCCCACTATTGTTATTATTGTGCCCTTACATTATTATTGTTATGTCGGCTCTGATTATGTTATGACCCCTTAGACTCCTATATATAGAAAGGAGGTCTTTTCATTTGTATCATCGAAGAATTGTTCATTTATGTAATGTAAAGGAGGTTGCCCCCTCGAAGAGGCTGAATTCTAAGGTGTTGATCTATTTTTTCTATCTTTTCTTGAGCTGGTTTCATAACATTTGGTATCAGAGCTTTGGATTCTAGGGTTTCGCTGCTCCAAACAGGTCATCGTGGCATTTTCGCTATAACTTTTTTTTCTGTGACGTTTCAGAAGTCGCAAAAAAAACCCGTTTGAGAAGAAATCACGTTGAACCTTGGGTCCGAATTTTATAACTTTTCGCGCGATATTTGCGGAGATATGATCTGAGGAAGTTGGTTTTTTTGCAGACTCCTGAATTACATTCAAAACAGGTGACCTGGGGAAAATCGTCATAACTTTCTCTCTGGGGATCGGATTGAAATTTCGTAAGAAGGTACAGAAAGAGGACGGACTGTAGTTTCTTGTATGCATTTTTCAGATCCAAAGGTTGAAACAGTGACTCGTGGCACGTCGTACAACTTCGCTCTACTGAACTAGTCTATAATCAGGTCATCTTGGGAGATTGTGCATAACTCTTTGTTGGAGAATGCAATTTGGATCAGACTAGTGGCATTGGATAGAGGACACAGAGGGCTACTACAGGTCACAATTTCAGAACTTAAAGATCCGAAAGTACAGAGTTACAGTCGTTTCAAGGTTGAGCTCCTAAAATCAAGAAAAAGCAAGATGAGGAAGTTTGATGGCAAGGATCCGGTAAATTGGATACTTCAGATGGAGCAAGATTTTGATCTACATGGTGTACGACTGTTACAAAAGGTATGTATTGCATCTTCATATTTAGAACCAGATCAATTTTTATGGTACAAAGGGCTTTGTTCTCGTAAACAACTTGTTACGTGGTCAATTTTCACGGAGGAAATGATAACACATTATGAGGATACAAAGAGCAACACCACAACAATTGGAAAGAGTAAAAGGGCTTTGTGACATAGTGGAAAGCAAAATTATGGAAACAATGAAGTGTACTCCTCACAACTATAAAGATGGAAGTGTTGTTTCTCCTAGCCTTCCACAACCTACAAGGGTTACACCACAACAATTGGAAGAAAAAAGAGAAAAAAGGCTTTGTTACAATTGTGATAGCAAATGCACTAAAGGTCATAAGTGTGCTGAGAAGAAATTATTTTACATAGAATATGAAGAGGAGGAAGAAAAGGATCAAGAAACAACAAAAGAAGAAGATATACGCCAGGACCCCACCCCAGAGAAAGAAGAAATGAATTAGACCATATCTTGTAAAGCATTGGCAAGAATTACCACTCCTCAAACTCTCAAGATAGAAGGACATATCAAGAAGAAAAAGGTGCAAGAAGTGAAAGATCACATCGAGAAAGAAGAAATGAATCCAACCATATCTTGTAATTCATTGTTCGAAATTACCACTCCTCAAACTATCAAGATAGAAGGACATATAAAGAAGAAAAATGTTCAAGAAGTGAAAGATCACATCGAGCATCAAGAAATGAATCCGACCATATCTTGTAAAGGATTGGAAGAAATTACCACTCAAACTCTAGAGATAGAAGGACATATCAAGAAGAAAAAGGTTCAAGCAATGAAGGATCACATCGAGCATCAACAACAAGTTCTCCAACTTTTAAAGGATAACGCCATTTCGGTTGAAAATCAAACGAAACAACAGGTAGATCAACATCGTAGTGAAAAATGTTTTGATGTAGGTGATTGGGTATTTTTACTGCTACATATCAAGCAAGCTATTTATGAGAAGGAAATGTTGGCAATACTACATGCACTTAAAAAATGGCGACCTTACCGAATGGGAAGACTCTTCAAGGATGAGGATGTGGAAGCATTGTTTTGTGCTATTTATATTATCCAACCAGATTGGATAAACGAAACAAGGGATGAATGGAAGAAGGACGAAGAAGTATGGCCACTTATACAAAAGTTGCAAAAGATCCCAATTCAAACAATATTGCCAGAAATTGAACAGGAAAGAAAAATCATATTGGAACCAAGAGCAGTCACAGAAACAAGAACCCGACAGCTACGAAATCGATCAATTTTAGAGTATCTCATCAAGTGGAAGAACTTACCCGCTAAATATTCCACATGGGAGGACAAGAATTTTATACAGAAGCATCAAGAACTACTCAAGCGTTGAGGGTTATACTACTAGTGTAACCCCTTATTGTTATTAGTATAACCCACTTATTATATTGATGTACCCATGTAGTGCCCATATTGTTACTATTGTGCCCCATAGAAGCCCACTATTGTTATTGTTGTGCCCTTACATTATTATTGTTATGTCGGCTTTGATTATGTTATGACCCCTTAGACTCCTATATATAAAAAGGAGGTCTTTTCATTTGTATCATCGAAGAATTGTTCATTTATGTAATGTAAAGGAGGTTGCCCCCTCGAAGAGGCTGAATTCTAAGGCGTTGATCTATCTTTTCTATCTTTTCTTGAGCTGGTTTCATAACAAGAAGCCTGCTTTGATACCAATTGTTGGAAATACTGGGGGGGGTGAATCAATATTTTTTTTTTTTTTTAATTGTTCTAGTGATTGCCGAAAGCATATATAGATATGTATATGTATACACAGAACACATAAATCAACAACTGGAATTAATGCTTTTATTAAAACTCAAGACAGTGCAATGAAATAAATACAATATAAGTATATGTTTGATTGTGAATAGTTGCCAAGCTCCAACTTGGACTTCGGTGAGGCTCCAATCTCCAGAGCACCAACTCTGTTTTGTAGTGGTTCTGCACTTAGGAGCACCTACCCCTAATGACTTTAGTCTTGTTTAGTTTTGAGGCTCCAACCTCTTGGGCTCCAACCCAACCTTGGTATAAACTGGTATGCTGCTACACTCTATTCAGCTGAGGTTCTCTCACTCCTACTCTCCTGCCTCTGCTGCTTCTACAGCCTCCGCTGCTTCTGCTGCCTCTTCTGCTTCTGTTGCCTCTTCTACCTCTGCTGCTTCTGCTACCTCACACTCTGGTTTTTCACCACAACAACAGCACCAACAGTTCTCTGTTTTTACTGCTTTATACATTCTCATGCCTTTGTCCATTCGTTTCCGCTTACTCGCTGGCTCTTTGGCTTCCTCCTCGCCTGATTCAGCTTCCTTTGTCTCATCGTGCTCACAGGACGCGTTAATTCATAAGAGAGTGCCAAATAATCCACGGAGAAAACATCTTCCCGGTTAGAACTAAAACAGCGCTCCTTTCGACAATGATTGTGGGCATGCACAGAGTTCAGCTTCATTTAACGGATAGCCACGTCAAATCGCAATCGATTTCGCCATGAATCACCCCATTTACTTGACATTCAGCCTTCCGCTTCTATTCCTGTATCGGGTCCATAGCTCCATCGCAATCGGCAAATTTAACATCCCTTCGAGACTAGTGACACATCGGATGCGATATTACATTGGATCATGTTGCAATCGGACCATTGGGTCCATGACTTACATCGCAATCGGCGCTTGGGAGAGTGTAATTCCTTTGTGTATTTTTGCGATGGGCGGATGCGATATAGCATTCAACCATAACACAATTCCGTAGCGGGTCCGCACTTGCAATCGCAATCGGCGTTCAAGACTTTTGGGGATCCTTTATACATCGACCCCATGACATCGCCGATGGGCGACGGGCCGATCCTCCAGCAAATGCGATCTAGCATTAAGTGTGTTACAATCGGACCATCGAGTCCGTGTTATAATCGCAATTGCACGTTCGGGGGTGATCACTCTTTATTCATTGCGATTACCGCGGATGAGACATAACAATAGGGTGCGATATAATAGGACCATTGGGTCCACATACCTTATCGCAATCAGAGGTTTCAGGTGTGTCACTTAATGGACCCGCCAATATAATATACTGCTCCGCCTCTGATAGTGTATTTATAATATGTATGCTATGGCCTCCGTTTGCGTTAAACGCATATATATAAGGTTACGCATATATATAGGGTTTTCTCCTTCGATAATGCATTTGCCTATTTATATATATATATATATATATATATTCTCCACTCCTTTAACCCTGCATATATATATATATATATATATATATATATATATATATATTGCTCCACTGTTTCCTTTAACCCTGTGTATATATATATATATATATATATATATATATATATATGGCTCCTCTAATGGCTCTGTCCGCTTCCTCCGATGGCTGTTTGCGTCCTCTGTTGCTATGATGGCTCTGCTTGTTCCTCTCTTGCTCCTATGGCTCTCTGCATCGTCTGTTTGCTCTGTCTACACCTCTGTTGCTCCGATGGCTCTCTGCGTCGTCTGTTTGCTCTGTCTACAACTCTGTTGCTCCGATGGCTCTGCTTGTTCCTCTGTTGCTCCGATGGCTGTTTATAGTTGTTACCTACATGCATGTAAGCTCTCCGATGACTTATTTGCATGCCTCCATTGGCTCTGTCTGCTCTTTGCGCTGTTTGCTCCTCTGGTGGCTTTGTCTCCTCCTTGTGGCTCCGATAACTCCTTGTGCTCCTCTTGGCTTTGTCTACTCCTTGAATATTGCCATATTGACATCAATGACAATCTGTGTCCAACAGTACTTGCAAATTTCAGGTACATGCTCATTGTCCTTTAATATCGTTCTATCTTTTTGAGCATCTCTCTCTAATACATGTATAAGTTCTAGTTGTTTTGCAAATCTCATTTTATCTCTATTGCTCATATCTGAATTTGTGCATAATCTCTTGCGATTTTATTTCACTGACCCTTTGCTTTGCAACTTATCCTATTGTGCGACTTGTTGAATTTTCATGATGTATCTTATTTGCAAGTATTGTTGATTCATTTATGAGCATAAATTTCTTGCAAATATATTTGGCACTGGTCTATCATATTTGTCTTGCAAGATATCTAGCGAACATAATTGATTTATCTAAGTTGTTAATTATTATATGCTCCTAATTATTCATACTTGCTAATCAATCTAATCTTAAGATTTAATTTGAGTTGCTAAATTGGGAAAGCCTTAACTAATTCAATTAGCATCGTTAATCTCCTAGAGCTTGTTATCCTTAACATGTTTCCTTCTTGGAATCATCTTTAGGGACTGCCCCCCTTGGTTTAGCTAGGAGAAAACCTAAACAAAGAGAGTTGAGAATAGGTGACAACCCCTTTTTTGAGAGTTGTGCCTTCAAGGCCACATCTTGTGGGGTTGAAGACTTTTCCCACATTTATCTAGGTGTGCATCTTAGGCGACAACATTTTATGACGTTGTTGCTGTGGAGAAGTCTTCTTTGACCCCAATTTTCACTAACTACTGATTTTGTATTTTGGATCTCTAGAATTTTTTTTTTTTTTTTTTTTTGGTTCGAGTGGCGACCCCATTTGTTTCATTTCTTGCAAGATTTATTACTAGAAGGAACCCAAGAAGCTTGGTTAATCCCACTTCAGGTCCTGAAAATATTTTTAGAGTGTGATTAAACAGATTCTCTTCTCGTAGATTTCTTGCTAATCTCGGGTACGAAGCTATCTCTGATATCCATTTTCTTTTTTGAAGGTCAAGCTCAACAAGGCAACATGGATGACTTGTTTGCTCCTTGTAATTTTGCTTACATTCAAGGCTATCAGAATGTTATTCCAGACAAAGTCATTGATAAGTTGCCTTCTTTTCAAGCCAATAATGCAATTTCGGCCAAAACTCACCTTAGTAATTTCAACCTTTGCGTGAGTAAGTCGTGTAAAAATGCTAACCATAATCACAAGGATATGAAGATGAGGCTCTTTTTCGTTTCCCTTGATGAGGATGCTATAGATTGGTTCCTAGAGTTACTTGCTAGCTCGTTTGATTCATTAAGATCTATCATCAGTGCCTTTATTGACAAGTATGGGTATAAAAGAGATGAAAAACATTTTCTTAACACCATTATCCATATAAAGAAGAATGCAAATGAGAGTATGGAGCAATTCGATAAGAAGTTTAATGATATTTTTAAAAGTTTGCCTCAATATTACAAGTCTCCTGAGAAGTCTCTTTTCGTATATTATATTGATGCATTTCTAGTTGAGACTTCTTATGAGCTAAGGCACGCTAAGCCTAATGATGTAAAGGGTGCTCAAACTTTGGCCAAAGAATTGGAAAATTGTAGAAAAGCGTATGGAAAGTCTGAGATTCCAAGATTTACTAGGGATCATCATAAGAATGAGTGAAAAGATAAAGAATTTAAAGAAGCTGAAAGTGAACCCATTAGAGAATTATTAGAACTTGTTAAAACCAGGGAATTTAATCATTTGAATCAAATGACCACCCTTCAGAATCCTTTGGTTTCCATGGAGAGGTCCTGAGGAAATGAATTTCCGAATAATAGAAGCAATGACAAATGGCAGAAGAAAGGCACTCCTAATGAGTCTAGGGCACCAAAACCCATTTGAGTCTGCAAATGTTGTTGATCAATATCTACCTTATTGTAGACCTTGTAATGATTTTCATGATGAGGCTACTTGTTCTTTTGTAAAGAGAATCATTGATAGTGGAATGGCAGGGACAAGTGATTAGATTAATGTGGTTGGGAAGGAATAGCAATTGTCTATTGAAAATTGGTTGGAAATTGTGGAGAAAAGTCACAGTGTGGAGAAAAGTCATAGTGTGAAGAAGCTCCAGTCTTCTTATAGTGTTAACAATTTTAGTGATGAAAGAGACATGGTTACTGAGTTGTATGGTGAAAAGCTATCTCCCAAACAAGTCTTGGAGATTGCGAAGCATAAGCGATTAACTTATCAGTGAAAGAATAAGGAACAAAGTGAGACTCAAATTACCCCTAGGATTTCTAATCCCAGTCTTAATATCGACTTGTGAGGTTGGATTAATAATGCAAAGATATTGGTTCCTGTGACAAAGATTTTAAAGATTCCCTCTCAGAAGTCTAAGTTATTGAAGGCTTGCCCCTCACGGAAAGGAGCCTGAAGATCCCCATCAGGATGGTCTAGTGATTCTTCAGAGTATGGATAGAGGTAAAGGTAATAAAGATAATAAACCATTCTGCATTACCTTGTTAGTTAATGGTTTTCGCTTATATAGTTGCATGTTGGATTCAAGTGCATCAACTAGTGTCATGACCATGATGGTCATGGAACAACTTAATTTGAGAATCTCTAGACCATATCACAACATATGTGCCATGGATTCCAAGAGGATTGAGGTTCATGGTTTAATTCGAGATTTACAAGTCCATTTGTTTGATTATCTAGATATAATGATTGTTATGGATAGTGTTGTGATTGATTTGTTGAGAAATCTGGGGCATGAAAGTTAAGTGATTTCTCTTCTATTAGTAACTGCTTGTGAATTCGTTTTATTTCTTAGAGTAGGATCTTCTTTTACTTATGTTGTTATAGTGTTATTCTTCATCAAACAACTACCAATGCATAAACCATAAAGAGACAAGAGACACAGAATATAGTTTATCAGCCAGGGCCAAAACCTCTCCCACTTGAGAGGTAAACCCGAGCAAATTCTTTTTCTTATAGAGATTCCAATTGACGAATACCAAAACCAAGACCCTTGACCTATTTGCCACTCCAAAACCAAGACACAAGTCCCCTTGATGAGATAGTCAACCCTTTGCTCCTTACCTTTTCTCGGCTCCTCTTCCAGTTTGACCTCCTTCTGCTTCAAATCTTTAGCCTACTTGAATAAGTTCTGCAATCGTAATTCAGAAACCCTAGCTCATGCACAATACCTTATCTTATGCCTTCACTTTCTTCGCTTTGGATAGGGTCTTCTTCTAGCTTGTCTCGACCTCCCATATGACTTGAACTTATCCCAATTCGGTTACCTTGGATCTTGGCCTTACTACAATAGAAGATCTCCTTCTTCTTCGCATGTGTGACAACAAAACCACCCTAAAACAAACCCAAAAATGAAGCTAAGAACTTCACTCTACTTCCTTCTTCCTTCGTTGATGATTAGGCTTCCTTCTAGGTGATTTTTGCACTTCTAGATTTCAGAACTGCTTGACCGAAAATCTGATCCTGAAATGATGTCGAGCTGCCCTATTTATAGTTGTTTCCTCATCAAAATAAGTCGACTTGTTGGAGGGTGAGCCAACGTGTCATTTGGAGGAGATCATTTATTCTATTTTTAAGTCGACTTGAAGGAGAGGTCTTGTGCTTGTCTTGGAGGGCTTTCATACTTATTTTAATGACTCATACAAAATGTAATATGCCTAAGAAGGGTCCTTCATACATGCCATTGACTCAATTTGACTTTTATGTCTAGATGACAAATCCTAAAGGCTCACATTGGGTGCCATCAATAAAAATAAAATTCCTTGCTCATGAAACCCATGAGATAAGCATTACAAAAATAATTTTATTTTTCTTCTTCACATCAATTACATAAAATCACATTTGCACCTGTCATTATGAAGACCGAACCTAGTTACCTTTACAACATGATGTACCTGATGCTTGGGGAATGTTGCTATAAAGGAAATGGGTTTCTGACCTAGGAGGGAGTATTTAGATGGATTTGGCTTATGTAACTATTTCCTTGCCTAGAGGTACTAGTTTTGTTAGACTTGATAGGGAGCTTGAAAGAAGATTTCATCTGGAGGAACCCAAGATGCCCAATAATGAGATTATCTATGAAAGTATCAAGAGCTATTCCATCTTGTTTAATTTTGTAGTTCTTGTGGATGACAAGGCTGATAGTATGAAGAATGGAGTATGGCATATTATTTTGATGGTGCATCCTCCAAGTATGGTAAGGGCGCTGGAGTTGCACTTAAATCTCCTCTTGGTCATATTTTTCTGATTTTCCTATAGATTAGAATTTGAAGCAACCAATAATGTGGTAGAATATGAAACCCTTTTGTTGGGCTTGAATTGGCAAGAGTTTCAAAGGTTTAGTTGCTTAGTAGCAAGGGAGATTTTGATCTTGTCATTATGCAAGTAAAAAATAAGTTTGCTTGTAAGAATGATAGGCTCAAGAAATATCGAAATGCAGTCTGGGACACTATGGAACTTTTTGATGCTCTTAATATTGAGACTATCCCTAGAGAAAAGAATAGCCATGTTGATGAGCTTGCGGTAGGAACATCCACTTTGCAACTTTCCGACGGATTGGTGAATGATAAAGTTAAGATGGAGGTGATTTTTAGGCCTTTGGTTCCTGATAATGTTGAGCATTGGCAGGTGTTTATCGATGAGAATTAGATAATTTGTTTATTGAATAATCTTGAAAAATTTGAGAATTTTAACATTGGCTACAAGGAGGAAGGATGTAATTATACAGAAAGTGATGATGTAACAAATCCTACTCCCAAAGGTTAGGTAGCGTTGGAGTGACTCTTTGATAGGCATGATGCCACAAAGAGGAAAGAGGAAAAGAAGATTGATCCAGGGTAACTCATTGAAGTAAATTTTGGTACCTTGGATGATCCTAAGATTGTTGAAATTTGTAAAGGTACTAATGAGGAAGAAAGGGAAAAGTTAGTTGATTCACATCGTGAGTATAGAGATGTGAAGCAACAAAAATTATAGCTTGTTGACTTAATATGCTAAAATACACAAGCGGTATTTGTAATAATAATTTATTATATATAAAAATGTACAAGTGATACGAAATGTTACAATGAGGACCCATATCTATATCTAAGCATGTGCCCTTTCGTGACTGGGCATGTCAAAAAAGCATGTGCCCTTTCGTGAATGGGCATGTCTTTTTGACATGCCTTTTCACTTAACTAATGACTACTTAATATAATCATTGCTTGATTATTTAGTAATTACATTTATTTATGTTTATTTTATTTTATACAATTTATGTTCCTAACATTGCCCCTTCCTTCAAAATCTTTGTCCTCAAAGCTTATTGTTGGTAGTTTCCTTCACTTTAATCTCGAATAATTGTCTTTGCTTGGCACTTGCATCATTTTTGATAATCGGTCACTGGTACCTCTGTCTGTGTAATTCGCTGGTAACACTATCCTGAATCAAGGGTTATCGATTGATTTTATTTTTTATTTTATATATATATATATATATATATATATATATATGAAAATTTATATAATCAAAATAGTTAATTAGCATATTTTAATATATACCATGAATATCTAATACCCCCGCTCCTCATAGGCACTTAATAGGATTCCCGTATGCGATAAGTGGTGAAAAACATGTGACTATATACCACGACGAATCTTTTTTTTGAAATAGTGTGACGGTAAAAGCTGCGTATCGTTTGAAACCCGTCTAAACGAATTTCTTAGCCTCTGCAGCAATCTGCCAGGGTTTACATATACATCTATGGTAGGTGATAAGTGTGCAGCGGAATTGTCAGACGTGAGGGGAACAATGGTGAGGCACAGTGAAACCTCATGGGATGACGTAATCCCTGATGTAATCTTGGTTGTAGAAATAAGTTTATGGTGCTGTAAACAACCAAGCTCCACTATTTACTATGATTTCCTAAGGTTAGCAACAATACCACAGTCCTCTGTACCTTTGTTAGAATAAATAACCTTATCAGTTATCCCGTACTCAATGTCTTCTTGGGGACTGAAATATTTTGTTCTCCTCATATCTTGTTCAATCTTTTCTTTGAGATGTCCAATATGTCGTGCATAAATAGCAACCAACTCGTTCTTCACATTTCTAATTTCTTTGTGTGCAAGAACAATATTAGTTGCTTGGCCCCGGACTTGTGCGATTGGCTGCTTTATCATTATGGTAGATGATGGAAAGGAAGAACAATTTCCTTTTGCACCAGCTGCCAAAAGCAAGGATGCTTCCCCCCATGCATTGCCAATACAAGGAGTAAAAATTGGTGGCTTTACATACTACATTGTATTATAAACTGCAAAAGATTCAGTCTTGTACCCTAGCTTCTCCCCATCCTTTGCAGTACTTGTCGAATTGATATACATGTAGATTGGTTTCTTAGGGTCATCATATTGTAGATAGATTAATTTTGCCATAATTAATTTTGTTATGGCTGGAACAAGTGACATTCCCAAATAGACAATTCGACTTTTAAACAAGTATGATGCTAGATCTGGAGGCGGCTGCTCCCATGCACATCCTCTTTGGAATGGAATAACCATGGTAACAATGCAAGGGGTGCCAAGAGAACGGGGAGATGACAAATGTAGCTTTTTGTTGACAGAAAAGGACCCTTGCCCACCCAATTGACTGTGCTTGCTTTCTCTAACAAAAGGTTTCCCTACAACAATTGTTGTTGTCTCATTCATCATATGAGTTCTACATGTCTTACGTAGCCCTTGCCCACTCTCACATGAAGCTTCAAGGATGGTCAGAGGTGACACTTCCTCCAACACTTATTCTTTTTAATCAACGACTTGTTCCAAATGTCAAATCTCTCCTTGCACTAGGAGTAGGCCATTCGAGCGATTGACATAATTTGTTTTTGCTTACAAGATTTTGAGCAGTTCTGACAATAGGCCGATAGTTTGTTTTCTAGCTATAAGTCTTTTCTCAAGTTTCGCTAGCATGTCTAACCACTGCACGTCTTCTGGTTTGATAAACTCTTCATTGTTGGCTTCATCTTCATGTTCATTTGGTGAGGGATCCTCCTCAATCTCAGAGTCATAGTCAGGTATTGGGTTTTCTCTTTCATTTTTATTCTTTGTGGAAGTGTGATTGTTGCAATTGTCATAGGAAGTGTGAGTGTTTCAGCTACTTGCAGCCAAATTGGAATTTTCAGATGATTGCAATGTGGTCATTTCAGATTGATTAGAATTAGAGTGCTCCCCTTCTGCAGGCACATTGGAATTTTCAGATGATTGCAGTGTGGCCATTTTAGATTGATTAGAATTAGAGTGCTCTCCTTCTCCTTCACTTTCAACATCAACTTCATTTGGATCATCATCTTGATCTTTTTTCGTTTCTTCACTGTTGCTATCATTTTCCTTGGATGTAATTATTGAATTAAGGCTTCTGTGATCCATATCAAGTTTATTGAGACGTGTTTTTGGTGATAATCACTTCAAAATTCATTTGTCGACACGTTTTGAACTAGCAAGTGTGGTTCATTGTCGGGACAAGATGAAGAGCCAGATCATGGAAACAAGTTAAATAGAGAGACCGATCATTCAAACGGCTAGAAAGAAACAACTACTTTTGACCAAGGAAATGACTACAATGGATTGGGCAACAACTATATTTGACTGGACCAAGAGATAGGGAAAATATTATTGATTAGTTAGTTTGCTAGATCTATTTATTTTCATTTAAAATTATATGTAACTAAATATATCTACTTATATTTAACTATATTTTTTTAATGAACTTAAACTAAGAACTTGAAACCTAATAAATAATTTATTATCCTCTTTATTATTTTAAAACTAAATAAACTATATAAAGACTTGTATTATTATAGGATAAATTAAGATTAAAAATAAATGTTTATTAATTAGATAATTAATTAATTAGTTAACTTGTTTACTAAGTTTATATATTTAACTATATATGTAACTACATATGTAATATCTTCTTTTAACTTAAAACTAAATAAAATATAAATTTATGTTAATTCTATACTGGGATAAAAATATAATTGTTTTATTAATTAATTAGTTAATCTGTTTATTAAATTTATTTATTTTCATTTAAATGTATAAGTTACTAAATGTATTTTGGGATAAATAGGGATTAAACCTAAATGTTTATCAATTAATCAATTAATTAGTTAATTTGATTTTATATGTTTATAATTCTTTCTGTTATATTTATATATAAACTTATTTATTTATATATCATGTCTAATAAAAATTATTTATTTATATATCATGTTTAATAAAAAATAAGTAAAGAGTAAATATTTTAGAACTTGAACTAAGAAATTTAACCTAATAAATAAATAATAAGGGAAGTTTTATTATCCTCTTATTTTTAATTTAAAGCTAAATAAAATATAAGTAAACTAATATGAATAAAATATGAATAAAATAATGAATAAATAAAGGTAATGAGAACAAAGAAAACAACAAATCAATAACAAAGGGAGCAAAGGGGAAATTCAAACAATCCAAAAAACGAGGGAGTAAAACTAGAGAAGAAAACAATAAAAAGAACGAAACATTTGGGGGGGGGGGGGGGGGCTAAGAGGAAAGAGCAAGGATGCAACAACTGCTAATCTTCTAGCTGTCATCTCTGTTGAGATTGCTTGACCTCTTTCAATTTTTATGGCCTCCCTAAACTTACGGTGATGAAAAGGAGCAATATTAGCAATAACTTGGGCCTCCTCAATACACATATGATGCTTAGTCTTGTCCGTGTGTTCTGCCAGGGCTGAAGAGCGGGTCCTCCTGTGTTTGATGTCGACTGCATGCTCATGAATCCTCTAATTAACAGAGAGCCCAGTTTCACCAACATAGGGGGTCCCACAAGAACATGGAATAACATAAACACCTTTCATGTCCTTGGGGTCAACTAGGTCTTTTACAAATCTTAGGGAGCTACGAATGGTGTTAAGGGGTCTAAAGGTTGAGGGAACATTATGCTTCCTAAGGATTTTCGCAATCTTGTCAGTGGTTACTGGATGAAAGGGAGATGCACCCCTGAGATTCGATCTTTAGGGTCTTTCTTAACCTTGGGACCTCTGCTAGCTTTAAGGAAAGCTTTCAGACCTTGGTGCCTACTATATCCATTATTAAAAAAAACATATCCGTGCTTCGTTGACCAGTGTCCCTCCTTCCAAGCTGGCCATGGTCCATGCGTCGAGTCCTATCTTTCCTCCCTGCCTGTGGATTCCGGTGGTATCCGTTCTTTGAACAGAAACCTTGGTAATCCTTCGTTGCCGAACCCTAACAATCATAATAATCATCTTAAGTTAGGATCTGATAATGATAATGATAATATGAATCTCGATAAGTTGCATCATTTGAATTACAATAATAAAAGGTTCCATTGTAATTTTAATAATATTAGTACAGATAATAATAATAATAATTTTTTTGTGTTTGGATAATATGGATAACAGAAATGATAATAATATTAATTTAAAATACAGTGGTAATATTAATAATAATAATGGTAAATATAATATTGCTAATAATATTAATGATAATAATTTCAATATTAATAATAATGAAAATAATAATAATAATAATAATAATAATCCTTTTCATAAAAATAAGGTAGTCAATCTTTCTAAATTTTCCTTTCCCTCTTTCGTCTATAGTCTTCTTGAAAAGGGATTAAATTTTGCCCTCGCTCCTAGAAAAATCCCTGTGGAAGATATTATGTGTGACATAGAGTTTGGGATTAGGGGCTTACCTGATAATATCAAGGACACAATAAGGCAAGACTGCGCTGTTGTCCTCAAGAAGGAAAAGCCCCCTAGGAGCAATATTAGCAAGGATGAATTTGATGCCCTCAAATCCTTGAACCAAAACAAGGACATCGTCGTTCTTAAAGCCGACAAAGGTGGGGCTGTTGTTATCCTTGATAGAGAGGATTATCGCAAGAAGATGTTGGATCATCTATGTAATAGTGGAAGCTATAAAAAGCTTATCAAGAATCCCCTGAAAAGGATCTCCAGAATAGTCGCTCTAGCTATAAAGTCTAGTAACATTGTGGGTTCCTTTTGCCACAAGCTTATTGAGAGTAGCCCCATCACTCTGAGGATCTATGGGCTTCCAAAGATCCACAAAGACAGGCCCCCCCTAAGACCCATTGTCAACACCATAGGAGGGCCAACCTACCTCCTAGCCAAATACCTTGCCTTGAAGCTTAAACCCCTTGTTGGCCTCATAGAGTCATTCGTCAAAGACTCTTCTTCGTTTGTCAATGAGTTAAAGGGCATAAAGTTTGACCCTGGGGACATTCTTGTGAGTTTCAATGTGGTCTCCCTTTACACTTGCATCCCTATTAAGGAGGCCATTGAGGTCATCAATTGCCTCACTGACCCCGATACTGCTCGACTAGTTGAGATTTGTCTTACTTCCACTTTTTTCTGCTTTGAATGAGAATTCTATGAGCAAACTTGCGGGGTTGCCATGGGCTCCCCCCTGTTCCCTGTATTGCTAATCTTTTTAAGGAAGACTTTGAATCCAAGGCTTTGGCCTCAGCTCGTCTCCTGCCTAATCTATGGAAAAGATTTGTGGACATTGGTGTCATCTGGTCTCATGGCCAAGGAGAGTTAGATCTATTTTTCCAGCATCTCAACAATCAATCTTCCTCCATAAAGTTTACTATGGAGCAGGAAATTGATGGGTGTCTAGACACCTTTCCTTGATGTTCTCATTTCGAGGAATGATGACGCTTCTTTCACCCACTAAGTGTTTCGAAAGAAAACTCATACTGAGCAGTATCTTCATGCCAACTCTCATCATTTTCCTGCTCAAAAGTTGGGTGTTATCAACACGCTAGCTACTCGCGCATTGAGAATCTTTAATGAAAAGAACCTTGATAAAGAGAGCCCATCTCCTTAATGTTTTTGTTAATAATGGATATAGTAGGCACCAAGGTCTGAAAGCTTTCCTTAAAGCTAGTAGAGGTCCCAAGGTTAAGAAAGACCTTAAAGATTGAATCTTAGGGGTGCATCTCCCTTTCATCCAGAGGACCACTGACAAGATTGCGAGAATCCTTAGGAAGCATAATGTTCCCTCAACCTTTAGACTCGTTAACGCCACTCATAGCTCCCTAAGATCTGTAAAAGACCCCGTTGACCCCATGGACAGAAAATGTGTTTATGTTATTCCATGTTCTTGTGGGACTGCCTATGTTGGTGAAATTGGGCGCTCTGTTAATTAGAGGATTCATAAGCACGTAACCGAGATCAAACATGGGAGGACCCGGTCTTCAGCCTTGGCGGAACACGCGAAGAAGACTAAGCATCATATATGTATTGAGGAGGCCCAGGTTATTGCTAAGATTGCTCCTTTTCATCACCGTAAGTTTAGGGAGGCCATAGAAATTGAAAGAAGGTCGAGCAATCTCAACAGGGATGACGGCTGGAAGATTAGTAGCTGTTGGATCTTTGCCCTTTCCTCTTAGCCTCCCCCCACCCTGTTTCGTTCTTTTTATTGTTTTCTTCTTTTGTTTTACTCCCTCGTCTTCTGGATTGTTTGAATTTCCCCTTTGTTCCCTTTGCTATTGATTTGTTGTTTTTCCTTTGGTTCTCATTACCTTTATTTATTCATTATTTTATTAATATTATTAATACTTTATTCATATTAGTTTACTTATATTTTATTTAGTTTTAAATTAAAAATAAGAGGATAATAAAACTTCCCTTATTATTTATTTATTAGGTTAAATTTCTTAGTTTAAGTTCTAAAAATTTTACTCTTTACTTAGTTTTTATTAAACATGATATATAAATAAATAAGTTTTTATTAGACATGATATATAAATAAATAAGTTTATATGTATACATAAATGAAAGAATTATAAACATATAAAATCAAATTAACTAATTAATTGATTAATTGATAAACATTTAGGTTTAATCCCTATTTATCCCTTAATAAATTTAGTAACTTATACATTTAAATGAAAATAAATTAATTTGATAAACAAATTAACTAATTAATTATTAAACATTTATATTTTTATCCCAGTGTAGAATTAACATAAATTTATATTTTATTTAGTTTTAAGTTAAAAGAAGGTATTACATATTTAGTTACATATATAGTTAAGTAAATAAACTTAGTAAACAAGTTAACTAATTAATTATCTAATTAATAAACATTTATTTTTAATCTTAATTTATCCTATAATAATTCCTATAATAATACAAGTCTTTATATAGTTTATTTAGTTTTAAAATAATGAAGAGGATAATAAATTATTTATTAGGTTTCAAGTTCTTAGTTTGAGTTCATAAAAAAAATAAAATTAGTTAAATATAAGTACATATATTTAGTTACATATAGTTTGAAATGAAAATAAATAGATCTAACAAACTAATTAATAATCTTTTTTCCCTATCTCTTGGTAGCCATTTCCTTGGTCAAAAGTAGCTGTTTCTTTCCAGTTGTTTGAATGATCGGTCTCTCTCTTTAACTTGTTGCCATGATCTGGTTCTTCATCTTATCCTGACAATAAACCACACTTGCTCGTTCGAAACACGTCGACAAATGAATTTTGATGTGATTATTGCCAAAAACACGTCTCAATAAATCATCTTTCTTATTATCAATTTCCTTTCGACATGCTTTAACTTTTGCAGATGATTTCTCTGAACGCTGAAATGCTTCTTGAATTTTACTAAACTGCTCCATGAATTCAGTGCGTGAACGTAATGGCATATTGCATGGCAAACAACGTTCAAAGACTCGCGTGGTTATATTGTGTGGCATGGCTCTGATACCACTGGAGCAACAAAACTTATAGCTTGTTGACTTAATATGTTAAAATACACGAGGTATTTGTAATAATAATTTATTATATGTAAAAATGTACAAGTGATATGAAATGTTATAACGAGGACCTGTATACATAACTAAGCATGTGTCATTTCTTGAAAAGACATGCCTTTTCACTTAACTAATGACTACTTAACATAATCATTACTTGATTTTTTAGTAATTACATTTATTTATATATATTTATGTTTATTTTATTTTATACAATTTATGTTCGTAACAAGATGCTATAGCATTTTCTTATGATGAGTTAAAAGGTTTAAGGGAAGAATTGAAGATGTTATGGAACATACTATCCCTTTGAAGGATGAAAACGCCCAACCATTTCGTCAAAGTCTTAGGAAAATTAATCCTATGTTGCCCCCCTTGGTTCAGAAAATTCTTGCAGGTGCGTCATGTCCTCATTTTTATTTTCCTCTATAGTACAACCAGAATGTGTTTGTAGGGTATGTGATGGCCAGGCAGCAAGACATGATTACATCATCAAGGGTCCCGAAGGAGTTTTTACGGGATCCGATGGAATTCACTTGGCATATTCCATCATACGTACAACCTGCCTATTGTTCTGTTGCATTCTGACAACTTCCATAAAACAGGGTTATTACTTGGCTTGACTTAATTAATTACGCCTGAGGTGGCGTTTTGAAAGGAATATTTGATGGAATACCTCGGTGTAATAGCTTGTTGCACCCAGAACGAAAATATCTACATGATGGGATGATGAGAAGAGACATTGAGCGGCCAGATGAAGCGTGGTGAACAATTTACCATTTTCCCAGATTAAAAGTGACTTTAATTAGTCAATTAATTAAAAATAAAAAGGGGAAAATGACTAATTGGGAAAAAGGATAAAAGTGAGTTATGTAAATTAAAATTAAAAAGTCACTTAGACAGGGTTAAGAAAAAGCTTCTAGAATGGTAATAAAATAATAAAGTAAGATACTTCTAAAAGATTGGAAATCTATCTATTGGATCTTTAAAAGGAGGAGGAGATCGTTTGGGACATCCTTGAGTTGACTATTTTTCTTGTGGAGAGATTTGGAGAACCAAGAGTTCCCAGCTTCAGCAGTTGCCCCAGGATGAAAGTCCTAGAGTGATTCAGCAAGAGTGGGTGAGAACCCATTTCTCCCCTTGGTGAATTCATTCAGAATTCACATGTGATTTCAGCGGATCAGTGTTTTGGAGGCCTGTTGCAGTGTTATTGTTGATCTTTTGAGGGCATCACCTCAACCTTATTCCTGCTCTTTGCACCAACTTATTTACATATTAATAAAATTAGGCTGAGTTCTTCTACATGTTTTATCTTATCTATTCTTCAGTGGCATATTATATTCCTTGTTTTGCTGGGAAATTTGTGGTTTGATTTGTGGAAATTGTTTATGGAGTTGACGGTGAATTTTTTTGAAGCAATCTTTTGCTAAATTTATATTTGGAACATCTAGTGGTAGCAGAGCATGATTTTGGCCAGTAGTGGGTTAAAATTGAAGTTGTTGTATTGTTCCTGAAGAGTAAGGGAGCCATGTTTGTGGATTAAAATTTTTAATCTATTTGCTGGAGGATAATTGTTTTAGGTGTGTTAAGAAAAAAATTGTTGGACCAAATTTATTGCAGGGCCGAAATTATTCTGCTAGGCTGAAATTATTTTGCTGGGCTGAAATCATTTTGCTAGGATGAATTTATCTTTCTGGACTGAGATTATTTTGTTAGGCCAAAATTATTTTACTGTGCCGAATTTCTCTTGATGGGCCAACATTATTCTGTTGTGTTGAGTTTATCTTACCGTGCCAAATTTATCTTGTCGGGTTGAAATTCTCTTGTTGGGTCAAATTATTTTGCAACATTTGAATTTATTGGTGAATAGATTCTTCCTCATTATTATTAAGGGATTTGACTAACTTTTCAGTTGTGGCATTTTTTTCAATGAAAAATTTGTGATCTATCAAATGACCAATTTATGTTGGAATTTATTAAAATTAATTTCGGCAAAATTATTGTTGGAGACACGATTGCCGTTACACCAAAACCCGCAGGTGTTAGTAAACAGACACATCGCTAGATTTAAGCACATGCCACGAAATACACGGGGAGCGTTGACCTTCTACACCACCATTAACAAGGAGCCAACAATCTCCCCCCCCCAACGCGAGCCCAGTGTGTTTCGAACTCGAGACCTCTGGCTCCGATACCACTTGTTGGAGACACGATTGCTGTTACACCAAAACCCGCAGGTTTTAGTAAACAAACTCATCACTAGATTTAAG
Source organism: Pinus tabuliformis (assembly GCA_031772625.1). Taxonomy (NCBI): domain Eukaryota; kingdom Viridiplantae; phylum Streptophyta; class Pinopsida; order Pinales; family Pinaceae; genus Pinus; species Pinus tabuliformis. Next base: position 876,506,452 of record CM062815.1, read on the forward strand.
CACATACCATGAAACACATGGGGAGCGTTGACCTTCTACACCACCATTAACGGGGAGCCAACAATTATTTCTGGAGATTGGCACAAATCTACAGGCTGAGACAATGATATATCACTGGGCTGAATTCTTCTTTTTCTAAGCTTGCACTAGGGTTATTAGGCAAAATCTGCGTAGAGTTTTGGGGCTAGAAATTTAGCTAGAGTTTGGTTGGGAATTGGATCTATTTCTGGAGGAGATTTTGCAGGAAATTTTCAACTATTTCTAGAGGTGGATCATTAGCTGATGTGATTTCTTGTTGGATGTAGAGTTAGGAAGTTTAAGATTTTCGCACTAAATTGGCTCTTTCCAGATCACCTGGAATTTGCCCAAGGTTTTTCTGGGTTAAAATTTCACAATTTTCCTGCCAGTATTTGGGTTGGAAATAAACATTCCTTTAACAGTTCCTTTTATGGGTAAACTAGGTAATTCACACAACTTGGTGGACTTGATCTTGGCTTGGAGTTGAGCCAGACCATTTTTGGGTTTTTATGAGTTTGGTGTGGGGAGCTTGAGACTATATTTTCAGAATTTTTGGAGCAGTATTGAGGGAAAAAACACTAGTTCACCTCCAACAACAACAATAGTAGCAATATAATTTCTAGGCAATTTGAGTTACCCGTTTCAACCATTTGCGACATTGAGGATCATCAATCCTTGAATTCTGAATTAATTATTTTTAGGAGGCTGAGATTATCATTTTGGGAGGGAAAATTAGAGTTGAGTTATTTATTGTTGTTAGAACTCTGTGTTGAGGAGGCACTAGTTGTTGGGTAATCTTCAAGAGAATATCTATGTTCTTGATTATTGATGCCATATAAAGTTTAGTAGAGGTTTGGTCAGAGTCTTGAGTCAGATTCTGTACAACATTGTGACCCTTGCTGCAAAATTATGGGATTTGAGGAGACTTTAGAAAACCTCAGAAACACCTTTAATGACTTTGAAAGAAGACAATACCAACAACAGTTTGAGAAATCACTTGCACCTGTTGCTTAGAGCCGCAATGCTTCCTTGAATCAAAGAGAAAAACTGAACAACAAACCCTTTTCAAAGGGGGTACTCGCCATCCTACAACTGGAGCAGATAAGGAATTTGTAGAAAGAGATGGAGGTAGGGAATTGGCTCTTTGCATTTGTATTTGATTTGAAGAACCTAAAGATTACCACAAAAACTTTCCTTAATCTGGAGAAGCTAGATTCACACCTTTCCAAAGTGAGCCAATCGGATGGAGGGTCTTAAATTGGGCACTCAAACCAACAATGCTTTCTTTGATTCAACCAAGATTCTTGGAGCACCCTTGTGAAGGGGTCGGACTTAAAGTAGCCTCCTGTCTTAGTGAGGTTATTAGAATAACTTCACTTATGCTTCCCTACAAGATGACATTATGAGAAAAGATTTCCCACTAATAGAAGAGAACCTTCAGGATCTACACAACATTTTGGGTCTTACCATTGAGAAGTTGCTCAAGATCTTAGAAATCATGGCTGGAGTCATAGGTAACCATGTTGGCATTTGCAAGATGTTGTAGTCTAGTGTTGATTTGGAGTAGCATCAGATGTGTTATAGCCATGAAAATTGGTGGAGAGGCTAAAGTGCATGAGATCTCCAAGACCCAGAAATGGTTTGGGTAGATTCTAACCGGTTTGAGAAATATTAATATAATTAATATTTTTAATGGAGTTCCTAAGTCTAAACTTAGGAAAATAAAATATTAATGGGTATTAATATAAAACTGGGTTAGAAAGTTCCAAAAGTCATGGCTCAAGCCAAATCTAACCTTGGCCGTTGATTAGAGATTTAATCTCGGCCGTTGATGGACCAACGAGAAAAGTATAAGAGGAGGCTTGAGGATCAGTGGGAGAACACACCAGAGTGATCAGTCATTCGATTTTCTAGAGCGGGGTTTGCTAAGAGAAATCGAATCAGTGATCAGTGGCGAGGGGCAGTGAATACGTTGCAGAGAGGCAGAGTTAGTACGAGAGAGACAACGCAGAGCCTGGAGAGGTTGATGCAGAGGCAGCTGGGTCCTACGCAAAGGCAGTTGGGAGCTACGCAGAGCCAGGAAAGGCCAGCGTGGGTGACGTAGAGGGTCTGAGGGCTGATGCAGAGGCTTCAGTAGCTGCGCATAGGCTAGCAGAGATGACGTTGGGCTAAGAGGCAACACTGGGAAGATTTTCGTAGGGAAAACTGGGTGCTGGTGAGCAGGAAAGGGTGACACAATCCCTATTAGAGTGACACAGAGCGGTGGAAGTTGCAATTGTTGTTGTGGGTTTGTTCATCCGGTGATTGATCAACGGAAATATCTGTCTCCGAGGAGAGATACTACTATCAAGGGCATTCTCTGTTGGGTGAGCCATTTTTGGCACCCTAGTTGTACTATGAAAATTGCATAATAATAAAACCCTCTGAATAGCTACACTGGTTTTCCCGCATTGGGTTTTTCCAGGGCCATTGGTCCAAAAATAATGGTGTCACTTGTGTGCTTGTTTTCTTTCAGTTGATGATCTGTAGATGTTGATAGTGTACTTGTGTTTATTTTCAGTATTTACATGGTAAATAACTTGTTAAGTAATTAAACAAGTAGGAAGAAATAAACCAGATAGTACAAGATCTAATGGGTTAAACTTAGAAATTCCAACATGGTATCGGAGCGTGGTTGCAGATCACAGGATAACTGAAGGCATCAGCTAGCAGCGCAATAGCAGCAGATTCAGTTGTCTCGAGTGACAGAGTTGATCCGTGCAGAAGGCGACAGAGGAAGGAGTGACACAGGGAGACTGTTGATTTGGGGTAGCATCAAATGTGCTCTAGCCACAAAAATTGGTGGAGAGGCGAAGGCACATGAGATCTCCAATACCCAAAAAGGGTTTGGGCAGATCCTAAACAGTTTGGGAGATATTAAAATAATTCATATTTTTAATGGAGTCCCTAAGTCTAAACTTAGGGAAGTTAAAATATTAATGTGAATTAATATAAAGCTGTGTTAGAATGGTCCAAAAGTCATGGATCAAGCCATATCTAATCTTAGCCTTTGATTAGGGACTTAATTTTAGCCGTTGATTTGTCAATGAGAAATGTATAAGAGGAGGCTTGAGGGTCACTTGGAGAACACACCAAGAGATCAAGATTTTGACTTTTTGGGGCTGGGTTTGCTGAGAAAGTTGAGAGAGTGATCTAGAGTTGCAGCTGAGGGGTAGCAAATATAGAAGTAGAGAGGCAGCGAATACAGAAGTAGAGAGGCAGAGATAGTGCTGAGAGGATCAGCGCAATAGCCAGGAAAGCCGACGCAAAGGGCAGAAACCGGAACTGCCAAGAAAGCTGACACAGAGGACAGGAGCCGGAACTGCCGTGAATAGCTGGAACTGTTGGGAATTACCAGAGCTGCTGTGAACGCTGATGCAGAGGGCAGAAGCCAGAACTGCTGGGAATAGCCGAAATTGTTGGGAACTGCCGGAACTGTTGGGAACTGCTAGGAAAGCTGACGCAGAGGGCAAAAGAAGCTAACACAGTCCCTAGAGGCTGACGCTGGGGTTTTTCGTGGGGCAGATTGGAGCTGAGGAGCTGCCGGAGTGTTTATTCGGGGTTTCAGCCGGAGCATCTGTCTTCGAAGGAGAGGTACTATAGCACCAGTTTTCCCGCATTGGGTTTTTTCAGGGACATTAGTCCAAAAATAGTTTTGTCATTTGTGTGCTTGTTTTTATTTTCATCAGTTGATGCTCTGTAATGTGTTGAGCATGTACTTGTGTTTATTTTCAGCATTTACATGGTAAATAACTTGTAAATTAATCAGAGCAAGTAGGAAGGAATAAATCAGAAAGTACATGGAGGGTTTCTAACTGTTAGACTTAGAAGAGCGTGGTTGCAGATCACAGGAGAACTGAGGACATCAACTGAGCAGAGCAGCAACAACATAAAACAGCTGTCCCGATTGACAAAAGCTGTTCCTAGCAGCAAAACAACAAGGAAGGGGTGACGCAGTGCCTGCGTCATCAAGTTCGGGTCAAGAAGAGGCTGAGGGAGGCAAACACAGGCTCACGCAGAGGCTAGGAGGGATGACGCTGTTGGCTTAGGGAGTTAGTTTGCCAGTGCTGGGATTGCACAGAGCCTAGGAGCTCTCAGCTTCAGGTTGCTGGGGTTTAGGAGGCTGTGGATAAGTTGAAGAGTGGAGCTCGTGGGGTACTGTTGTCAGAACAATATCTAACAGGGCAAGGCCAAGGAGGAAGAAGTTGCTATAGAGGGTTTCTAGCCAAAAAATTTGGATCATTGGTGCGGTTGAACAGACAATCAGAGTAGAGGGCATCTAGACATCGACAGAAGGATTTCTAGGAGGGAAATGGAGGCTCAGAGAGAATCACATTGAGAACTTCCAGGAGGGAAGTAGAAGAGCAGCGGAATGGCAGTACACGGAGTAAGAGAACGGGACAGACTGGACAGAGCCTCAAACTTCGTAGTTTGGAAGGCCAGAATCTTATCCGTACTTGACAGAAATCGTGTCAAGTACTTCACCTTAAAGACGATAGCAGTCCCAGTTGATCCAGCTGACAATGACAGGTATGAGGAAGCAATGGCAAGGGCCAAGAATATCATTCTTGACGGGGTCAAGGATCATATAGTACCACATATTGCCGAGAAGAATACGACACAGGAGATGTGGGAGACCCTGAACAAGTTGTATTAGCATACTTTCGTGCAGAGGAATATGCTTCTAGAAAGTCAGTTGTGGTCATACTAGATGCAGAAGGGAGAACAAATCGACACCTTCCTCGGTTGATTGAAGGAGATCCAATATCAGCTGACTTCCATAGGGGCCATACCAGATCCAGAGTTGATGGTGAGAACAACCTTGAATGCAGTTTCAGAACACTGGTAGGTGTTTGTCCAAAGCATACTGGGCAGGACAACCCTTCCAGATTGGGAGGAAATGTGGGCGGCTGTTCGCTAAGAAGAGATCATGAGGGTGACCAAGATAGGAAGCAACAACAAGGGGATCAAAATCAAGAAGGAGGAGGAGGTGGATGCTGCACTAGCATCTGAGGGTAAGCAAGAAAAGCGGAAGAAGAAGGACCTCTCTAAGGTCAAATGCTTCCACTGTGGGGAGCTGGGTCATTATGCGACCCGATGTCCGAGGAAGAAGAGCAAGGGAGTGGCTTTCGAGACCAAGGCAGCGCCAACAAGGACAGAGAAGGAAGTGGAGACAGACAATGACTGTGCCATGAGTGAACACACACCACTTGAGTGAAAGTGGGGAGACATCGAGCTGTAGTTAGGAGGACTACAGAAGATGAGGGGCAGGATCCTCGAGGTATCCAACCTCTTAGATTACACCTGGCTACGGAAGCCCCAAAGAGCAATAGTAAGACTGACGGATGTCGGTAGAGACAGATGAGGATGGAGCGAGAGAGGGAGCTACAATGCAGGATTCCCAGGACAGCGTGAGGCAGCAGTGTGAGAAGCACGGGAGTGTTGCATCAATGCAGGATGGCACACAGAGGTGTGCAACGGTGCGAGATGCACAGAGTTATTGCAGCAACGCAAAGGTCAGAGAGGGAGCACATGTCAGTGACAAAGGGAGCTTCAGCGTCAGGAGTGTTTCTAGCTTGGCGGAGATGTCAGAGTTGGGAGATCAGTTACTTACTTCTCAGTAACTGGGTTGTAGTGCAACAATTAGCAGTGGTAGTGTTATGGGCAACACGATGCAACATAATGAGAGGGGCTGCAGTGCAAATGCAGCAGTGGCAGTGGCAGGGCCATGGGCAGCAGCAAGGATGCAAAGGGAGTTGCAGTACGAATGCAGCAGTGGCAGTGGTGGGGCCATGTGTAGCAGTACAGGATGCAACAATGCAGAGAATGTTGCGCAGTAGGTCTATCATCAGCACAGGGACCAATGCCGGATGATCAAAGTGATGCTTAGTGAGGAGTATTACTAGAGCAAAGTCCTTGCTAAGAGGGAGTGTTGATTTGGGGTAGCATCGGATGTGCTCTAGCCACGAAAATTGGTGGAGAGGCGAAGGCACATGAGATCTCCAATACCCAGAAAGGGTTTAGGCAGATTCTAAACAGTTTGGGAGATATTAAAATACTTAATATTTTTAATGGAGTCCCTAAGTCTTAACTTAGGGAAATTAAAATATTAATGTGAATTAATATAAAACTGTGTTAGAATGGTCCAAAAGTCATAGATCAAGCAAGATCTAATCTTAGCCGTTGATTAGGGACATAATCTTGGCCGTTGATTTGTCAACGAGAAAAGTATAGGAGGAGGCTTGAGGGTCACTTGGAGAACACACCAAGAGACCAAGATTTCGACTTTTTGGGGCTGGGTTTGCTGAGAAAGTTGAGAGAGATCTAGAGTTGCAACTGAGGGGCAGTGAATGTAGAAGCAGAGAGGCAGAGATAGTGTCGGGAGGATCAGCAAAGCAGTCGGGAAAGCCGACACAGAGGGCAAAAGTTGGAACTTTCGGGAACGCTGACGCAGAGGGCAGAAGTCAGAACTGTCGGGAACAGTTGGAATTGTCAGAACTGTTGGGAACGTTGACGCAGAGGGCAAAAGCCGAAACTGTCAGGAACAGATGGACCTGTTGGGAAATGTAACGACCCATCTAAATTGATCCATTATATAAAGTTTTAAACTTTATAATAAAACAAATGTGATGAAATTTAAGGAGTTTTTTGTGCCTTTTCCAGATAGTAGTAGTTTAATGTTAGCAGTGTTGAACAGTATGGATCTATCTCTAGTGTTGAATAGTATGTTTTTGGATAGATTAGCGGGATATTTAGTCTGGTTTGAGGAACTGAACTTCTATTTCTTTAAGATGGCGGTTATATATTTTTAGGAGTTCACCCGGTTTCCCTGTTGGGCGGGTGGCAATATGTATATGTACATAGTTTTCAATTTTATTAATAGAATTTTACCTTAGCTTACAAAAAAAAAAAATATGTTAAGTTTTATAAATACAATTAAACTTTATAAACATATATAAGTTAAATTTTATAAAATATATAATGGAACTTTATGATATATATAAATTTAAATGTTATAAAATATATAGCTGAACTTATAAACATACATAATCTAAAAGCGTAAAACAAAACTATATGCTATAGCATACCTAAAAATCATTGCAGGACCCTTTAAAAGGGGGCGCGTCCAACCAACTGAAAATTGATAACAGAGCGCACTTTGCCAGGAAAATATCTGAGGGTTAAATTGCATGGAGGGCGTGTCGAGTCGAGGGAAGGCGGTGGCTGCAGGTAGGAGGGCGGCCACCGCCAGGCCCGTAGATAAAACCGGCAGCCTGGATCGAGAGTGGGGGGGGAAAAAACCAGAGAGGAGCAGAGAGAACCAGAAGCAGAAATTCACCAGGAGAAAACCAGGAGAAGATAATTATCCATTGGAAGAGCTTTAAGCCGTCTGAGGTTCTGGGCACGGAGGGACAGAGAGCTTCTGTTGAGCAGCTTTCTGGATTGAGCAGCTAGGTTTGCTCAGTCTGGTTGGGTGGTATTGGTCTCCCGGAGATTGGATCAAAATAGCCACGACATCACCAACAGCAGAATCACCAGTTTAGTAGCAGAATTAGCAGCAGTTAAGGTAAGTACAAATTAATTCTTCAGGCTTTCTGTATTTCAGATTTTAGTTACTGTGTGAATGGTTATTACAGGAAAGATGACGCGGAGGGCAGAAGAGGCTGACACAGTCCCTAGAGGCTGATGCTGGGGTTTTTCATGGGGCAGATTGGAGCTGAAGAGCTGCCGTAGTGTTTATCCGGGGTTTCAGCCAGAGCATCTGTCTCCAAAGGAGAGGTACTACTATCGAGATTTTTCTCTGTTGGGTGAGCCAGATTTGGCACCCAGATTGTATTCTAAAACTGCTTAATAAGTCAAACCCTCAGATAGCTGCATTGGTTTTCCCACATTGGGTTTTTCGGGGACATTAGTCCAAAAATAACGGTGTCATTTGTGTGCTTGTTTCTGTTTCCTTCAGTTGATGATCTGTAATGTGTTGAGCATATACTTGTGTTTATTTTCATTATTTACATGGTAAATAACTTGTTAATTAATCAGAACAAGTAGTAAGGAATAAATCAGAAAGTACATGGAGGGTTTCTAACTGTTAGACTTAGAAACTTCAATGGAGACTGCGTCATCATTCTGGGCCAAAGAAAGTCAGCATAGAGGCTAAGGGAGGTAGAATCAGGTTCACGCAGAGGCCAGGAGGGCTGTTGCAGTTGGCTAGGGGAGCTGATTTGCTTGTGTCGGGATTGCGCAGAGCCAAGTGGCTCAATCCTTTAGTTGTTGGGGTATAGGAGGCTGCAAGTAATTTGCAGAGCGAAGCTACGAGAGCTTCTAGACGGAAAGTTGAGAGACTCAACAGGAGTCGAACAAAGGAATTCCAAGAGGGAAGTAGAGAGACTCGGAGTGGACTCGGAGGAGTCGAAAGAAGAGAGACATAATGGTCGTGAATGGACTGAAAGATAAGGATAGGTTGGATGGAACATTCAACTTCGTGGTCTGGAAGGCCAGGATCTTGTCCATTCTAGACAGATATCGCATCAAGGACTTTGCGTTGAAAACAATAGCGATCCCATTTGACCCAGCTGAAAATGAGAAGTACGAGGAGGCAATGTCCAGGGTGAAGTGCATCATCCTTGATGGTGTCAAGGATCATGTGGTACCGCATATTGCCGAAAAGGATACGACAAATGAGATGTGGGAGGCCCTGAAGAAATTGTACCAGCATACTTCTGTGCAAAGTAAGATGTTACTTGAAAATCAGTTGCGGTCATACTAGATGCAGAAGGGAGAGCAGATAGATGTCTTTCTTGGTCAATTGAAGGAGATTCGTGACCAACTAACTTCCATAGGGGTCACGCCGGATCAGGAATTGATGGTGAGGACCGCCTTGAACGCAGTCTCAGAGGATTGGGAGGTATTTGTCTAGAGCATACTGGGCAAGAAGAGCCTTCCGGATTGGGAGGAACTGTTGGCGGCTCTTTGTCAAGAAGATATTAGACGGGTGTCCAAGGTAGGGAATAGCGGCAAAGGGGTCAGAATCAAGGCGGAAGAAGAGGATGCGGCTCTAGCATTTGCGGGGAAGCAGGAGAAGAGAAAGAAGAAGGACCTCTCCAAGGTCAAGCGCTTCCATTATGGGGAACTGGTTCATTTTGTGAACCAATGTCCTAGGAAGAAGAGCAAGGGAGATGCTTCTGAGACCAAGGCAGCCCCAACGAGGGCGGAGAAAGAAGTCAAGGAGGATGACGATTGTGCCATGAGTGCTCATGTGCCACTTGAGAAGAAGGGGGGAGACATTGAGTTGTAGTCAGATGGACTACAGGTGATGACGAGCAGGATCGTTGAGGAACCCAACCTCTTGGAATATACCTTGTTAAGGGAGTTCCGAAGAGGAGTAGCAGGACTGGTGGATGTCGGTAGAGACGAATGCAAATGGGGCGACAGAGAGTGCTACAGTGCAGGAGTCCCGGGACAGTGTGAGGTTAGCAATCTGCAACAGTGCGAGAGGCACGAGAGTGTTGCACCAGTGCAGGATGGCACAGAGAGGTGTGCAACGATTCGAGATGCGGGGAATTTTTGCAGCAGCGCGGAGATCAGTAGAGGGAGCACTTGTTAGCAGCAGAGGGAGCTTCGACATCAGGAGTGTTTCTAGCCTGACAAGGATGTCAAAAGTTGGGTGGATCAGTTACTTATTTCTTAGTAACTGAGTTGCAGTGCAGTAGCAATATGCAGTAGCATGATGCCATGGGCAACAGTACAAGATGTAGCGGTGCAGAGGATGTTGGGCAGGGAGGCCTAACATCAACACAGGGACCGTTGCTGGATAATTAGGGTGATGCTCAGTGTGGAGTATTACTAGAGCACAATGCTCACTAAGAGGGAGTGTTGATTTGGGTTGCATCGGATGTGCTCTAGCCATGAAAATTGGTGGAGAGGCTAAAGCGCATGAGATTTCCAAGACCCAGAAATGGTTTGGGCAGATTCTAACCGGTTTGAGGGTCAGTTCGAGAACACACCAGAATGATCAGTCATTCGATTTTCTAGAGCCGGGTTTGCTAAGAGAAATCGAATCATTGATTAGCAGCGAGGGGCAGTGAATACATTGCAGAGAGGCAGAGTTAGTACCAGAGAGACATCGCAGAGCTTGGAGAGGTTGACATAGAGGCAGCTAGGTGCTACGTAGAGGTAGCTGGGAGCGGCATAAAGCTAGGAAAGGCCAGCGTGGGTGACGCAGAGGCTTCAATAGTTGTGAAGAGGCTAGCAGAGCTGATGCAGGGCCAAGAAGCAGCGTTGGGAAGATTTTCGTGGGGCAGACTGGGTGCTGATGAGCCTGGAAGGGTGACACAATCCCTATCAGAGTGACACAGAGCAATGGAAGCTTTTTTTTTATTGTGCTTTTGTTCATCCGGTGATTGGTCAGCCGGAATATCTGTCTCCGAGGAGAGGTACTACTGTCAAGGGCATTCTCTGTTGGGCGAGCCATTTCTAGCACCCTAGTTGTATTCTGAAAACTGCATAATAATAAAACCCTCTGAATCGCTGCACCGGTTTTCCCGCATTGGGTTTTTCTGGGGACATTGGTGCAAAAATAACGGTGTGACTTGTGTGCTTGTTTTCTTTCAGTTGATGATCTGTAGATGTTAATACTCTACTTGTGTTTATTTCCAATATTTACATGGTAAATAGCTTGTTAAGTAATTAAACAAGTAGGAAGAAATAAACCAGATAGTATAGGAAGATTTTGTAACGCGTTAAACTTAGAAATTCCAACATCTAGGTTGTTGGCCATTTGGAGGAAGGAATAGTTTGTCTCACTAGTTGCTTAGGAACTAGCCGAAAGGTTGGTTAAGCAGAATTTAAAACTTTGCAGAAGGCATCTGATGAAGGAGGAACTGGGGAGGATGTTCAGTGATGGAAAAGAACAAGGTGCCAAAGCTCAAACATGCAGCAAAATTTAATTGCGGAGGAAAAGTCTTTGCTTCATCTGCAAGGGACTTTGGGTTTCTAACAACCCCTGCTTGAGTGACATAGAGAAGGTGACAGAGGTAGATCAGGAGGAGATTCCTTTTGACTTTTCGAATGAAGATTCTTCTTTTATAGTTGAGTTAATGGGTTCTTATGTGGATGCCTCTTAGGAGCTCAAGAAGTCATGTGGAGTTGGGGACAACAAACCAGATATGTATTTCTATTTGAGGGATGAGTATGATGAGCAACAAATTGTTCCCACGAGTGAAGAAGTCCGGGGAGGAGAGAATCAGGGAGATGAGTCACCATTGATGATTTTGCATAACCAACGTATGGTGGAATGTTGGTTAGATCAATAGGATGATATGTGCAATGTGCATGATTAGCCATCTTTGGAGAGTCAGCTAGTGGCTCATGTTGATTCCATGATTAAGGAGGATGAGCAACCATCCTTTGGGCTAGCTATTGGCGAGGAGCAAAGAGATGCACAAGCAACCAATAGGGTTGTAGTACTTGAGACAATTGTTGTCAGGAGGTGCTAAAACCTGACAAGATAGTTTGGAAGGAGGATGGTAGATTGGAGGAGGGTGGAGTTTCCTGTCAGACGAGGGAGGATATTTTGGAGTAGGTGGTGCATCCATCTTTAGGTCCATCCATTGATGAGGTGCAAACAGATGTAATGGCAGCCAACAAAGCTACAACATTTTCAAGCAACAACCCTCTCCAGGAGTACATAGACAGGGCTTGCAGCATGGCTTGCCCACTTTTTCCCATTATAGAGAGGGGCAAGATTTCTTGGATAGATCTTGTTGATTGACGAGTCAGAGTTGCATGAGTTGAGTATGGACTAGCATCAACCTAGTAGAGTTGTTCCATATACATGTCCATGCATTTGATTCTTCCCACGAGATGGATTGGCGGAAGATCATGAATTGGTATCCAATTGATGGAGCGCCTTTCTTAGTCAAGGGATTAGTACAACAAGGGACCTTAGAGATAAGGGATACTACATGTTCTCATTGGCTGCAAGATGTAGGCCGACCACTCATCAACATCTCAACACAACATCAACATAGTGGGATTGGCCTTGGTTTATGTCAAGGGTTGGATTGGAGAGAGGTGATGAGTTAGTATTCTATTGGTGGAGCACATCTAGAGCCGTGGGGTATGGGTGATGATGATTGGCCATGGTGGCTTTGGGATCCCGATGGGTCTCTTGATGGCAGGTTGAGTCGTAGATGGGTTTAGGACCCAAATATTGAGGGATCCATTCATGATTGGTTAGCATGGAGGCATGGCATAGCACAATGGTTCATATGGGATCTTGGTATTAGTTTGCAGATGCCTTTATAGTGGACATATACGAATTGCTCAAGGGAAGGCAATCTTGGGGCGAGAGGATTTGTTATGTCCCGTGTAGATTGGATAAGGCGACGAGTAGAGAAAATTGTAGTGGCACAAATGTTTTTTTGGTGGTGGACATGTCTTTGGGTAACTACGGTCGTCTATGTCAAGAGTGGAGAGGTCGATTACGAATAGCCAGGGTGGTTTTGTGGCATTGCTACTGCAAATGATGCTAGCGGTGTGGGAACATGTGTGGATCGCAAGGATGATGGGAATAGTGGTCTGTGACTCAATCAAAGCAATTGGGGATGGCAGCTAGTGGACGATGCAGTGGCTGGAGATGGCAGAGGCAACGAAGGGGGAATGGGCACGAGATTTGTGGAAATTGGACGGTCAAAAATTGGGTGATCATTGTTCGCCAATGGTAGCTTGTAGGCATGGATTGCAACGACTGTAACGGAAGGCGCAGGTAATTTTTTTTGTTTGTTTGTTAATAACCCTTTTTTTTATAATATAGCTTATTTTTATTTTTATTTTTTAATAATTTTTTTAATATGTATATTTTGTATATTTGAATTTTTTTCTACAACTATATTTCTTTTCTGATTATATATATATATATATATAGATATGTATTTTTTTTCACCTTGTTTTCTTATTTATTTGTTTTTTGTGTTTTGTTTTGTTTTGTTTTTTGTTTGTTTGTTTGTTTTTTTTTTTTCTCAGTTTTTCTCTCCTATATATCTATTTTTTTTAAATCTTTTTTTTCTTGAATGCTTCTTTTTAATCTTTTCCTCAGTTTTTTCCTTTTTTTTATATGGCCAAGGGCCTATGCGAGATGGAGAAACTCCAAACTCTTGTAGAAAAATGCTTCAACAACAACAAGGTTGACGAATTTGACGGCTAAGGAGCTGCATCGGAGAACACGACTCTCTGCAACGATGGAGCGGCCAGAGGAACGAACAACTCTAATACCAATGTAACGAACAAAGTTCGTATAAGCAACAATAATCTTCAGAATACTTCGAAGACCAGAATATCCATTGTTGGACAAGTAATTGTAGTTTGAATATTATATAAAAGAAATTGATGAGATGATTACAAATCAGGGTGAGGGCCTGCTTATATACCCTAGGCAGATACTTCTTCACCAGTGGTCATGTCCTTAGGGACATGCCTCTTCATTAACTAATTACTAATTAATCATTATTTATGATGTGTTATTATTATTTATATTTACATTATTTTTACTATTTTTATACATATTTCATTCATAACATAATGAGTTGACCAACAAGGTAATTAATTTACCAGAAATGTAATAATTCGACTGGAAATGGAATAAAATTGACCAGACTATCTATTAATTCAACTAAAGCATGGAATCTGCAATCTAGGGAGGACTTACAACCTAGGGGAATATGCAATTGGCCAATGCAATGTTGATTTGACTGTGTGTGTGTGTGTGTGTGAGAGAGAGAGAGAGGGAGAGACAGAGAGAGCATACCGCTATAAGGAAAGAGAAAATTGCCTGTCAACTCTCTAGGCAAATAAAAAGAAATTTGAGAGTGAAATGGGGAATAACAATGTTTTACCACAAACCTTGATCTCCCTTAGAGAATAAATGTGTGGTCCAAGACTCCATGTCCTTTGGCTGTTTGAAGTGAACATTCATTTGATAGGGATTGAATTCAAACACGGATTCACCCATTATATATAATACGTGCTAGTTTCTATGTGAATTATATGGTGCCAAATGGAGAATCATTTTACCCAACGAATGGAGCCATCAATTTCCAACAACATCAAGTCACACAAACAGCAATTATAATCCCATATTAATTGAGCAAATCATTTGGCATTTATTTGTCAGAATGCATAAACAGCAATATGCAGCTAAAAATGGATGTCCATCACACATAAAATCACACACCTAGTTGACACAGAGTTTTTACCAGGAAACCCAAAAGTGAAAACCAGCTTTGAATGGGGTCTCCATGTTACATTCTGTCAATCTCTGGTTGCAATGCTTTCATGGCTCTCTACCCCTTTTCCTCTCTTGGTGAAAAATTTCCATTGAGAATGAAAGTGAAGGAAGAAATAGGATGAGTTGTGGGATGCCAACAGCCATGATCTTTCATTTCCCATTTCTTAGCATTCTCTCCTATTTTATTTTTGTATTTTACATAATTCATTTTTTTATTATCATTTTTGTCTTATTCCATTTTTATATTTGCGTTGTGTTACATAATCTGTCTATCCTTCACTAAGTGCTAAATTGGCTTGCAGGTACTGAGTCTTACAGCTATTCAAGAGTTCAGATTCATTTCAGATCAATTTATGTTTGTTACAAGGAACCTTCCAGTTTTATAAAATATTGCCCTTTGTTCTTGATTCTTTTAGAGAATGTTTAGAGAAACCTATTCTTTTTAAGGATTACTATGCAATATAAGCATGTCTGATAGTTTAATATAACAATTGATTTTGAAATATTTAAGATGAGGGAAACTTTATATTTGCATTGACTACTTGGTACTAGTGCTCCACTAAAAAGTACCCTGCTACTATGTGCTGTTTCCTCTGAGATGACAGAAATACTCCTTGTTTTAAAGCCAAGTGAGGAAAGCATGGAATTATTTTGATATGTTATTTTCTTTCATGGATTTGTTGTACCATTTCATTAACAAGGATGTTCACAGTTGCATCCACTCTTTTTTTACAAGCCTATAGTGCTGACATACCATCAACTTTGTGCAGATAACAAACTCTTTTTTCTCTGAGGATGATGAAACACAAGATAAAGAAACACGGTCTATCCTTCATGGGACTGCCCAAAAAGATAATAATCATATAGACGTTGAAATAGATTCTGCTTCTCAAGTTTTACCAGGATATCATGGTCCGTATGCTGAGAACAATTGCTTGATCCATTGTAATGATTTAAATAAGTGCAGTAACCAGTTTATTACGGAATGCTGACAAACTAGGATGTCAACATGTTAGTCTTGCAGATTGCTTTGGTGAAGAAACACATGGCAAGGAATCTTTCTCAGAGCATTCTCATGTGCATAATTTAACTGGGAAAAGGACTTCCAAAGATTATGTTATGTCAGGAATGAATGGGAATATGAAGGGTCAGGATTCAGTGCTTCTAAAAAAACTGCCAGGGGGCTGCAAGGCACCATCAAAGGATTTCCAAAATGAACTTATCCGATCATATGCCAGCCACAATGAAGTTGTGTCATTTATCTGGGCTGTTTGCAGAAGGATTATACCTGACGCTTTACTGGGATCAAAACGTAACTGGAGAGCATTAAGAAGCAATATTTCCAGATTTGTCAAGTTGAGGAGATTTGAAAATATTACTCTTCAGCAGTGTTTGTATAAGCTTAAAACATCCCATTATCCTTGGTTGAATAGGGCCTCTTTGTTTTGTGAACACTGTGTTTATCTAAATAGTTCTAATGATGGAGACAAGTATTGGAGTTATCCTTATTGTCTGGAAAGTGAAGGATCAACACACCAGTACAGCACAGACAGAAGAAAGGGTGGGAAGCATTCACACAAAGATCTTTTGAAGCAAAGGATGCTAGCAAACTGGATATTTTGGTTGTTTTCAGATTTTATAGTTCCACTTATTCAGGCACACTTCTATGTTACTGAAAGTGAGAATGGCAGGCAAAATGTCTTCTATTACAGGAAAACTGCATGGGCTAAGATACTAAAAGGGGTGGTAAAAAATCTTAGAGGAACCAATTATAGGCGGCTAAGTGCCGTGTCTTTGGCAAAGACATTACAGAGGAGATCTCTAGGATTTTCGCGGGTCCGGTTTCTTCCAAAGGCGACTGGAGTAAGACCTATAGCGAATCTTGGGGCACCATCAACAATGTGGCTTCAGCTTCAAAATAACCCAGTACAGACTGCTAAAACGGGAAACAGAAATATGTTCGCAAACAACTTGCTGATTTTGAACAGAAATGGCAAGACAAAATTTCCAAAACAAAAGGATTACAGTGGGAGAAGTATTCAAGCCTATGTAGATAATTTACAGAGAGAATATGATTTGAATGCAAAGAAAGGTGATAAGTTTGCATCATTTTCATTTCATGCACTAATCTCTGATAAATTGAAGAAAGAAAGAAGATCTGATTCTCAAGTCAAACTATCTTTCAGATCTGTAAATTCTCACCTTTGTGACTTGCATCATTGTTTGAAACTTGAACAAGAAGATTTCCCTGAGGCTCTAGGTTGTTCCGTGTTCGACTACAACGATATTTATCAAAAGTTTATTCCCTTTGTTTTGAGCGTGAAGGATTATTTCATAGGTCTTCCAAAGCTGTATATTGCTGTCTGTGATGTTGCAAAAGCATTTGATACAATTAATCATGATAAGCTTCTTGATGTGATACGGAATATTTTACAAAAGGAGGAGTATTTGGTACAGCGGTACACAAAAGTTTCTTGTTCAACAAAGTCATTCAAAGTTTCACATGGAAGGTGTTCTGTTCCAGAAAAGGGCATAGGCTTTGTGAATTTTTTGGGGAGCCTTTCGTCCAAGCATTCACAATGCATTTTCATTGATCAGGTTATGTTATTTCTTTTGTTCTTATATATGATTTCATAAATCCAAGAAAAACAATATGGTACCTGCTCATTTTTCTGATATAGTAATTTTTTAACTAGTTATCTAGGTTAGTAGGACCTAGATATGGATCTACCCTATTTTTTGAAAAATAGGTTCTGCATTTGGGATAATGATGTATAGACATGGGTGTGTGTTTGTGTATAAACCACACTCTGGATTCATGACAACAGCAAACACTATACAGAATCCGAAACCTGGTTTATATATTTGTATTTTCAAGGGAAACCTTGCTGGGAAACTGAAAGGTGCTTCTCCATATTCTCTATTTCGTAATTCTATATGATTTCATAAATTAAAGTGTTGAATGGTGTTTCCATTGATGCCAATGTCGATCCTTGAACGCTCGTAGTTTGCATTGATTGGAAGCTCTAAATGACACAAAGCCCTGGAAAAGAGGGAGCGAAGTCCTAGATGCCCCGCACTTGTTGAGGGAAATGGATGTAAAGTACAATCAATTTGATCGTGAGGCAATCATTAATTGATTCTCTAGGTCGAGCCGATTCCAATGGTATGTGGCAAGCCTCATAACTCCTCACGATTGAGGAGATATAGCCGTTCAAGGTTGAAGCCCCAAAGTTTGGTTGAGAGGCTTGTTACCCAACAAAAGTGGGTGACCCCATAGGAGAATCTTTCTCCTAGACATCTCTTCTGCCGACAGCCAACAACCCCTGACACCCAATAGCATAGCCGATGTATTGTGTCATTTGATTTGTTCTCTCTAAATCGACCATATGTCCCCTCGCCATGTTGTCAGGAGCATATGTTTGAAGTAGGCAATCCAACCCGGAAGGTATGCTTTTCATTGTGCAATCGGGTGCTTATGCTTGTTTTTCATTGGGCATGGATTATTGCGTGACCTGGAAGAGGGGTGGTTTTCGATTGGGGTTTTATTCCCTCACCTTAAATGGTGGGTTAATCCTCAACCCTAGTCATGTGGGATCTCGCATATTTGCTTATTGATTTAGGAAAGGCACTACTTGGGAAACTCCTATTTTGGTGGTGGAGTCCCGTTTCCCCATTTCACATTTTTCACTCCCCTCTGCACATTGCAAGTCCTATCTTATCATCTTTCCTCTCTGAGTCCACAAGGCACTAGCACACCCTCTCCCATTGTCCACATGTCTGTGTTGGGCCTGGAAACATTGCGCTGGAGGTTGATGCAACTAAAAGAAAGTTAAAAGCATATAAGCCGCAAGCAAGAAACGAAAGGCTCCCTCCTACATATGTATGCCCATATGTGGACACTCAACATTGCCACCCTTGTGCCCATGGCATTTGGCCTTGAGATGTTGAGAAATCAATGCAAGTAGACTAGGGTTTGATTTTGTTGATTTTTGGTAGCATCGGATGTGCTCTAAGCCTCAAAATTTGCAGGGAGGCTAGGACACATGTATTCCATAATACCCAGAAATTGTTTTGGGAAATTCCACTTGGAGACAATTTTATTAAAATAATTAATTATTTTTAATGGATGCCTAAGTCTAAACTTAAGAAATTAAAATAACTAAAGGGTATTAATTAAACTCAATGTGAAACTTCTAGAATAAGATGAGGATCAAGTCAAAATGATTTGAGCCATTGATTAGAATCTAATATGGGCTATTAACTATTCAACGAGAATGTTATAAGGACTTCGATGGGCATTTGGAAAGGACACCGGGCAGATACTCAGCTGCCCAAGAAGATTGTTTTTCTCACAGGCTGAAGTTCGGTAAGAGGAAATCGAATCAGAGGGTGAGTTGCAGGTGTGAGAGAGAGAGTATCAGCAATAGTCGAGAGTGCAGGAAGTGAGAGGAAGAGGCAGCGCAGAAGAGGGACGCAGATCACCCACGCAGAGGCAGCGACGTAGGGACAACACAATCATTGCGTGGAGGGTGATGCAGTGTGGCTAGCATGAGGGTAGTAGGTCCTCTCAGGTGTCAAAAATTCACTGTGGAGTGGAGAAATTTGTTTGTAAAATTTCTCTAAGTAATTCTTCTTCTATTCTGCTATCTGTATCTTGTACATGAGATTTTCCTGGGACAATTGTCCAAAAATAACTGTGTTAATGTGTTATTGTTGTGCTAGTTTTTTCCTTACATTTATTTTCCGCAGTAATTAATTTGTGAAGACTTCAGTGTATGTATTTCGATATTTGTCGTAGAAAACTGCAAATAATTTGTTTAAGTAAATTAACAAATAGAAGAAATATTATCAATTTTTGTAGTAGGGTTTGGAATTTCTAGATTTTCACATGGTATCGTAGCATCGACAAGAGGCAGGAGAGGTCTAGTGTAGAAGAAAAGGGAGTAGCGTAGCACTGCATAAGCAATTGCTCGAAATCCTCAGAAGGCTGTGCAGTCCTTGGGCCAGGCAGGTAAGATTTCGAGGGAGAGTTAATTCTCTAAGTGGGTTGGCAGAGAATCAATCTCCAGATCGAAGGGTTGTCAGAGGCAGAGGGAGCAACTGTGGTTCTTTTGCAGAGCAGATCTCCAACGAAAACATAGTGTCTTGTAGTAGTAAGTGCAATGTTGAGAAGGAGAATAACACAAAACAACATGGATAGTCAAGATGTATTATCTTCCAGATTGGAAGAAGAATTCGCATGTTTGTCAAGTTCAACATCAACAGGTGTTTGGTATATTGATAGTGGGGCTTCAACTCACATGACTGGAGTACGAGAGTACTTCTCTAGCTATCAAGAAGAGTAGATGGACTTCCAAATCACTATGGGAAACATAACGAAGTGTACTCTAGTAGGGAGAGGCACCATAGCATTTCAGACAAAAGCAGGAACTAGCGTAAGAGCCTCTAATTTGCTCTATGTGCAAGGGCTAGGAATGAATTTGATTTCATTGTCCCAATTACAGGAGAAGGGGTACGATGTATACTTCATTGGAAGGAAGGTGTATGTCAAACATTCTAGCTGGAAGAAGATGAGACAAATTGGAGCTCGAAGCAACAAATTGTATAGATTGCAGCTCGAATCTCCAATGGCACTAATAGGCAGTAATCATAATGGTGAAAAGGAACTGAATGAACTATGGCACAGGCGAATGGGACACTTACACCATGGAGCACTAAGGATGCTCAGAGAGACTGTTACAGGAGTTCCAATCCTCAATACTGAGCATGATGATGTATGCAGAGGATGCATACTAGGGAAATATGCTAAGGCAACGTTTCCCAGAAGTGACAGTAGAGCAAGAGGTGTGTTGGGTTTGATACACTCAGATATTTGTGGCTCAATGTCCATGAAATCTCTTAGCGGTGGCAAGTACTTTGTCACCTTTACTGATGATCAATCTAGAAAAACCTGGATCTATTTCATAAAGTTCAAGGATGAGGTCCTTGATCGGTTTAGAGAGTTTAAGGCTCTCGTAGAAAACATGGCAGGAAAAAAAATAGAGGTATTGTGTTCAGATAATGGTGGAGAATATACGGATAAAAGCTTCATAGATTTCTGCGCAAAGGAGGGCATCAAAAGAGAGTGGACAACTCCATACAATCCACAACAGAATGTAGTGGAGCGGAAGAATAGAACAATTGTCGGGGCAACAAAGGCTATGTTATATCCTAGATTCTTATGAGCAGAGGCATGCAACACAATGGTGTATATCCAAAATAGAACTCCTGAAATAGCATTGGGGAAGAAAACACCTAAAGGAGTCTAAACATGGGAGAAGCCGAAGAAGAGTCATCTCAGGATATTCAGAAGTGTGGCATATTGTCACATTCCAGACGAGAAGCATAGAAAGCTGGATCACACTGCGAAAAACGAGGCACCTCGTAGGGTATAGCGAGACCTCAAAAGCATACAATGTTGGACACAGATTGTCATTGATGTCAATATGGCAATATTCGAGAGGAGGAGACAGAGCATATCGGAGCCAAGAGGAGCAGACCAAGCCAGAGGAGCCACATTGGAGCAAAGAGGAACATATCGGAGGAGCCACATATATATAGACCATACATATATGCCAAAGAAGAGGAGCAATGGAGCAGACAGTGTTAGCGGAACTACAGGAGCAAACAGAGCAAATGGAACAGAACATATATATATGCCAAAGAAGAGGAGCAAACGGAGGATATCAGAGCAAGAGGAGCCATATCAGAGAGTGCTGCATGTAATACATGCCCACGAAGAACCTACGAGAGGAGCACACAACTATCGATAACCATATATCCATGGGACGTAGCAATCACAGCTATCGGAGCAATAATGCTTAAGGAATACTGTATTGGAGGCGGAGATTGTGGCGGAACTGTGTTTAAACACAGAAATCCCTCCAAGGCGGCGAATTCCATTTCCGCAAAGAAATGTCGGATAAACCATTAAACGAAACATTGGGCAGACGTGAATTCTTATTAAGATTGGTCCAGACCCATATCGGGTCCGAAACTAATATCGCATCGGAGGAGTGGAGCCTTTCGGAACCGCCGAAGTGTATGCTCCGAAATCCCGGAGCTGAAGTATTATAAAGTGCAGCGGATAAGGATTCGGGTCCGAAAGGAACCTTTGATACGGCTACATGGGAGAGCTCCGATATCCCGGAGCCGAAATACTATAGATTGGAGTTAATGGATATCGGGTCAGCAAAGGCTTAGACTGTACGCTCCGATAATCGGAGCCAAAATATTATAAAACAAAGCCTAAAGGAGCATCGGGTCCGCAGACCCATTACATTGCAAATCTGCCGATAGGGAGCTGCCGATAGGCCAGACCCAAAATCTCTTTAGAAGGGAGCTTAATGTGCGTCGTGTCCGCACAGCAGATTGGAAGCATTGGTGTACAGACTCCGCCGATAGCGATCGCTGATATCGCGTCGGGGAAAGGGAAAAGGGATATCATAAGGCGCGAATGTATTTAAAGTCACTCTTTTGAATTACTGTCGATAGCATAAAGCCGCTGATAGAGTGTTGGGCGTATTATACGTATAAAAGCCTCCGATAGTGTTTTTTTTTTAAGTAATTCCTTTGGAATTGCTGCCCGATGGAAGAGTAAAGCACTATTTGTCAATTAAGCAAGGATTGTGGGCTCAGACAGATCAATGAAGATATCAGTTTAATGACTGATAAGCCAAAAGAAGAAGAAAGGGAAATTGAGACTGATATAGGAGAAATTATTGCCAGATTGGGAAGATTATCCCTGACGCTTGCACCCAGGCCATCAGGTTCCGAGGCAAAAATACTGTAAGGAACAGTATCGATAGTGTGGGAGACCGAACCATGGCGATTATGATTGGGATAAGATGTGGTTGTTTGTTAAATGAAGCGGCTCGAGTATATGCCTGCGATCATGAGCAAAACAGGAGTGTTGTTACAATTTTGATATATGTATCCTGTAATTATTGGAACGGTTGGATAGACAGAGGGAACTGAAGTCCGGGAAGCCGAAGAAGCAAGCAAGAGAGGAGGTAACTGACAGGGCAAGCAAGTCTTGAGGAAGCCGAAGAGCCTGCGGAGAAAGGAAGCCAAAGAGCCAGCGAGAAAGAGGAAACGAATGGACAGAGGCATGGAATGTATAAAAGCAACAAAAACAGAGAACTGATGTTGTTGTTGGTGTATGATATAACCTGAGTATGAGATAGTGGAAGCAGGAGAGGCAAAGGGGGCAGCAGAAGCGGTGGAAGCTGAAGAGAGTGCAGCAGCACACCAGTGTATACCAAAGAGGTTGGTGCCTCAGAATTGATCCGGATTGAAGTCCTTGGGAGTTGGTGCTCCTAAGTCCAAGACTGGTGTCTTGGCAAAACAGAGTTGGTGCTCTTGAGGTTGGAGCCTCTCTGAAGTCCAAGTTGGAGCTTGGCAACTGTTCACAATTAGATATATATTAATACTGTATTTATTTCATTGCACTGTTTTGCGTTTCTTTAATAAAAGCATTAATTCCAACTGTTGATTTCTGTGGTCTGTGTATACATATACAAATACATATATGCTTTTGGGAATCACTAGAACAATAAAAAATAATTGTAAGAAACACTGATTCACCCCCCCTCTCAGTATTTCCAACAATTGGTATTAGAGCAGGCTTCTTCATACTAGCCTAACAGCTTGAAGAAGGATCAACAGCCATGATGAGAAACCATGAAGCATCAGGGAAACCTCCTCTGTTCGATGGCACTAACTTTGGGTTTTGGAAGAAAAGAATGACTTACTATTTAATGTCCCTTGGACCTGAAGTCTGGCATTTTTGTGAAACTGAATATCAAGCGACTTCCACTCTTCCAACAGACCAAGGTGAGAGGAAAGCCTACATTGCAAATGCAAAAGCCATGAACTCTATCACTAGTGGAATCACTGATTCCGAGTTTACAAAAATCATGCACTGTAACTCTGCCAAAGAAATGTGGGAGAAGCTAGTTGGCTTGTACGATGGAGACTCAAAAGTCAAAAAGGCAAAGCTTCAAACTTACAGAAGACAATTTGAAAGTTTGAAGATGGAAAAGAAGACATTGCAGCATACCTCCTCCGAGTAGCTGAAGTGGTAAATTCCCTGAAAGGATTGGACGAAAAAGTTGAAGAAAGTACCATTGTTCAAAAGGTATTAAGGTCTCTTCCAGACAGATTTGACTCCAAAATAAGTGCTATAGAAGAATCAAAGGATCTTGACACCCTCAAAATGGATGAACTCCATGGAATTCTCACTGCCTATGAAATGAGGAAAGGTGGTCCTAGCTCCAAGGATGCAGCATCCAAGGCCTGAAAGTCAAAGGAAGGGAAAGAAAGAAATGACTGTAGTGATGAGTCAGATGTGGAATCCGAATTGGCTCAATATGTACGAAAGCTGAAGAGAGGATCTAAGCTTAAAGGCAAGTATCCTCTTATCTGTTTTAAATGTGGTAAAATAGGTCATTATGCAGCAAAATGTCCTCATAAACATGACAGTGATGATGAAGGAAATTCTAAAAGAATGGCACATAAAAAGAAAGGGTTCAATAAGAAAAACTTCTTCTCCAAGCAAGATGAGTCTGATGAGGATGAGTTTATGGTCATCAAAAGGAAATCAGATGAGGAAAGTGATCATGATGAAAGCCAAGAAGCATTATTCATGGCACTCACAGATGATGATGACTTGGGCCTAGAAGGGAATGTAGATGAATTGTTAATAAGCGCCATTGAAGAAAACGAGAAACTACGGAACAAAATTATTTCTCTCAAAGTGGAAAACGAGGAAATAAGAAGGAGAGAAGCCGAAGAAGAGTCATCTCAGGATATTCGGAAGTGTGGCATATTGTTACATTCCAGACGAGAAGCATAGAAAGCTGGATCACACTGCCAAAAACGAGGTACCTCGTAGGGTATAGCGAGACCTCAAAAGCATACAATGTTGGACACAGATTGTCATTGATGTTAATATGGCAATATTCAAGAGGAGGAGACAGAGCATATCGGAGCCAAGAGGAGCAAAAGGAGCCAAGAGGAGCAGACCAAGCCAGAGGAGCCACATTGGAGCAAAGAGGAACATATCGGAGGAGCCACATATATATAGACCATACATATATGCCAAAGAAGAGGAGCAATGGAGCAGATAGAGTTAGCAGAACTACAGGAGCAAACAGAGCAAATGGAACAGAGCATATATATATGCCAAAGAAGAGGAGCAAACGGAGGATATCAGAGCAAGAGGAGCCATATCGGAGGAGTGCTGCATGTATTACATGCCCACGAAGAACCTACAAGAGGAGCACACAGCTATCAGGAGCCATATATCCATGGGACGCAACAATAACAGCTATCGGAGCAATAGTGCTTAAGGAATACTGTATCGGAGGCAGAGATTGTGGCGAAACTGTGTTTAAACACAGAAATCCCTCCAAGGCGGCGAATTCCATTTCCGCAAAGAAATGGCGGGTAAACCATTAAACGGAACATTGGGCGGACGTGAATTCTTATTAAGATTGGTCTAGACCCATATCGGTTCCGAAACCAATATTGCATCGGAGGAGTGGAGCCTCTCGGAACCGTGGAAGTGTATGCTCTGAAATCCCGGAGCCGAAGTATTATAAAGTGCAGCGGATAAGGATTTCGGGTTCGAAAGGAACCTTTGATACGGCTACATGGGAGAGCTCCGATATCCCGGAGCCGAAATACTATAGATTGGAGTTAATGGATATCGGATCCGCAAAGGCTTAGACTGTACGCTCCGATAATTGGAGCCGAAATATTATAAAACAGAGCCTAAAGGAGCGCTGGGTCCGCAGACCCATTACATTGCAAATCTGTCGATAGGGAATTGCCGATAGGTTGGACCCGAAATCTCTTTAGAAGGGAGCTTAATGTCCGCACAGCAGATTGGAAGCATTGGTGGACTCCGCCGATAGCGATCGCCGATATCGCAGATCATGGAAGCATTGATAGCATGTGCTGATAGAGACTCCTGCCGATAGCGATCGCCGATATCGACGATCGGGAGGAAAGGAGAAAAGGAAGATTATCTAATGCAAGGCGCGAGTATGTCACTGTCTGTTTTCGAGTATATTGCGATCATGAGCCGATATATGCTGTGATAAAGTGGATGCTGAGTAGAGTGTTTGAGGCGTATATGTATCATGGAAGATAGCAAAGCTTTTAGAAAATCTCGACAGATGCTAGCAGAGAAGATCAATTAGCAGATGTTACCATTAGTCCAATAGCAGCAGGGGCAACATGAAGGACAAGTGACAGGAGATGCATAGTTCATGGAAGATAGAGCTTTTAGAAAATCTCGACAGATGCTAGCAGAAGATCAATTAGCAGATGTTCCATTAGTCCAATAGCAGCAGGGGCAACATGAAGGACAAGCAGGAGGACATATATTAGGATCGAGTACCATAACCAGCGTCAGTACTTCCTCAGGAGTAGGAGTAGGAGATCCAGGTAGTTATCAACAGATGGAACAATAGGAGTAGGAGGAGGATGTGATTGAGCCTCCCTCCACCAGTGGTAGAACCAACCGGGAACTAAGACAAATGCTGAGGGACGTAAAGGAGTTTGTCGGAGATCCTAGAACTGACGTGAGGTAGCGTAGAATCTAGATAGCCTGACAGGTACCAAGCCTTCGTATCACAGGTTGAAGAACCCTCTAGTATTTAGGAAGTCATACAACACCAAGTTTGGGTGGATGCCATGGTAGAAGAGTACAGTGCTATCATAGCGAATGATGTCTCGGAAGTGGTGCCGAGACTAGAGGATAGATCAGTGGTAGGATCGAGGGGATCTACATGATGAAGTACGCTGCAGATCTCAATATAGAGAAGTATACGACTAGGTTTTGTGAAAATACAATTACCCAAATCACCACCGCAACAACTGATTAAGTTTCTTTTATTTGTTAATTACTGAACAAATTATTTATTGTTTCCTACAGTAAACAACGAAACTAATACACTGGAGTCGTCACCAATTATATTATAAGCGGAAACAAGAAATTGAGCATGAAAGAAATGCACAACACATTACGTCGTTGTTTCTGGACAAATGTCCCCTGAAAAACCCAATGCGGAAAAACCGGTGCAACAGCTGATGATTTTATTATTATGTAGTAGTTTATGATTACAATCTCTGGATGCCTAGATGGCTATCTAGTATAGAGAATATTACTGATAGAAGAATAGTGAGAAGTACCTCACACTATCACAGACGATCTCCATTGATCCAGCCACAAAATGGCTTGGCCCTTGTTGCGTTTGCGCTGCCTCTGCATAGTCACTACGTCAGCTTAGTGTCATAGCATCTAGGGGCATCGTCACTCCCTCTGCTGATCGATTTGCCTCCTAGGAACTTTGATCTTCACCTCCCGGTCTCACACCTTGCCTTCTGGCTTCAGAAATCGTTTCCTCCAGCAAAAAGACGGACCTCCTCAAGGCCCTGCTCTGCCTCTGCATCAACCGATGCTGGCCAGCTTAGCCTCTGCGTTGCTTCTCCTGGGTCTCTCTCAGCCTCCTCTGTTGAGTATTTCTGGATTAGGAGAAATCTCCAACCGGAACTATCCCTGCCCCTCACTGCAAAAGATCACTTCGAATTGTCTCCCTGACAACTGCTGTGCTTCAAAAATTCGATCTTCTGATCTCTACTCGATGTATTTCCAAATGCCCCTCAAGCCTCCTCTTATAATCCTTTTGTTGAGAAACAGTGGCCTAGATTAGATTCTAATCAATGGTTCAGGTCATTTTGGATTGATTCACGTCTTCTTCTAGAAGTTTCACCCAGAGTTAGATTAATACTCTTTAATTATTTTAATTTCTTAAGTTTAGACTTAGGCCCCCATTAAAAATTATTAGTTATTTTAATAAAAATGATTCTGGGTGGAATTTCCCAAAACAATTTCTGGGTATTGTGGAATACATGTGCCCAAACCTCCCTGCAAATTTTGAGGCGTAGAGAAGATCCAATGCTACCAGAAATCAACAATCCCTCTTAGCGAGGAATGTGCTCTAGTAATGCAACCTGTTGAAGCATCACCCTTCTCTGTAACATCTCCCTCTGTGCTGTTGATGTTTGACATCATTGCTCACCAACTCTTACGCAAATGCTGCATCTGTACTACTGCTGACCCTGCCACTATCAACACTGCATCTATACTGTAACTCCCTCTCAATTTTTGCATCCGTGGTGCTACTGGCCCTGCCACTGCCAACACTGCATCTGCACTGCAACCTTCTCCAACTACTGCTACTATTGCATCAGCAACGGAAAAGCATCCAAATTACAGAACTGGTGTTCAACATGATGCATCTTGTTGCTGGAGTTTTGACTTCTGCTAGTCTCGTGCTGACCCTTTGAAGCCTCTGTGCTGCTGTTGACTCTGCTCTATGCCAACTGCACTGCTGCTAACTCTAGGTCTATGTTGCTCAGTCTCTGGCGCTCCTAGCCACTGCAACTTTCACTTCGACACTTCTTTGCACCAACTGACACTGGTCCATTCTGCTACTATTGATCTGGGCCGCCGTAGCAAGGTATTTATCCAAGAGGTGGACTCCTCAAGGATCCTGCTCATTTGTAGTTCTTTCGAACTATAGTTCTATATCACCCTACCTCTAGGTGATCATGGCAAACTCCTCCTCCTTGATATGTGCATATGCAACCTTTGGATCATGCTTCTTGTCCTTGTCCTTCTTCTTGAGAGGACACTGTGTAGCGTAATGACCAAGTTTGCCACATTGAAAGCACTTAATCTTCGAAACATCTTTCTTCTTCTTCCACTGCTCCTTAGATGCGAGGGCTGCATTTTCATCCTCCTCCTTCGGCTTCATCCCACTACTGTTGTTGCTAATGTCAAGTTTGCACTTGAGTAAGTCTCTCCTCATCTCTTCCTGCTGAAGAGCAACCCACATCCCTTCCCAATCTGGCAAACTTTCCTTGCCCAGGATGCTTTGGACAAAAACTTGCCACTCTTCTGAGATTGAATTCAGGGCCAACCTCACCATCTCGGTAGGCTGAGGTGTTGAACCCAACGCTACGAACGAGTCTCGGGTTTCCTGAATCTTTGCAAGGAATGGATCAATGCATTCCCCCTTTTGCATCTGCGTAGATCTCATCTTCTGCTCCAAGTACATCTTTCGTTGCTCGGAAGATCCTTGATATAGTGTGGACAAGGCATCACACATCTCCTTGGTAGTTCCTTTGCTTGAGATGTGACATACTACATGATCCTTCACTTCGTCGAGGATTATCCGCTTGGCCTTTGCCATCTCTCCCTTGTACTTTTTGAGCGGATCTGGATCCGCGGGCTTAGCTACCACACTGTCGACGTAGATCTTGAGAAAATGTTTATCCAGAAGGCATGACATCCTCGCCTTCTAGATCACATAGTTGGATGCACCATCCAACCGATCCTGATCTCTCAATTCATTGGCTGCCATCTCTGCCAATCGAAAAATTCGAATGACCTCCTCCCTCCTCTGCGCTACTGCTAAGCTAGCCTACACACTCCTTGGTGGAGTCAATAGATTTGTTGCCCCTTGTTGCTGCTCAGCGAATGATAATTTGAATTCCTTGGTTAGGAATTCTCTTAGGAAGAAATTCCATCGACAGTGTCTCCAATCTTCTTTTTGACGATTTTCTGCCCCAATAACTGTTGCAGAAAACTGCATCACAGTAGAAAACTGCCTCTTTGTTGAAGCTGTTGCGCTGCTTCCTCTGCACTGGCAAACTTCGATCTTGAAGTCTTACCTGTCGACTCACTTAGACCTTCCTCGAAAATTTTTGCCCTCATGGACTGGACTGCGCAATCCCTCTAGGGATTCGATTTGCTGCCTACGGAACACTTTGACTCTCCTCTTCAGTACTAGGCTTTTCCTGCTTTGCTCTCTTGCTTCACCTGCAGCTACGATACCATGTGAAAATTCGATTACCTGAATTACCACTGCAACAACTGATTAAGTTCTTTCTATTTGTTAATTACCGAACAAATTATTTATTGTTTCCTACAGTAAACACCGAAACGAATACATTGCAATCTTCACCAATTAAATTATAAGCAGAAACAAGAAACTGAGCAAGAAAGAAATACACAAGACATTACACCGTTGTTTTTCGACAAATGTCCCTAGAAAAACCCAATGTGGGAAAACTGGTCCAACGACTAAGGGTTTTATTATTACGTAGTAGTTTCTGAATACAATGTTTGGATGCCTAGTTGGCTATCCAAGATAGAGAATATTATTGACAAAAGAATACTGAGAAGTACTTCACACTATCACAAGTGATCCCGACTGATCAAGCCACATAATAGCTTGCCCCTTGTTGCCTCCGCGCTGCCTCTGCGTAGTCAATGCATCAGCCTAGTGTCACGGTGTCTAGAGACAACGTCACTCCCTCTGTTGATCGATTTGCCTCCCAGGAACTTCGATTCCACCTTGCAGCCTCACACCCGGCTTCTAGCTTCAAAAATTGATTCCTCTAGCAAAAATACGGACCTCCTCAAGGCTTTGCGCTGCCTCTGTGTCAGCCTACACTGGCCAGCTTAACCTATGTGTTGCTTCTTTCCAATCTCTCTCTACCTCCTTTGCTGAGTATTCCCTGATCAGGAGAAATATCCAACTAGAATTATCCTTGCCCCTCATTGCAAAAAGTCAGTTCAAATTCTCTCCCCGACAATTGCTGTGCTTCAGAAATTCGATCTTTTGATCTCTACTCGATGTATTTTCCAAATGCCCCTGAAGCCTCCTCTTATAATCTTTATGTTGATAACCAACAACCCAAATTAGATCCTAATCAATGGCTTAGTTCATTTTGGCTTGATCCTCGTCTTCTTCTAGAAGTTTCACCCACAATTAGATTAATACCTATTGTCGCACAGATTGTCACGACAATGCTCAGACCGGGGGCTATCACCCTGATCCCTGATCTCTCCGTTTAAGCCGTCTCCCGAGGCTAAGTGGGGTGGACCCTATGGGACAAAGAAGACCAACTGTGGGCCAGTTGGGTTGGGAGACACAACAAAGCAATTTAACACTGATTGATTTTAGAAATTAATGTACCAGTGCCTTATGGAGTTAATGATTAAATGACTATTTATTAAATATTGCAAAAATATGAACCTTGTAGAACAATCACTTATCATCAAATGACCCAAGCAATGCAAGATATTCGATAAACGCATAATGCCTTAACAATATTCCAGCGATTAAAATTTCAAAAGATAAATGCTTTAAATAACCACGCGATTTTAAATGCTAACTAGTTATCACTTTCATATAGCTAATCTTCAAATGAACATTTAAGCATGTTTAACCACATAAAAATGATAAATATTAATCCCGCATCAAAATTTTAGGCTTAGCAAAAAAGATATACCAAAATCGTAAATATGACCAGTTCTTGAGCCAAGACCAAAAAAATCGAAACTAAACAAGAAAAAAAAACCTCAAAAAAAATAAAAAAATACAATACAATACAAAACATTTTTGATGCTTTTTGGGATTTTTATTTTTATTTTGTTAATATTATTTTTAAAGTCAAAATTCAAACAAAACAAAACAAAATAAATCTAAAATCTAAATAAAACTAAAATCTAATCTAAGCTAAAGGAATTTTTTTATGCCTTTTATGAGTTTTTTAATTTTTATGGTTTTCAAATAAAACAGAACTAAACTTGAAACTAAAGCTAATCTAAAAAAATGAAAATCGATTTTTTATTTTTTTAAGGTAGAAAAACAAAACTAAAGTCATTTATATCCAATGTTACAATTAAAACTAAAATCTAAATTTTAACTAGATTCATAAACTAAAAAAATATATATATGAAAATTAACTAAAAAGAAAACGTAAGAGAAATATATTTATGGTCCAACGCATATATAAAAATCCAATGATTTTGGTTGTTTTGTTATGTGCTTTTGCAGGTGAGATAGGCGACGAAAGCAACACAACGGAGTAGCGAGAGGGATGACGGATCACAGAGAATGAAGGAGGTTGCGGGCAAAGCTTGGGCAGCGATTGAGAAGGGGGATGAGCTGAAGGGATGGTGGGCTTGATGGCAGAAGAAAATGTAAAGCCGCAATGAGGAGTGGACAACGTGGGGAGCTGGGTTTGGCAACAACGGCTTGGATGGAAGGCTAGCAGATCAGGTGAATGTTGCGGGATGCGCTGTGTATAGAGGGAGAGAAGCTGGGATGGGGCAGTCGTTTTATGCTTATGTGAGGAATGCAGTTGCAACAGAAAGGATGAACGCAGAGTTGGAATGGAGGGTAATGGGCAGTGTAGAGAAAGGCCAATTTGACGGTAGATGCTGGAATGGCACGTAGGGAAGAACTGTGGCCCCCAAAAAAATTTCAAATCTTTTTCTGCAGCAATAAAACCCCAGGCAACAGTAAAAAATGAAGATGCAGGTAGCAGACTTGTAGTCCAGAAACTTGATTTAAATTTTAAACACTTCCTGCTTTAGATTGCCTGATGGAAAACCTTGAAATTTTTTCAAAATCTGTACCTACAATGATAGAAGCAAAATGCCCAGAAGGAAAATAACAATGAAAACTAAAAACAAAAAAAGCCCTAAAACCATCTAAATAATTATAGTATTCACAGATTTACGACTCTAAGCAGCAAGATTTGTCAATAATCCACAGTTATATTTTCAAAATTTCAGATTTACTATGAGATACTTCAGAAAACCTCTCATGCATTCAAAAGATAAATTTAAATGATAAACCCAGGATCAAAACTGGCTAGGCTTTTTAAGAAAATGCTTTTTGGGAGTTGGCTGGTTCAGCTGAGAACTTTCCCAAACGCCCGTTGATCTTCACAATCTAGATTTCTTGCATAGCTCACTTCAACTATCAATAAAGAGCGAAAAAACAGTACTAAAATCCAAATCCAATGGAGATACCTGCCATTATTTTCAGAAATTTTATTACCATTCAAACCCTAGTGAGTAAACAAGATACCTGTATTCAACATCACTCTTTATCAAGCTATTACCAATGGCTGAAATTAAATTTATGCAGAAAAATGAAACAGCTTACAGCATTTCAGAAGAGTAACACCAGCAAGATTTCAACCCCAAAGTCTTTCTTTATTGCACAAGAAAAAGATTACAAGAGAGCTTTCTTCAGCACAAGACTCACAGATCGAATGATCTCAAATGACCCCTAACACCCTATTTAAAGGAAAAATTCCCAATGGCTAGTTCGAGTGATCCATGTCAAACTGATCTAGACCGTCAATGAGGATCAAAATCCCTTTCAATCTCATCCATCGAAATTTTAAATGCATTTTAATATATTAAAAATTAAAATTTTGCATTTATTTTCTCAAAATTTTGACTTATTTTATTATTTTATTTTTTAATTTTAATTTTAATTTTTTATTATTATTTATTATTATTTATATTTATTTATTATTTTTATATATTTTTTTAATTTATATTATTTTTTTATTATTTTTATTGGATCTTCGAACTTAGCCTTTGGAAAAATCACCTAGGACCTAGGACTTATGAGGGGATAAACCATTTTCTAACCCTCAAGACACTTTACATCATGACTTTTACAAATTTGGGGAAAACCCAATTGACATAGACCCTCATAGACCACCCAGTTCTGCGACACAAATATAATCTAGCAGATCAAGCAATTTGTAATAACCTAACCAAATAGTTAGAATTATTTCCAAATTACTTTTACATAGACTCGAAGCACACTAGGATTCTCCTAAGTTTCTATTTACAAAATTCATTCCGTCTTTGGAGTTAGGCTGAAGGAAAACTCTGCCGATCATAGATCGGTGGGACAAAAAACCTTCCAGAATGTAGATTATCACTAGAAAATTAGGTTTGCCTAGGTAGTTTACATACATGACTCAGATCTGCTAAGATTATTTATAATTTACACATGCAGATTGGGTTTACAACACAACATGATCGGGTCGACGATCACTGTCGAATGGCACATACATATTGATCAAGCGCTATTTCTTTTGCGAAGAAAATGGGGTGTACTGCGATGGGTATTTGACACGTAGTGGTCAACAATACCCTTTAATTATTTTAATTTCCTAAGTTTAGATTTAAGCACCCATTAAAAATAATTAATTATTTTAATAAAATTGATTCCGGCAAGAATTTCCCAAAATGATTTTCGGGTATTAGATGAAGTCTAGATCTAAGAATGACCAAGAAATGCAAGAGACTAGATCTAAATGTATTGAAAAGAAAAACTAATCTAATGGATGCAAGAGATAAGTTAGTAATCAGATCTAAGTCAGTCACCACAAGAAGGTCCTCCCTTTAATTAAAAAGGTGGGATACAATGGGGACAACCCCAAGCTCTCTCAAAGGAAATAAGCCTTTTTATTATTGAAATTACAAAGAAGATGCTCTTAGACAGAGAGAGAGGGCTTCAAAATTCCTCAAGGAGAGTTTACAAATTTACACAATGAAGAAAATGGCTCTCCTCAAAAAAAAAGCCAATGAAGAAGAAAAACAATAAGGCTATTACAGTGAGATGCGATGAGGTTCCCTTAAACAAATCTGAATCAACCCTTCAACAAATATCAATCCAAAACCTCAATTGTTGCAAAAAATGAAGGATAGTCTCCTTTAGCTCTCGACCTAGAGAAGAATAGGACTTAAGAAATTTAAAATTCAAGCTCCAAATGATGATGTGATAATTCCTGCAAAAACAAGCTTAAAAACCCCAATGGAAGACCCTCTGCAAGAACTCAAGTTAGTTAGAAAATTTCACACCAAGGGAGGAAAAACCCTCTCAGTGTAGAGAAAATGTTCTTGCAATAATTCGACTTTCAAAAAGTTTAATATCTCCAATTAAGCTTTGAAAACAATACTTCTCATGAAATCAAAGCTTAAAAGTGCCTTTAATAATTTATTTAAAAAAATTAAGATCAAACCCTTATAGATATTTCGTTTGGGAAGAAGGGTATTCTCCTTGTTTGCTTGCCACTGAATGAAATATTCTTGCGGCCTCACTAAAATTATATCTAATAAATTGCCCACGACCTCTTGAAACAATACTCCAAAATGTGCTTATGACCCCTTCAAAATTTTTGTTTAGATTTGCAAAAAAATTGTTAAAATCCCAAGCAATCTTTGCAAATCGATTTTGAGAACAAGCCTTGGAAAAATTTTACAATTTTTTTAATTAAAATCTTTTGAATATAATATTATTTTTTGTAGCATTGGAGGTGTTGTAGTCTTGAAACTTGGTGGAGAGACTAAAACACAAGAGTTATCCACAACTAGAAATTGTTTCTCGAAATTCCACCTAGAATTGTCTCAATTAGATTATTAGGCTATTTTAAATATTTCCTAAGTCTAAACTTAGGAAAAATGGTTAATCAGTATTAATTGAGAAATGTGTGAATTATCTAGAACTTCATACGGATCGATCCAGAAATAATCTCAACCATTGATTATGTTTTATTCTTGTATGTTGGAGTCCCAACTGGAGATTATAAGAGGAGGTTGATGGGTAGATGGAGAATACACCAGTTGCAGATACTTAGTGATCAAAGCAGTTCGATTTCACAGTTGTAGGTAATTCAATAGTAAGATCGAGTAGCAGGTGGCAGAAGGGTATAGTAGCAGATTTCCAGAGGAGTTTCTAGTTCTGAAAGAGTTAGCTGAGAGAGGGACGAGTTTGTCCTCAAGGAGCTGCGCAAGGAGATACATTCATTTGTATCATCACTTGACTTGGGATATCTCTAGACTTAGAGAATTTTCACACTTTTTTCCTTGGAGGATATTAACAATGTAAACTTTGAAACGGGAACTGATATTGTTACCCGTTTCGTAGAGATAGCAAAAGAGTGACCCGATTTTGAAAGGGGGGGATGCATAACACACATATTTTTTTAATGCATAGTTTTTGGCACTTTAAATCTTTTTATGTACATTACGTTTTAGAATGTTAGTAATATGCATGCTGATTTAAAAAATTGGTGATTCTACATCAGGCCCTTTTTTTAAAAGATCTATTTTTTGACTTTAAATTTTCTAATGTATGAAATGTAAATAATTATTTTCTAAATTTAACAAATTTTGACACCTCAATTTTTTTTTTTGTCAAATATTTTATTAAAAAAATATAAAAATATATATAAAACGACAAAAAAAAACATATATATATATATATATATATATATATATATATATATTTGTGTGTGTGTGTGTAAACCATAAAAAATGTTGGCAAAAAAAACAAAAAAATTAAAAAACTATAAAATTAAGTAACTAAAAATAGAAAAATTTTAAAAAGCATTAACAAAAAATTACCCAAAAAAAGAAGAAAAAGAAAACAAACTAGATTAAAACAAAAAAGAAAAAGAAAACCAATAAAAATCTAAAAAACTATTAAAGTCAAAATTAAAAACATTAAAAAAAAACCAAAAAAAAAAATATACTCAAATTAAAAAAAATAAAAAAATAAATTATATGTATATATATATATATATATATATATAAACTTAAAAACATTTTAAATTTAAAAATATATATATATATATATATATATATGATTAAAAAAAAACCCATTTAAAAATTAAAAAGAAAAAATATATATTTTCAATTTTTAAAAAATAAAAAACATTTAAAACTTTAAAAAACATATATTTACGATTAAAACTTTAAAAATATATCTGCACGCAGCTTGCCACCCAGGGACACGCCCCCACGGGCGGCCGGGCGGTGGCTATCCGATTCCGAGAATCGGATAGCCACCGCCCCCATGGGCGGTCAGGGGGTGGCTATCCGATTCTCGGAATCGGATAACCACCACCTGACCACCCGTGGGGTTGGCTATCCAATTCTCGAAATCGGATAGCCACCGCCCAGCCACCCCCACGGGCGGCCGAGCGGTGGCCATTTGATTCTGAGAATCAGATAGCCATCGCCCAGCCACCCCCACGGGTGGCTGGGCGGTGGCTATCCGATTCCGAGAATCGGATAGCCACCCCCATGGGCAACCGGGTGATGGCTATTCGATTCCGAGAATTGGATAGCCACCCCCATGGGCATCCGGGCGATGGCTATTCGATTCCGAGAATCAGATAGCCACCCCCATGGGCGGTCGGGCGATGGCTATTCGATTCCGAGAATCGGATAACCACCCCCACCAGCGGTTAGGCGGTGGCTATCCGATTCTCGGAATCAAATAAGCACCCCCTGATCACCCTTGAGGTGGTTATCTGATTCTGAGAATCGAATAGCCACTACCGGCCATCCCCACGGGTGGTTGGGCGGTGGCTATCCTATTTTCGGAATCAGATAGCCACCACTCAGCCGCTTTTGGGGGTGGCCGGGTGGTGGTTATCTAATTCTTAGAATATGATAGAATTGAATAGCCACTTCCCGGCCACTCGCACGGGCGGTTGGGTGTCGGATAGCCACCACCCAACTGCCCGTGGGGGTGGCCAGGAAGTGGCTATTCGATTCTCGGAATCAAATAGCCATCGCCCGGCCGCTCGTGAGGGCGATCGCCGATAAAATTATTTTTGTAAAGAAAATAAATTTTTGTAAAGAAAAAATAAATTTTGTTT
Organism: Pinus tabuliformis; assembly: GCA_031772625.1. Classification (NCBI taxonomy): domain Eukaryota; kingdom Viridiplantae; phylum Streptophyta; class Pinopsida; order Pinales; family Pinaceae; genus Pinus; species Pinus tabuliformis. The sequence goes on from CM062815.1 coordinate 876,543,404, forward strand.
TTTTTTTTTATATACAATAAACATATTTAACAAAATTTATTTTTTATTTAAAAAAACAATTTTATTGGCCACCGCCCCCATGAGCGACTAGGCGATGGCTATTTGATTCCGAGAATCGAATAGCCACTTATCGGCCACCGCCACGGGTGGTTGGGCGGTGGCTATTCGATTCTTGGAATCGGATAGCCACTGCTCGGCCGCCACTCGGCTGTGTCCACGGGCGGCCAAGCGGTGGTTATCCGATTCTGAGAATCAGATACCCACCACCCAACCACCTCCACAAGTGGCTGAGTGGTGGCTATTCGATTCCGAGAATCAGATAGCCACCGCCCAACCACCCGTGGGGGTGGCTGGAAAGTGGCTATTCGATTCCTGGAATCAAAAGCCACCGCCTGGCCGCTCGTGGGGGCGGTGCTCGATAAAATTGTTTTTTTAAATAAAATAAAAATTTTGTTTTTTTTTTTTAAATACAATAAACATATTTAACAAAATTTATTTTTTATTTAAAAAAACAATTTTATCGGCCAGCGCCCCCATGGGCAGGTGGGCGGTGGCTATTTGTTTCCGAGAATCGAATAGCCACTTCATGGCCACCTCCACTAGCGATTGGGCCACTCAGCCACCTTTGGGGGTGGCCGCGTGGTGGTTATCTAATTCTCAGAATCGGATAGTCACCGCCCAACCGTCCGTGGGGATGGCCGGGAAGTGGCTATTCGATTCTCGGAATCAAATAACCACCGCCCGCCCGCTCCTGGGGGCGGTGGCCGATAAAATTGTTTTTGTTTTAAATAAAAAATAAATTTTGTTAAATAAACAAAATTAATTTTCTTATTTTAAAAAAAGAATTTTATCGGCCACCGCCTCCACGAGTGGCTGGGCAGTGGCTATTTGATTCCGAGAATCGAATAGCCACTTCCCGGCCACCCCCATGGGCGATTGGGCGGTGGCTATCAGCCGCCTGTAGGGGTGGCCTGGTGGTGGTTATCTGATTTTCGGAATCGGATAGCCGCCTATGGAGGTGGCCTGGTGGTGGTTATCTAATTCAGAATCAGATAACCACCATCAGGCCACCCCCACAGGCGGCTGAGTGGTGGCCATCGCCCAACCGCCGGTGGGGGTGGTCCCGAAGTGGCCATTCGATTCTTGGAATCAAATAGCCACTGCCCAGCCGGTCGTGGGGGCGATGACCGATAAAATTGTTTTTTTTTAAATAAAAAATAAATTTTGATAAATTGTTCTTTTAATAAAAAATAAATTTTGTTAAGTATGTTTATTGTGTATATATATATATATATTTTCATTGTTTTTTTTTTTTTAATTTTATATATATTTGTAAAATATATATATTTTAAATGTTATTTTAAAAAATATCAAAAATATGTTTAGCTTTTTTTAATTTTAATGTTTTTATTTTTTTTTTAAATCCAAATTTTAAATCATTGTCAAATCCAAATTTTAAATTTTAAAATTTTTAATATAAAATTTGATTTTTTTTTAATTAAAATATATTGTTTTTTTTAAATGTTTTTTGATTTTATTTTTTAATTTGAAAATATGCTTTTTTTTTTTAATTTTAATTGTTTTTCGGGTTTTTATTTTATTTTTAATTTCAACATATTTTTGTTTTTTAGGGTTTTTTGAAAATGTTTTTAATCTTAATTTTTGTAGTTTTTAAATTTTTTTTCGTTTTTTTTTGTTATTTTTCTATTTTTTTTAATCTATTTTGTTTTTAATTTAATTTAATTTTTTAGTTTTTCTTAATGTTTTTTTAAAATTTCCTATTTTTACTTAATTTTATGGTATTTTTAATTTTTATTTTATCCAAATTTTTTTATGGTTTACCACATTAAAAAAAGAATGTTATTTTTCTGAAAATATGTTTTTCTTATTATTTATTTCTTTAAATTTTTTTAATTTTTTAATTTTTATATTTTATAGGTTAATTTTGTTTCTTTTTTGTTTTTTTTTTTTACATTTTTATGATTGATTCTTTTTTTTTAATTTTATGTTTTGTTTTTAATATATATATATATATATATATTTGTTTTGGTATCTTTTTAAACTTTTTTTTTGTGTTTTTTCATTGTTTTTATTTTTAATTCTATGTTTTCATTATTTTTTTGAAATTTTAATGTTTTTTGGAGTCATAACAAAATTTTTTACACCATTATTTCAAAATGTTGAAAATTTACCAGAAAAAAAAAAGGTGTTATTCCAGTATCAACTCTTTTCGTTTTGAGGGTGTTTTTTGCACATAAAAATTCGGTTTTGCTGGCAGTTTTTTTAAATGTTGGAAATTGACCCTAAAAAAAATCCATCGTTCCATTATTAGCACTTTTAATTTTCTGGTTGTTTTTGGCACAATTTTTGCACAAAAAATTCGTTTTCATTGCCATTTTTAAAACATGTTTCAAATTGACCCTAAAAAAACCATCATTCTAGTATACACACTTTTCTTTTTTAGCACTGTTTTTCATGTTTTTTCGGGATTTTTGGGCAGAGTTCTCATTTTGAGTTTATAGTTCCTATTTCAAAGTTTACATTGTTTATTTTTGGAGATGGATGAATTTCGATGTATGGATTTGGGCTATTTCTTTTATCTTGGAGCTTTGTTATGCAAACAAATTGCTCGTTGGATATACTCTATAACGTTGTAAGTGCTTTTTATCATTGTTATTCTTGTTGCTGCATACTGCTAAAATTAGAGCTAGTTGCTGCATTATTGTAATGTGGAATTGAGAAATGTTTTAGTTATTAAATGTATGGGCCAATGTTATATGAATGAAATGTATGGATATACTCTATAAAGTTGTAAGTGCTTTTTATCGTTGTTATTCTTGTTGCAGCATACTGCTAAAATTAGAGCTAGTTGTTGTATTATTGTAATGTGGAATTGAGCAATGTTTTAGTTATTGAATGTATGGGCCAATGCTATATGAATGAAATGTACTAGAGATTATTTATCTCAAGAAGGTAGCATCATTTGCTTTAAAGTATAAATGCTTCAAAGTCGCTTTTCTTTTCTTACTCTCTACATTGGATGAAGTTGACTTTTTGGGCTTCCTTGATCAAGAATCCAAGTTCTTACTCATTACCATCCTTGACTCCATATCCCCAAGTGAATTAGGCACTGGTTCCATAAAAAGGGTGATCACATTAATCTTCTTTTCACCATTTTCCACCTCTTTCCGGAGTCTAGCCCCAGTGGATCACCTAGGGCATTAATTTCCTGGCAATTGGCCCACGGAAAAATTTCGACCTTCTCTAGATTACTACAATGGTGGGTCCCCTCCCTTCCCTCCAAATTTGAGGCCATTTTGATGGTGTAATCTTCGAGAATCACAAGCCCTAGCTTTAGGACCGAATTTTTCCTAGGCATCCCCAAGGCTAAACACTAATAGGATCAATTCAACCTTCTGAAGTAAATATTCTCATTTGGTCCTTTCCCTTCACCTTGTCTAGGATAGGAACATCATTGGTTGCTACATTCCATTGTCGAACCTGGGCTAGGTCCACTTGGCTCCGTGTGGTCCCACTTATCAATAAAAACTATTTGTCAAAGACCATTTGGGAATCCAAGTTTCCAAGGATTATAGGGATCGAGAAACTCCTTTATAAGCCTATTTTTTCTCCCTAAACCAATGTTACTTGGGAGCGGGAGCGGGAGCGGAAGCGGGAGCGGGAGCGACCATTTTCAGAAGCTCCCGGTTTGGGAGCGAATCCCGGAGCGATTTTTTAAAAATATATATATTTTTTATATTTTTTAATTTTTGATACATATATGTCAACAAAAACATGTAGAATGATGAATTAGATATAAAAAACATAAAAAAGCATAGATTGAACCATATAACAACAATCATCTAGAAGTTATAATCTTCATCAACCACGTCCGCAAGTTAGTAACATAGTAACATACAACATATTGAGTCTCATGATTCATCAATCTTAAAGTTTCAAGCTTTCAAAATTCAATATATAACATTTATCATCATTGATCACCAAAGTTGTACTTGTAAGCTAAGTGTAACCATTACAACAAATAATATCTAACATGAAATGAAATGTTATAAAATGAAACGAAATGATACAACTTTCAACTTTCATGAAGCATCATATTCATAATTCATTACTAATGAGTTATAATTGCCAACTTCAAACTTAAATTGTCATATATTGTTTAAAAAAATATCATAATAAATATGAAATAGTCAATAGTTATAAAAGCTACTAGAAACTTGTTAAACTCACATGGATAGCAAGACAGATATGAGAAAGATAAATCAGTGAGTTCAATTTTTATTAACAATAGATGTACATTTATAGTACAATAGGTGACTCTTGGGATTCAGATCCCAAGGTCTCTTGGACTGCTTTGTCCATTCAACTTCCACGCTAACCCTTTAGGATTAGGTGTCCAACATTCCCCCCCTTAATCCGAAGGGTTATGTATGAGTCCAAGAAAAGAGCTGTAATACAAAATGTGCAAAGAATGCATGGCAGCACTAGGCTGATTGTGCTCTATGAAATGTTGGTATAAAGGGCGGTGGTTTAAGGATGACCACCAACACTGGAACGCTTAGTGCAGTTCCCGGAACTCTTCCAAAACTGGCAAGAAACTGAAGTTTTCTGCTAGAGGAAGTGTTCTCAATCTGTGATGGTTTAAGGATGACCAACAACTCTGGAATGCTTAATGCAATTCCTGGAACTCTTCCAAAACTGGCAAGAAGCTGATGTCTTCTGCTAGAGGAAGTGTTCTCAATCTGTGATGGTTTAAGGATGACCAACAACTCTGGAACTCTTCCAAAACTGGCAAGAAGCTGGAGTCTTCTGCTAGAGGAAGTGTTCTCAATCTGTGTTCACAGGCATCTTTGTCTCTGGCTGCAACTCTGAAACTGGTGTGGCAGGTTGTGGCTCAGGCTCGCTTGATGTGACTTTGAAGCTTGTAGATGACCATCATTTCCCCCCCTGTCAGGTACAAGGTGAGAAGATGGAGAAAAATCAACTGCAAGACTGTTCAATATTCTGGAACAAGTTCTGACATGTGTTTGGAATATCTTCTTGGCTGTTGATGCCCATTGCCAAGAAGCGATCCATCCAAGATGAATCTTTGTTCTTACAGGACGTTTGTTTTTGAAGCATCTGTTTGAAGAATGGCTGGTTTTATGACAGTGCTTACATGGATGAAGATCAAAACAGTGATCTTTCAGATGGCCAACTCGGTCACAGTGTTGGCATTTCACGATCTGTTGTTTTTGTTGTTGTTGTTGCTGTGGAAGAGGGGCAGAATCTGGAACAGCTGAAGGTGAGCTGTCATAAGGAGCAAGTGAACTGTCATAAATGAATCCAGCACTCTGAAACTGAATGGGCTTTGAGTAGTCTGGAATATGAAAGGACAAGTCCTTGTCATATCCAAGACCAGTTCTGTGCTTGTTGTGGACAAGCTGTTCCCAAGGTCTGATGATGGGCTTGGGAAGTGCAGACTGAGTTTCTGCATCTGCATATACAACTGCTGCTTTATTTGAATGAACTGTACCATGATTAACATGCTGCTGATGGGTGGTTGTCTCAATGTTCTGAACAAAAACAGGTTCAGAATGGTGTCTATTTTGATGTAGCTCTTCTTGCTGTAGCTGTGATTCAAGCTGCAAAAAATCAATCTTTTCTTGTGCATCATGCAGGCAGGTCTGAATGTCACAAAGAGTGTCTTTGCTAACATTTACCTTCCCACCAATAGTGGAGTGTATTAGTGTATTCAGTAACTCTAATACATCATCAAATCTAGCCATTGTCTCAACAAACAAATGAACACTCAACAATCTTCGCAAGTCTAGACAAACCCCAGTTATTGAAGATTTCAAAAGTTAAGAATATCAGTTTGAAGAGGGGCAGATTCTGGAATAGCTGAAGAGGAACGCAACCCAAGCCTTTCCCAGGCCACAACTACCAGGATCTTTCTTCCACCATGCATGTACGCATATAAAAACTTGGGTGATCTTATGATTTAGAACCCCATGCTTGGAATTAAATCCAATTCACAACTTAATACTTCGGACAATCCCATAAGCAGTCTCAATATATATATATATGGCTGAACTAAATCAAAGGGTGCGCCCCTTACTGTTCTCCATGACCAGAGTTAGTTGGCAAATAACACAATATTAAAAGTCTAATTTTATCATGGGCCGCAGGCATATATGCATATTAAATCCACCACCATAAATATTCAATCCAAATCATATGAATTATATCCAATTCATATCGCACTGTTTTATGGATACATATACAACAATTTATATGCGTTAACGTCACCTTGTTACGCTGACAGCAATTCTTCTTTGGGACTGGCGCTAGTTCCTTGTATATATACCACGCATATATACTTCTGTTCTCTCACAAAGTTTCATCAATGTATAAACAGCTCAGACTCCGGTTATATATTCGCTCCCAAGTTCTGAACCCTGCCTCTGTTACGCTATACAGCATACAACTTCGCGCAACCCTGCATACATATCTCTGGTGGCCGCCGCTCTGCAAGAACTAATCACTATGTATATATGCGCATCAACAGTTAACAATTGTCAATTGAGAAACACATTATCAGCCATATCCATTACACCTCACGATATATGCAAATATCCATTACGTCCTTGACCTTAGATGCACCGCAAACTAAATCTCTTTTCGACAACTACATTCAGTTATGAATTCTCAAATGCCACCGCCACTTAAAAGTTTACCAACAGAATTATAGAACCTTTCCATACAATATATCTTCCTCGGCGATTAAATATCCAGCAGACATAGAAATAACGAGTCTTCAATTGATTGTGTAACATGCAAATATAATACGCAGACAAAATATGTATACATACCCAACGAGTCAGATTTCTTCCGCCGCCACTTACACAATTGACCTTTTAGTTTTCACATCCACGATTTATGGTTTATAATCCAGCACCGGTATCTTTGAATCTGGCAATGTATATGTGTTTCCAAGTATGCGAAAAACCCAAAAACTGCTGGAGCAAGCTGGAAGTCAAAAGATTCACCAAAGTAATGTTTTGATAAAGCCCAGAAACCAAATATTGCAGCTGGGATTACCAAGCGGGGGGAGGAAAGAGCTAACGCACTTCCTCTCACAGTTAATCAACCGGGAGATGCACGTCAGGGGCTACGCCAGGCCTGTGAAAGCCTTACTCGTGGATTGGAGAGGACAGCTTCTTATAGGCAATCCAATAAAGTCGTATATCCGTGGGGAAGGTGCAGAGCATGCACTTCTAACTGCCGTTCAAGCTGCACGCGCCTTTGCACACAAACATCTTCTTCTGCTATTTTATCAACATTTCCTTATTGTGATTCCAAATCTGGAGGGACGAATGATGTCACCCGAAGGGAGAAGAAAGAAAGGAAAAGAGACAGCCGAGAAGGGCAGCTGACATTCGGTCTGGACATGCGTTCGAGACACGGAGACGTGGTAGAAGCCTTAAATTTGTATGACAGAGCGGTAAAAGAGGGACTGAAGACAAATCAGTACCAGTACAATGTGCTACTCTATGTATGCTCGGCCGCTGCCATGGGCGTTCGCAGGCCTACCGACAGAGCCAAGGATCAAAATCTCGCCAATTCGGAGGAGGTTATCGAAGAGGACAAAGCTAAAATTAGCGACGAGATCGGGCGCTTGGCACTGAGGAGAGGATTCGAGATATACAGCCAGATGGAAATCGATAAAATCCCTCCAACCGAGGCCACCTTCACGGCCGTCGCCAGATTGGCCGCAGCTAAAGAGGACGGGGTCTTGGATATGAAATGCTAAGTTCAAATTTCAGCAGAGGAGAAAAAGGAGAGATTCTATTGAATCGGATTCAGAGAATGGAATAGACAGCCTTGTGGAGAGATTGCAGTGGCGTTTCATGAACCAGAAACGATGCCAGAGCACTAGAGCGCTGGCAGAGAGGACAGAGACAGCGCTCAGGAGAATGCGAATGTTTAGGTAGGGCCAGGCATTAATTCTTTCTGCGCCAGACAGAGGCACAGCAGCGTAGGACAGACAGGACAGAGGTCAGGGCAGAGGCGTTATAAGGCAGCGCTTGAAAAGAATATGGCAGAGGGCGAGGACTGCTCACAACAGAGGCGCTGAAACAGGTGGCTCACAAAAACAGGTGGCTCACAATGGAGCAGGGCAGGAGATCGCCCGCTCTGATACCATGTTAAACTCACATGGATAGCAAGACAGATATGAGAAAGATAAATCAGTGAGTTCAATTTTTATTAACAATAGATGTACATTTATAGTACAATAGGTGACTCTTGGGATTCAGATCCCAAGGTCTCTTGGACTGCTTTGTCCATTCAACTTCCACGCTAACCCTTTAGGATTAGGTGTCCAACAAAACTAGAGAAGAGAAGTAAATCTATTATCTATTTCTTATGCTTGGGCCTCTTGCCACCACGAGAAATGTCTAATTTTTTAGTCTTGTTGCAAAATCAGGATCTTTGTCATTAATATCACCCTCCAAGCATTAATATCCAGAGGTATCTTTGTCATTACCTTTGTATCTGTATAGGGATCTTTGTCATTAATATCACCCTCTAAGCATTAACATAAGATAGAAAAAGCATAGCATGTCAAGTCAAGATTTTGTTTGAGTGATGCGTACATTTTTAGAAGGGTCATGATAGAGGAGTTCGACAACCAATGTCACTAACATCAAGGTACATAGAGGGATTGGTACTCTTGATTAAATATGAGTTCCATACCCTAATACATGACAAAATTCAATGGAAACATTGCAATCCCCCAATCCTGAAATCCTGAAAAACTAATAAGTCTGCTGGATTTTGAATGAAATCTAAAATTCTACTTTCTCCATATGAAATCCAATGAGGACGAAACCACTCTCAAACATCCTGAGTCATTTCATGGTAATGTTAAAAATTTAAGTAAAAGGATGAAAATGAAAATTAAAGAAAATGTCACTTTTACTTTAAGAATTTAACATTACCATGAATAGCATATCAATACTAGGGCCTAGACTTGATCATTAAGTTGCCCCACTCAAAAACTATTTGTTTCTTTAAAAAAAAATTGCATTTCGAACATTACTACAAAAAAAAAAATGCAAAAAAGGCAAAACGCTCCCGAAAAGGCAGGGAGCGAAAATTTTTTTAGGGAGCGCGCTCCCGACCCGCTCCCGCCCGGAGCGCGGATCGGGAGCGGGAGCGAGGGGGGGGGGCGCTCCCCCGCAACACTGCCCTAAACCCTCCAATCCTCACCCCTTACCCCTGGTGGACTAAGTCCCTTGCTTAAAGAGAAAGCAAGTTCCATTTTTCATTCCATCCTTGGGAAAGGATTTTCAGGGTCACTTCTCACCTATCCATTGACATCTATTTTATAAAGTGATCCCTACACTATCGGGACTCCTCCCATCGGTGAAATTCTGTAAAGAGCAGGGAGACTTAGTTGTGGTGACAGTGGGCTAAGCCTCCACTGTTGCCCTTGACCTAGCAGTTTCCCTCTTCGAAACCCCCTTTGAGTCCCCTGTTGGTTTGAGTGGTAACAGGACCTATGTGAGATGCAGTGATCTTGGTTGAGTTTAATTATATGCCTAATCTAAGTATCACCTTACCTTAACTGTATTGAAGTGGGGCTCCAAGGTAGGTTGTGGGAAGGAGACCGACAGGAAGCAGGCTAGGGCCTGATTAACAATACCTTTTGTTGTGTTCCTATCACTCGATGCCTCTGGCGCTGCAGAGACTATGGCCCTGACCATTGCAAGGTCACCGTGTTAACCACCGAAGAGTTGCCAAGCCCCTCAAGCTAGGTGAGAAGGGTTGCCCTAGATTTCTATCAGCCTAGCTTATGCTAGGAGGAAAGTTTTAATGCAAGCTAGATCTAGGATGCTTATGCAACAATGATGAGTGAAATTATGTTGAGTTAGGATTGTTTAAGATACTTAAGTACTTAGTGTGAGTTATCTTAAAGCAAAGAGTTCTTAACAATTATTGAGATTACAATCTTAACAAGCTAAATGGTAAAAATATACAAGTGCAACCTTCACAAAGATATAAGATGCCAATGTTCAACAATAGCCAATACTTTAGATGAGCGAAATTATCTTAGTGGAAAATTAGATGCCCGAATTCAATCACATCAATAAGATACCAATATGACCAAGAGACTTATTGCTAAGATAATTTATGATTTCAAGTGCTTATAGGTGAGTGAGCTTATTAGATGTGAACAACACAATGTTAGCCACTTTCACAATATTAATGCTAGGAACAAGTAACGGAATGTGAAGATATTTAGGCACTTTATGTTCCAAATCCTTTATGAGTAACAAGTGACTGTTAGGACAATAGTTACACAAGTTGTAACAATAGTAAGTAAATATCAATTTGTTAATTCTCGTGTTTGCCCAACGTCACAAAAATTAACCCAATCGCCAAATAACTTGACAAACTTGAAAAATCAGAAGTACTAGCCTCTTTAAGATGTATTTCCAGAGATATTTTTGTTGGACATTGGATAAACCAGCGCTCCTCGTGTGTTTCGCGACATGGACTAACAGCCTCCCATGAATCCTTATGTCTGGCGATGCAATCGTTGGCTAACACCTGTGGGTTTTGGTCTAACGACAATCATGATTCCCAACAAGTGGTATTAGAGTGTAGGTCATGAGTTTGATACACACCTGACTCGCGTTGGGGGGGAGATTGTTGGACATTGGATAAACCAATGCTTACTGTGTGTCTCGCGAAATGGACTAACCGCCTCTTGTGGATCCTTATCTCCGGCGATGCGATCGTTGGCCAACACCTGCAGGTTTTTGTCTAACGACAATCATGATTCCCAACAATTTTCAGATCTGATCTATTTATTACAGCAAAGAATAACTAACAGATCAACAAGCTAATGAAGCTACAATCAATGCCTAGAATAGCCAAAAAATAGGAAAATATCACTGTAACTGAAAATTTTGAGTTTTTGACCCTTTTTAAGTGTATGCTTTAGAAATTTCAAATTTGAAGTTTCCAGTTATGCAGTAAATTACAGCAAAGCATAATAATATATCTAGGCTATATCTAGGCTGCCCAAGAGGTCAAAATTCATGAAAATGAAAATTTTACTATTTTAAACAATTTTGACCATATAGCATGTGATTTTAGGGTTTAATTGTTGTTTATTTAATTGCTGTAATAAAACAAAGATAAAACTAGGGTTTAGAGGTCAAACCCTAGGCCTTAGGCCTTGTAGAAGTACTTGCCGAAGTGGCCCAAAAAGATTTAGGGTGAAGATGCCACTTAAAAATAAGAATTTTAGAGACCCTACACCTGCAAAACCACTAAGGAATTAATCTAAAAAATTAGATGAGAGTTTTAGGGAAGATTAGGGCAAAAGAGGCCAAGGAAAGGGAAACCCTAGGCAAGGGAAGGCCAACGTTGGGGGATAAGGAGGCTAGAATGATAGATAGAGGGCTGGAATGGCAAGAGAAAGGCAGAAAAGGTTAATGTTGGAGGAGGAAGAGGCCCAAGGTTTAGACGCTGGGCCAAAGGAGGTTCAACAAGGAGGACTCTGAGGGTTTAAGGGGCTAAAAGCCCACGAAAAGCCCTCTAGGGCTTCTATCTAGCCTTCCAAAGGGAGGCCGAGGCTAGAAAAGGCTACGATTGGCCTTGAAAAGGGATTTAACCCTCTGCGCAGGGGAGAGGGAAGGAGGCTGAGGCCTCTAGGCCTCACAACCAGCCTTAGAGAGGCCTAAAGCTTGGATGCTGAGGGTTAGAGGGTTGATGCAGGGAGGAGAGAGGCAGACGCTGGCCTTGGAGTGACCGAAGCTGGTGTCGAGAGGGCTGAAAAGGAAAACCCTTGTCTTGAATTTTTTTTTCTCCTCTAGATTTGAATTCTGTTGCCAAATATTCAATGAATAGTCGTCCAAAATTTTTCAAGAGACTAGATCTTACCCTCAAGGGCCTAGATCTAGCTCTTCTTCAACTTGATCTCTTGATCCAACCTGCAAAAATGAAAATACAACACCCAAATGCCAAATATATACAAAAATACTTAAAACGCCAAAACCCAATTTAGAAAAAAAAATAATTTACAAATTATTTCTACAAAATTAGTCCCAAGATTTACAAATATACAAGGGTTTTGAAAATTTTTAAATTTTTGAGAAAAATATTTTTATGGAGTTTTTCCCTTTGAAGAATAACTAAAAACACTTTAGGAACCCCAATATATGCTATAGCCTTAGCGAAGATTTAATCCACCATATAAATATTTGGAATCCAAGCAACAATGATTTTTGCCCAAGTTTGTGAACTTGGAGGCCAAGGACTAAAGTACCTACAAGCACTATGAATTTATCTCAAAAATAATTTGTTAGATCACATGGGGAATCAAACCACCTAAGATTAGTCCAAAACTATTAATAGTATGGTTTTATCTCATTCTAATGAAAGAAAAACAAATTTTACCAATATTTAGCACAACATAGAGATGCCTGTACTCAGCACATACCACAAATTAATAAACACGAACACTTTGAATTGCACCCCAAAGTCTTTATTATGATTGACAAAATAGTTCCCAATGGGATAGTAGTTACATAGTTGCTCCAACAACAATTTTCTAGCCAGAGATCAAGATGCTAGAGACTCAAATAACTCTCTAATTTATATATTTATCCTACAAGTGGAAAAATAACGGTTAGTTTCTTTAATCCTTGTCAAAATAAATTAGGCCGTTGATAAATACTTCATGATCTTTTAGTCTTACCATTGATTTTATTTTTATTTTTAAGAAATTTTCGAATTTATCATTTAATTCCATTTTTGTTAGCTCAAAATTAATTATTTTGAGCTAATTTCCTCAACAATTTGACTTTGATTTAACCACCAAGATCCAAGGGTTCCAATTTTCTTGAAATATACAATATTCCCATGGTGGAGGACCTTTAAAAAATGATTCCTTTAAGACCCACGAATTTTTCCACTTGGAGAATTAATTTTTCTAAGACAACTTAATTTGACTTTAATTCATTAATTTTCTGGTTTGGGTTTCAATTTTATTCTGCCAGAAAAATTAATTATTTTTCACATGAAGGGATTTAATAAATTTTCCACCTTCTACTACATAAGATTTTACATTTACAACCCTCGAAGGGGGAATACACATTCAACTTGGACCCTCAAGACACAGCCCATCTGCGACAGAATATGATCTAGTAAACCAAGTGATTTGTAATAAAATAATTAAGCCAACTAGCTTAAATTATCTCAAATCTCTTTTACATCAGACGCGACTAAAAACACTAGGACTTGTTGCATTCAAATTGTCAAAATTCCAAGGAAGCGGAAGTACATATTTTTTCAACAAGGATCAAATGACATATCAGCAGTCCGTCTGTCATAGTCATCCCATTCTGCAAGTTATATATTATGAATGATCTTAGTAAAACCATGAGCCTATGTAACAACCTAGGTAAGCCTATAATTTGATGATGAATTCCATTTTAGGAGGTTTTTTAACCTCATTGATTACCTGTGTTTTTTGATACGGCTAATCAGAAGAGTTTTTGCCCTCCAGCTTAAACCCCCAAAGCTAGGGTGAAATTTATTGTCAAATTTTGAGTTGAGTCTTAGTGCTTTAGTCGAGTCTAATGTAAAAGTGGTTTGGGAATAATTTAAGCTAATTGGCTAAATTATTTTATTACAGATGACTTGGTTTACCAGATCATATTGAGTTATAGAAGTGTTATGTGTCTTGAGGGTCTTAGACAAATATGTAATCTTCTTTGAGTCATGTAAAAGAAAAATCATATGTATTAGAGGGTTGGAAAAATAATTAATCTCCTCATGTGTAAATTAATTAATTTTTCTGGCAAAATAAAATTAAATCCTAGGCTTGAAAATTAATTAATTAGAGTCAAAATTAAATTGTCGGAAAAGCCAGAAATGCCGGAAATATCGGAAAAGCCTGAACTGCAGGAAAAGCCGGAATTGTCGGAAAAGCCGGAACTGCTGGAAAAGCCGGAAAAGCTAGAATTGCTGGAAACAACCGAAACTGTGGGAACTATCGGGAATAGCCGGAATTGCCAGAATTGCCGAAACGGCCGGAGCATCTGTCTCCGAAGGAGAGCAGCATGCAAGGGACAACTAACTAACATTGGGACAGTTGTATGGTACTTAGTAGTAAATACACCAAGCATGCAATGTTACAGCTAGCATGCAACAACAAGCATGCTAAGGACAACAAGCATGCTAGGGACACAAGCAAGCAAGGTGCAGCCAACACATAGGTTAGGATGACAACATGGTGCAACAATGGCACATAATGCAGTACAGTGATGGGTACAGTCATGATTAATGAAGCATGATGAGATGCAACATAGTGATGATGGGTGCAGCATGATGCAGCACGGTGAGGTGCAGCATGATGACGAAATGCACCACAACGATAGGTGAAGGAGTCACCTTGGAGAATTAGTTGAAGCAATATGTCTTCAATTGATCTCATGTATCATCTTCTTAGAGATGATCTATGCTCTTATCTAGATAAGTCAAAGTGTTGACTTTTGTTGTAAACATACTATCTCTATCTCTCTCCGCTAAACTATTGAAGAACATATAAGAAGAATTGATCAAGGGTTTCCCCACATTGAGGTTTGTCCCTGGCTAGCGCCACATCTTGTGTCCTCTTGTCTTGGCTTGTCTTCTGCGATTTATGTTTATGTTCTATCTGCAGTTTACTTTAATGCTGATGTGATCGCTAATCTGGAAAAGATATGGAGCTAACTGTGAAAATTGAAATAAATTGCTCTAAGCATAGAACATATCTAAAATTTAACAGTATGTTTATGGGAAAGACCCTGTAACTGAATGGGAGAGATAAGGTGAAATTAAAACCGAGTTGGGATTGCAGGAAACTTTTTAGTCATCAAATTTCAACTTGGTATCAGAGCTATAGGTTGAAAATTGCAGTTTGAACAATAGACAGTAGTTTGGGATAACAAACAGTGGTTTGGACAACAAACTGAATTTTCGGACAACAAAACTTAGTTTGGACAACAAACTGATATTTTGGGATAGCAAGGTGAAATTTCACACAGACTGAACTTTTGGGACAACAAGGTGAACTGGAAAGTTGATTTCTCCATTTTCTTGGTTTTGTAAATTTTGGACAACAATCATGGCCATGTTCTTAAGGATAGAGGACAAACTAGATGGGATATCCAACTATGCCTGTGATGCAAGAAAGTGTTCATTCTGTGGACAGAGGCAACCCCTCTAGCCCTAGAGTGGGTCTAGTCACAAATAAGGACAAATCAACAACAATTTTCCTTAAATAGTTCAAGTTGGAGGCCTACCTCAATCGGTGGTCGATGGAGTTCCGTTGCGCTGCTCCAACTTCCGCTTCCTTCTCCTAATGAGTAATCAACTTGAAACAAAGCAAAGGAAATACAACAAAGCACGTAACCGGATACAACAAAGAACTATTTACCCATAAAGTCAAGAAGTCATGAGCTATCTAGTACATTGCATACAAGACATAGGAAAACATCATTGATTGCATTAAATATGAAATAGAGTAAGCTTACAACCCAGGTCTTGACGTCACAAGCCTTCTCAAGAGGGTCCAACCAACATGTTCCTCAAGCATTCACTCTTAGAGATGGATCTCCCAAATTACAAGTCTCTCTCACACACAAGTTTCACACAAGATCAAAGGCACTTCACAACCTTCCTCAAGCTCTTAAACAATCCCACACTTGTCACACCCACACCAGCTATCTAACAAGCTCACAATACTATCAGCAACACTCAAAGACTAAGAATTCCAAAACTAGCAGCTCATAGCAATGGTGAGAGTCTAAATAGGAGGAGTCTCCATGAATGGTGGGAGGATGAGCTTATCTCCAAGGAGGGTAGCACAAATGACAGAACAGCCATGCCAGAGAAAGGAGGGCGACATAAACAAGGCCAACAACCAGGTCTGGAGTCATCTGGAAGGCCGACTGTTGGAACAAACTCACCCAAACTGGATCATCGTGGGCACATAACTGGTTTGCCGCGCTAACATCGCTATTGCATAACGGAGCTAGTCATGTCATCACGGGAAAATACAAGCAACGGTTGCGCTGTCACTTGAAATTCAAGCATCGCGGGAATCACGTGTACTTCCGCGATGGCAATGCTTCTGGACTGTTTTGGAGTGCTCATCAGCGCGTTTATTTGGCCAACAGACGCGATGAGGCAGAAACTTTGGCAAAGTGGGTCATTTGGCAACATCAGAGAGCATGAACGTGAATGATTTTGGACTCATGACACAGTAGGAAGACTGGGAGGAAGGCAGTGACAAATTACTGTGTAACAGATGCCCCCTAAAGTATGAAGCCTGAGAGAGGAGGGGTGAAATGCTTTACAAAACTGACTGAATTAGAACACCATCCGAAAGAACCTGCACGCAAGTACAACTGATATCTCTGATAATGAATTACATATAGTCTAGGCATGGGCGCAGCTATCCAAAAGACATACAACATAGGTCTGTGGTATGGATGTAACCACCCAGCTAATGAGACCATGATGATAATAAAGGTATGGTCGTACCCATCCATGAAGACTCAGGTATGGTCGCAACCATCCATCAATGAGTCGTGTAATCATAAAACCAATCCATGCAACCCGAACATGTGTAAGTTGAGTCCGAGGTCTTGAACCCATTTGATCATAGTACAAATCCTAACATGCTAATAGATGTGCTGAGGTCGAGCATGATAGAAAATCGTTTGATTACCGGTCAATGATGAAAACCGTTAACAAGCGCGAGAGAAACCACCAATAATGTCAATGGCTCTCAAAGTACTGTCCAACACAATCCACGAAGTGTGAAAAAGGAGCTGAAGTCGAACACTCGTGGAATCACCCAATCGACGACCAATGATGAAAGTCGACCGTCAGGTGCGAAGAACTTGCCATTGAGGCATGCAAGTTCTAAGGTACCAAAGGGGATCTCTAGATCAATCTCCTGGATAATGAGCTGATGTCGACAGGAGACGACCCGTCGCAGGAGGGCCATAATGCTTCCCCCATCAACGACACGAGATAAGGAACAAGTGGTAGATGGCGAAACAGAGTACCAGAGGAGAAGGCGAGGGTGTAAATTGCAGAAGGATTATACTCTTGAACATATCGGCGACACGACTCCGGAGGGGGGTGTGGCAGCATTCAGGCATCAATGGATCAGAGGCTCAAAGGAGACGACATGAATCGAATGAAATGAGGCTAGAATGATAACCCAAACCCGCGGAAGGCCAAATGACGATGTATGGATGTCCCAACCCGACAAGAGGCAAAAGTGTCGATGTTCAAGAGTGACTAGCTGCCATAGACAATCAATGGTAAACCTGTTGTTGAATCCAATCTAGTAATAGTTTAACGAGCCCTAGGAAGGAGAAGCTCGAGTCCCGTCATGGTGACGAGTCCAATGTCGCCAGGGTTTAACGAGTCCGACATAGGTGAAATTGTCTTTTTCATGTTTAGAGAGTTTGAAAAAGACACGGAAAAGAAAATTCCAAGGGGTCCTTTTTCGTAGAATTGTGTCTCTCGAGCCCGAAAAAGTATAAAACGATACTCGAAAGAACCGCCCGACCATTACGATCGAGGAGTACTTTTCGTAAGTAGTAACTTCGACCCGAAAAAGTAAAAAAGCGGTCAGAAGCACGTCGTTTCGTAACCAATAACGAGCTTGAAACGACAAAATCCCGACGATCTTTTTTATGTTTAAATGGTCGAAAAAAGAGCTTAAAGGCGACTGCCTCTCATTTCTTTTAACGAGTCAAGAGGGAAACTCGGCCATCTTTTCATGTTTCAAGTCGAAAAAGAGCTTAAAGACGACTTTTCGGGATCAAGTGTATATGAAATTGTCATAATTCCACTATTTGAGATCCTGCACAAAGAACACATCACACGTAAACCCGTTCGAGATAATATGAACAATGCATATAAAAACATAGTTAAAAGGCATATTTTAACTATCCATATGGTAAAACAATGAGAAAAAATCTACATTTATGAAATGTAAATTTTAAATTTGTAAAAATCACTATAAAAAGGAATTAACCCATTCATTTTTACCATAGCACTGTTCAGTTCACTGTGGAGCAACTTGGAGCACCGAGGTTGGCGAGCAAAATTCGGCCCCGTCCGTGCATCATTCGTCCTGAAACTCGTTCCAGGTAGACACAGGTTGCCTTGCGCTTCATTCTAATGCTTCTTTCATGTGTTTTGAACGTTCCAAGTGGTAGTTTAGGCGGGGTTTTAAACTGCGTTCCGTCGCTTGGTCATCGTGGGTTTTCCCTATCGGTTCCGCGATGGCCGAAGATTTTTTACACTGGGCGCACTCCGATCATCACAAAAAAGTGATGTACTTCCGCGATGCTCGCGAGAAATTTGAACTCGCTACATCGCGTCTGTTTTTAAAACAGTCGCAATGACGCCGCGAACTTAAGATTTTATGCAAATTCAGCTTTGAAATTTCTAAAAGAAGTGCTAATTCAATTTCTCTCATCCTGCAGGCTATAATGGCATTCGTCTGGCAAGAACGCGCGCATGATAACAACGATATAGAAGCTTTTGCCAATGCGGGGTGCCGAAACGCATTACGGGCATGCGGATTGCTCAAATTTTTCCTAACTCCACACCTACGGGCACAACCTGACTTGCTGGAGCTACTGATCAGGGCCTGGAATCCCACAGATGGGAAATTTATCATCCGAGGCCGGGATATCGAGTTCGATTCTACAGACATCTATTTTTTGACCGGGCTGTCTCGTCGAGGTGAGAGGCCCATTCTGGAGGGGCAGCGACCCGGGGGTGATACCTTAGATATGCTGATGGCTCAAGTGTGCCCACAGGCACGCAAGTCAAGGAGTGGGAAGGTGGCAATCCCAACAGTGGAGGACGTAATCCTTCGTGCTATGCTTTTCATGGTGACACGGGCAGCGGGCTCCCAAGCCCAACATGAGGCTTCGAAGACCCATCTCCGACTGGCCCTCGAGTGTCTCAATCCTACCATGTTTAACTGGGCAGAGGCAGTAGCGGCAAACATGAAGAGGCAACTCACCAACTGTCGTCGAGGAGAGACGAAGCAGTTTGGTTATGGATCCATCTTAGTCCCGCTCATGCTGGAGCGGGTGCCGGCACTGCAGTTGCAAGACATGGATTTGGACTTACCCAGGCCACGTGAGACGAGGGCCACGTGATGGGCTCACGTCATGCCACGAGGAGGTGGCGGACGACCAGTGGCATGGGAGATTTTTTTTCGAGAGTGGCTGGAGCGACAAACGATCTTCGTGGAGGATTGGCCGTATGCTGGCATGGATTTCCGCGGAGATCCTGACATGCAACTGCCTGCTGGAGAGCAGTGGGATGATGGTGGTAAGACACTTGATCACATTTTTATTTTTATTTTTATTTTTATGATGTTTTTGATTTTTTTTCATGTATATGTCCTAATGACGAACGCTATGGTATGCAGATGTAGGACCAGTGAGACCCCTTGGACTGGCTCCAGAGGTGCGGAGGGATGCGCAGGGCGTTGGAGCACTAGCCCTGGCTCCTCCAGAAGATGATACGATGGAGACAGTGATCCAGAACCTTGAGGGCCTGCTAGCAGGGATTCCAGATTACATGGGGATCGAGGAGGTCCCCAGAGCGTCCTAGATCCACACAGTAGGAGTGGAACCTAGGATGCACCGCCTGTTGAGGCAGGTGGCACGAGTGGCGGTGCACTATAGGGAGCATAACCCACCGCAGTAGACACCTAGGTTTTTATTTCCTGCTGGTGATTTTTGAGAGACATGTGTCTCAGATGTACAGAGAACACAGACTCTATTTAGACATGTACACTTATTTTTGAGCGCCTCGGTGTGCCACACATATATATATATATATATATATTCCTATGATCTACTATTGTGCTTTACATGCTTTCTTGTCTGATATTTTGATTATATGTTACGCAAATGTCTGTCTAATACATGATTAGCCAATGCATCAGTTAACGTGTTTAATTGTCATGGAATATGCTGATATGTAATGAAATCAAAATTCCTCTCTAACAATTTAACATTTAAATACAACCTTAAAATGCGGTGGTCTCTGACGAAATATCGCCCATTGAGCTGGTGGACGACAAGTTGAGAGTCCAGGTTCACAACCAATGTACGAATACTGAGATTAATCGCCTCGGCCAATAATTCAATCACAGCACTATATTCACCGACATTGTTTGTGGTACAACCTAAACACACACCTTGAAGATCTATCAACTCACCATGAGGATCGTAGATCACCCACGCCGCAGAGGACAAGTTGCGGGTACTGTGGTAGGCACCATCAGCGAAACCAACGTAAGGTGCACCAGAGATCTGCACAAGAAGCAAAAGACACAATAAGCGGCGATGACGCCTTCACACCAAGCCAAAAACGTGAAAACACACACAACACACCTGCTAACACACGTATGTACAAACCAAAGTGTATGGGTTTCACGCATAGTACTTTTTCAAGTACAGCCCGTTTCGGGGCTTATCGAGAGGATTCCCTTCGTAATCAATTAGCTCGTAGGCCCCTTTCTGCAAAACTCTCTTTACAATATAAGGCCCTAGCCACATGGGCTCGAGTTTGCCTGCCCCCAGCCTATCATTTGCTTGATCGTAAAGCAGGACTAAATCTCCCTCAACAAAAGAACGAGGATGGACAGTATGATCGAAGTGATTTTTCACTCTCTTCTTCTGTGCTTCGATAGGTAGTGAGGCTAGCCAACGGGTCTCGTCCAACGGTAAAGAAGGCGTTCTTCTACTGGAGTAGTGTTGGGAAGTAATTCGACGGCCAACTTCAACGAAGGGATCTCGCACTCGATTGGAAGGGTAGCCTCCAGTCCGTAAACTAATTAAAATGGAGTGAAACCGATGGCATTCTTCACAGAGGTTCGGTAGGCCCACAAGGCGGAGAACAACATCAAGTGCCAGTTAGACTTATGCATGCCAACGGTACGTTGAAGCATCGTAACAAGAACCTTGTTGACGACTTCAACCTGGCCATTGGCCTGAGGATAGTATGGAGTCGAATTATCATGCCGTAAGCTTAGTTGGGTTGTTAGCTCGGTCATCATGTGATTACGGAAATGCTTCCTGTGATCAGTGACGATGGCCTGAGGGACTCCGAACCGTGAAATAACATGGTTGAACAAAAATTGTGCCGCTGTGTGACCGTCTTCAGTTAATGTGGGCATCGCCTTAGCCCATTTTGTGAAGTAATCAACGACAACGATAATATACCCATGCCCCCCGAATGAGCGAGGGTTACAGGTCGTATAATCAATGCCCCATTTTGCAAAAGGGCCAACGGTAACAACATGGTGCAATGGAGCGGGAGGTGCACGCATCTTCCGCTGGTATATCTGGCACTCGTGACAGGAGCGGACGGCAAGAATGCAATCCTTAAAGATGGACGGCCAGAAATAACCGGCGTAGAGGATTTTTTGAGTAGTAGCATATCCGGACATGTGACCACCACAGGCTCTAGAATGGCAGTGATTCAAAACTTGCTCAGCTTCCTCGAAAGTTAGGCATTGGCGAAGAACGGAGTCGGCGCCGAGATGGTACTGGGTGTCCCCAATGATATGATAGGGCTGAGACTGATGACGAATCCATCGCCGAGCATCTTTAGACACATCGGGACGAAAAGAGGACGTCTGCAGATTACAATGATATGCCTGTACCAGGGATCGAGGGTGCTAATTAGGAAAAGAGTTTCGTCCGAGATATGGTCCTCTGACCGAGAGGGCGCGGTAGGAGATGGCAAAGAGCAAAGTAACTCAGCAAAGACAAGGGATTTCTTAGACTTGGCGATGGTGAATTCCAAGTCGAACTCTTGAAGGATGACGATCCACTTCGAGTACTTGCCCCCCAGCAACTGACGTGACAAAATGTACGTCATCGGGTTGCATCGGAAACCACAGTCGTAGTACGCAACAAGAGATAATGGCGAAAACGTTGGACGACACAAACGGCGGCCAATGCCAACTTCTCGATGTAGGCGTATCGAGTTTCCGTATCTAAAATATTGCGACTGAGATAATATATGACATGCTCAGTGTCATCATCGTCATCTTGAACAAGAACCATGCCAATAGTGGTATCGGCAGCGGCCAAATACAGAGTATAGTCGCGATGATAATTCGGAGGACCCAACAATGGAGCAGAAACAAGGAGACCCTTGAGACGCTCGAAGGACTCTTGAGTGACGACATCCAAATGAAAAGGGGTATCTCGCTTCAGTAACCATGTGAAACCTTTAGCCACTTCGGCATAGTTCGGAATGAATCGTCTTAAAAAATTCGCTTTGCCCTGCAAGCTCTGCAATTGCTGCAAAGAAGCAGGGGGAGGAAGATTTAGAATAGCCTCGACTTTAAGGGGATCCAAACGGATGCCCTCTCGGGAGACGATAAACCCGAGCAGTCTGCCTGACTCAACGTAGAAGACACACTTGTGAGGATTAAGCCTGATGCGGTAGTGTCGACAGCAAAGAAAGATTTCGCGAAGATGAGCGGGATGGTCCTGACGTTTTGCAGAATGAGCTGGTAGATCATCCAGGTATGGTTGTACAATGTGACGAATGTCATGGAATGCATAGGACATTGCACGTTGGAAGGTAGCACCGGCGTTCTTCAAACTGAAAGGGAGCTTTTTGTAGGCGAAAGTGCCCCACGGACAGATAAAGGCAGTCTTGTGTTGATCGACGAGCGCAATATTGATCAGATTATACCCAGAAAAATCGTCCATGAATGAATACATTTTGCTCCCAGCACACTCATCAATGAGCTGATCAATGAAGGGTGTGGGGAAGTTATCTTTGGGACAGGCCCGATTAATATCATAGTAATCAACACAGACTCGAATGGTACCCTATTTTTTATTGACAAGGACAATATTGGAGACCCAATCTGTGAGTGGGATGGGGTAAATAAAACCAGCCTTAAGAAGCTTTTCAACTTCCGCTTTAATGGTTGTAGCCTTTCGGGGGTGCACGGGGCGTAGACGTTGACGAACAGGTTTAGCACCCGGATATGTAGGTATCTCATGCACCACTATGCTAGGATCAATACCGGGCATTTCTTCATAGGACCAAGCAAAGACATCACGAAATTCGCGAAAAAGATCGGTATGGAGCTGAATTTCCTCCGGAGTACAAGTGACTCCAACATGAATATGCTCGACAATCCCTGGTTTCGCAGAGATGTCGATGGGCTGGGCCTGCGTGATATTTCCCAAATTTCCTTCAGAAGACACTTGATAAACTTGAATGGGTGTTTGAAGGGGTTGAGATGGGAGACAAGGAGCAAACCGCTCGAGACAGGTAAGCATTTCGTGGTGGGTAGGGAGAAACGAGGAACGATGGTGATGATCAGACCAAGGAGGTTCCTCGAGAGACATGGTCTCAATAATGGCTTCATCAGAAGGAAATATTTCCTTTAAAGGATCCGAAGAAGCGTCATCTCCAAGCCAAAGGGAATGAGCATACGAGTCGGGAGCCCTGCTCGAAGGATTAGGTTCAGAAGGGGGAGCTGATGTAGCAACGATTTCGACGTAGTTGAGCTTGGCAAAACTCAACGACATCTCATCGCCCCAAGATTCTACCTGATCAACGGGGGCAAGAACCCACAGATCAGAGTGAACGGAAATCATATTGATAGGAGCGACGTTAGGAGGTGGGAGTGAAAAAACACCCATCAGGGCAGGATCTTTAAAAAGTCCAGCTCCCACACTCTCATATTGTTAAATTGGCAACTAGGGCCAAACTCCATGTGGGTCGGCTTATTTATGGCAGCTGATATTTTTATTGGATCCCTCTCGTCGAGAGGTGTAGGATTGATCCAAAGATCATCCGATTTCGATAAGTATTTATGGAGATATGAATTTATTTTGTTTATGTAATTATAGTCAAGCCGACCAGCTCTTATGTAGGCTCTAGAAGCCCAGCCGACGTGTCTATTCATCATCCTCATTTTGGTATAAATAGATGAGGATTTGATATCATTTGCACACACGTATTCTTGAGGTGATCTCCTCTCGACGTCTAGGTTTTTGGAGAAGGAGAGAACCAAAAGGATACGCTGGCCTAAGAAGGAGCCCTAGCTGCAGATGATGCCCTAGCTGATCCAACGCAGTCAATTACTTATACACTGTTCAGGAGGAGACCTTATACGTGTACATAGAGACTTGTTGACGTAGCTTAAGAAGATAAGGAAAAACTCGCATTCCTCTCTGAATTTTCATGTGATTGAAGGAGTAGAGATCTGCATAAATGGAGAAATAAATCTAGGGTTCAACTGCTACCTCGGATGGGTATAAGGAGCAGAAGAACCCAAGCTAATCTACACTCGGCATACCTGTGATTTGAAGGTGAAGTTATCAAATGGATAGAGCAGAGAAACCTGCGGATATAGATACAGTATTGACATGCGTTTTGGGATAGATACTCTCGGCATAGTCATGGCCAGATCTTGATGCATTAATAATGACGCAAAATTGATCTAAGTTCTGGAGCAGAGATCTCACCTTGGGATACCTATGAATTGAAGGCACAAAACTCGGATCGATGAGACAGATCTCGGATAAGAATACTGTATTGGCATAAGGTATGAGCTATATACATTCTCAACATAAACCTAATCCTTATAATGACAAGGAGCAGCCGTAGCATAACTTTGGTCTCGACATATCTTTGATGCAGTAGATCTAGGTGATATTCCTGTAGCAGTCTCGGTATACATTCTCGGCATAATCATAACAAGTACAATAGTACAGGAATCTCGAATATCTCTGAAACTTTAGGGTAATTACAATCACACCGAACTAGGATTCATCTGATATTCTTCAGAGGAAATTACAGTGGTTCAGGACTTCGAACAAGTGTAGTGGTTCAGTACTTCGGATGAGTACAGTGGTCCTATATTTCTCGGATGGGTAACTCAGAAGTAAAGCCTCTCAATGATCCTTGTCTTGGCATAATGAACAATCTCATGAAGATATCGGCGTAGGAAGAAAACACAGTCATGGTCTCAGTATATATGTAATGATGTTATCCAATAGAGAATACTCTGTCTTGGCATACCTCCAGATGCAGTCAAGATCTCAATTATGGTCTCGGTATAGCATATACTGTCTTGACATATTTCAAGGTACAGTAATGATCTAAGCATAGTTATGATCTCGATCTTAAAGGAAAAATAGTCACAAGGAGAAGATCGATGTAAAGGAGCAGGATGGAAATCGCTGTAACAACGTGTTAAATACTGTTGTTCTAAGGCATGGATAAGCATAGTGATGGACGCAGCATGGTTGGATGCAACATGGTGAATCAATTGAAGTATGAGGACTGAGAAGTGTGCCTTCACCTGAGTTCAGATCTGTAGTCCTTGTCATCAGAACTACCCTGTCATCTTCATGATGAAATATCTCTGATGTCTGATCTCTTATTTTGGCAAGTCAAAGTGTTGACTTCAAATGTATTTGTACCATATCTCTCTCTGCTGAACTTTGAAGATAAAAGAAGAATTGATCAAGGGTTTCCCCACACATTGTGGGGTTTGTCCCTGGCTTGTGCCATATCTTGTGTCCTCTTGTCTTCTGTGTTAGCACTCGAACTTGCCTCAGGCTGAGGAAGGCAGAATCCAAGGCAACATCAAACCACTTAGCCTCGTAGCTAGCCCTACGAGAACAGGAGAGGGCTCTCTCCAAGTCTATCTCGGCAAAAGGTTTTCAAAGGGCTGAGATGACCAATAAAGAACACTGATTTTAGGCTAGTAAACTCATAGGGAAAGTTTGATTTCAAATTTTTAGGGTTGGAAACCTGAGCACAGCAATTTTGGGTGCGGGGATGAGACACAATTTTTGCAGAGGTCTTTTTGGGGCAAGGCAGGAGATTGTCTTGATACCTTTGAAGGAAGTGAATGGATAGGTATGACTGGTGAGGAGCTAAGGAGAGCAAGAAACCATCAGGAGTTCTCCTTAAACAGATGAAAACATAGATATTAAGCAAACTTAAAAGCAGAGCATAGAAAACCATGAATTCTACCTTAACACTTCATTTGCTTAATTTGCAAAAGAGAATAGTAGGAAAATGATACACATAACAAACTTACAAGTACATGAGAGTAACACACCATCAACACAAATAACCACAGGAATCCCAAATAGTGCTGCAAAACCCTGGTCTTTCCTTTGCCAAAATTGCAGAGATGCAAAGTGTAATACAGTCTAAGCTTATCCCTCCAGAGTCCAACCTCTCCAACCTCTGAAAATGATTGAGAAAATACATAATATAGACCATGCCAACCCATTCCCTAGCTTCTAGGGGTCGAGCTCATCATCCTAGGAGCTGTTTCATCCAATTCTAAACTGAGCACTACAATCTAGGCAATCAAAACAACTTGCCTCTATAAGCTAGGAAACCAATTCATTCATTAATTTTTTGCCATTTTATGAATGAATCTTCTAGAATAGGTAAAAAGTGTCATGTCAATCGTGAAATTACATCAAATACATCAAGGAGGATGAAAATTCCAACCAAAAAGTCAAAACTAGTCACTGTTGCGTTTTCTTGTGCTGAAGATGCAAAACTGGCAATTTTTCCCAACGTGTAGCACACCATTTCTCAACGCGTAGCGCGCCTTTCAGGCCACTTTTGAGGCACTTCTCGGCATCCAAATGAGGCACAAGTGGGCTTGTTGGAAAGGTCTGGATGTCTACTCTCCAGCCCAAGTGGAATTTCTCAATTTGGTGGCCATTTGCCCTTCCAAAATTGCAATCTCCCAAGATTGCTTCCTGTGTGTCCAAAAAGTGGCAGAAGGTCATTTTTTGCTTGTTTTTTGACCTTTTGGGGGCTCAAATCTCCATGAAACTTCTTGGCAGTGGCTGAACAAGTGTATTTTGTCATGACAAATCCAAAAATGCTGAGTTTTCCTGAAATGGACCTCCCCAACTTAAGGGTAGCGCGCCTGAGCCCTACGCGTAGCGCGACTTTCAGATGCTTTTTGGAGGCCTTCCCGGTGTCCAAATTGGGCGCGGGATAGCTCGTTGGAAAGGTCTTTTAGTCTACTTTCCAACACAACTGGAATTTTTCAATTTGGAGTTCATTTGCCCTGTCAAAAATCAAATCTCCCAAGACAAGTCAAAATGTGCCAAATGAGGCTGCCTCAAGGCAGAGTGCTGTTGCAGTCAACTTTTGAATGCCTTCCTCAACTCCAAATTGAGCTCATGATAGCTCATTGAAAGCTCTTTGTGTCTAGTTATCATTTGACTCATCAAGAAAGTCATTTGGCCAACCAAGCTAGGAGAAAACTTGATTTTCCCAAGGTCACTTCAGAGGTGCATTCGATTCTCCCGAGGCAACGGTATTTTTGACATTTCTCTAAAACCATGACACTTGTGTAAAAAGTGAAGGAGGTTTTTCTTCCTTGGCATGTTGTGGACAAAAAACTCTCTCAGTTTTCCAAAATTCATCTTTGATTGCTCTGGAACATCTTTTGAGTGAAACTTAGCCCGATGTGTGAAACAAGGAGTTTTGTGGAAATGAAGCGAAATGAAGGGGATAAGGGGCTTCTAATTTCTTGGGGAAATTTTTGGAAGTAGGGAGGGATGTTAGGAAGCAAGGGAAAGTGGAATCTCAGAGATCGAGCGAGGGGAAGGGGTCCAAACGGGCAAAACACAGGCCCAACGTAGAAAATTGCCAAGTTGTAACAAGAAACTAGGGTTTGCGCAAAAATGAGGAATTTGGGGGATCTCAGAGATGGGAAGTGTTTGATAAGGTACATGAAGGATAGGGGAAGGTGTATGAACATCTGGATACAAGTTTTGCTAATGATTTGACCATCCAAGAGAAATTGCCTTCAAAACCCTAGGAGAGGGAAATGAACCTTGCCTAGGTGCAACTAAAGCATGAACAAGGTGTAAAATGACCCAATGGAACATGACATGATGATGACAACCCTCTGAATGATGATACACTCAGCTGAATGATGACATGGATTGGCATTTGGGCAATTTTGAAAGGAGTGAAAGCAAACCCTAGACCTAATGTCTAGTGACCAAATTTTGCTTGAAGACTCACTGAAATGACAAAATTTGACCTTGACACTCTGAGACCACTTTGTAAGAGCATATTTGATCACTGGAGGAAGGCTGGAAAGATTGACACTAACATTCTGCATATTATATTTATGTTCTATCTGCAGTTTATAGTAATGTTGATGTGATTGCTAACTGTGAAAATTTAAATAAATTGCTCTAGCATAGAACATACCTAATCTTAACACATATGGTTTGGAGGTATGCTCCACAAAAGGCACGTTGCTTTCGGAAGAGGAGGCGAAGAAGGACAGTTGGTCTACGGTGATGATCTTCCCCTGATTAGGGAAACGAATGACACGAAGTAAAGATGAAGCCACGACTTGCATGGCGTATGTCCAGCTACGTCCCAGAAGGAGGTTGTAGGTAAGATTAGCATCAACAACTTCAACTTCCACTTTGACCGTCTTCCCTTCCAAAGTAATGGGCAAATGTTGGAGTATACCATAAGGGCGAGACTCTCTCCCATCAAAGGCTTCCAAGGTTGTAGGAGACTGGCTCAGCGTCGGAGAACCAATAGCCTTCCAACAGGCAACAGACATGATGCAAGTTGAAGCGCCTTCATCAATGACTGTACGATGAATCGTTTTGGAGTTGATAATGACCTGTATGAGGAAGGCGATTTGGTGAGGTAGTCTCGATATATGGCTTTCAAGGTCAAAAGTAATAAAATCCGGGTCAGTCGGGTCTATGCCACCGATGGCCGATAGCAAGGACTTCCTCTGAGAGGGGCAGCTCTAGAGTACTTCTAAGGCGGACATAGCTGACGGAGCCTGGGCTAAGTCCTCAACGATGTTGTAGTGCTGGGCAGCACGAGCATTAGGGTTGTAAGAAGATTTCCGGAGTACACCTTTCGGAGGGGGTCGGACGGGTGTCTCAGTGCTAGGTCTCTCGATATGGAGCAGACCAGAACTGGACGGAGGAGCGCTAGAGGGGACCTCAGGCTCTTTCCCGGCAGGCGACAGATATTCTTTTGCCCGAGTACTGATGTGGACAAGAATCGTCCCAGCCATAAATACTTGAGAACCAAAGGAAGAAGAGGGTTGAGATGGATCAGCCACCATTTGCGTTTGCTGTGAGGGAAAAGGTTCTTTGAGCACAACAGGAGTCCCGGGAGCACCTTTCAACAAACGACTAACTTCAGACCGCCTCGGGCAGTCTTTGGTATAGTGATCCTCGTCACAAATAAGACAAGGGTACTTGGGCTTGCGTTTGGCACCTTCCTCGGGTGGAGGTTTAGGGGAATCCTGCTTAGGTTGATCCGCTTTATTCTTTCCTTTTCCCTTCTTCTTTCCTTTCGAGGCTTTGTCTGCCGTGGTGGACTGGACGGCGTTAACCTCAAAAGTATTACTAGAATTAGATACAGCTTGAGAAGTATTTTCATTTGGAGCATTCGACTTTTGCTTCCCAGGGTTTGCGGAAGTTTTCTTTGAGGGCGGATTAACGGAACCAATGATACCGTCAACAAATGGTGTTGGCGGGGCTTTGGAAGTTCTTGGTCTCGAGGCATCAGGAAAATAATCATATAACGTACTAGACTGGGAGTAAACCAAGTCAAGGTACTGAGCGCGTGCAATGGCTTGCTCTTCAGTTACACATGCCCCCATAGCAATGTCTCGTGCTATCGGACCGATGAATGAAGTCGTGAACCAGTCGGGGAGAAGCTGATCGGGAATCCAAAATTTAATTAAACGACGACGCCGTCTCCATTCATGGATATGATCAGAGATATGCGTAGCCGTTGTCTGTTTTAAGGATGTTAGGAGGTGTGTACCCGTTTCATACCGAATTGGCAACTGAAAATGAGTTAAAAATGCCATAGCCAATGAGTTAAAATCTTGAAAAGATCCGCGAGATAACTCAATATACCATTTAGCAGCAGAGCCGGTGAGAGTCCTTTGAAAAAGGCGAAGCCGAATCGAATCATCAAGCCACGAATTCGATGAACACCATAGATGATAAGTCATGACGTGAGCCTGGGGATCTTCTCCAGCTTTACCATCGAATTTGGGACAATCACTGGGAATCTTAGTTGGAACCGGTGGCCAATACGGATTATGAAGAATAGGATCATTGGTCAGTTTGGACACATCCGGTAATTCCAACGTCGCTAAAAAGGGTAATTGAGGGTTAAAGGACATCTGGGGCTGCGGATAGGAAGGAGTACCAGAGTTCTAGCCAGTTGGCGGTTGCCCCCATTGATTTTGTCCAGACGGATTTGGCCCCGGAGGGTTTTGTCCATAGGGGTTATAGGATGGCTGACCCTGGATTTGCCCCCCAACATTCCATTGATTACCAACTTGGCCTGCAAGAGCAACATACGGTTGCTTGTAATTCCGATAAGGGCTCATCTGCAGTTGTTGATAATTTTGATACGGGGCAAATTGAGTTTGCCCTTGGGATTGCTGGAAACCATAAGGCGGCTGGGTTCCAAATTGAGCCGGAGAGGCAGGCTATGTTTGATAGGCCAGTTGGGATTGAAATCCAACCTGCATTTGAAGACCGGCTTGGGTCTGGGGCCCAGCCTGGGGCTGAAAACCGGGTTGAGCTTGAGAAGCAACAATCATTTGAGTGCCCGGTTGAGCAGGCCCAGAAGGATGTCCTTGAGAGAGCTGAGGCTGAGCCATCTGGCCAGAAGGTTGATCCAGTTGAGATTGAGATTGGCCCATCTGCCCAGATGGCTGAGCTTGCTGGGTGTTGGGTTGTCCTTGAACAACTGAGGGTTGTCTTGACAGACCGGATGGCTGAGCGGACTGGACAGTTGGTTGACCTGATTGGATTTGAGGCTGACCATCTTGTCCAAACGTTTGACCATACTGGACAGTGGGTTGGCCTTGCTGAACGTAAGGTTGACCAACTTGCCCAGAAGGATAACCTTGCTGGCCACCAGGTTGACTTTGTTGCATGTAAGTTTGTCCCGGATTACCAGAAGGTTGCGCAAAATAGGTAAAAGACGGACCACCATAGGCTGAAGGTTGTCCCTGAAAGGGTTGTCCTTGTGGGCCCCCAGGTTGCCCTGGATAAGACTGCCCGTAATATTGCTTCCCTTGAGAGGTTTGCATGTAAGACGGTTGGCCTTGATTAGGTGGTCCTTGAAAATGTGCAGGCGATACTTGGCCACCATGATAAGTGGTGGTGCCCCAAGCAACTGATAATGGAACCAAGACCTCAACGGTAGGCTAAGATGCTAGGATTCGGCAAGATAAAGGTGATGTCCTATGGGATCGTAGTAATGGAACGGACCTTGAGAGCCCGGATGCTAGACAACTTGTAAATACTGATCGTATCCCCCCCCCGCTGGAATGGAACCAGAAGAAGGTGGGGCATTTAACGTAGGATTAACAACTCCGGGTACGGATGCCGATGGGCCACTATAAGCTGACCCTGAAGAAGGTCCAGCTGCAACGGTCACTACTGAGGATGCGGTAACGGCACTAGCAACGGGGGTTGAAGAAGCCACACAAACAGTTGGAATAGTCGAGACGGAAGTGACAGACACATTGTGAATTTGAGGAATAAAGGACTCTGAGGTCAGAGTGATGGTGTGTGACCACATAGAACTTGTGGAGGGAGTCCTAGAAGACATAACATCCCTTAACGCCTTATAGCATAAAGGCAACATAACACCAAGAGGGGTGATACGAAAAGGTGGAGTTTCCGCTGAGGTGGGAATTTCACCGCTCGTCGCAACGGATTCTTCACTTGTGACAGGGGATATGTCCTCCATATCAGAAGAAGACATTGGGACCGAAACACCAGGAGGAGTAGGAGGGATATCTTCTTCAGAAGGCTCCCAAACAGGCTTCCAGTGAAGCTCGTAAGTCTCATCGTCTGGAGCGCGAGAGTTAATCGGTTGGATACTCGGAATAACAGGGAGAGTATCACTCAAAACTGGTACCTCAGGAGCAATAGAGGGAGGAGACCCTTGGTCACTTGGAACGGGAGACGGGATTGGTGATTCCGCCAGGATGACAACTTCAAACGATCCTAGGCAAACTAACGAGAAAGGGCCCTACTAAAGCTAACACAAACAAGATCTAACCGGGTAAATGTAAATCGTGGCCGAATAAATTTTAAGACACGGGAACAAAACTTGACCTTTTCATTTTTAAAGAGTCGAGAAAAGGACAAAAGATGACTCTAGTCGCCTTCGAATATTTAATGAGCCTGAAGTGACAAGTGCTCAGATGGACCTTTTCTTTTAGGGAGTTCGAAAAGGAACGAAAGTGACTACTCTAGGGAACTAGGCAAAAAGGTTTACCAAACAAATCCGTAAAACTGCATATACACCTTGGCAGTCATATGAAAACCAAGGACTTTCCGTACGACAGTCAATCTTCCCGAATGCTATGTTCGGTGCATTACGGCTTGTAAGGCGGCAGACACGGCTTTCTATGGATAAAGGATGATAACCTAGTGGGGTCTCCCCATATACTCGATGGTACGTGGGAGCACAAATCCGGACTAGACCACTATTGAGTCACAGAAGGAGGAATCACCCAACCTTGAGTGGAAACAAAAGTGACTAGGTTTAACAACGTCAGAGCACGTTTCTAGCCTAGACCTCTAAATGTGTGCGTTATGTTCCAATACGTTGTTAGATTTATTTAGTTCATTTTAAAGTTGATCTTGGATTATGTTTCAATTTTCAAGCCTTACCGTATGTATATATAAAAGCCTAGGATAGCGAAAAATGAATGAAGTATCCTTTTTCTTCGATGAACACCTACCTATGGGAGGGTAGAGAGATCATTCCCAAACCAAGAAAACCAAGGCAACAAACAGTCACTCAATGCAAGCAGACATCAATTCTTAAAATGCATGGATACTACTAATGAGAGATCTAATCATTCGCTTTTCAATATGCAACTTGAAATGCAAATTTACTTTCACTTTCGCATGCTAAATGAAATGCAATCTTTTGATTTTGATGTCTTTAATCTAAAGAAACCAATAAGCAACAAACAAATGTGGAAAAACGGTTGATCCAAACAATTGTAATCTATGTCCGGGTAGTGAAGAGAAATCGAAACAATGCCAAGATTGGTCCAATAACAATCACTAAACAATCAACCAAAAGTAAGCAAAGGGGAAGGCTCAATCAAACCAACAGCAAATAGCAAACGAATCTTTGCAAACAAGCAACCAAGCAAAACTGATCCAAAGGACTTGAAACAATAAAACTAGGTCACAAAGCAGAAAATGCAAGCTTTGTCCAATAAAGCTCACAAGAGAGTGCCTCAACCTCTAGATAGTGAAAAGCAAATCATCAACCAAGTGAGAACAACAGGGACTAGCAAGACTGACAGATTCAGGAGGCAGAATTGAAAAAATTCAATTCTACAGAAATCAGCGCGGGCAATACATAGCAACAAAGCGCTGATAAAGAACAAAACGCAGCAACAAAGCGATGACAGCGCGAAAGTACACGCCTTTTTCGCGATGGTTTGATTTACAGAACCGTCGCGACTGTTACGTGTAATAACGCGATGGACAGGAAATTACAAAAAGGGTGACGCGATGACAGCGTGACTGTTAAGTAAAAAACGCGATGATGTTCAAAAACAGCAACAGGCGAACCAAAAACTCCCAAATCAATCTTTAGGCAAATAAAGCATTTCCCAGACCAGGCCAGGAAACTCAGAAAACAGACAACTAATCCCCAAAAACTTGAAAAGAAACCAAAACAAAAACAAGGCAAGAGTGAACAAGAAAAGAACAAAGGCCAGCTCCCCAACGAAGTCGCCAATTTGTCACAAATTACAAGTCTCTCTCACACACAAGTTTCACACAAGATCAAAGGCACTTCACAACCTTCCTCAAGCTCTTAAACAATCCCACACTTGTCACACCCACACCAACTATCTAACAAGCTCACAATACTATCAGCAACACTCCAAAGACTAAGAATTCCAAAACTAGCAGCTCATAGCAATGGTGAGAGCTTAAATAGGAGAAGGAGTCTCCATGAATGGTGGGAGGATGAGCTTATCTCCAAGGAGGGTAGCACAAATGATGGAACAGCCACGCCAGAGAAAGGAGGGTGACATAAACAAGGCCAACAACCAGGTCTGGAGTCATCTGGAAGGCCGACTGTTGGAACAAACTCGCCCAAACTAGATCATCGCGGACACATAATTGGTCTGCCGCGCTGACATCGCTATTGCATAACAGAGCTAGTCATATCATCGCGGGAAAATACAAGCAACGGTTGCGCTGTCACTTGAAATTCGACCATCGTGGGAATCACGTGTACTTCCGCGATGGCAACGCTTCTGAACTGTTTTGGAGTGCTCATCAGCGCGTTTATTTGGCCAACAGACGCGATGAGGTAGAAACTTTGGCAAAGTGGGTCATTTGGCAACATCAGAGAGCATGAGCATGAATGATTTTGGACTCCTGGCACAGTAGGAAGACTGGGAGGAAGGCAGTGACAAATAACTATGTAACAATGCCGTTTGGAAGGACAAAATTCAGACAGTGTTTGAGGAGGCAACAGTTTAGGACATAGTGCAGCAAGTGGTTTTACCTCCTACTGCTGTAGATGAACTTGCTGAATTCACAAAAAATAACGCAAAGAAAAAAAGGATTTTCATGGACAGTTTGAAGGATCATGTGGTTCCTCAGGTGAGAGGAAACACATAGTAGACAACTCTAACCGCTATCTATCAGAGTACCAATGAGAGCAGGAAGATGGTACTCAAAAAACAATTGAATAACATAAGGATGACAAAGGCTGAAAGTGTAGTTCATTATCTTGGCAGGGTCAAATAGGTACGTGATGTTTTGATTGCTATTGGTGAGGCAGTTGCACCCATGGAGTTAGTCAGGATAGCTGTAGCAGGACTTCCTAAGTCTTGGTAGGTCTTTGGAGATGCTGTTACCTCTAGAAAGAATCTTCCCAATTGGGACAGGTTCTGGGATGATTGTGTGCAACATGAGATATGGAAGATTGGAAGTGGTGGGGTGAAGATAATAGATGATGAGGATGTAGCCTTGATAGCTAGGGGGAAGAACAAAGGGAAGGCCAGGAAAGGGGCCTCATCAGATGGGGCTAAGGGAAAGGAGAAGAAAAAGAAGAAAGATACAGATATGTCCAATGTCAGATGTTGGGCATGTCAGATGATGGGACACTATGCTGCTACATGTCCTGAGAGGAAAAACAAGGGGAAGAAGGGTACTGCAGCTTCAACACAGGTGGACCAGTTTGCTTCACAATTTGACAAGGACTTTGCATTTATTACTTCTACATCTAGTAGGAGTACATCATTTGATGTGTGGTACATAGACAGGGGGGCTTCCCACCATATGACAGGTGCATGAGAGTTATTTTCAGAGCTTGCAGAGAGGGCACTTGATATTGAGATTGTACTAGGAGATGACCGCACTGTGAGAGCTATTGGTGTGGGCTCTGTGACCTTTGAGGGGGAGTCTTTGCCTCCTTTGAAGGTCATGGATGTTTTATATGTTTTGGGGATTGTTGTCGCGCGGATTGGCACGACAACGCTCAGACCGGGGGCTATCACTCTGATCCCTGATCCCTCCATTTAAGCCTGTCTCCCGCGGCTAAGGGGGGTAGTCCCTGTGAGATGATGAGACCAACTGTCGACCAGTTGGTTGGGAGACACGAGACACGATATGAAAAAGCACTAGATGGATTTGATTAATTTAGCAGACCAGTGCCTTAAGAGATTGTGGTTAAAATGATTACTTGTTAAATGATATAGAAATATAAGCCGTGAACAACAATCATTTGTCATCAAAAGGTATCAACTAAATCACAATGCTCTTAGAATGACCAAAACGATATCCATCAACTGAAAATTTTAAAAGATGAATGCTTTAAACCAATGTTCCACCAAGACTCCGGTGCGGGGAGACGTGGGTGCGGGGAGACGCACAGGGGGGACGTGTGGGAGTACCCTCAAATTTTAGGGAAATTTTGGGGGTGCGGGGAGTCGTCGAGGTATATATATGTATATATATATATATGTATATATATATATATGTATATATGTATATATATATATATATATATATATATATAAAATTCAAGTTGATATTCATTGTTCATTGTTCAATAATGAAAGCATAAAAATATTAAATAGACAATTGAAATTTGAGTCATTGATCCATCCTCATCATTCATTTTGATACATACATCATTCATATGACATACTCAAGTGACAAGTCTCATTATTGAATTAATTATTATTCATACATACCATGAGATTCGAAAAACAAAAATAAAAATCAATAATAAAATATTCAAATACATTGATCGATAATTTATTCAAATCAGCGCTGCGTGGAAATGCCTCTGCGTGGAAATGGAAATGACTTTGGGTTGAAATGAAATGAGCTTTTAACTTTAAGTTTTGCCTTTCATGACTTTTAGGTTTAGGCTTTTAAGTTTTAGTTATTTAGTTTTAATTTTAATTTTTTTTAGACTTTTAAGTTTTAGTTATTTAGTTTTAATTTTAGTTAAAAAAAATAAAAAATTAATGGTTTTGATTTTTGAATTTTTGAATTTTTATTTTTTTTATTTTTAAGTCTTATTAGACAAATTTAAAGGGGGACGCCCAGGCGCACCCTTTTTGGGGAGTCTAGACTCCCACACTGAAGGGGGACGCCCAGAAGCACCCTTTTTGGGGAGTCTTGGGGAGTCTAGACTCCCACACTGGGGAAACGCACCCCCTTGCGTCTCCCCAAGACTCCCCAAAAAGGGTGCATGGGGAAACGCACCCCCAAGAGACTCGCCATCCCGGGTGCGAGGGGTGCGCGCACCCAACCCTGGGGGACACGTCCCCGTGGAACACTGCTTTAAACCACCACGAATCATAAACCATTAACCAGATATCAATTTCGTGTCTCGACCTGAAAATCTAGATCTCAGCATGAAAGATATGACAATTCCCGAAAATGACTGGATCTGACGAAGAGAATTTTCCACAATTTTTTTCTTTTATACTTTTTCAAATTTTTTTTTTTTTTTTTTTTTTTTTTTACAAATGAAAATTTAAAAAATCTAAAAATTAAAAAAAAATAAAAAATTTAAACCAAAGTCCTAAATTAAATCTAAAAAACTAAGTATTAAAATCTATTTTAAATATAAATGAAACTATATAAATTTTAAATCTAAAACATCTACGCTAAACCTTTTGGATTTAATTTGAAATACAAAATCTAAACAAAATGAAAACGAAACTATGAATCTAAACAAATCTTTTTTATTTTTATTTTTATTTTTTAATAAAAATGCAATTAAAAAAAGAGAACGTAAGGCAATCGAAAAAAAGAAAAACCCTGCGATAGCATTCAAGCTACCCAACCCTACCTAAACTACGCAACCATGCAAATATCTTTCATATATACCATACCTGTGGCGAGAATGAAAAACGGTGGACAGCTTATGCCTGCGGGTTAATAAATCTGAAGCATTCCACAAAATATCCAACGCTGGCTCACCTGAGAATCCTTCACGCTGGACGTTGTGATCTGAGACTTAAATCGTTTTTTTTTTTACCTTGACGGTGAGCAGCATGGAGAAACCTTTCTAGCTGACGAAAATCTAAATGAAAACCTGTTACGCCCAAACTAGATTAACTGTTATCGTGCGTGAAAATTTGTTGACGCCGACGTTGAAGAGCTTACACCATTTTTTTGTTCGGCTTTCTAGAAAGTCGATTCTCTGTCAGCAGCTCAGCATTTCTGAAGGGAATCATTTGCTAACTGAGACAAAAGAAATCGTAGCCCTGAGCCGTTGATACGCCGATTGCCGGGCTTTCTAGAACTGGTATCGTTTCAACATTTTACTTCTCTTATCGTGCATGGACGAGGATTATACATCTATGAAACGCTGGAGCTGCTGTTTTTCTGCGTGAAGGGAGGTCGGGCTCGATTCTGCTTGATTAACAAAGGAAATTCAACAACGATCTGAGGCCCACGAAAAGTTTTGCAATGGCTGTTATAAGCTACGACCTCCAACAATGCCACTGATCGACAGAATCACGTTTACGCATGTGTTTTGATTGAATCTTGACGTGGCATTTAAAGGGAAACACGATGGGCGATCATCTGAGTCAAACGTGATGCGTTGGATTTATAACGCAGGTGGCTCGTTTGGAAATTTAAATGA
The DNA here is from genome assembly GCA_031772625.1 of Pinus tabuliformis. Taxonomy (NCBI): domain Eukaryota; kingdom Viridiplantae; phylum Streptophyta; class Pinopsida; order Pinales; family Pinaceae; genus Pinus; species Pinus tabuliformis. The sequence continues at coordinate 876,581,738 of CM062815.1, forward strand.
CTCTCTACGCTGATCAGAGATTTTTTTTCTCATGGATCTCTGGTGCAAGTCGAAGAAAGATCACCACATTTTTAATGCGTGCCTTCACCCACGCTGTTTCAGAACTTCTCCTTCCTTTCACTGCAAGTTGGCTGCTGGGTATTTTCCTGTGGCATGGATCTGCTGGCTGAGCAGCTGCAAAACAAATAAAAAAGAATAAAACCCTAATCTTAAATCTGCATAAAGCAAAAAATTGAAACCCTAGATCAGCTCGATTAATTTACAGATTTTTGGCCCCTTAACAACCAGATTCAGCAATGAGCACAAGAATATTTTAAAGAAAAGAAATTTCAGATTGTCACTGTGGAGAACTTCAGAAGATCTCTCATGCAAATAAACAAAATAAACCGAATGATAGACCCAGGATCAAATCCAACTGGGCTCAACACAAAATGCTTGCGGGAGTTGGCTGGTTCAGCCGAGAACTTCCCCGAATGCCCACAAAATTTCCTTCAATGATGTTTTCTGCACAGCTCAAAACAACTGTCAATAAAGAGGGCAAAAATGCTGCTAGATCTCAGGAAGTAATGGAGATACCTGCCATTACTTCAGAAACCCTAACAGCACCCAAACCCCAGCAAGTGAACAAGATACCTGTGCTCACAATACTCTACAAAAAGCTATTATTAACAGCTGAAAATAACATATGCAGAAAATGAAACAATCTCACAGCATTTTAAGAGAGTAACACCAGCAAGATATGGACCCCAAAGTCTTCTTTTATTAACCAGAAACAGATTTACAAGAGAGCTTCTTCAGTGCAAGACTCACAAATCGAATGATCTGAAATGACCACCTAAGACCCTATATAAAGGAAATGATCCCAACGGCTAGTTCGAGTGATCCATGTAGAAATGATCTCGACCGTTGATGAGGATTAAGACATCTCTTGATCTCATCCGTCGATTTATTCAATTAATTTTTTTAAAATTTTAAAATTTTTCTAAATTTTTTTATTATTTATTATTTTATTTCATTTTTTTAAATGGATCATCGAACTAAGCCTTTGGAAACATCACCTAGGACCTAGGACTTAGGACTCACGAGGGGATTTAAAACATTTTCAACCCTCAAGACACATTTCATGATGACTTTTTACAATTTACATCTCAAGGGGACAAACCCACTTAATACAGACCCTCACAAAACACCCAGTTCTGCGACACAACTATAATCTAGCAGATCAACACACTAGGATTCTCCTAAAGTTCTAATGACAAAATCCATCCCGGCTTTGGGGTCAGGTTTGAAGGAAAACTCTGCCGATCCATGGATCGGTGAGACGAAAAACCTTTCGGGACGTAGATTACCACTAGAAAGTTAGGTCCACCTAGGCAATTTTACATACATGACTCATATCTGCTAAGATTATTTACAATTCATACATGCAGACTGGGTTTACAATCAAAATGATTAAGCTGCTGATGACTGCAGGATGGCACAGACACGCTGATCAGGTGCTGCCCTTTTCTTGCAAAGAAAATGGGGGTGTACTGCATGGGTAGTTGACCGGTAGAGGTCAACAGGGATGAAGAAGAACTTGATTTCAGTATCTGTATGGAGGAGAAGGGGTTTGATGTCAGTTTCTTAGGAGGGAAGGTATTGATGTATCCCAAGGGAGCTTCCATCACTTTAGTCAAAGTGATTGGAGTCTGCTCTGGTAAATTATACAGGTTCAGTTTTCAATCAGCAGGAGCATTGGTGAGTAGCACATTTGGTAGCACTCACACTAGTACCACCAACAATAGAGACTTGGGCGAGTTATGGCACTAGAGGATGGCGCATATGGACCATGGAGCTTTTAGAGTACTGAGGGAGATCACTACCAGAGTTCCTGATTTTAGTGTCGAGCATTATGAGGTCTGCAGAGGTTGTGCTTTGGGCAAGTACACCAAGTTACCATTCCTAGCAAGCGACAACAGATCTATAGGTATACTAGACTTGATTCATACTGATGTTAGTAGTCATATGTCTCATGTGTCTTTGGGTGGTTATGAGTATTATGTTATATTCATTATGACTATTCTAGGAGGACTTGGATATATTTCCTGAAGACTAGGGTGAGGTCTTCAATCGCTTTAAAGAGTTCAAATCTCTTGTGGAAAAGCAGACAGGTAGGAAGATTCGGGTCTTAAGGTCAGACAATGGTGGTGAGTACACCGATGGTGGGTTTTCTAACTTCTGTGCACATGAGGGCATTAGGAGAGAGTTCACGGTTCCTTACAACCCCTAGCAGAATGGGGTGTTTGAAAGGAAGAACAGAGCTATTGTTGGGGTTGTTAGAACGATGATTCATGATCAGGGGTTGCCTTTGTTTTTGTGGGCTGAGGCCTATAATATTGTTGTTCATCTTCAACACATGAGCCCTCATAGAGTATTGGGGAATATGACTCCGGAGGAGGCTTTCATTGGAGAGAAACCTCATGTGGGACATCTTCGTATCTTTAGATGTCTCACATATCCTTATATTGGAGCAGAGGACGAAGATGGAACCCATGGTAGAGAAGGGTATCTTTATGGGTTACAATGAGACTTCAAAGGCTTATCAGATCTTCATTCCTTCTAAACAAAGAGTGGTGATTAGGATGGATGTGAAGTTCGAGGAGGAGAGAGCCTATCGGAGATCATGGAAGTATGATGAGAGATAGTCACAAACTTCTCCTCAGTAGGGAGGTCACGTACAAGGAGTAGGACCTCAGGGTTCTAGATCGACTGGTACAAGAGGTACTTTTGTCTCAGTGACATCTGGGGCACTAGTGGCAAGTTCACCGAGAACTTCTTTGGGGAGTCCACTAGTGCAGAGTTCACATGGCACTTCAGCGGACGCAGGCACTGGTGCCGGTACAGGTTCTTTGAGGACGGGTGCTGGTACATGCACACCAAGGTCAGTTGGCAGATCCTTAGGTTCACCAGACTGGGGGGCAGAGGATGAGGTTGCCTATGGAGAAGCTTCTTCAGGGAAGAGGAGGGCCAAGTGGCTTCAAGACACCTTGAAGGAAGCGGAGTCCGTTGGTCCTCCGAAGAGCGTGAACAGGGAGAATGTGCCACCTGAACGGTTTTGTAGTTATGTAGCCAAGGCTACTAGCATTGTTGAATCTGAGCCTACTAGCTATGAGGAGGCTGCCAACCAGGAGGTATGGAGAGAGGCTATGGTGGAGGAGTGTGCCTTTATCATTAAGAACAATGTCTGGGAAGTGGTGCCTAGGCCTGAGGGTAAGTCAGTTGTGACTTCCAGGTGGCTCTACAAGATCAAGCATCCTGTAGATGGCAACATTGAGAAGTTCAAGGCGAGGCTTGTGGCTAGAGGTTTCTCACAGATAGATGGAGTTGACTATGGTGAGACCTTCGCTCCCATAGCTCGGTACACTTTTATCCAGTACCTTATTTCTATTGCTGCAGAAATGGGTTGGCAGATCCATGAGATGGATGTGAAGAACACATTTCTGAACGGAGTTATAGAGGAGGTGTATGTTGAGCAGCTGCAAGGCTTTGAGGTACTTGGGTGGGAGACCCATGTATGCCAATTGGCGAGCACTCTACGGACTTAAGAAAGCTCCAAGAGCTTGGTATTCGAGGGTTGGTACTTACTTATAGCGGATGGGTTTCACGAGGAGTGATGCAAATCCAAACCTATACTACATATTTGTAGGGGATGATTTGCTCATTCTTGTGTTGTATGTTGATGACTTGTTCGTTACTAGGGTAGAGAGACTGATTTGTGGTTGCAAGGAGGATCTTGCTATGGAGTTCGAGATGAAGGACATTGGGCTGATGCATTACTTTTTGGGGCTTGAGGTGTGGCAAGACGAGGGGTATATCTTTCTGGGGTAGGGGCAATATCCTGTGGATGTGTTGAGCAAATTTCACATGGCAGATTGTAGACCCATGTCTACACCTATACCAACTGGAAGAAGCTTCATGCTTCAGATTCTAGTTTGGTGGATCCCGCATTGTATAGGTAGCTTATTGGGTCTTTGATGTATCTAGTCAACACTAGGCCAGATATACGCTTTGCGGTGAACACACTTAGCCAGTTCATGGTTGAACCTAGGAGGGTGCATTGGGTAGCTGCAAAGCACATTCCTCGCTACGTGCAGGGGACTATTGATTATGGTCTAGACTATAGGCAGGGAGATGGAATGAGGTTGGCAGGTTACACAGATTCAGATTGGGCAGGGTGTGCTTCTAACAGGAAAAGCACATTAGGGTGTTGCTTCGGATTAGGTTCGACAGTTGTGTCATGGTTTAGTCAAAAGCAAAAGTCAATTGCTTTGAGCTCTTCTGAGGCTAAGTATATGGCTGCTAGCCAGGCTAGTTGTGAGGCCATTTGGCTTCACAAGTTGTTGTATGGCCGATTTGATCAGGTTTTAAGACCGACGATTATTCACTGTGATAATCAAAGTTGCATTAAATTCACAGAGAATCCAACGTTTCATGACAGGTCAAAACACATTGACATCAGATATCATTTCATCAGGGACTATGTTCAGAAGGGGGCAGTGAAGCTAGAGTATATATCGACAAATGAGGAGGTGGCTGATGTTCTCACGAAGTCCTTGCCAAGAGGCAGGCATGTCCATTTCAAGGACAAGATGGGTGTGGTGAGAAACACTTTCCTCGGTAAGAGGGAGTGTTGATTTTTAATGTACCTTGGACAAGTGGTTTTCCATGGGTTAGTCTTTACCTAGGGAAAAATATTCAAAATAATTATTTTCCTAGGTGTGACTTTATAAAGTGAAAGTGACTTTATAAGTGGTAAAATCAATGTTAAATTATAAAGTGAAAAGTGACTTTAGACATAAAGTACAATGTGGGTACTTTATTTAATGGGTGAGTTAAAAAATAGAAAGTGAGAATTAAATGCGCATTTATTCTCATCCCTTGATCTAAATGAATTTGAGCCATTAGATCTTAGGGTTGCCCAAAAGTCATTTAGGGAAACAAAAGGGGGAAAAGAAAAGAGAGACTACATTCATTCTTCACGAGTAGATTAGAGAAAGGAGGTTGAGAGCTGGAGAAAAGTTTTGAATAAGAAATTTGTTGCAGCAAGCTGAAAGAGTGATTTCTGGGCAAAGATGGGCTCAGAAATCAAAGCATAGAAGACATCAGAAGGTACAATATGAACAACATTTAATGCTGAGTTGTACGCCGTTTGAGAGAAGTTTTTGAGATTTTTTAAAATCCATACAACAATATGGAAATCCATACAGTCCATATGGAATCAGTATAGTACAGTCAATACAGTCCGTATCTGTACAGTACATATTTTCAGCGTCAAGTGGCCATGGAAATCGAGGCAAAGTGGACACGGTTTTCAAGAAGTTTTGGGTTGAAGAGATAAGTTGCGTTTTGGTTTTTTGTTTTTTCTGCAAATGTATTTTTCCTGAACTTGAAAGATAAATATATTTGAAGAGCTCTCTAACAGATTTTCTCCGGAGAAGATTGAAGGGGTTTTGCCTGGGTCTAAGTTGACCAAAAATCTATGTGTATTTTTATGTGTGTTGCTGGTTTGTTTATGTCCATATTTATTTTCAACATGTGTTGACAGTCCCATGTTTTTTAATCTGAAAATTTCATTTCCAAAATTCTATATGTTGAATGTATGTTTATGGGAAACAACATTTAACTAAATGGGAGTGATAAGTTGAAATTAAAATCGGGTTGGGATTGCAGGAAACTTTTTAGTTATCCAATTTCAACAGTATACCTGTCAACATTTCCTTTTAAACTCGAGGCATCCTTTTCACTAAGAATATCTTGCAAGAAAACTTAAGATCAAGTGTCTTGCCTGCTGTCTATCAAAATCAGAGTAGTTTGCATGAGACAGAGTCTATTAAAGCTAAGAGCCAATCAAAGTTTCTAAACGCATTGCCGAAGAACAGTACCATAGGAGTTTCAGGGATTCTAACTCTTGCCTGGGCTTGAATCCTCCTAGCTCTGATACCATGTTAAATTTTGGTTAAGATGTTCTTTGCATAGGACAATTACTTCAATAATTCATAAGAGCCCAAGATTAATTCCATTTCACATAAACTATTATCTCAGTAATTGAAGAAAGAACATAAATAACATATGCAAAAGACAAGCCAAGACAAGAGAACACCGAGATTGGCTCAAGCCAGGGAAAAACTCCAAGATGGGGAAAACTCTTTGATCAAATCTTCTTATTATTATCTTCAAATGTTCAGCAGAGAAAGAGAGAGAGTACAATTAATGACCAAGAAGCAGCCCACACAAATCTTCCATTCTACCTTAGCAGTCAAATCTTGCCTTAATCAGAGATCAACAGAAGACAAAGTGGCTGCAAGGACATCTTCAAAAGGAGCTCAATTCTGGCTGGATAGAGTGGCCCAAAACAGTTCTATACTTGGTAGACAAACCTGGTTAATGTGATGATGCGATGGAGGCAGATCTGGAACCTGGTTAGGGCTCGATTATAGCTCACTTCTGTTCATTCAATTTCCTTCAACAATACAACGACTAGCCTCATTCTCCATGTTTCCAACCCTCACTGCCTGTAGCTTGATGTTTACGAAAGATAGAATTGATGTCCCGTAATAGACTTGTAGTGCATCTGCATTTTCCGCAATACTTGCGGTTTATCAAAAAAGAAGAATATTGTTGATTTGGGGTAGCAATGGATGTGCTCTAGCCACGAAATTTGGTGGAGAGTTGGGGCACATGAAATCTCCAATACCAGAAAAGGGTTTGGGCAGATTGTAAACAGATGAGAAGATATTAAAATAATTAATATTTTTAATGGAGTCCCTGAGTCTAAACTTAGGGAAAATAAAATATTAATGTGTATTAATATGAATCTATGTTAGAATGGTCCAAAGGACATGGATCAAGCCAGATCTAATCTTAGCCATTGATTAGTGACTTAATCTTGGCTATTGAGATGTCAACAAGAAACGTATAAGAGGAGGCTTGAGGGTCACTTGGAGAACACACCAAAGTGATCAATCATTCTATTCTGTAGAGCGGGGTTTGCTAAGAGAGATAGAATTAGTGATCAGAGAGCAGCTGATGGGCATTGAGTACAGAGAAACAGAGAAGGCAAAGAGTGTGCTGAGAAAGCAGCGTAGCAGGCAAGCAGAGTGACACAGACTAGCAAGGGCTCACGCAGGGCCACGCAGAGGCAACCAAGTGCTGTGCAGAGCATCAGAGGGGCCAGCGCAGCTGATGCAGGGCCTCCTGGTGCTGACACAGACCTAGAAAGGCTAACGTAGGGCCAGCGTGAGATAGAGAGGGGCTGACGTAGTCCAGATTGGGCAGAAGCTGGGGTTGCAGGAGCAGTTTTGTGCTGAGGAGCTGCCGAAAGGATTTTCTGGGGTTTCAGCGAGGAGATTTCTCTCAAACTGTGAGGTATAGTTGCTAAGGAAATTCTTTGTTGGGTTGGCCAATTTTGGCACCCAGATTGTACTCTGATATTGCTTAATAAGAAAATCCTCAGATAGCTGCACTGGTTTTCCCACATTGGGTTTTTCCGGGGACATTAGTCGAAAAATAATGGTGTCATGTGGTGTGTTTGTTCTTGTTTCTTTTAGTTGCTGATCTGTAATATGTTGAGCATGCTCTAGTGTTTATTTTCAGTATTGACATTGTAAATAACTTGTTAAGAAAGATAACAAGTAGGTAGGAATAAATCAGGTAAAGTGCATGGAGGGTTTCTAAAGTAAGTAAACTTAGAAACTTCAACATGGTATCAGAGCGTGATCGCAGATCACAGGAGGATTAAAAGACATCAGCCGAGCGAAGCAATAGCAGTAGAAAACAACTGCCCCGAGGTGGCAGAAGTTGTTTCTAGCAGCGTAGAAGCCAAGGAAGTGTGACGCAGAGCCAACCAGAGCCACGTATAAGAAGTCGGGAACTGTGCAGAGCCTCAGAGAGGCCAACGTTGCTGACGCAGAGGGCCAGAGTGCTGACGCAGGGCATCCCAGGGCAGACGCAGGCCCAACCAGGGTGACGCAGGGGCAACGTGAGGTAGAGAGGGGCTGACGCAATTCACAGAGAGGCAGTTGCTGGGGTCTAGAAGGCTGCATGAATATTGCAGAGTGGCGCTGGTGAGGTACTGTAGTCAGAACAATACCTAACAGAGCAGGGCGATAGGAGATGTTACGAAGGTTTTTAGTCGAGGAACCCGGATCAACAGTGTAGTTTCACAAGACGATCAGAGTAGGGGTTGTCTCGACAAGTAGTAGAAGGATTTCCAAGAGGGAAATCAAGACTCAGAGGGAGTCCAGAAGAGAACTTCCAGACAGGAAGTAGAGGAGCGTCATGGCACTACAAGGGGTAAGAGACAAGGATAGACTGGATGGAGCATCGAACTTCACAGTCTGGATGGCAAGAATCTTATCAATGCTTGATAGTAATCGTATCAAGAACTTTCCCTTGAAGACGATAGCTATCCCAGTCGACTCAAATGATAATGACAAGTACGAAGAGGCGATGGCGATGGCCAAGTGCGTTATCCTTGATAGGGTCAAGGATCATGTGGTACCACATAAAGCCGAGAAGGAAACAAAAGTTGAGGTGTGGGAGGCTCTCAAGAACTTGTACTAGCATACTTTTGTGCAGAGAAGAATGTTGCTCAAGAACTAGATGAGGTTGTATCAGATGAAGAAGGGTCAAACGATTGACCCCTTCCTCGGAGGACTGAATGAGATCCGAGATCAGTTCACTGCTATAGGAGTGACATCAGATCAGAAGCTTATGGTGAGGACAACCCTGAATGCTATCTCAGAAGGGTGGGAAGTGTTTGTCCAGAGCATCTTGGGCAAAGGGACTCTCCTACCTTGGGACGAGATGTGAGCAGCTCTTCACCAGGAAGAGATCAGACGACAGTCAAAGACAGGTAGCAGCAACAAAGGGATCAAGGTCAAGCAGGAGGAGGAGGATGTGGCCCTAGCATCTGAGGGAAAGCAGGAGAAGCAGAAGAAGAAAGATCTCTCCAAGATCAAGTGCTTCCACTGTGGGGAGATGGGTCATTATGCGACCCAGTGCCCAAGGAAAAAGAGTAATGGAGAGTTTTTTGAGACTAAGGTAGCGCTAGCACAGGCAGAGAAGGAAGTTTTGACAGACGATGACTGTGCCATGAGTGCACATGCACCACTTGAGCGGAAGTAGGGAGACATCGAGCTATAGTCAGGCAGACTACAGGTGATGAGGGCTAGGATCCTTGAGGTACCTAGCCTCTTGGATTAGACCTTGCTACGGGAGCCCCGACAAGGAGTAGCAGGACTGGCACGGTGGGTAGAGACAGATGCGAATGGAGCGTCAGAGAGAGCTACAATGCAGGAGTCCTGAGACGACGTAGAGCTCGTAGGCTACAACAGTGCGAGAGACACAGGAATGTTGCACCAGTGTAGGAAGGCACAAAGAGGTGTGCAACAATGCGAGATGCAGGGAGTTGTTGCAGCAGCGCAAAGGTCGGAAAGGGAGCACTTGTCAGCGGCAAAGGGAGCTTCAACATCAGAGGGTGTTTCTAGCCCAATAAGGAGGTCAGTTGGGAGATTAGTTACTTACTTCTCAGTAACTGAGTTGCAGTGCAATAGTGGGCAGCACGATGCAGCATGATGAGAGGAGGTGCAGTGCTGGGAGAAAGGACCAGCAACAGCACAAATGCAGAGGGAGCTGTCGTACAGATGCAGCAGCGGTAGTGGTAGAACCATGGGCAGCAGTATAGGGTACAACAGTGCAGAGGATGTTGGGCAGGAAGGCCTACCCTCAGCACAGGTACCGATGCCGGATGATCAGAGTAATGCTCAGTTAGGAGTATTGCTAGAGCACAGTCCTCGCTAAGAGGGAGTGTTGATTTGGGGTAGCATTTGCTGTTTTCTAGCCACAAAATTTGGTGGACGGGTGGGGGCACATGAGATCTCCAATAGCCAGAAAGGGTTTGGGCAGATTTTAAACAGATCAGGAGATATTAAAGTAAATAATATTTTTAAAGGAGTCCCTAAGTCTAAACATAGGGAAAATAAAATATTAATGTGTATTAATATGAATCTGTGTTAGAATGGTCCAAAAGACATGGATAAAGGCAGATCTAATCTTGGCCGTTGATTTGGGACTTAATCTCGGCCGTTGAGATGTCAACAGGAAAAGTATAAGAGGAGGCTTGAGGGTCACTTAGAGAACACACCACTGTGATTAGTCATTCTATTCTTTAGAGCGGGGTTTGCTAAGAGAGATAGAATCAGTGATTGGAAAGCAGCTGAGAGGCATTGAGTACAGAGAAATAGAGAAGGCAGAGAGTGTGCCAAGAGAGCAGCGTAGCAGGCAAGGAGAGTGACGTAGTGCCAGCAAGGGCTCACGCAGGGCGACATAGAGGCAACCAAGTGTTGCACATAGCACCAGAGGGGCCAATGTAGCTGACGCAGGGCCTCCTCCTGCTGACGCAAGCCTAGAAAGGCTGACACAGGGCCATCGTGAGACAGAGAGAGGCTGACGCAGTCTAGATTGGGCAGACGCTGGGGTTGCAGGAGCAGTTTTGTGCTAAGGAGCTGCCGGAAGGATTTTCCAGGGTTTCAGCCAGGCGATTTTTTGCAAATAATGAGGTATAGTTGCTAAGGAAATTCTCTGTTGGGTTGGCCAGTTTCGGCACCAAGATTGTACTGTGATATTGCTTAATAAGAAAACCCTGAGATAGCTGCACCGATTTTCCCACATTGGTTTTTTCCGGGGACATTAGTCCAAAAATAATGGTGTCATGTGGCGTGTTTATTCTTGTTTCTTTTAGTTGTTGATCTGTAATATGTTGAGCATGCACTAGTGTTTATTTTTAGTATTTACATTGTAAATAACTTGTTAAGAAGGATAACAAATAGGTAGGAATAAATCAGATAAAGTGCATGGAGGGTTTCTAAAGTAAGTAAACTTAGAAACTTCAACAAATACTACTCCAATAGATCTCCAATCTGACCGTCTAGGCCTCAGCTTGCCTTTGCTGAATATTGGACCAACCAAAACCCATAAACATACCTTGAATACTCCTTCGCTATCACGCTCATGTCCTCCCTGTATGGTTGCCTCTCATAAGACTCTTGACCTTGTGACAGAAGAGAACCCACAACTAAACAGTCGTTCAACCTCCTTCAAGACCTCGACTGCCTCAGACACATGTTTTGGGCAAGTTGATGTGTCTAAAGAAAATGGAGGACACCTATATATGTAACAATGTGTCCTTGTGGAGGTGAAGTTGACCTTAACATTTTGGAGGCAAATTTGAATTTCAAATTTTCATATTTCCCGCCTTAATAAGGTCATAACTTGTAGAATTTCTTTTAAGTAAATAAATATTTTTCCTTATCCAAATTTGGTGATATTAGGGTCAATTTGGACCTCTTGAAAAGAGGAATTCAATGCCACAATAATCTTCCTCAAAGGAGCAGACCAAAGTGGATTTTGGCCAAGTCTGATGTAAAAGTGGTTTGGGAATAATTTGAGCTAATTGTCCAAATTATTTTATTACAAATCACTTGGTTTACTCGATCATATTGAGTTAAAGATGGGTTATGTGTTTTGAGGGTCTAAGACGAATGTGTATTCCCTCTTTGAGTCTTGTAAACGAAAAATCATATGTATTAAAGGGTTGGAAAAATAATTAATCCCCTCATGTGTAAATTAATTAATTTTTCTAGCAAATTAAAATTAAATCCTAAGCTAGAAAATTATTTAATTGGATTCAAATTAAATTGTCTAGGAAAATAAATTCTCCAAATGGAAAAATTCGTGGGTCTTGAAAGAATCAGTTTTTAAAAGTCCTCCACCAAAGGAATATTGTCTTTTTCAAGAAAATTTGGACCCTTGGACCTTGGTGGTTAAGTCAAAGTCAACTTTTTGGGGAAATTAGTTCTAAATAATTAATTTTAAGCTAATTAAAATATAATTAAATAATAAATTCGAAAATTCCTCAAAAAATAATAAATCAAGGCCCAATATTAAAAGATCTTGAAATATTTATCAATAACCAATATTATTTTGAAAAGGATAAAAAATACTAACTGTTAATTTTCTATTTGGAGGATTTATTTATGAATTAGTCATTTGAGTCTCTAGTCATCTTGATCTCTGACTAGAATTGTTGTTGAAGCATTGTGTAAACTATTGTCCTGCTGGGAACTATTTTTTCTATCATAATAAAAGACTTCAGGGTGCAATTCAAGGTGTTTTTGCTTATTGATTTGTGGTTTGTGCTGACTACTGGCATCTCTATGTTATGCTGAATATTGGTAAGATCTGTTTTTCATTAGATGGCGATAAAATCATACTATTGGTAGTTTTGGGCTAATCTTAGTTGGTTTGATTGCCCATGTGATCTAACAAGTTTTTTTTTGAGATAAATACATAGTGTTTGCAGGTACTTCAGTCCTTGGCCTCCAAGTTCACAAACTTGGGCAAGAATCATTGTTGTTTGGATCTCTAGTTCTTTTTATAGGGATTTAATCTTTGCTTGGGCTATAGTGAATCATTAATTTTTCTAAAGCATTTTAGTCATTCTTTCAAGTAAAAAATATTGAAAAAACTATTTTCTTAAAATCCACTTAAAAGCTCATGTATATTTTGTAAATTATAAATTGTAATTGTAATTTAATTTTTCTAGCTTGGGTTGGGGTTTTAGATCTGTTTTGTATATATTTGGAGTTTGGGTGTTTTTATTTTCATTTTTTGCAGGTTAGATCAAGAGATCAAGTGAGAGAAGAGCTAGATCTAGGCTCTTGAGGGTAAGATGTAGTCTCTAGACAATTTGACAGCCATTTACTGAAGATTTGACGGCAAAATTCAGATCTGGAAATTTTCGAGACATGGGTTTTCAATTTTTGGCCTCCTCTTGCCATTTTAACCCTTGATCTATCATTTCAGCGCTTTTATCCCCACAAATTGGCTTTCCTTAGCCTTGTTCTTCTACTTAAGTTTTAAGGCTAAATACTTGGCTGTTTTGTAGGATTGTAGTCTCAAAATTCATATCTAGCAAGCGGCAAGATAATCCCAAAATTTCAACGATTTTCAATGGTGGGATCTTCAAAGCCTTGGGCCTAGGTTTGACCTCCAAACCCTCATTTTGCTTCAATTTTATTTTTTTTAACCACATGGTGGATCGGTAACTGTCAGGCCTAATCAATGGGAGACCCAGGATCAAACCTCATAACTGCCACTATAACACCAAGAGCATAACCAACCACCTGCAAGTCGGGTATACTAAGTTCCTATGATTTTAGCAAGAGCAGACTCACGGGAAAGGGGAATCCGCCCCTCTAGCCGCTACCACAGCAGGTCAATGTATTCAATGAGATTTGAACTTTGGTCTCCCCGGGCTTCGCCCATGTGACTTACCGTCAAACCACACATAACTATACATTTTGCTTCAGTTTTATTACAATAGTTAAATCACAAATAATTAGGCCCTAAAATCAAATTCTATATGGTCAAAATTGTTTAGAATTGCAAAATCTTCGTTTTCACAATTTTTTGCCATTTGGGCATCTCTAATTTGACCTAGATCTGACATTTTAGCTTGCTCGAAATTTCTACATAATTGTAAAAAATCAGATCTGAACATTTATGAATCATATCCTAATTAAAGTATAAAAAATCTGAATTGTCATTTTTTTTGCAAACTTACTATTTTTTGACATTTTGGGGATTATCTATAATATTTTCAGTTCGTTGATCTGTCATTAATATACTGCTGTCATAAACTTATCAGTTCTGAAAATTGTTGAATTGAACTCTCCTCAAGCCCTCAAATTGGAAATTTTCAAGTTTTAGTGTATTTTGCCATTTTTTGAAATATTGGTTATCTATTTTTGGCAATTTTATCTTGCTGATCTGTTACTGTTTCACCACTGAAATAAGTATATCAGATCTGAAATTTTCTTAGTGAAGCCCTAAAAAAATCCTAAAAATTGATTTTTCTCAAGTTTGTCAATTTTTACTATTTTTAGGCATTTTCGGGCATTGTTGCTGAGATCACTATTTGTTGATATATGGATTAACATACTGCTGCAAATTATACTTCAGATCTGAAATTTTGCTGAGAGATAACATCTTGAGAAGGCTAACATACATAATTTTCTAAGTTGACATATTTTTGTGATCTTGGGCAAACATCCGCATTGTTAGTTTAGCATTTTCTCACTGCTGTTATATCATTGATCAAGTCTGAATTTTTTGAATATTTATTATTGAGATACATCTGAAATTGGCTAATCTGATTAATCTCATAGCTTGGCATCACATCTTGTGTTCATTGGTGAATTGGTTACTTGAAATTTACACGTGTACCTCTTGACGCTTATCTTGTTTAAGATTGCATCATAACTTTGTTAAGTACTCTTAAGATAAATATCACATAAGTACTTAAGTAATCTAACCAATTTTAATCTAAGATAGCAGCCACTTATAATCTTTTGCATAAGCATCTCACATAGGTTAGTCAATCATTCGAGCAGCGTGTGTCCATTCGGTCATTTGGTTCTAATTCATAAGAAGCAAGAATTTGTGACTCCATAAAAGCACTAGTCTCATAATAGCAAATCTAATTTAATCACAATCTTGCTTGTTTTCAACCAAGTGGCTAGGCTACTCATCCGTGTCTCCCATGTAAGTTGATTCTCAGCTTGCTTTCCTTCACTTCATTCTATAGGGACTAACCCCCATAGCATGTTGTTGGGAGATAACTAGAACAAAGTGGACAGGGATCAGAGTGAGAGCCCCCATTCTGAGCGTTGTCGTGGTGCCTATACAATCTGAGCGACAACAAGACTCACCTATGATCTCGACAATAAATTTCACCCTAGCTTTGGGGTTTAAGCTGGAGGAAAAAAACTCTTCTGATTAGCCGTGTCTAAAAACACAGGTAATCAGCGAGGTTAAAAAACCTCATAGGATGAAATTCATCATCAAAATTATAGGTTTACCTAGGTTGTTGCATATATTCTTGGTCTTACTAGGATCATTTATATTACATAACTTGCAGAACGGATTTACAATGACATGTAGACTGCTGATAGATGACCCGATCTTGTTAAAAAGGTTTGGCACTTCCGCTTCCTTGGAACTTTGGCAAAATGTATGCAGCGTGTCCAAAAAATAATGTTGTCAATATTTTGTGTACTGACATTTCTTAGTTTGCAACACTTTTTTATTTCCGCAACATTTATTTTATTTTCTGAAGAAATTGTAGTGCGATTAATTCAATATTAATTTGAAAATTAATAAAATGAATAATCAGTTAGGAGAATTAATTCCAGTTGTTGCATTTCACAAAATTTTCACATGGTATCATAGCAATTTGATCAGACAAGAAGCTCAGAAGCAGAAGAAAGAAGTCTTCCGGGTTCAGAGGAATTCTGGTAGTTTGATTTTTAGATTTGCGTAGAAGCTCACCAAACAGTTCGAACTACTGGGTAGAGGGTTCAACTTTTCCTACTGCAGGTGGCAGGTAAAATTCGTAGAGCTTTGTAACAATTCCAATAGGTAGTAATGAAGCAGATTAATATTTTTGCTGAAGAGTTTGTCTGGGTACAAAGGGATTTTACATCAATTTGAGCAAGACCAATGCCTGGTGGAAGAGGAATAACACACAAATTTGTCTTTAGCCATGGACATATTTGTCTTTGTGCCCAATTATGCTGAGATCATGAGGGGGATCACTGATATGTTAAAGAAAGACAAATAAGTTAAATGGAGAACGTAAGCAAGGGAATCATTTTCTAGGATCAAAAAGGCCTTAGGGGATGCACTAGTTTTGACTACTATCAAAAGCCCATTTTCATCTTTTCCTTTTCTTCTCCTAACACTGTTGCAGCTGTCTTGTTGCAAAAGAACAAAGAAGAGAAGGAGCAACCAATTTCCTTTTTCAGTCAGCTATTAAGAGTTGCAAAATTGAAGTATAATATTCGACAGAAGCATGCCTATGCTTTGGTTAACGCTGTGAAGGCTTTCAAGACCTTTATTTTACAGTCTAGAGTAATTGCTTATGTTCCCACAACAACTATAAATGATATTCTTACATAGGGAGACAGTGAGGGAAAGAGAGGCAAGTGGATAGCCAAAATCCAAGAATATGATATGGACATCAAGCCCACAAAATTGATAAAGGGTCAGGGATTGGCTAAGGTTTTGTTACAGGCCAATTGTTAGGCGTTAGGAATAAATCTATTAGCTAAAAATTCAGAATCGGAAAGACCAGACAAACAGGAGGATACAAGGGGAGGAGCACAATAAATTGCAATGACGTATTTGATTTCCGGCTGGTATAAACTCATTGTCCATTATTTTCTATTTTTGGAATGCCCACTTGAGTTAAATAGAGTGAAGTATAGAGCTTTGAGGCTCCAAGCACAAAAAATTGTTATCTCCAATGGTCAACTATATTGGAGGGATCTTGTGGGAGTTCTACTACTTTGCTTGGTAGAAGAAGTCCCCAAAATAATAGGTAAATTCCATGGTTGTGTTTGTGGAGGACACTACAACTGGAATGTAACAACTCACAAAATTCTGCAGGCTGGTTTCTATTGGCCTAAATTGTTTGGTGATGTACATAATCAAGTGAAGACTTGTAAGGAATGCCAAATATTTGTTGAAAAACATAAAATGGCACCCCTCCCTCTAATCCCAGTTTTTGTGGAGAAACCATTTAGGCAATGGGGCGTAGATGTCATTGGGGAAATCCACCCACCATCCAGTGGACAACACTTGTGAATCGTTGCAGCAACAGAGTATTTCATCAAATGGGTGGAAGTTGTCCCTCCTAGGAATGCAACTAACACAATGGTTATTAAGTTTATGGAGGAAAACATTCTAGCCAGATTTGGTTGTCCTAGGAAGATAGTTACTAATAATGTTCAAGTGTTCAATGTTGATTTGGGGTAGCATCGGATGTGCTCTAGCCACGAAATTTGGTGGAGAGGTTGGGGCACATGAGATCTCCAATATCCAGAAAGGGTTTGGGCAAATTCTAAATAGATTAGAAGATATTAAAATAATTAATATTTTTAATGGAGTCCCTAAATCTAAACTTAGGGAAAATAAAATATTAATGTGTATTAATATGAACCTATGTTAGAGTGGTCCAAAAGACATGGATCAAGCCAAATCTAATCTTAGCCATTGATTAGGGACTTAATCTCGACCATTGAATCGTCAACAGGAAAAGTATAAGAGGAGGCTTGAGGGTCACTTGGAGAGCACACCAGAGTGATCAGTCATTCTATTCTCTAGAGCGGGGTTTGCTAAGAGAGATAGAATCAGTGATAGGGAGAGCAGCTGAGGGGCATTGAGTACAGAGAAACAGAGAAGGTAGAGATTGTGCCGAGAGAATAGCGCAGCAACCAAGGAGAGATGTAGAACAAGCAAGGGCTCACGCAGGGCCACACAGAGGTAGCCAAGTGCTTCACAGACCACCAGAGAGGCCAGCGTGTCTGAGGCAGAGGCCCAGAAAGCTAACGCATGGCCTCCTGGGGCTGACGCAAGCCAAGAAAGGCTGACACAAGGCCAACGTGAGACAGAGAGGGGTTGTTGCAGTCCAGATTGGGCAGATGCTGGGGTTGCAGAGCAATTTTGTGCTGAAGAGCTGCCGGAAGGATTTTCTGGGGTTTCAGCCAGGAGATTTCTCTCAAACTGTGAGGTATAGCTGCTAAGGAAATTCTCTGTTGGGTAGGCCAGTTTAGATCGATGTAAATATAATGTAGTGAATTGTTTTCTGGGCAAATTCCAAGTCCAGCATTTGTTACAGGCTGGCGTACACTTAGAACCTTGATTCTTGAACAGGTGTTATAATGGTTGTTGTTTTGATGGCATAGTTATACTGCTAAATGTTCTTATCAACACTTTTTTCTTTATCGGCATGTACTATGGATGGATACTATTTATATATATCAGTTTTATTCGGATGTATTTTATTTTTTGAACAGTTATGAATGGTTGCTCACAGGACTTAACAGTCATTTTTTCCAGACAGGTTTTTTGGACCAAGCCACTATATGGCTGATTTTTGAGGTGCAGTTCATGCACATTATAACTTATAAGTTATATCCTGACATTTTCAAGAGATCAATTGTCTTCACCATGTAAGTTTGTAAGTTTGTAACTAAATCATGATGTGGAAGACAAATAGCACAAGCCATAAGTTAAAAGTTGAAGCCCCCTACATTCGACATGATGAGTCAGCACAGTAACATCATCGCTTAAGATCTCTGAAATCTCGGGCAAGCACGCTGCATAGTGACACATAATCTCGGGTTTCTCTGTGATTTTTTGTGGGAAAAAGGACTTCGGATACCTCTGCTATCTTTGGTGATGATCACAGTGAAATATAAGCTTAACAGTCTCGTGACAAAGGTCTCTTCTCAATTTCAGTGACTACTGCCTTGGAAGTTAGAGTCTCGGTATGCATACAAAGAACCTCAGTCATACAGTATACTCTATCTCGGCTTATATTAATATATATACACAATCACAGTCTTGAATCTTGATCTCACAATCTTGGTGTATCTACAGACTACAATGGAGAGGATCATACAGTCTCGGCATATGAATGACTTCCACGAGAAGACCTTTTACACCTCAAATTATAGCCTACAAGTTATAGTTACGACTCCTACCTGAATGTTGAGGCCTTGTGAATCGTGATACGCGTTGGCAGCTGAGAGTCAAGACGCGTCGGGTAGACTAGTCACTGAAATGAAAGTTATGAAACCGGAGCAGGCTGCAGCTGTAGAGTGTAGAGTCGTTTGCTGTGAGTTTGGAGTCTGGATTGCGCGATGAAATGGACCCTTCGTCGTTCGCACAACCAAACAATGAAACCGGCGAGCAATAAAACCCGCGGGCTAAAACGCGCGACAAAAACGAACTGAAGCGAATTTCATCGAACTTCAAACAATTTTGTTCGGAAAAAATTCGAATTCGCCTTGAAATTCGAGTTCGCCATAAAATTCGGCAAACTCAAACAAATATATTCGTTTCTGCTTAAAATTCGCTGAATTTTGAATTTAATCATTGAAATTCGCCGAATCTGGTGACTAAGGTTCTCAGTGCCCTGCCAGCAAGGCACTATCCCCAGTAGGAGCCAATGTTGTTCCCCTCTTTGTTTTTCCTTAATATGTTTGTATTGCAGAGGATTTTTGGTTCATAAGCTCAAAGAATGTTTGGGAATTGAGAGGATAGATTAAAAAATAAAGAAAGAAGAAAAAGGAGAACAAATGGTGGGATGTGGGCTTCCACCCCTGCTTTTTGAATCTAATGGTTAAACAGTGGTAATGTATCAGACAGATCACCATCCATCCCAGAGCAGCCTCACCCCAGTGAGGCTGCCTTAGCCAATCTGCATAGGACAAGTGTTTCCTCTCGAAACCTTTTCTGCTTTTTGGAGATCACGTGTTCCTTAGCCTCTCTAACACCTTAGAGACTAGAACGCCTGTCTGATGCTACTCCAAATCCATAAATTAACGAGAATTGTGTTTTCTGTAAGTTGAGTGTCGAAGGAACTTTGGCGTCTTTTGTTTCTGGTAGATTATTTATTTTATGTCATACATATAAATTCAAGAGTATTTGCTGAAATGAAAACTAGAGGAACTGCATCAAATTATAGCTACAAGGCAAAGTCAGAAGCAACTAATAGCTTTGAAAAAGCAAAGAGCTTTTGTTAGTTATTACAGGTAGTTGTTAAAAAGGATCACATATGTTATGATGCATTTAACATTATAGGTTGTTATATTTTTCTTTTGGTGCATGCTTTTTAGATGAATGCAATTATTATAAATAAAAAATCCTATACCTTACATGTGGTAAACCCAATATTTCAGGCATTCTGTACAAGGATAAAGCGAGAGGAATTATTGGCCCTTATAACTGAACATGTCAAGAGAAACATCTTACAAATAGGTCCTCACTTTTATATACAGAAAGTCGGTATAACACAGGGCAGTGTTCTTTCCCCTTTGCTTTGTTCATTCTACTTTGGACATCTTGACAGAAATAGGATTTTACCATTACTTGGGCATAATCAAAAGAAACACATAATTGATTTCCCAGAGAAAACAGTTATGAATCGTAGACTCATTGGAGATGTTTCAAGTAGCAAGGTACTGAGCCAAGCTTCCTGGAGAGGAGGAGTTGGTGCATGTTTCTTTGAGGAAAAGGATAAAATTTCTGGTATTTCAACAAGGGTTTCACAAAGCATGGGAATTGCAAAAGAGACTTTGGATTTATGTTTGACTGGTTGTTCTAGAGATACACGTGAGTACTGCTCTTGTAATAACCTAAATGAGAGTGAGATTAGACATTGTGAGTCTGTGTCACCAAAGTCCATATTACTAAGGTTGATTGATGACTCACTCTTCATATCTACATCAAAGATGGAGGCATTTTCTTTTATTGCAGCTATGCACAAAGGTTTTGAAGATTACAATTGTTATACAAATGAGCAGAAGACCTCTCTTAATTTTGACATGGAGCTTGAAGGGAGGAATTTGGCAAAAAACATTTATGAGACTGAGGATGGTTCTTGCTTTATGCAGTGGAGCGGTTTACTGATCAACTGCCATACACTGGAGATCCAGGCAGATTATACCAGGTTATTTTTTTGACTCTTATGCTGTAGCATTCTCATAGGTGCAATATGCCTTTTACAATTTACACCTAGCTTATCTTTTCACCTTTCTTTCCTTGGCATGTCTCACATTGTATTTTTCACGTATCTTCCAGTTTGAGGTTATTTTTGAATGGAGGACATCCTGCCTAATATTTTTAGCTTCTCTTTTGTTGCTACTCTACATTTTGTGTTTTCTTTGTCCTGGGGGTTTTAACATCTTGACAATTTATCTTTCTATGTTGTATCAGCATTTACTCATGATTCCATATTAATTATACTTCGACATGTCAAAAGTTTTAGGGTGTTAAAAATATCCTATATATGTATTAGAATGATCACCTCATGACTCACATGGTTTCTTTAATATATCTGTTACAGGTACTGTGGCACTCATATCAGTTCAACAGTCACTGTTTCGAGGCAGAAAAACCCAGGCTATCATTTGATGGTGAAACTGTGTCAGTTCATGCGGCCGAAGTGTCATCCCATATTCTATGATTCCAATATTAACTCACCAACAACTGTACGGTTGAATGCCTACCAAGCATTTTTGCTTTGTGCAATGAAATTCCATGTGTATATGTGCTCAATGCCTTCTGTTGGTGCTTGTAGTCCAAGATATGTTTTTCAGGCAATTATGAATACAACAAGGTTGGTAAAATTTTATCTCGATACATGATTTTTTTTAGAGTCTTTATTTGAAAACTTATGTGCAGACCTTTATTATGTTGTTGGTTACGAAGTTTGATAAGCAACACAAAACACCAATAATTGCGTGATATTTTGGTAAGTAATGTTCTAGGTGGTTTTGTGTCTTGAACTCATAGAGGCGAACGAGACTTCAAACATATTTTTTGGCAATATAATAATAGGACTGGTAGAAAAGAGTGTTAACATAATAAATTCGTACGTATTACCAATTTCCTATTGTTTGTTATATTCTGGGTTATTTCAATAACATTTATTCTGTTTCTTGTACATCACAACTTAACACACACTATACTATTAGAATAATTATTTTAGCAGGAGAAATTTAGGTCTAGTAATCTAGATTCCATGATATAGATCGATCATCTGTTGTACCCTTGGAAATATCCTTGAGCTTAGGTACAGGGTTGGCAGCACAGATCCCTAGCTAGCCACCTCGATTACATAGTGACGAACCTTGTGAGATTGACTGTTTTATGCCTTGAAAGAGGATAGTTCTAACTTCTGTCTGGCCTTGTGAAGATTCTACTCAGTAAGGCAACATTGATCAAGTCGATACCTTCTTCCGTTATTCACTCTTCTTCTGTATCCAAATCTTCATGTGATCTTCTTGTCCATTTATCTGAGTATGAAGCAGCTGTTTAATAGCTTCATAAGTTAACAGAGTCTTGTATAGTGACTGCCCATATCCCATCTCTGGTTCCTTGTGGCAGACTTGCCTTGATCTGTATCAGATCTATGCAGTACAATCTTTGATTGATGAAACCAAGTTCATCTAATTTATAAAGCTGTTTTTCTGTTGAGATTTCTGTATTAGTTCTCCTTGCTTATGATCTCAGCGTTTTAGGGCTTTTCATTAGCAAGACTTAATCCTGTAATACCTAGTTAATTTTCTTTATTGCTGGTATCTTCAAAAAATATGAATTCTATGTTCTAAGTTTTCTAAAGAACACTTACCTGAAGGTACCAAGTGCTAGTTTTAAAGCAAGAAGAGGAGCACTGGTGACAGGAATGCTTTTCTTAAGTGGTCGTTCAACCTCCCTCAGGAAATTTTTCAAGGGACAACTTTGAGCAATAACATTTTTGATGTGATTTCCGGGGTATGGAGGTGAACTTTATGTGAGTAGTAGCTTGCGGCTACATGATACATTGATAAACAACTACACGTTCTGAAGATTAGATTGCTCATTTGGGGATTCCACAATGGATTGCTGATGAAAAGATTAGTAGGATAATTAAAGAAGTGAATAAATACTACACGATGCACTGTCTTTATAAACCAGTTGAGGAATCAGAGCAACAATCACTTTTTCCTTTAGTTTTTCCTAATCCGAAGATTGTGGTTCTATTCTTTCTTTTGTTCTAGGGCACCTGAGTTTCCTCATAGAGAGGATGCTTGTGGTGTTTTTCACAGTGTGACACTGGGATGCACTCCTTTCGGTGGGGGATGTGCCCCCTGTCACCCCTCCTTTTAGCAAGGTTTCCAATGGTAAATTATTTTGTTGAATGGGGTAGTTTGTGGCATGGCATAGCCTTCCTTCATGATATGATTGCATTCTGAATTTTGGGTGCTTTCACGTTTCACAAGGCAGTTCACATTGTTCAAGGTACTTTATCATGGCATTGGTCACTCCTCTTGAGGTTGTTTTAGGCTACGTATAGACACTTGGAACCTTCCTGTGCATGCCACGTGTCACAACATCAAATGCTCTCATTGGTCCATTTGGAGCTGCTTTTCATATTATTTGAGGGCCATTTTACACTTATGGCAGCAGCGGGGTGATTTGTTGATGTGGACAGCATGACTTGGATGATTTGGGTGATGTGTCACTCTTTTGATGTTGCCATCTCATTCATTGTCTTTGATGCATACTTCAAACTGCTTTATCCTTCCTCATGTGCATTTATAAAATTCAGAAAAATCTTTGTGCTTTGCTACATTCTTCCAATTCTTCCATTTGCTAATAAAGCTCAAATGGTTCTTGTTTTGACCAGTGTTTTTAAAACCGGAACCGGTGATCGGACCGGTCTAATGAACCGGTTTCTAACCGGGACTGGTTTGGTCTAAACGAACCGGTTTTAGAAAAATACATTAAATAATTATTTTTTAATGAAAAAACTATTTTTAAGATTTAAAAGCATGATTGCCAATAGAGACAAAATATGCAAAGATTGCTCATTTATATACCATGTAAAGGTGAATATATCAAAATGGCACCGAGTGCAATACATATCATCGACAAAATACATAAGCAATGAGGCTCTAAACCACTAAGAAGATATTAATATCACAAGTAAATTTCATCTAAGGAAAATGTTAGGTTTAATATGTTGCATTTTCCAACATGGTATCAAAGCTATGGTTTGTATCCTTGGTAGCTGGAAATATCACTATTTCATCTGTAGCTTGATCATTTGGAGATCAAGTATAACAAGACTAGCAAGAAGCTTATACAAAAGAAGAGAACCAAATGACAGACAAAAAGTCTGCCCCTAAATTAAAATAGGTCTGCATAGAGGTCCAAAGTCTGAGGTGTTTCAGAGACACGAGAATCATAGAGGTTCAAAGTCTGGTGTATTTCAGAGACCCAAGAATCACAAAGATCCAAAGTCCGGAGTATTACAGAAACCCAAGAATCACAGTAACTTCGTATAGAAGTCCGAAGATTGTAGGCCTAATAACATTGCAGAGGTACAAAATCTTCCTTGGTTAATAGAGGTCCGAAACTATAATGATACTAAAGAAGGTCTGAAGATTTCAGTGGATTACAAAGGTCTGAATTACAATGGTATTTCAATTTTCCCGAATTGCAGTGATATTTTAAGAACTTAGAAAATTGTAGTAAGGTTTGAGAGATGAAGTATCTAGAACATGTATCATTCCTATTGATAAAGTCATGCTAAACCACTAAACAACTGCGTTTTTTGTCATGTTTCAGTGGGCTGTCCATAAAGTTTATTGGACCGGAACGGTTTTTAAAACTATGGTTTTGACCTGCAAACTTTATTAGAAGTCTATGAAAGAACAAAAGGTGAAGTGCATGGAAAAAATAACAGAAGTAATCAAAGAAAGGAGATGTAGAGTACTTATCTTTTTGAGAAAGGTCAGCTCCCTCTTAATTTTGGTCCTTTTGTAATTTTTACCATCTATGTCTTCATGATGTCATTTCTGTCTTTTTCAAGAACTAGGGCTTCTTTTGTTTGTGGAAATGCTTAGTTAGGGTTTTGTTCCTAGGGTTTTCTAATCCAAACCACGGTTACTTGGGAGCGGGAGCGAAGCAGGTGTGGGGAGCGACATTTTCAAAAGCTCCCGATTTGGGAGCGAATTTTATATAATATATACTTTTATATATTTTGATGCATATATGTCAACGAAAACATGTAGAATGATGAATTAGTTAGAAAAGGCATAAAAACACGGATTAAACCATATAAGATCAGTCATCTAGTTGTTACAATCTTCATCAATCACAGGTCCACGAGTTACAAGTTTTCATTTATATAGCATGTAAGGGTGCACACAACCAAAATAACATTGAGTGCAATCCATCTTTGAACTGAAAATACATCAACAGACAAACTCTAGATGGTCTCTAGCATCCAAAAAAATCATGCTACAACAAATACCTACATATCATCAAAATCATTGCCTCTCTTGGGATCTTTGTCATTAATATCACCCTCTGACCATTAACATAAGATAGAAAAAATGTAACATGTCAAGTCAAGATTTTGTTTGAGTGATGGGTACATTTTAAGTAGGGTCATGATAGAGGAGTTTGACAACCAATGTCACTAACATCAAGGTACATAGAGGGATTGGTGCTAATGATTAAATACGAGTTCCATACCCTACTACATGACAAAATCCAATGGAAACATTGCAATCCCCCCAATCCTGAAAAAATGATAAGTCTGATGGATTTTGAGTGAGATCTAAAATTCTACTTTCACCATATGAAATCCAATGAGGTCAGGACCACTCTCAAAAATCCTAAGTTATTTCATGGTAATGTTAAAAATTTAAGTAAAAGGATGAAAATGAACGATAAAGGAGAATGTCACTTTTACTTTAAGAATTTAACATTATCATGAATTACATATCAATACTAGGGCCATAGGCTTGATCATTAGGTTGCCGCACTCAAAATTTATTGTTTCTTTGAAAAAAATTTGCATTTGGAACATATTTGCAAAAAAAAAAAATCTGTGAAAAAAACTAGGGAGCGAAATTTTTTTGAGTGAGCGCGCTTCAAGAACAGATTTGGGGGGGGGACGCTTCCCCGGAACCTTGATTCAATGTTGAGAAATCTAGGGCATCAATATTAGGTGATTTCTCTTCTATTAGTAACTGTTTGTGAGTGCTTTTTACTTCTTTAGATTAGGATCTTCGTTTACTTAGGTTATTATTGTTCTTATTCATCAACTAACTACCAATGCATAAACCATAAAGAGACAAGAGACGTAGAATATAGGCTATCAGGCAGGGCCAAAGCCTCTCCTACTTGAGAGGAAAACCCGAACAAATTCTTCTTCCTATAGAGATTCCAATTGACGAATACCAAGACCAAGACCCTTGACCTATTTGCCACTCCAAGACCAAGACACAAGTTTCGTCAATGAGATCCTTAGACAATGATAGTCAAGTTTCTGTTCCTTCCCCTTTTTCAGATCCTCTTCCAGGTCAACCTCCTTCTGCTTCAAGCCTTCGGCCTCCTTGAATTAGGTCTACAATCCTAATTCAAAACCCTAGCTTATGCACAAGACCTTATCTTATGCCTTCACTTTCTTCCCTTTTCAGAGGGCCTTCTTCTAGCTTGACTCAGCTCC
Organism: Pinus tabuliformis; assembly: GCA_031772625.1. Lineage (NCBI taxonomy): Eukaryota > Viridiplantae > Streptophyta > Pinopsida > Pinales > Pinaceae > Pinus > Pinus tabuliformis. Next base: position 876,607,914 of record CM062815.1, read on the forward strand.
CTTGCCTTGACCTTCTTCCAACTCAGCTACCTAATGAGGACTGCTATTCTTCACTATTCTTTCTGCAGCAAGTGTCCTAAAACAAACCCAAAACCGATCCAAATGATACCCAACGAAACTTTACTCTTCTTTCTTTCTTCATGCTGGCTAGAAGGCTTCCTTTCGCTGAGCTTCGCACCACCTTTTAATTAGAGGCCCTTGATTGAAAATCTCTGAAATTTTGTCTCTGAAAGAGCGCTGATGTTAAAATTGGAAACTAGGGCCAAACTCCATGTGAATCTACTTATTCATGGCAGCTGATATTTTTCATGGATTCCTCTCATTGAGAGGTGTAGGATTGATCTAAAGATCATCCGATTCCGATAAGTATTCATGGAGATATGAATTTATTTGTGTTATGGGACAATTCATCAAGGTCGGCCAGCAACCAAATTGCCCCCACTTGTGCTCAACGTTTTAGTATAAAAAGAGGTGGCTTGTTAGTCATTTCGACACACACACTCTTCTTGTGATCTCTTCCTCTCCACTTGTCTTTGGGTTTTGTTGGGAGGAGAGATACTAGGAGACAACGCTGCCCTAATCAAGAGATGCCCTAGATTTAAAAGTTGTCATAGGAAAGAAGGATATACACAACCCTAAAAGGAGATGACCTAGCTTCTAATGCTGCCCTAATAAACACAGTTAATGGACAAAGTCTCAACGCTATCTTAGAAGAGAGTTCAAGACCTAAAACGCTGTCATGGTGATGATGCCCTGAAGGCAGTCATGAAAGCAGAATGCCCTAGCCGCAGGTCTAAAGGGTGCAACAGAGGAGACCTGTCCACGCAACAAGAAGATGTCACCTAACCACAGTCACTAGAAGCCTCTATGCTACCCTAAAATGAAGGTTCTATGCAACGTAATGTAGGATCCTTTCACGCTGGGCAAAGGAGCCCTTATCTACCCCTAAATGCAGTCAAAAGGAATACGGTTCATGCTGCCCTAACCACATTCTTATGAATCACAAACTGGTGCCCTAGATGTTGTCTATTCACAGTCCTTGAAGGGAACTCAATCCGCAGTTAAGGAGGACCGTTAGAAGGATTGTTAGAGACAGTTAAGTAGAGACCTTAACGTTGTCTCTATATACCCTAACACTGCCCTAAAAGCAGTGATGGTAAAGACCTTAATGTTGTCCATAAGGAGATCCCTAACTCCCTGTTCTAGGTTGTAGTTAACAAGGGGTTCATCTACAGCAAAAGGAGGATGTACATATTGCGTTGTAAGGAAAGGTGACTGTGCAGTTATAACGCTGATTGGAAGACAATGCTGTCATGTTGTTGTAGATGATAAGCGTGTTAAGGGCTGTCTAGGCATATTGGTGATAAGCTTGATTTGAAAGGTTGCTACTGGTAGCTGCTTTGCTAGGCTGCATGCCATAGCAAGCAGCTAAGTCTGTCCCATGACAATATAGCAGTGTACACTACAGTGATGATGGACAATATATTAAGATGCAACATACTTGGATGGATGCAACATGAATAATGAATGCAGTGATTGCTGTGGGCAACATGGTGCAGTATGGTGCAGCACAATGAATGCATCATGGTGCAACACTATGGTACAGCATGATGATGATGGGCATGGATGTATAGCAGCAGCTCGATGCATTGCAACAACTTGTTGATCATGGGTACATCATGATGATGAGGTATTGCTCAATGATGGAGCAGCATTGTGATGAGAGAAGCTCAGGGATTGGGTGCAGCACAGTGTCAGGTGCAACATAGTGATGAGGTGCAGCATGATGATTGGGTGCAGCACAGTGTCAGGTGCAACATAATGATGAGGTGCAGCATGGTGATGGAGTCACCTTGGAGGATCAGTTGAAGCAGTATGCCTTCACCTGAGTTTAGATCAGCGACCTCTTTATGTTATCTTCATGGTGAAGATCCCTGCTCTTATTTTGATAAGTCAAAATGTCGACTTCTGATGTATATGTACTATCTCTTTCTCTGCTTAACTATTGAAGAACATAAGAAGAATTGATCAAGGGTTTCCCCACATTGGGGTTTGTCCCTGGCTGGTGCCACATCTTGTGTCCTCTTGTCTTGGCTCGTTCTTCTGTGATTTATGTTTATGTTCTATCTGCATTTACTATCATGCTAAATGTGATTGCTAATCTGGAATTGATATTGAGTTAATGTGAAAAATTGAAGTAAATTGCTCTCAGCATAGGACACACCTAAAATTAACAACCAAGTTGCCCTATTTATAGTTGTTTCCCATGCTAATTAGCTGACTTGGTAGGGGGATGAGCCAACATGTCCTTTGAAGAGATATTATTATTCCTTTTGCAGCCGAATTGAAGGGAGATACTTGTGCTTGTAATGGAGGGCTATTTATACTTATCTAATGACCTCATACAAGATGTAACATGCCCAAGAAGGGTCCTTCATACATGACATAGAATCAAATTGACTTTTATGACTAGATGACAAATCCTAAAGGCTCACAATGGGAGCCATCACTAAAAATAAAATTCCTTGCTCATGAAACTCGTGAGACACACATTACAATAATAATATTATTTTTCTTTTTCTCATCAATTACATAAAGTCACAATTACACATGTCATTATGAAGACCAAACCTAGTTACACTTTTCAACACTCCCTCTTAACTAGGGAGGTATTCATAATGGTACTTGGTCATTCTCAATATGATGTGGGCTTCTTCTCTTCCTCTTTTGTTATTGTCCTTCTTGAGCTTAGGACAATCTCTCCTATAGTGCCCATATTTTTGATACCCATAGCATTGTATTTTAGCCATGTTCTTCTTCTTTTTTTGAGGACCAAACTTTCCAAATTTTCCCTTTATTTTTTTCATTGCAGCACATGCTTGATTTTGCTCACCTGTTCCCACATCAGATTTGGCCTTTAGTCTAAATTCTTCAATCTTGCACAATGACCATAGATCTTGGAATGGAGTAGCTTCTTTCTTCCCATAAATACTAGAAGTAAAGTTACCCCACACCTTCGGTAGTGCATTTAATACAACTATAGTCATTTCTCTATCTGACATGACTTCTCCCAAATCTTGTAGTTGAGCTTGGATTTCAGATATCCTCATAAAGTATGAGGCTATTCCACCTTCCCTTAACATCTTCAGCTTGTATAGTTCTTGCCTTAATGAGATGACTTCTCCAATAGTGCTTATGGAATACAACTCTATCAGTTTGTCATAGATTTATTTTGAAGTTTCAAGTTTGGATGCATATGGGATGAGGGGATCCTTGATAGATTCTATGAGAATCCTTTGAGCCCTAATATCCCCTTTCATATACTTTGCAAGAACTTGAGCATCTTCCTTTCTTGGTTTAGTGATACCTTTGATATGTTCCATAACCTCATTTTCAATGAGATTCAAATTTTCTCTTTTCTTCCATGCAAGATAGTTTGAAGCACTAACTAATTTGTTGCTCTCCTTGCAAAAGACATTTTGACAGATTCATATACTTACTTGATAGGATGCTCCTTCTCCTTGCTGCTTCCTTGATGTTGATGATGATATAGAGAGTAGAAAACTTCTCCTTGATGAAGGTAGTTTTCTTCAAGAGTGATCCTTGATCCCACAGAGAGTGAGATCTCTTTGGATCCTTTGATGAAGATCAATGATGACTTCTTGGTGATGTCTTCAATGGTAAGGACCTTGATTCATAGATCTCTTCAACTTGGCCTTCTTTTCTTGATGATGATCCCAAGACTTCTTTGTAGACTCCTTCTTTGATCTAGGGTTATAATGCTTCCTTTGTAGATCTTGTCTTAAAGATGATCTTTGCTTTGATGCCTTCCTCAAGATTTGATCCTTGAGTATCCCTTGATAAGATGGTGGTCCTTGAATTTGTTGTGAAAATTTGCTGCAATAATTGATTTATTTCCCCTACTTATTTATGATAATTTATTTACCAATACTTCAATAAATACCAAAATAAATTTAGTTGTAGAGTTCACAAACTAGAACTGAAAATTAAACGGCAAGATAAATATCAGCGAATGAACAATTACATTGACGCACTTGCTTTTGGACAATTGTCCCCGGAAAACCCAATGTGGGAAAACTGTTGCAGTAGATCTGAGGATTCTTATTATTGGCATTAATTATCTGAATACAATCTAGGATGCTCATCTAGCAATCCTTTACAAAGAAAATACTGGTGGAAAATCTGAGTGAGTTTTACCTCACTTCACCCGACAGAATTACGGCTGATCCTGACACAAGACTAGCTAACCTCGGCTATTTCTGTGTTGGCTCTGTGTCAACCCTGCGTCACCTTCTCTGCCCTCTATGTCAGCTCCCCTGGCTATTTCGACAGTTCCAATAGTTCCCCGCAGTTCCGACAGTTCCGACAGTTCTAGCAGTTCCGACTGTTCTGACAGTTCTGGATTCTGTGTGACAAACAACTTTTCTGCTCTGCGCTGGCCCTTCTGGCTCTGCGTCAGGACTGCATGGGCCCAACTGGCCCAGCGTCAGCTCTCCCGGCTACTGTGTTGCATCTCTGCGAGCTCTCTCCGCCTCTCTGTTCTGTATTTTCTGGAAAGTCCTTCTCCCGAATTCTCTTTGCTCCTCAGTTACAAGATCTCCCCAATAGATTTTCCTCCTGAGAACTTATCACCTCAGAAAATCGATTTCCTCAATCTCTCTGTGTGTTTCCAAATGAACCCCAAGCTTCCATTTTATAGTTTTCCTGTTGCGTGTTCAACAACCGAGATTAAGTCTCTAATCAATGACTAAGATTAAAACACGACTTGATTCACCTTCTAGATCATTCTCACCCATATTTTGATTAATACTCATTAATATTTTAATTTCCCTAAGTTTACACTTAGGAACTCCATTAAAAATATTAATTATTTAATAAAATACAATTCAGGTGGAATTTTACCAAACGGGTTCTGGGTTCTTTAGAACTCATGTGCCTTAGCCTCTCCACCAATTTTCAAGGCTAAAGCACTTCTGATGCTACCAAAAACTAACACTCCCTCTTAACGAGGAAAGTGCTCTAGCAACAATGTCCATCTTCGTGTTGCCCTGTTTCTGAAGCATCTCATTTCTGTACTGTTGCTGCCACCAACATTGTGCTACTGCTGCTACTGTACTACTGCCCATGACACTGGCACCGCCACTGTTGCATATGTACTACAACTCCCTCTCAAATGCTGCATCATTCTATTGAAAGGGATTTTCCAACATACCCATCTGTTCTCGAAATTTAACAAACTTGGCTCTTCCTAGAGCCTTGGTGAGTATGTCTGCCACCTGATTTCTTGTGGGAGTGTACTCCAACTCTACCACTCCATGCTGAACACAGTCTCTGATAAAGTGACGCCGAATATCGATGTGTTTGGATTGATCATGAAATACTGGATTTTCAGAGAGCTTGATACAACTCTGATTATGACAAAACATTCTTGTTGCTTCCATCCTTCTCCCGAATAGATTTACAAGTAGTTTCTTGAGTCATATAGCTTCACAAGTTGCTTTGTTAGCTGCCATATACTCAGCGTCGGCAGAGCTTAGAGCTACAGACTTCTGCTTCTAAATGCAACAGGAGGTCATCCCAGATCCAATACCGAAGCAATACCCAGTGGTACTTTTCTTCTTACTAAACTTCTTGCCCAATCTGCATCAGTGAATCCAATCAATTCGATATCATTGCCCTTGGTGTACCTTAATCCAAAATTTACTGTTCCACGCACATACCTGAGAATGTGCTTTGTTGTTGCCCAATGCGTCCTTTTTGGTTCCACCATGAACTGACTAAGGGTGTTGACAACATAACACAAGTTTGGCCTAGTGTTGACTAGATACATAAGTGACCCAATGAGTTGTCTGTATAAGGTAGGGTCCACTTCCTTGTCTCACGAAGCATCTATTTTCTTCCAATTGGTAATCATAGGTGTAGCCATAGGTTGATAATCCTGCATTTTGAATCTTTTCAGAATTTCTGATGCATATCTTCCTTGGCCAAGGAAGATCTCACCATCTTGCTACCAAACTTCCAATCCCAGAAAATAGTGCATTAGCCCCAAATCCTTCATATCAAACTAAGTTTCTAGGTTCTTCTTATAATCCTCTATGAGTCTGGATAATCCTGTCAAAAATAGATCATCCACATACAATACCAGAATCAACGGCTCACCTCCTACCAGCAGATAATAAAGATTGGGATCGACATCGCTCTTGATGAATCCTAACTACTGTAAGTAGTTGTCAATTCGACCATGCCAAGCTCTGGGTGCTTGTTTTAGCCCATACAAGGCTTTCTTCAACCTGCAGACATGAGTTCTCTTTTCATGTGTTTCGAAACCTTCTTACTGTTCGATATATACCTCTTCTTGTACCACCCCATTCAAGAACGCTATCTTGACATCCATTTGGTGAATCTCCCATCCTATCTATGTGGCAAGGGATATGATGGATTTGATAGAGGTATATCGAGCTACTGGGGCAAAAGTTTCCTCATAGTCTATTCCTTCCTTTTGCGCATATCCTTTTGCGACAAACCTAGCCTTGTACTTCTCTATGCTGCCATCTGCAGCATACTTGATCTTGTAGATCCATCTCGAACCTACAATTGATCTGTTCTCTGGTCTTCGTACAATTTCCCAGACATCATTTGTCATGATAGAACTGTACTCTTCTATCATGGCATCCACCCATACCTGGTCTTGTACGACTTCTTGAAAACTAGAGGGTTCTTCAACCTGAGCTACCAATGCTTGGTACCTGTCAGGTTGTCTACGCTGCTTTTTCTCAACTCTAGGGACTCCAATGAATTCCTCTGTGTCCATCATAGTCTGTTGTACTTCTCGGCTAGTTCTTCCACTGTTGGTGGGAGGTTCCATCTGTTCCTCTTCCAGTACCTCTTGTGACACTCCTGGCTCCTCTTCTCTTGAGGAGATGCTAGTACTGGTTACCGTGCTTGAACCAGATGCTTGTCTTCCTGCCAGATCTGATCCTTGTTGCTGGACTAGAGGAGTATCCTCATCCTGTTCTTCAAATGGCATCTCACGAGATTTCCTGAAGGCCCTATCTTCCATGAACTTCGCATCCCACCTTACTACAATCTTTCTGCTGCTCTGAATGTAGATCTGGTACGCGTTTGAAGTCTAGCTGTAACCTACTACATACCCAACTTCGGTAATCTGCTCTAACTTGCTCCACTTCTCTTTCGAAATATGGTAATAAGCTACACTTTTGAGTATTCTGAGGTGACTTACTTCTGGCTTCTTTCTTGTGAAAACTCCCTCTGGTGTCCTCTTTACTAAAGCCTTGTGACGAGTCCTGTTCTGAATGTGTACAATTGTGCTGCATGCTTCTGCCCAAAAAAACTTAGGTAGATTCTGATCATATAACATTGCCTTTGCTGCTCCAACAATAGTTATGTTCTTCCTTTCTGCGACTCCATTCCGTTCTGGATTATAGGGTGTTGTTCATTCTCTTCGGATCCCTTTTCTTGCACAAAAATCAGTGAAGTTCTTAGCCGTGTATTCTCTGCCATTGTCTGAGCGCAATATCTTGATCTTCCTTCCTGTCAGGTGTTGAAATTTCTAAGTCTAACCCGTTAGAAATTTTCCTGCACTATTTGGATTATTTCACCTACTTGTTTAATTACTGAACAGGTTATTTAACCATATAAATACTGAAATAAACACAATTGCAGTCTCAACCATCTACAGATCATCAACACAAAGAAATAGACAAACACACAAGGGACACCGTTATTTTTGGACAATCGTCCCCGAAAAAACACAACTTGGGAAAACCGGTGCAGCAATTCTGAGGGTTTTATTATTAAGCAGCTTTTCTTGAGTACAACTGGGTGCCAAATTGGCTCACTCGACAGAGAAATCAATTTGGCAGTAATACCTCTTTTCGGAAGCAGATATTCGGTAAGTCTGCTCAACAAAAATCTCTCCAACACTTCTCTGATGCTCCGCGTCAGCCCTCCTGGCCTCTGTGTCAGCCTAGAACCCTTTGCGTCAGTCTACAGATGCTCTGTGCTAGCTCTTTAGCCCTTTGCATCACTCACGCAGGCCCTCTGGCCCTCTGTGCAGTCACTCTGGCCCTCTGCATGGCTCCTGTTGGCTCTGCGTAGTCTTCTTTGCCACTGCGCGCTAGTATTCCGACACTATCTTTGTCTCTCTACTATGCACTCACTACCCCTCGCTGCAACTCTGATCACTGATTCGATTTCTCTCAGCAAACCCCACTGCAGAAAATCGAATTGATTGATCAACTTGGTGTATCTCCAACTGACCCTCAAGCCTCCACTTATACTATTTTTATTGATTCTTCAACGGCCGAGATTAAATCTCTAATCAACGGCTATGATTAGATTTGACTTGATCCATGTCATTTAGAACCTTCTCACCTAGTTTCATATTAATACCCATTAATATTTTTATTTTCCTAAGTTTAGACTTAAGAACCCATTAAAAATATTAATTATTTTAATATCTCTCTAACTGGGTGGAATTTCCCCAAACCATTTATGGGTCTTGTAGATCTGATGTGCTTTAGCCTCTCCACCAGTTTTCATGGCTAGAGCACATTCGATGCCACCCCAAATCATCACTCCCTCTTAGCGAGGAATGTGCTCTAGTAATGCTCCACCACTGAACATCACTCTGATCATTTGGCACTGGTACCTGTGCTGATGCTTGGCCTACTACCCAAAATCCTCTGCACTGATGCCTCTTGTACTGATGCCCATTGCTCTACCACTGCCACTGCTACATCTGTACTACAACTCCCTCTGCATCTATGTTGCTACTGGTCCTTTCTCCCAACACTGCATCTGCACTGCAGCCCTCTCTCATCATGCGGCATCGTGCTGCCCATGGCATTACCACTGCTACTGTTGCACTGCAACTCAGTTACTGAGACGATGGTCACTGATCTACCCAACTACTGACATCCTTGTCACGCTAGAAGCCCTCCTGATGCTGAAGCTCTCTCTGTTGCTATCCTGTGCTCCCTCTGCTACCTCTGTGCTATTGCGACCACTCTGTGCCTCTCGCACTGTTGCAAACACCTTTGTGCCTTCTTGCACTGCTGCAACCTCCTCTGTGCCTCTCGCACTGCTGCAACCCCCACTGCGCTGCTACAGATCCCTGCACTCTAGCACTGCTCTGCCGCTCCATCCGCATCTTACTTCTACCGACATCCGTCATCCTTCTACTATCTCTCAGGGCTCCCATAGCCGAATCTGATCCAAAAGTTTGGTTACCTCAAGGATCCTGCCCCACATCTCCTACAGTCCTCCTGACTACAGCTCGATGTCTCCCCACCTCTTTTCTAGAGGTACATGAGCACTCATGGCAGAATCATCATCAGTCTCCACTTCCTTCTCTGCCTTAGCCGACGCTGCTTTGGAGTCAAAAGTCTCTCCCTTATTCTTCTTCCTGGGACACTGGGTTGCATAATGGCTCATCTCCCCACAATGAAAGCACTTTATCTTGGAGATGTCCTTCTTCTTCCTCTTCCCTTGTTGTCTCGCAGATGCCAAAGTTGCATCCTCTTCCTCCTCTTTCTTGATTCGACCTCCTTTGTTGCTACTTGTCGCCTTGGTCAGCCGTCTGATCTCGTCTTGACGAAGAGCTGCCCACAATTCTTCCCAATCTGGAAGACTCGCTTTGCCCAAAATGCTTTGGACGAATGTCTCCCACTCCTCGGAGATTGCGTTCAGGGCGGTCCTCACCATTAACTCCTAATCCAGCGTGGCCCCTATGGAAGTAAGTTGGTCCCGAATCTCCTGCAACTTGCTAAGTAAATGATCTATCTACTCCCTCTTTTGCATTTGATACAACTGCAACTGATTCTCCAGTAGCATCTTCCTCTGCACGGAAGTGCCCTGCTACAATTTTGTTAAGGTATCCCACATCTCCTTTGTCGTATTCTTCTTGGCAATATGCTGAACTACATGATCCTTGACTCCATCAAGGATTATGCACTTTGCCTTGGCCATTGCATCCTCATACTTTTCATTATCAACTGGGACGATTGGGATAACCACGATTCTCAAAGCGAAGGCCTTGATGCGATGTCTATCTAGAACAGACATGATCCTGGCCTTCTAGATGACAAAGTTGGATGCCCTGTCCAGCCTATCCTGATCCCTTAGTCTGTTCATTGCCATCTCAGCTCTTCCCTTTGACTCCCTCTGAGTCTCTACTTCCCTCCTAGAAGTTCTCTTCTAGACTCCCTCTGAGTCTCGATTTTCCTCCTGGAAATCCTCTCCTAAACTCCCTCCGAGTCTCGATTTCCCTCCTGGAAATCCTTCTGCCAACAGTCGAATTGCATCACTTCGATTCGCTTTGCTCCTGCAACACTGATGTGGATTTCTTGGCTAGAAATCCACCTAGGTAGCGACTCCCTCTACCTTGGTTCTGTCTCGTTAGGTATTGCTCTGCCTTGATAGCAACAACACCCCACCATCTTCGCAATCCACAATCTGCCCACAGCTTCTTAGGCCCCAACAACTGAAGAAACTAAGCCTCTTAGCTCTGCACAATCCCTGCAAGGATGATTCGCTCATCTTGGTGACTGCGTCACTCCTACCTAGCTGAGTAGGATGATGTGGGTCCTCGTGAGCCTCTTTTGCATTCTTCTGCCTTTGCGCTGGTCCTCTCTCTGGTTCGAAATAATGACGCAGGCCCTCTACGTCACTCCCTCGTCACTGCCTTCTGTTGTACCTCTGAGATAGTAGTAGGTCAACTACCAATGCTAGAGCATCTAAAATAATTGTTTTGTGGTTTTTGGTTTTAGTTTTGGAAGACCAATGAAGGAAGACAAATGTAGAATTGAAATACTTAATCCTTTGGGTTATAATATCTCAGCAAAGGGCTGGTATAAAGCTTGACACAATGATATAGATCAAAAATAGTGGTGAGAAGAAAACAAAAAATAATATGATTATCACAGTTTCCAGATTGTAAAACAGAACAATCATAAGTGTGAAAACCTTCTAAACTACATTCCAAAGGTTTAAGGCAATATACTTAAGCTTACATAAGATGTTGATGATTTATTGATTAGAGGGGATTAGCTAAACAGACAATTCATTAATCCATTCTCTTAATAGATGATCACGCCAGGAGCTTATATGAATTAATTGAGACACAATTATTCCTACCTAGATATCTCTATAAGTCATAAGCATATGAAGAAAGACATAATGATTGATAATTGGAAAAACATACAGGATAACACAAACTATGTAAAACCAAATTCAGAATCCTTTGCTTCGTATCAAGGTTTCAGAAAGACTGAGTACATCAAGTGTCTACAAAAGCTTCTTTCACAGGTGCAAAGGTTCAAAGTAGAAAACGGTCACAACTTAACAAGAAATGAACAATAAACCTTGAACTTTGAACCCATAACATCTCGAGAAGAGAGTTATTTATACACTAATGAAACTAAGGAAATATCCTAAAACTGATTAAGATCTATTCTAGGAAAGAAAAGATCTTCATACAAGAAGATAAGGGCAGCTATTGAACTGCTTCTTGCTGTCCCTTTTATTCAGGTTGTGTTGGCTTTGCTGTTTGATATTTTCCTTCTTTAAGCTGCTTGATTGTTTGTATCCTTTACGTTGGTTAATTCCTTCATTTGATCTTTCATCTGATACTCTTTAAACTCTGTGAAAGTCATTTGACCCTGTTGATTAACTTTTACTATGTTCCTTTTTACCTTTACTATGCATTTCAGGCTTTTACTATGTTTTTCAACAGTAAATCCTTTTAGATTTGCCTTCAAACTGTATGCAAGCTTTTTCTTTGTAACCCTGGAACATGGGTTTTTACCTGCAAAACACAGATTAAGAAATCATAGGTGACAGAGGAGGTCTTGAATGGCTTTATAGAGGTTGAAGGGATATTGGAAGGAGTCCAGAGCGTATCGGAAGGTAAAATGATGGTTTTATTGGTCGCAGAGGCTTTATGGAGGTTTCACTGTGAAAACAAGCGAAACAAAGGCAAATTGGTAATTTTTGTGTTTAAACGGAGAAACGGCTTTCTATTTGAATTATGGCGCAAAATGAACAGTGGCTATTTTGTCCTTATGCGGGAGGCGGTTTTGTTTTTCATCGCACCGCTTATAAGGCATGGGCGATTTTGGGAGGGGGTCACCCGAAATAATTTGAGCTTGACACGTAGCAAGGGGAGGTCATAGGAATACCACTTTTTGGGCGGGTAAAGCTTGGACAGAGAGCCAACCCGAAATCACTGAGGGTCGCTGGATTTGAATACCTTAGATCGGACAGTGGTGGAGCGAAAGAGCAGCGCGGAGGGGCCCAATCAATTAATTATGGCGGCATGGCTTTATTTATAGGTTAAAACTGAGATTAGCGGGGTTCTTTGTTTAAATCATAAAAACGATTTAACAAAGGAATTCTTCGCAAAACACGATATGGCGGACCTGAAGAATTATGAATTCGGGCGGATAAATGATATCGGGTCTAGGTTCACATCACATATCGCAATCGCAGTTTAGCGGAGGAAGGCCCATCGCAAAGGAATGCGATAGGGGCCGGACGTGACGTGGAAATAAAACATGGTTAATACTGTGATCGGGTCCAGGTTCCAATCGCAATGGCGGAGGGTAATGCTCGGGCAGAGACTTGTGATGAGGCGGATGTGATATGGCAATGAACTATAATATATGTTGCGTCGGTTCCGGGTCCATCGCAATCAGAGATCGCAATGGCGGGGAGAATGGATGCACGTTGAAAGGCTTGCAATTTGTCGATGCGATATTTTATCAAATATATAGTTTTTATAATAAAACTAAGGGTTTCGGGGTATTTTAATAAAGGAGTTAATGTATACAGGAAAGGGAACTTTTTGAGGTTTTAATACATTAAGTTAGTATTAATATGAAATATGAATGGAAAGGGAAAAATAGACTAAGTATAATGTTTTTTATGAGTTATTTGCTTTTCACATGTATACATTAATACTTAGGCTAAACAATTTTGTGGGTTTTTCGGGTAAAAGGGGAGTTAACATGGGATTTTCACTTTTTCTAGGCAAAAAGGATTTTGACCTTAGGAAAAGGGGTTTTTATGGAAAATGAAAGAATATAAATGTATGAAGGTGGGAAGGGGAAATTAGTGAATAGAGGTATGAATGGAGATGAATGGGAAGTTAATTAATTGATCTTGTAAAGCTTCATTTGCTTTATGTAATTGCCTCATGGACATAGAAACATATAGTAAAACATGATAAATGTACATTTTATCCAGTCAATGATCATACTTTTGCAACCTTTCTCTACTTACCCTTTTTCTTTCTTTTTATTTTACAAAATCATACTATCTAATTTTAACCTTATAACATCCAAGGGCTTAGATTAAACTAATGAGCACCTTATTATTCTCCACCTAACTACTGATCTGCCAAGATTAAACAGTTTGGCCAGATCTTTATACTTTAACTATAACATCAAATTTAAAGCGTGAAGCAGTCAAGATTAAACAGTTTCACTGTCATGGGTTGTGGCATTTATGACAAGCTGCGCACAACCATTATTTTGCAGCAAAGTAGTAGTGACATTTAGACTTGCTCACTTTCAGAGTTTATTTCTTTTCTTTTCTTTCTAACCTAACATTTTCTTTTTGTCTTTATTTTTTAGAACATCTAACCTAACATTTTTTTTGATATGGACATCATCATCAAGATTTTTTCAAAAACATTTTATTGACTATTGTTATGTCCATATCCTAACTTAGCATTTTTTCAAAATATTTTTTATTTTTTGACTATTTTATTCTATCTTATCAAAACCAAAAAATGTTACAACACCTTCTGCTTAGGAACAACTCTGTCTCTCGGGAAAACTGTTTCTGTTGCAAATCTTCTGATTAAGTTGGTGCCTTTAGTTCTCCTGTGATCTGCAACGCTATGATACCATGTTGAAAGTTCTAAGTCTAACCCATTAGAAATTTCCTTGCACTATTTGGTTTATTTCACCTACTTGTTTAATCACTGAACAAGTTATTTAACCATATAAATACTGAAATAAACACAAATGCAGTCTCAACCATCTACAGATCATCAACTGAAAGAAATAGACAAATACACAAGGGACACCGTTATTTTTGGACAATCGTCCCTAGAAAAGCCCAACTTGGGAAAGCCGGTGCAACAGTTTTGAAGGTTTTATTATTAAGCAGCTTTTCTTGAGTACAACTGGGTGCCAAACTGGCTCACCCGACAAAGAAATCAATCTGGCAGTAATACCTCTCTTCGGAAGCAGATTTTCGGCAAGTCTACTCCACAAAAATCTCTCCAACACCTCTTTGAGGCTCTGCGTCAGCCCTGCCGGCCTCTGCGTCAGCCTAGAACCCTCTGCCTCAGTCTACAGATGCTCTATGTTCGCTCTCTAACCCTCTGCGCAATCACTCTAGCCCTCTCTGTGGCTCCTACTGGCTCTGTGTAGCCTTCACTACCCATGCGCTGGTATTCCGGCACTATCTCTGCCATTTTGCTATGCACTCACTGCTCCTCGCTACAACTCTGATCACTGGTTCGATTTCTCTCAGCAAACCCCGCTCTAGAAAATCGGACTAACTGATCAACTTGGTGTATCTCCAACTGACCCTGAAGCCTCCTCTTATACTTTTCTGTTGAGTCTTCAATGATCAAGATTAAATCTCTAATCAGCGACTAAGATTAGATTTGGTTTGATCCATGTCATTTAGAACCTTCTCACCCAGTTTCATATTTATTATTAATACCCATTAATATTTTTATTTTCCTAAGTTTAGACTTAGGAACCCATTAAAAATATCAATTATTTTAATATCTCTCTAACCCGGTGGAATTTCCCCAAGCCATTTTTGGGTCTTGAAAATCTCATGTGCTTTAGCCTCTCCACCAATTTTCATGGCTAGAGCATATCTGATACTACCGCAAATCAACATTAGGTTTTTCACCAGAGCCTTAAACTCTTTAAAACGATCAAAGACCTCATCCTTGGTTCTCAAAAAATAGATCCAAGTTTCCCTGGAATGGTCATCTATGAAGGTAACAAAATACTCAGTGCCACTGATGGCCCTTGTAGACATCGGACCACAAATGTCTGAGTGTATTAACCCAAATACACTCTTAGCTCTATTGTTGCTTCTAGAATATGTTGCTTTTGCGTACTTACCTAGCACGCAACCTCTGCATGTATCATCATGACTGGTAGTAAGCACTAGAACCCCCTAATACTTTCCTTGAGCATCCGTAATGCCCCATGATGTAAGTGTCCCATCCTCCTATGCCATAGCTCATTTAATTATTTTTCTCCATCGACATTACTGCTTATCAGTGCCATTGGAGACTCGAGTTGCAACTTGTATAATTTGTTGCTTCGAGTTTCAATCTGGGCCCTTCTTTATCCACCTTGGATGCTTGACATATACACTATTACCAATGAAGTATACATCATATCCCTTATCTTGTAATTGGGAGACAGAAACCAAATTCATTCCCATACCTCGCACATGCAGTACATTCGTGGCTCTGTGACTATATCTTGCTGCTCTCTGGAATATAACGGTTCCTTTTCCTATTGGGGTGCACTTCGTCCTGTTATCCATTGTGATTTGAAAGTTCATATGTTCCTCTTGATAGCTCAAGAAATATTATCGTTCTCCAGTCATATGAGCTGAAGCCCCACTATCAATGTACCAGTCGTCGACTGATGCAAAATGTGATAGGCAAGCAAACTCCTCTTGCAGCTTGGAAGCTAATTTGGAATTATTTTGATCCCTACTATTCTCCATGCTCTTTTTCTTTGCTTATATCTTGCTTGAACCTCCCTATGATATGATGTGAAAATTTGCAGGAATAATTGATTTATTTCTCCTACTTATTTATGATAAGTTATTTACCAATACTTCAGTAAATACCAAAATAAATTCAGTTGTAGACTTCACAAACTAGCACTTAAAATTAAACAGCAAGAGAAACATCAACATATGAACAATAACATTGACACACTTGTTTTTGGACAATCGTCCCCGAAAAACCCAATGTGGGAAAACCGGTGTAGCAAATCCGAGGATTCTTGTTATTTGTAGTAATTATCTGAATACAATCTAGGATGTGCATTTAGCAATCCTTTACAGAGAAAATATTGGCAGAAAATCTGAGTGAGTTTTACCTCACTTCTCCCGACAAAATTACGGCTGATCTCGACACAAGACTGGCTAACCCCGACTATTTCTGCGTTAGCCCTGCGTCACCTTCTCTGTCCTTTGCGTCAGCTTCTCTCGGCTATTTCGGCAGTTCTCGACAGTTTCGGTTGTTCCGACAGTTCTGGATTCTGCGTGACAGGCAAATTTTCTGATCTGCACTAGGCCTTCTGGCTTTGCGTCAAGACTGTGTGGGCCCAGATTGGCCCAATGTCAGCTCTCCCGGCTATTCCACTGCCTCTTTGCAAGCTCTCTCCGCCTCTTTGTTCTGTATTTTCCGGAAAGTCCTTCTCCCAGATTCTATCTGCTCCTCAACTGCAAGATCTCCCCAATCGATTTTCCTCCTAAGAACTTCTCACCTCAGAAAATCGATTTCCTCAATCTCTTTGTGTGTTTCCAAATGAACCCCAAGCCTCCATTTTATACTTTCCATGTTGAGTCTTCAATGGTGGAGATTAAGTCTCTAATCAACAGCTAAGATTAAAATATGACTTGATCGCCGTCTAGATCATTCTCACCCATATTTTGATTAATACCCATTAATATTTTAATTTCCCTAAGTTTAGACTTAGGAACTCCATTAAAAATATTAATTATTTTAATAAAATACAATACGGGTGGAATTTCACCAAACGGTTTCTCGGTTCTTTAGAACTCATGTGCCTTACCCTCTCCACTAATTTTTAAGGCTAGAGCAGTTCTGTTGCTACCAAAAACTAATATTTGTCACCTTAGCTTTGATTCCATGTTGAGAAATCTAGGGCATTAATATTAGGTGTTTTCTCTTCTATTAGGGACTGCCTGTGAGTGCTTTTTACTTCTTTAGATTAGGATCTTCTTTTACTTAGGTTATTAGTGTTCTTCTTCATCAAACAACTACCAATGCATAAACCATAAAGAGACAAGAGACACAAAATATAAGCTATCAGCTAGGGCCAAAACCTCTCCTACTTGAGAGGAAAACCTGAACAAATTCTTCTTCTTATAGAGATTCCAATTGACGAATACCAAGACCAAGACCCTTGACCTATTTTCCACTCCAAGACCAAGACACAAGTTCCCTTGATGAGATCCTTAGACAATGATAGTCAACTTTCTGCTCCTTCCCTTTTCTCGGCTCCTCTTCCACTTCGACCTCCTTCTACTTCAAACCTTCGGCCTCCTTGAATTAGGTCTGCAATCCTAATTCAGAAACCCTAGCTTATGCACAAGACCTTATCTTATGCCTTCACTTTCTTCGCTTTGGATAGGGTCTTCTTCTAGCTTGACTCGACTCCCTTCTTGTCTTGACCTTCTTCCAACTCGGCTACCCAATGAGGACTGTTATTCTTCTCGGTTCTTTCTGCAGCAAGTGTCCTCTTCCTTCTTAGCATGTGTGTCCTAAAATAGACCCAAAAAAAATCGAAATGATACCCAAGGGAATTTCTCTCTTTCTTTCTTCACGTTGGCTAGGAGGCTTCCTTTCGTTGACCTTTGCACCACCTTTTAATTGGAGACGCTTGACTGAAAATATCTGAAATTCTATTTTTGAAATAAGGCCGAGCTGCCCTATTTATAGTCGTTTTCCATGCTAATTAGTCGACTTGATATGAGGATGAGCCGACGTGTCCTTTGAAGAGATATTATTATTCCTTTTGTAGCTGACTTGAAGGGAGATACTTGTGCTTGTCTTGGAGGGCTATTTATACTTATCTAATGACTCATTCAAGATGTAACATGCCCAAGAAGGGTCCTTCATACATGACATAGACCAAAATTGACTTTTATGACTAGACGATAAATCCTAAAGGCTCGCAATGGGAGCCTTCACTAAAAATACAATTCCTTGCTCATGAAACCCATGAGACAAGCATTACAATAATAATTTTATTTTTCTTCTTCTCATCAATTACATAAAATCACAATTACAAGTCATTATGAAGAGTGAATCTAGTTACACTTTTCAACATGCTAGGGTTTCCAAACCCTATATTCTCCAACGTCTTCAAGATCTGTCATTTAAGAATTGCAAATTCTACAAGCACACTAATGGGTTAGTTGCAAAACCCTAGATATGTTATTGACAAGCCTTGTGTGAGATTTCATTCATTGATCTCAAAATTATAGTCTTTATATGCAAGGAAATACTTCAAATGCTAACATATCGATGATCTCTAATATACATACCCTTATTACTATCTTTCAAGAGAGAATTAGATCATTAGATTATCATTATATGGACTATAGTTGACATGAACAAAAATTATATGTACCTCTTTTAACCTTACCTGTCCAACCTTTCTTGATCCCCATTTTTGTCTTTGAGTATGGTATCATAATACAACTTTCTTGTGCTGCTACAAAGAGATATGGTCACAGTGAATTCTATCTTCACACCATGGTAGCCTTAGTCAATTCTTCAACTATACTTCTCTTTTGCTTCAGAGATGCAAACTTTGGATGTAATATCCCATTTTCGCTTACAAAAATTACTTAAATTTCCAATCAAAATGATATGTGCGCAAGAATGGCATAACTTTCTTTATTTACTGGAGCAATTACATACAAACTCTCGATAGAAATAGTTGCAGTGATGGCCATAAAGATCAGTTGCAATATTGAATTGGGCCTCCAAACAAAAACTAAAAATTAATAAGTTGCAACTTGTGAATTCTGGATGAATCCACCAAGAGGAGAGATGGGTTCTCGCTCAGTCTCACTGAATCAGTCGAGGGTTTCCATCCTGGGGCTACAACTAAAGCTACGAACTCTCAGTTCTCCAAACCTCTCCACAAGAACAGAAATGGTCAACTCCAAGATGTCCCAAATGATCTCCTCCTCCTCCTTTAAAAGGTCCAATAGACAGATCTCCAATCTTCTAGAAATGTTTTATTTTATTATTTTATTATTATTCTAGAAGCTCCACCTTAACTTCATCTTAAGTAACTTTTTAATTGATTTAAATTGCATTTGGCCTTTCCCTTTTATTAAGCTTTTCCCCTTTTAACTAAATGACTAATCAAAGTAATTTTTAATATGGGAAAATGGTAAATCACCCACCATACTCTCTCAAACCATTGGAAATCACTTCTCAACATCCCATCCTGTAGATCTTCTCGTTCCTGTTCCAACGAGTTATTACAATAAGGTGTTATGTCGAATATTCCTCCTGGAATACCACCTTATGCGTGATTAATTAAGTTGTGCTCAATAATAACTTCATTTTACAGAAGTTTATCAGAGAGCAACGAAACCTGAAATGAGTTGTGTGGAACTGCGCATAATGATGAATATGCCAAGCGAACGTTGTCAGATCCCATAAAAGCTCCTCAAAACTCACCCGGGACCCTTGATGACATAATCCTGCTCCCATGACTTGGCCATCTCATGCCTTGGAAATCCACCCTAATTGTTCTAAAGAGGAAAAGAAAAATGGGGACATTACATCAGACTTCAAGAGGATACTAGAGGGAGGTGAATATAATGATCTAAATGGTTTATTTTATTTCATCCTTCATTCCTTTGATTGTGAGTTACTTTTAGAATGATAATGGATTGGCTCCTTGTAGTATCTATTGGTTTTACAGGCTTGGTTATTACCAATGTTATCAGAATCGAACTGGAAAACCTCGTGGACCGGGAATCGGTCGGAACTGGTAAAAAACTAGACCAAAAAAACGGTTGACCAAAAACACATAAAATATTCAAATTTTAAAGAAAAAGATATATATACATGTGCATCAATATGATTCCATCCTATTTATTCACAAATAAGCAAAAGTTCTCATTTATATAGCATGTAAGGGTGCATATAACCAAAACAACATTGGGTGCAATCCATCTTTGAACCGAAAATACAGCAAATAGACTCTAGATAGCCTCTAGCATCCAAAAAAATCATGCTACAGAAATGCCTACATATCATCAAAATCATTGGTTATAATGGGATCTTCATCGTCATTATAACCCTCTAAGCATTAAAATAAGATAGAAAAAAACGTAGCATGTCATGTCAAGATTTTGTTTGAGTGATGGGTACATTTTTAGTAGAGTCATGATAGAGGAGTTCGACAATAAATTCCACTAACATCAAAGCATATAGAGGGCTTGGTGTTTTTTATTAAATACTAGTTCCATACCCTTGTACATGACTAAATCCAATGGAAACATTGCAATCCTGCCAATCCCAAAACCCTAAAAAACTTAAGTGTACTGGATTTTGAGTGAAACCCAAAATTCTACTTTCTCCATATGAAATCCAATGACGTTGGAACCACTCTCAAACATCTTGAGTCATTTCATGGTAATGTTAGAAATTTAAATATAAGGATGAATTATTTTATTTTAAGAATTTAACATTACCATGAATTGCATACCAATACCAGACCCATAGACTTGAAAATTAGGCTGAGAGCCATAGGTTTGAATATTAGGCTGGCCTAGGGAAGAATTAGAAGTGGACCAACCAATTGAAAAAAACAAAAAATAAAAAAATGCCAATTTTTTATGTTGGCCCGTGTAGGTACAAACCACATGGAACCAGTCCCGAACTAGTTGATTTGGTGAAATAGGCCGATTTGGTATCGAACTGGCTGGTTTCATTATAGAACTGGAAATCGGTCGGTTTGGTACTAAATTAGCCTATTCTGGTTCTGAATCCCTAATAACGAAACCAGCCAATTTGGTGCCAAACCGACCTATTTTGGTTTCAAATCCCTAATAATGAAACCAGACTGGTTTTGGGCCCAAACTAGTCGGCCCAACTGGTTCTGATCCGGTTTTGATAACATTGGTCATTATTGTATAGTAACCTTGACGAATTTGTGGCACAAAAGAAAGTACCATCTCGGACTTCTAGGTCTTAGTACCATCTCGGACTAATTACAAACTTAACCTTGTCACTTCCAAGGAGTTCGAATTCCATATAACTCAAATGATAGTCTTTTTATAGGGATATAACATTGTTTCTATACTTCAAAGATCCGACAAAGATATTGGTTCAGATTTTTTTGGCTTTCTTGAGCGAGTAACCTTGTCTTCTCTGTTCAGATCAGATGTATGTATGTTCCAATTGGGGGACATGGGTGTACTATATATAGTCTTCTTCATAATCGGATTGATGTTTATTCACATGGTTCCAAAAAGAATAAAACTTGCTTTTACAGTGGTTCAGTTTGTCAAGAATTTCGGATTCATGCTTTTGATCTTTCATGCTTAGACTAGTTACTTCTCTATAAATTCAAATGTCACAAAGATTAGCTACAAGATCTCGGCCCTTTTACTTCATGTTGAAATTGGTAGCTTGGGCCAAATTCCACCTTATGGCAACTCATTTGATGGAGATGATGATTGCAATAAATTCCTCTTTTCGAGAGGACCAAATTGATATAAAGATCATCTCATTTGGACAAGCAGAAGTGTGATTTCGAATTTATGGCCACACGTGCAAATTGTCAAGGTCGGCACATCATCATGTAGGCTCAGAAAGCCAAATGGATGTGTCACTTCACCCTCAACGACTTGTATAAATATATGTGACCTTTCACCTCATTTGGCATCTTCTTCACTCACACATTCTCTCTCCTTCTCTTAGTGGTTTGTACTACATTGGGCATTCTTCTCTCTCACACGTGTGGATCAAGAAGGACGAATTTCAGAAGTTGAATTACAGGGCAAAAATTACAGACTTGACTACAGTTTGACCAGCGTTGACCAGTGTTGACCAACACCTTATGGGCATCATTTGACTTTGATCTTTTGGGGATATTTCTGTCTCAACAGGCCACAACTTTTGGCATAGAAACTGAGGTTTTCTAAGCACTTTGACCGCATACCAAATTGCAGGTTGACTGCAGATTTTAGGACAACAGTTTGACTGAGTTTGATTGTTGACTTTGTCATTGTTTTGGGTTGACTTTGATCTCTGGAACAAGCCGAATTTGACTGGGGAATAACAAGTTGTTTTGAGGACATTCTATTGCTGCTTTGACCAACACTGACTTTCTGAATAGGGCTAAAGTTTAACTAGAGTTGACTACAGAAATTGACAGTGCTTTTTTGACTTTGAATTGGGCAAGTCAATTTGACTTTTGTACTCTTTCTCTCTGCTAAATATTTTGATATAATAATAAGAAGAATTGATCAAAGGGTTTTCCCCATCTTGGGGTTTTTCCCTCGCATCCGCCAAATCTGGCGTTAGCTTGTCTTGGCTTGTCTTTTGCATATTGTTTTATGTTCTATCTATTGAAATTTCTAAGTCTACCCGTTAGAAATTTAATCTATATTCTTCTGGTTTATTTCTTCTACTTGTTAAATTCAAACAAGTTATTTAAAACAGATAAATAACAAAATAAACACAATACAGTCTCAACATCTACAGATCATCAGTTGAAAGAAAACAAACGCACAAGTGACATGTTATTGTTGGACAAATGTCCCTGGAAAAACTCAATGCGAGAAAACTGGTG
The DNA here is from genome assembly GCA_031772625.1 of Pinus tabuliformis. Classification (NCBI taxonomy): domain Eukaryota; kingdom Viridiplantae; phylum Streptophyta; class Pinopsida; order Pinales; family Pinaceae; genus Pinus; species Pinus tabuliformis. Next base: position 876,630,587 of record CM062815.1, read on the forward strand.
CAACGATTTTGACAGTTTATTATTATGCAGTATTTCCTTGAGTACCACCGGGTGCCTAAACTGGCTCACCCGACAGAGAAAAATAACTGGCAGCAATACCTCTCTATTTGGAAATAGGTATTTAGAAAACCTGTCACACGATCCCCCTCTCTAGTGACTCTGAAGCATTGCACTGGTCCTTCTGGCCTTTGCGTTAGCCTTCTGAGGCATTGCGCAGCCTCTAGAACCCTTTCCGTCACTCCAGTTGCTCTCTGCGTGGATGACGCAGTTCCTCTAGGCTATGCGCTATCTCTATTGGGCTCTACGTGGCCTGCTCTGGCTACTGCTTCCCGCTCTCTGCCTTTGCGCTGGTCTCTCGGCGTTGTTTCTGCCTCTCTGTCTAGTACTTACTGCCCCTCGCTGCTGATCACTGATTTGCTTAGCAACCCCGCTATAGCAAATCGAATGACTGACCACTCTGGTGTGTTCTCTAATCCTCAAGCCACCTCTTATACTTTTCCTGTTGGTCCTTCAACGACCGAGATTAAATCTCTAATCAACGACTAAGATTAGATTTGGCTTGATCCATGATTTTTGGAACCTTCTAACCCAATTTTATATTAATACCCATTAATATTTTATTTTTCCTAAGTTTAGACTTAGGAACTCCATTAAAAATATTAATTATTTTAATATCTCCCAAACCAAGTACAATCTGTCCAAACCATTTCTGGGTCTCAGAGATCTCATGTGCTTTAGCCTCTCCACCAATTTTCATGGCTAGAGCACGTCCGATGCTACCCCAAATCAACACTATCTACCTTTACTGTCAATGTGATTAATGATTAATGTGATTGCTACTGAAAATCTAAATTGGAAATTGCTATTGGGCCGCTTATGGAACATTGAAGTAATTGTGCTAAGCATAGAACATACCATTGTTAACTAAATTTAACATGGTATTAGAGCCCAGGTGAAGACAAAGCCCAAGCAAGAGAGAGAAAAGAAATCACTAAGAAAAGAGTTGTTGGACAAGAATATTGGTCTAGCTTCAATGGCGACTACATCATACTTCAAATCCGAGGATAAGCTCAAGGACAAATTCGACTATCATGCCTGGAAGATGAATTTGGATTTGACTTTGGAAGAGTGGTGGAGACTCCTTCCAATGCACCTGCTGCTACAAAGACGAAATACAAGAAAGTGTGAAAATTCCAAACATGAAATTCTATTGTAGTCACTGATTTATTTCTCCTACTTATTTTCCACAATAAGTTATTTACAAAACCCTTCAGTAAACATCAAAGTAAATTCTACTGCAGTTGTCACATGATAGCATAGAGAAAAGAATAGAGAAATACAAGCATATGAATCAATCACATCAACACAGTTATTTTTGGACAATCGTCCTCGGAAAAACCCAATGCGGGAAAATCGGTGCAGTAGATGAGGGTTTATTTATTAATCTTCAACAACATTCTATTTACATGGAATGATTCTACAAAACATAGAGAAACTTCTGAGAAAACACTTGAGAAAATTTTTCTCCTCACTTTGGAGAAATTCTGACACCCCAAAGACCCTCCAACCTTCTCTGCATCATCTGCGTGAGAACTGCGTCCCTAGCTGCGTTGTCTCTTAGAGCTCTCGCTCTGCGCTGTCTCTCTGATGCACTGCGTCACCTCCTCCTCAGTCTCTGACTGATGCTAATGCCCTTCTCTTCCTTGACCCTACAACTCTCCCTCTGAAATCGAATTCTTCCTCCTTGAGAATCGTTTTCCCTCAGGTTACTAAGTATTTTCCCGGTGTGTCTCCAACTAACCCTCAAGCCTCCTCTTATACTTTTCGTATTGGCGAATCAACGACCGAGATTAAGTCTCGAATTAATGACTAAGATTAAATGAGACTTGATCCTCTTCTCTTAGAAGCTTCTCACCCATATTTTCATTAATACTCATTAATATTTTTATTTTCCTATGTTTAGACTTAGGAACCCCATTAAAAATATTAATTATTTTAATAAAATGCAATCCAGGTGGAATTTCACCAAACAGTTTCTGGGTCTTGGAGATCTCATGTGTTCTAGCTCCTCCACAAAATTTCGGAGCTAGAGCACATCCGATGCTACCCAAAATCAACACTCCCTCTTAGCGCGGAATGTGCTCTAGCAATACTTCTGAGTAGAAGTATCACACTGATTCACTGCATCGGTCCTCTGTGATGTTGATGCTCGACCTGCTGCCCTTCATCCACTACGCTGCTACAACTTGTACTGCTGCCCATGACACTGCCATAGTCACTACTGCATCTGTACTACAAAGCCCTCTCAGTATGCTGCATCATGCTGCCCATAACACTACCATTGCTAATTGCTGCACTACAACTCCTTGCACTATCTGCTTCTGCTACTGAAACGGATTATCAATCATCCCAATCTTCTCCCTGAAATAAACAAACTTTGTTCTTCCTAGAGCCTTGGTGAGAATGTCTGCGACTTGTTCTCCTGTCGAAGTGTATTGTAACTGTATTGCTCCTCGTTGGACACAGTGTCTGATAAAGTGACACCTGATGTCAATGCGCTTCGACCAATCATGAAAAACTGGATTCTGAGAGAGCTTGGTGCAACTCTGATTATCACGCAAAATATTTGTTGCTTCCATCTTTCTCCTAATTAGATTCACAAGCAACTTCCTAAGCCATATGGTGTCACATGATGCTGTGCTAGCTGCCATATATTTAGCGTCAGCTGAGCTCAGAGCTATGGATTTTTGTTTCCTACTAGACTAGGAGGTCATTCCTTGTCCAATGTTGAAACAGTACCCAGTGGTACTTTTCCAATCTACTAAACTTGCAGCCCAATCTGCGTTAGTGAACCCACTCAGCCTCATGTCATTGTCTTGGGTGTACATTAATCCATACTTGATTGTTCCTCTTACATATCTGAGAGCATGTTTGGTCGCTTCCCAGTGCGTCGTCTTTGGTTCCACCATGAACTGACTGAGGATGTTGACAGCGTAACAAATGTCTGGCTTGGTATTGACCAGATACATTAGGGACCCTATGAGCTGCCTGTACAAGGTGGGATCGACTTCTTTATCTTCAAATGCATCAATCTTCTTCTAGTTGGTAATCATTGGAATAGCCATAGGTCTATAGTCTTGCATTCTGAACCTTTTCAAAAGCTCTGTAGCATATCTTCCCTATCCAAGGAAAATTCCACCCTTTTGCTGCCAAACTTCCAACCCCAGAAAATAATGCATCCATCCCAAATCCTTCATGTCAAATTCTGTAGCTAGGTTTTCCTTGCAATCTTTGATGAGCATTGATGAACCAGTTAGAAAAAGGTCATCCACATATAACACCAGAATTAAAGGCTCATTCTCTACAATTAGATAGTAGAGGTTGGGATCTGCGTCACTCTTGACGAATCCCATTTTCTGCAAGTGACCATCAATTCGACAGTACCAAGCTCTAGGTGCTTGTTCAAGCCCATACAAGGCTTTCTTCAACCTACACACATGAGATTTCTTCTCATGTGTCTCAAAACCCTTTGGTTGTTCAATGTATACTTCTTCTTCTATCACCCCGTTCAAGAACGCAGTCTTGACGTCCATCTGGTGAATCTCCCACCCCATCTGTGCTGCAAGGGATATCACGGATCTGATAGAAGTATACCTGGCTAGTGGGGCGAAGGTTTCTTCGTAGTCTATTCCTTCCTTCTTAGAGTACCCCTTAGCCACGAACTTGGCTTTGTATTTTTCCATACTGCCACCTGCAACATATTTAACCTTATAGATCCATCTCGAACCTACAACTGACCTGTCCTCAAGTATAGGTACCACTTCCCAGACATCGTTGACCATTATGGAACTGTATTCCTCCACCATAGCATCTACCTATACTTGATGCTGAACGACCTCCTGAAAACTAGAGGGTTCTCCAACTTGAGCCACCAAGGCTTGGTACCTATCTGGTTGTCTACGCTCCCTTTTCTCATCCCAATGAGCTCCAACGAAATCCTCTGCATCTCATAGTATCTGTTGAAGTTCCTGGTTCGTTCTTGAACTGGTAGTGGGTAGATCTATTTGCTCCTCCTGAAACTCTACTTGCAGCGATATCTTTGGATTCCTGTCTTTTGGAGAAATATTGGTGCTGATTTTGGTTGGTCGAAGTGGTTGGACCAATGGATCATCCTTAGACTGCTCTTTGGAAGGCATTTTCGGGGATTTCCTAAAACCTCTGTCCTCCATGAACTTTACCTCCTGTCGTACTACGATCTTCCTATTTCCCGCAACGTAGATTCGATATGCCTTAGCATTCTTGCTATATCCCACAATATATCCTTTTACTGCAGTTTGATCCAACTTCTTCCTCTTTTCTTTGAGTATATGGCAGTATGCCAAACTCCCAAAAATTCTGAAATGACTCACTTCAGGGTTCTTGCCGATGATGACACTCTCCAGAGTAATCTTCCCTAATGCCTTGTGAGGAGTCCTGTTTTGGACATATGTTGTTGTGTTGCATGCTTCTGCCCATAGAAATTTGGGCATATCCTGATCATACAACATTGCCCTTGTTGCTTCAACAATAGTCCTGTTCTTCCTTTCTGCTACTCTATTCTGCTCTTGGATTATATGGATCCATCCATTCTCTTCTGAGGCCTTCCCTTGCAAAGAACTTAGTGAAGTCCTTATCAATGTACTCTCCACCATTGTCTGAGCGCAACACCTTTATCCTCTTCCCTGTCAGATTCTCAATCAGAACCTTAAACTCTTTGAATAGATCAACAACTTTATCCTTGGTTTTTAGAAGGTAGATCCATGTCTTCCTGGAATGGTCATCAATGAAGGACTTCGACACCACTAAGAGATTTTGTGGACATGGGTCCGCAAATATCTGAGTGTATCAATCCCAGGACACTCTTAGCCCTACTATTACTTCTGGAATAAGCTGCTTTGGCATACTTGCCTAGTGCGCACCCTGTGCATACATCATCTCGTTTGGTACATAATTCTGGAACTCATGCGGCGGTCCTTTTGAGAATTCTTAGAGCCCCATGGTGTAAGTGCCCCATCCTCCTGTGCCATAGTTCATTCAAATCTTCTTCTCCACTGCTGTCTATCAGTGCCATTAGGGATTCTAGCTGTAAATTATACAGTCTATTACCTCTGACTTTTGGGCCTTTTTCTTCCAACTCGGATGTTTGACATATACTTTCTTCCTAATGAAGAAAACATCATAGCTCTTGTTTTGTAATTGAGACACAGAAAGTAAGTTCATCCCCAATCCAGGCACATGCAATGCATTGGTAGCTTGAAGCTGATCCCCTGCTTCTATTTGAAAAACTATAGCACCTCTTCCTCCTGGGGTTACTTTTTGACTTATTTCCCATGGTGATTTGGAAGTTCATCTGTTGTTCTTGATAGCTCGAAAAACATTCTCTTATTCCTGTCATGTGTGCAGAAGCTTCACTATCAATATACCAAACCTCTAAGGAAGCAAAACTTGCCAAGCAATCGACTTCTTCTTCCAGTCTGGAAGCTAACATAGAATAGTCGTGATCCATATTCTTCATGCTTTCCTCTTTCCCGGGAGAACTGCGTGAGTCCTTTTGAGTTGCTGCTCTAGCATCTTGCTCCTGAATCATTGCAGATTCTTTAATCCTGTTGCCCAATCTCAGCTCTGATACCATGTGAAAATTCCAAACACGAAATTCTACTGCTATCACTGATTTATTTCTCCTACTTATTTTCCACAATAAGTTATTTACAAAACACTTCAGTAAACATCGAAGTAAATTCTACTGCGGTTGTCAAATAATAGCATAGAGAAAAGAACAGAGAAATACAAGCAGAAGAATCAATCACATCAACAAAGTTCTTTTTGGACAATCGTTTTGGGAAAAACCCAATGCAGGAAAATCGGTGCAGCAGATGAGGGTTTATTTATTAATCTTCGGCGACAATCTCTTTACAAGGAATGATTTTGCGGAACATAGAGAAACTTATGAGAAAACACCTGAGATGATTTTTCTCCTCAGTTTGGAGAAATTCTGACACCCCAGAAACCCTCCAACCTTCTCTACGTCACCACTGCGTCATCTACTTGAGGATTGCGTTAGAACTGCATCCCTAGCTGTGCTATCTCTCAGAGCTCTCCCTATGCACTGTCTCTCTGATGCATTTCGTCACCTCCTCCTTAGTCTCTGACTGATGCTAATGCCCTCCTCTTCCTTCACCCTGCAACTCTCCCTCTGAAATCGAATTCTTCCTCCTTAAAAATCGATTTCCCTTGGGTTACTTAGTATTTGCCCAGTGTGTCTCCAACTGACCCTCAAGCCTCCTCTTATACTTTTCTTGTTGACGAATCAATTGCCGAGATTAAGTCTCTAATCAACGGCTAAGATTAAATGAGACTTAATCCTCGTCTCTTAGAAGCTTCTCACCCATATTTTCATTAATACCCATTAATATTTTTATTTTCCTAAGTTTAGACTTAGGAACCCAATCAAAAATATTAATTATTTAATTAAATACAATCCGGGTGGAATTTCACCAAATGATTTATGGGTCTTGGAGATCTCATGTGTTCTAGCCCCTCCACAAAATTTCGGAGTTAGAGCACATCTGATGCTACCCAAATCAACAGAAAGGTGAGGTCAAACCTAAAATAATCATTATAAACTCTATTCAAAAGCATTTGGTTGCTTATATTTCTGATTTAGAAACATCTAAGAAGATGTATGATAAGCTGGTTGGGATGTTCAAAGTGAACAATGCAAATCAAATCCTCTTTCTCAAAAACAAGTTAAACGATATCAAGATGGACAAAGGGGAGTCTGTCCAATCCTACTTCATGAAGATTACAGAAATCAAGAATGATTTTCTATTTATTGGAGAAGTTGTTGCTGACACGGAGCTCACTCTCATTGCTCTTGGAGGTCTCAAAAGAGCATGGGATGTGTTTAACACCACTATTTTTAACAATGACAGGATTCCTAGTTTCGATGAATTATTGGCTAGATGCACACAAGAAGAGACGAAGATAATGGAGAGAGACAAGCCTTCAAGTGGAAATGAACCTGTTGCTTTCTTTACTCATGCAAAGAGGAAGAACAGTGCTGGTCCAAAGAGACAAGGTCAAGGATTCAAGCAGGGATCCAAAGAAGGAAGAAAAGGAAGGTGCTTCATTTGCAATAGGTTTGGCCACTATGCTAGAGAGTGTCCTCACAAGAAGGATACTCCACAGGATGACGACAACAACAACAACAATCACAAAAATTTCAAAGGTAATGGCAATTAAAGGAACGACAAGTTCAACAATAAATGAAAGAGGAACGCTCCTGTTGCTTGATATGGTAATGGTCAACCTCCCAAAAGGACAAAAATTTCCAGGTATGAGGAAATTAATGTTTTTGTAGAAAAACAAAAAGAATTTTATCTTATTTCCATCCTCACTACTGCCTCTCCTCTAGATAGTTTGGATCATTGGTTGATTGATAGTGGAGCCTCAAGACACTTCACTGGATACAAGGAGGCCCTCTCAAATTTGATTAAAAAGAAAACTAATTTGGAGATCATACTTGGCGACAATGCCACCTACCCTATGAAAGGGATAGGGACTGTCACTCTTCACTTAAATCAAGGTCAAACCCTTAATCTACAAGAAGTATTTTGTGTACCTGATTTGAAGAAGAACTTGGTCTCTATTTCTGCGATGGAAGATAAAGGCTTCAAGGTAGCATTCACTAATGGAAAGTTGCACATTTGGGAAAGAAACCGTAAAGATGCTTTTACACTTGGATTTAGGGTTGAAGCTCTCTATCAAGTTGGAGGAAGTCCTTGGACACTATGACTTGTGATACTTCTCTTCAATCTGAATTATTGCACCGAAGATTTGCTCACCTTAATTACAAAGCTTTACCTAGGGTAAGGAAGATGGTCACAAGTAATGCCCGAGTTCAAGATAAATCATGAAGGTGTTTGTGTTTGTGAAGGTTGTGCAGCTAGAAAGCTTCTAAGGGGACCATTCCCCTCAAGTGAAAGTCAAACTACCAACATTCTTCAATTGGTTCATTCTGATCTATCTGGTATGTTACCCATAACATCATTAGGAGGATACTTATACTATGCAATTTTTGTGGATGACTTCTCTCGCAAAACGTGGATCTATTTCTTGAAGACGAAGGACGAAGTGTTCAAATGGTTTCATTCTTTCCAATCCTTGGTTGAAAATCAAACAAGGAAGAAGATCAAAATGTTGAGGACTGATAATGGAAGCGAATGTATCAAATCGATTAAATGATTTTTGTAGAGAGGCTGGTATTAAAAGGGAGACCACCACTCCATACACTCCTAAGTAAAATGGAGTTGTGGAAAGGAAGAATCGATCAATCATAGAAGCCACCACTACCATGCTTAATTACCAAGGCCTACCGAAGTTCTTATGGGGAGAAGCTGCCAACACTATTGTATATGTTCAAAATTGGAGCCCGCATCAAGCATTGGATTTGAAGACACCTGAAGAAGTCTTCTCTGGTAAGAAACCTGATGTTTCTCATTTTAGAATATTTGGTTGTCCCTTATATTTTCATGTGCCTAAAGAGAAAAGAAACAAGTTAGAAGCATCCAGGAAGAAAGGAACATTTGTGGGCTATAGTGAAACTCCGAAGGCATATAGAATCTATGTGCGTGGTCAAAGACAAGTGGAAATAAACCATGATGTCACTTTCGATGAAGATTCTGTCCTTGGGAAAGCTAGAGATCTCCCTATCCTAAGAAACGACAATGATGATGTTGCAAGAAAGTAGGATGAATCTCTGACAGATGAACTAATGCCTGATGTTGATCCACCTCCTGGTGATCCCTCTACCTCAAGGAAAATACCTTTGTGGCTCAAAGATACTCTCGAAGATGCCGAATGACATATTACTCCAAGAGGGACATTTCGTGAAAGTAAGAAGCCAAACAGGTATCAAGGGTACTTAGCTGCTATGAGTACTATTGTTCAATTTGAGCCATGTACATTCGAAGAAGCCATGAAACACCAAGTATGGAAGGATGCGATGAATGAGGAGTATGAATCTATCATGAAGAATGATGTCTAGGATGTGGTTACTAGACCCAAGGACAAATCTGTGGTCACTTCTAAATGACTTTACAAAATCAAACATGGAGCTAATAGGAGTGCAAAAAAATACAAGGCCAAGTTCGTTGCTCGAGGCTTCTCTCAAAAGGAAGGAGTGGACTATGATGAGATATTTTCACCGGTTGCCCTATATACGACTATCTGATTCATTATTACCCTTGCTGCCTCTGAATGATGGAGCTTACACCAAATGGATGTTAAGACTGCTTTTTTGCATGGCTCACTTAAGGAGGAAATCTACGTAGAAGAACCTGAGGGGTTCAAAGTTCAAGATCAAAGGACTACACGTGTGTAGGTTGAATAAATCCCTCAATGGGTTGAAGCAAGCCCCTAGGGCTTGGTATGAGAGGATTAATAGCTATCTTGTGAAGCTGGGATTTACAAGGAGCAATGTTGATCCTAACCTATACTTCAAGTATGAAAAGGACATGCCTCTCATTTTGGTCCTTCATGTGGATGATCCTTTTTGATAGGTGCAGGCCATCTCATTTATCAATGCAAGAGGTATTTGGCTTTCGTGTTCGAGATGAAGGACCTAGGTCTAATGCACTACTTTCTAGGCCTGGAGATCTGGCAAAATCCTGGTGAGATTTTCCTTTCTCAAGGAAATACATTGTGAAGCTGCTCGAAAGATGTAGGATGGTGGATTGCAAGTCTGTGTCTACTCCAATGGAACTCAACTTCAAGAAGCTATGTGGAAGTGCTGTTGGGCCCGAATTGGCAAATCCTTCCAAATATAGACAGCTTGTGGGGGCCCTGATGTTCTTGGTAAACTCTCGTCCTAACATATGCTTCACTATGAATACGTTGAGTCAATTTATGGTCGAGCCTCATCACATACATTGGATTGCTGCTAAGAATCTCTTAAGATATCTCCGTGGCACAATCAACTATGGACTGAGATACACTGTTGGAAATTTGAGGCTACATGGATATACTGATGCTGACTGGGCTGGCAGTGTGGTGGATCGTAAGAGCATGTCTGGATGTTGCTTCTCATTAGGGTCTACTTCAATTTCTTGGATGAGCAAGAAGCAGAAATCGGTTGCTCTAAGCACCGCCGAGGCCGAATACATTGCAACTAGTATAGCCTGTTGTGACGTTGTTTGGTTGAGACACTCTTTAGTGAGCTATTTGAGCATGTGTTGGATACAACGGTGATCAACTGCAACAACCAAAGTGGGATTCGCCTTTCAGAGAATCCTGTGTTCCATGACCACTCCAAGCACATTGATATCAAGTACCACTTTATCCGGGATATGGTACAGCATGGAGCAATAAGGCTCCAACATATTAGGACTGATGAGCAGGTCGTACAGGATTCCTTAGGGGAGGTCAAATTCTTAGCCTTCTGAGAGAGATTCAGAGTCATGGAAAGACCTAGGTCCCGCTTGAGTTGGACACTAAGCTCGAGGAGCTCTTGGGTGATTGGGGTACTTCTTGGAGCTATGAGAAACCATAGGGTGAGTGGTTCACCTTGCCCTATTGGTGCGCTGTGTACAAGGTGAGTGGTTCACCTTCCCTTGTGATACCTCATGATGGTAGACATGTGTGTAGAGTGAGTGGTTCACCTTTGCCTACGATTACGGACACATGTATGTAGGGTGAGTGGTTCACCTTCCCCTACGATTGACATATTCATAAGATGAGTGGTTCACCTTCTCCTATGGCATATGAGCAAGATGAGTGGTTCACCTTCTCTTGTTGATGCCCCAATATACATCCTACCCATGTAGTCTGAGACTCATGGGAAGTACCTCTCGTCTGGCCAATGAGTTGCGAAAGGTGGACAGGGACCATAACACTACTGATGGACGCATTGTGTACTGTTGCACTCCCTATGTCTAGGATGCATGGTGTTCAACAACTTGATCTGGGATCAACTAAGGTTCTACCTCTGGACTGACTTTTGTCAGTGGAGAGTGATAAGGTCTTGTAACTCACTCTCGATCAATTTTTCTTCATTATTACATCATGTTTCAGCAGAGCAGAGATGAGATGACAGAGATAGTACATGACGACAGGATGGCATGATGGTCAACGATGATGATGGATGGATTGGCAGGTGGAATTCTCCCTAGTTGAGAGGGAGTGTTAAAATTGGCCACTAGGGCCAAATTTCGCCTTCGGGAAACTCATTTGATGGAGATGATGATTGCATTAAATTCCTCTTTTTTAGAGGACTGAAATTGATATAAAGATCATCTCATTAGGACAAGCAGAAGTGTGATTTTGAATTTATGCCTACACATGTGCAAATTGTCAAGGTTGACCACATCATCATGTAGGCTCAAAAAGTCCAATGGATGTGTCACTTCACCCTCAACGACTTGTATAAATACAAGTGACCTTTCTCCTCATTTGGCATCTTCTTCACTCACACATTCTCTCTCTTTCCCTCGGTGGTTCGTACTACATTGGGCATTCTTCTCTCTCACGGGTGGATCAAGAAGGATGAATTTCAGAAGTTGAATTACAGGGTCAAAATTACAGAGTTGATTGCAGCTTTACTAGCATTGACCAACACCATCTGGACAACATTTGACTTTGATCTTTTGGGGATATTTCTGAGTCAGCAAGCCACAACTTTTGGCATAGAAACTGAGTTTTTCTGAGCACTTTGACGACAAACCAAATTGCAGGTTGACTATAGATTTTAGGACAATAGTTTGACTGAGTTTGACTGTTGACTTTGTCACTATTTTGGGCTGAATTTGACCACCTGATTTGGCCGAGTTTGACTTGGGAATACCAAGCTGTTTTGAGGACATTCTATCAATGCTTTGACCACCATTGAATTTTTGGTTAGGGCTAACGTTCGACTACAGTTGATTGCAGTAATTGACAGGGATGTGTTGACTTTGAATTGAGGAAGTCAATGACTTTTCTACTCCCTCTCTACTTAACATTTTGATATAATAATAAGAAGAATTGATCAAAGGGTTTTCCCCATCTTGGGGTTTCTCCCTGGCATCTGCCAAATCTGGTGTCCTCTTGTCTTGGCTTGTCTTCTGCATATTGTTTTATGTTCTATCTACTTTTACTGTCAATGTGATTAATGATTAATGTGATTGCTACTGGAAATCTAAATTGGAAATTGTTATTGGGCTACTTAAGGAACATTGAAGTAATTGTGCTAAGCATAGAACACACCATTGTTAACTAAATTTAACACTTTAGTAAGTTGCAAAAGGTAACTTGGATTCTAAGGTTATGTAATGTCACAGACGGTTTGGTTTTCACAAAGATATGGTACAGTAGGTAGCTCAAAAATATGCCTCAGGAAACTCATATCATTATGGAATTTCAAATTGTTCCTTGCTTGAGCGAGGGCATACAATTTCTCTTTTATCCTTTTGTATTGTAGTCTTCTTTTTATTCTTATACTTTTCATAGACTACAAAGATAGATGACTTGTGTGCTTCTGAAGCTTGCATCACCATAGGAAAATGTGCCTCTTAAATTCGTATATCAAATGAAAAAATTCTAGCCTTCTACTTGAGCTAGCAAAGATTAATTAATAGATGACCTATGCTTTGTCTTGATCACAAACTTCGTTTTTCAAAGCTTTCATCTTCAGATTTTGATCTTTGTAAATTCGTCTTTTATATGGAGATAGAATGTTGTCTTTGTTTTGGACCTTGTAATATTCCAAATTGAAAATTTATAGCAAATAACATAAACATGTACAAGGAACAACAACCATAAACCTAAGTTGCACGAAACGGGGAAACGGGTACGAGTTTTCGAAACGGGAAGCGATACGAAACGTGACCTCCCCAAATTTTGGAAACGGGGAAACGCGAATATATATATATATATATATATATATATATATATATATATATAGAAAATATTTAAATATATATATGTGTGTGTGTGTGTGTGTGCAATCATAAAGCATAAATGATACATTATAATTTATTACACTTAAACATTAAGATTTAATTTACATCACATTTACTCATGAATGATCACATAACGAAAATAAAAATATCGGAATATCCAAAAGCAACCTTTATTAGATATCCAAATCTCAAAATCAGCCTTTATTTATATTAATATATGAGGCTGCAAGTACAATAAAGACTATAAGGTTGCAAGAGAGAGATCCAAATCAGGATTTTCTGCATCCACATCCCATTCTTCAGAAGGACCACTGTTGTATTGGGAGTCTCCTCCTACATAGTCGAACGACCTTAGTGCTCTTGATTAAATACACGTTTCATACCCTAGTACCCTACATGATCTTGATTATTGGGAGTTTCCCCTGCATAGAGGGCTTGGTTTTCTTGATTAAATACAAGTTACATACCCTAGTACATGATAAAATCCAATGGAAACATTGCAGTCCCCCCAATCCTGAAATCCTGAAAAACAAATAAGTCTGCTGGATTTTGAGTGAGATCTAAAATTCTACTTTCTCCATATGAAATCCAATGAGGGCGAAACCACTCTCAAACATCCTGAGTCATTTCATGGTAATGTTAAAAATTTAAGTAAAAGGATGAAAATGAAAAATAAAGGAGAATATCACTTTTACTTTAAGAATTTAACATTACCATGAACTGCATATCAACACTAGGGCAAAAATTCACTTTTATAACTTTAGACACCCATCTAGAAAATTAAAAAACAAATTTGAAAAAATAAAATTAAAAAAAACACAATTCAATTGGGAAACGCGGGCTGTACGGCTGGGAAACGCGTTTCCGGCCGTACTGCCACGTTTCCGTTTCGGGAAACGTGGCAGTACGGCCGGAAACGTGTTTCCTGGCCGTACCAAACGCGTTTCCGCGTTTCGTCCCAGTTTCCAGCCGGAAACGCCCCCCCCCCCCCACGTTTCCTGCAACATAGCCATAAACAAATACCGCACATGCATATCAAAGCCCCAGGCAAATAAAGCAGAACAACTGAGCCATTTTATTAATCTCGAGTATGATGAGTACATTGAGCAAGGAAAATGGAACTTGGGCTTGCTACTTCAAGCTATGCAAAATCCAGGTGAGACAACTCTGATCTAGAGGAAATATTGGCCCAAACTGGTACTACGCACTACCCTGGAAATCACTGTTGCTATTGCTATAATGGGACTGAATGTTCTTCTTTAAAGAATCCTTGGATCACCCTGAAATTGCAACCACAGGCTCCCCTCCTCATACCCAAAAAGGGTTTTGCGCAACTCCAAGCCAAAACTGAACTCACAAAGTGATGCAAATTTACCAGCTAATCAATAATACACCATGCTATAGGAATGAGAATTTCAGGCCCGAATATCGCCTGAAAAATTCCGTAAAATTAGTTTGAGACTCCTCTCAATAAACCCAGAACATCCCATAAAGGGTTTGGGCTGAATCCACTGACCCTCGTCGACACCCAACAAGTGTGAATTACCCAATCTGACTAGAAAACACCCCACAGTTTTGATACCACCGAATTATGCCCAAATCTTCCACGGGAAATTTCTCCCAACTACGGCTAAATTCTCCACTAAGAAATACCTCCTATCTCTAGCCCTTATCTTTCTCGACTCCACTTTAAACCCGTGCGCAACACTTGGTGAAATAGCTCATGCGTCCCTGCCAAAAGATAGAAACATTGACCTAGGTAATATCCTCCAATCCAGCCCGATGAATTGTTGTCCAATCTCCAGTCTAACAGTAAGAAAATTCGCTACAAAAGGCCGAAGCCTCTAACCCACACGTTCTTCCACAATGTGTGCTCCACAAAAATAACTTTGCGCTCAAGAAATTTGCACTGCCGAGTAAACTCTTGCAATGATGTCCAATCAAAGCTTTGATTTGAGATCCCCAAATTGCCTCACTAGGGTGACACAAAGTTCTCTGGAATTAGGGTGGAATTCCGCTCGGAAATTCCATGTGCTGAACAACAAGGGTTGTCTTGGGTAAGCAACTTAAGAGAACTAGTGTTAAGTTGTCAAATAATCAAAAGATGCCAAATGGAGGCCTCCAAGCTTTGTTTATAATTGCTAGCCCTCTCCCTTGATGGTCCCACCTTCCACTTATACAATATTACTTTGCCACCATTCTTCATTAAAATAATAATTTCAACTTTTCTCCCACAAAATAATATTTTCTCCTTTTCATTTAATATCACCAAAAACTCGCAAAACTCCTTAGTGAATTTTGCACTCACAAAATTGGGAACGTTACACTCCTCGCCAAAAATTGCTTGTCCTCAAGCAATATCCTGTTGCTCCAAACGCTGGCCTAGCTAATGCCAGGTTCCCAAATGTGCCACTGAACCACTCCTTGATGTTGAACATCCTTCCATACTAGTGGTGTCCCGCATGTCAACAGCGAATCACTAGAGCCCAATGGAAGATCTGAATGATCCCCCCTATATAAACCAACTCACCCCTGAGGGTAGTTGAACCACCAAATCTTGTTGTACCTAAATCCCATGCTAATCTCAGAAGGGTGCCACCATGCTGACACTGCGCCACTCTGACTATGACGAACTTCCCATCATGTTCAGACTGTATCCTCCCTTCTTGAAACCTTATGGTGGAATATCTGTGAAGGCCAAGCTTATCCTGCCTAGGCATCCCCATGGTGTCAATGTCTACCCATCCATTGTCAATCTCAGTCTTGAGCAACAACAATATAAATCTACCTCGCCATACAATGGAGGTCTCAACGATCATAGAATGGAGTGTCCTATCAATCAACTGGATCCCCAAATCCCATAGCCATGCTAGAGATACACAACTCCCAAACCTCCTTGCTTGCAGTCATGACCTATTGCTAGTTGCTGGGACCCCTCTGTGCCTCATCTCTAACCCATGTATATCTCTGATAGATGGACCCCAAGTATTAAGAATTTGTCCCATGCATGCCAATTTGCCTTGCTTCTGCTAGACCACAGAGTGAAATTTTCTATCCCAACTCCTGATGATACACTCTGACATTGCTTAGAGTTTGGACACTTTCCTATATACGAATTCTATCATCCATTGTCCCTCATGCTCATGTAACGCCTCAGACTTCCTCGCCGAAAGTGTATCATGCACTCCCTCACGATCACCTCCCCAAGTGTGAGCCCAGAGGTGAAACATATGCTACCTCAGCAGTAGACCACGCAATCCCTAAGCCTATATCCATCAACTCGTACACCCACCAAATGCCTCAACTCAATAGTCTCCATCCCGCGCATGACACATTGTGTCTCATCCAACTGTCTAGGGTGAGCCTCCCATGTCCTGTAAGCCATACTAGAGAGTGATAGGCATGTAAGTCCCTAAGGGTATGACCAAGAGTCCGCATGGACACTGAAAGGTAATTCCATGGATGCCCCTCTCTATGTACTAGTCCTGCTGATAACTCCATCGAAGACTTATCTCTGTTGAAGAAGACGTCTCCAGATGCTCACCAACATCCCCATAAATCCAGGGTGAGTTGCATCTAATGGTACGCCTAATGCCCCCATCCAAAAGTCTCCTGGGAGGCAACACTCCAAGAGCCCGTTGTGCCTCACCATAGCTCATTGTTAATTTTTGGCAGCTCACTAACAAATTCCAATGATGGGACTAGATTCATCTTTTCGAGAGGACCAATTTTGACAATTGAATCACTCAATTTGGACAAGGGAAAGTTTCTTTTTGAATGAATGCCCACAGTGCACATTTGATGTAGTTGTCCCTAAAGCAAATTGGACACCCTTGAAAGGCTATAAATACAAATGACCTCAACCTCATTTCGAGATCATGGAGCATTCTTCTATTCTCTTCTTTGGTTTGGCTGGCATAGGTATGAGGCAAGTTCACGGAGATTGGTTGGCACAGGGCTAAAATTGCAGGGTCAAAAGCTTGCATCTCTGTTTTTATGGTTTTGGGTCTCAGTCGCAGGCATGTCATGGAGAAATTTTGATTACAGTTACAGGCATGTCATGGAGAAACTTCGACTAAAGCCTTTCAGCCGCATGCAAGACACATCTTCCCTATGACTGGGACCTAAAGGTTGAATTTTTCAGTTGACCGAAGTTTTTGTCTGTTGATTGCAGAGTTTAGTAGTTGACTATAGACAGTGGCAGTTGACTATAGGTTCCTGAATTAGGGTTTTGGATTTATGGCATTGTTGGATTCATCTTATGGATCTAGTTGATTTCGCTGGATAGGTTTATGGTTATGTTCTGCTGCATGATGGTGATATTGTTCTTTCTACCATATGGTGTTCGGGTTTGCCATATGGTGTCACACCTTATGCATGAGCACTAGAAGCCAATAGCGATTTGCAATGGGGCGGGGGCAGACCTGATAATATATATATTATGTTTAATAGGATCGGCGGGTCCGCCATATCGCATTGTATTTTATATATGATCCTCAGGTTCTGTCGATTGCGATAAGCGATTGGGGAGGTGGACCCGAAATACATGTGCTGAGGTTAATAGCCCCGGCAGGTCTGCCATATCGGACTGTGCTTTATGTTCATGCCATGGACACCGCCGATTGCGATATGCGATGGGCTCTGGACCCAAAATATATAAATTATGGTTTATAATGCCATCGGGTCCGGTGCCTCATGGTATGCGCTGCGCGCCAATGTTGAATGCGATAAGCGAAAAGGAATGTTATGTGTATTTTGCGAAGTATTCCCATTATAAAGAGTTATGATGGGAATAAAGACGTGATGGAAGATTTTGTGGGTTAAGCACACAAACGATTATAATAAGGGTGGGGGTGATTATATGTGCGGGCATAAATGTACCATGAATGCTTATGAAAATTGAAAAGTCCCGATGAAGGGAATGAATGAAGGGCTAGGCTGGGTCATGAATAAACCATGCAGTAGAGATTTATTCAAGGGGCTTAGCCATTAGGCATTGAAAATTTGACTCGGCAAAGAGTTAAAATCCCTGGGATAAAACAGATCATTCGGAAAGATAAAAGATCAAACTTCTAGAGGACCAATTCAAAATTTGCTATCAGAGCATGTTTTAATAGGGTGGTGGTTGTGGCCACAACAATTTCTAACCTTATCCCTAGTCATTTTACTTCATGACTAAATTGTCATTTATGCTTTTAGAATAAATCTCCATTTCTTCATTTCTGTACTTGATGATATTTTTGAATGGATATTGTTGATATACGTCTTTTGTCGGTGGATGCAGATTCCAGGTTCTTGCACACTATCATTTCACATCTAGCATGCATCATCTCCATATGGAGCCAAATGTTGACCACTAGAGTGGCACCTAATGATTATATGAAGACTCCATGCCCAAGGATGATCCGAAAGACACTTCTACCATCAGAGATCATTAGTCAATAAGAGTTTTTAAACTCTACTTCTATTTATCATTATCTTTCTTGTACCCAGATTCCACACCCTGCGGGGAATTGTAATAAGTGATACTATTAATGATGAGTTTTGAGTCTGTAACAGGCCTAGGATGTTGGGACTCAATCAACAAACGAGTACACCTTGGAATGCTTTTTTTATTTGGTTAATTATCCCTTCTTTTTCAGAGGCGGATAATTTTTTGGGTTTTTCCATTCACTTTTTACTCCAAAGTTGGGGTAACGGTTTGAAGGTTGAGCACTTATCACATCTTAGTGTCTAGAGTCGATGTATATTACCATACTAGATCACACAAAAAAAATCGTGGAATTTGTTAGGTTTAGGTAGTCATTTTTAAATTTTTTAGATTTTTCGCACTGCGGAAATTGCTAATAAAATTGTATTTGTAATGTAATAAGTGATGTCTAGAGAAATTGTATGGGGTGTGAGTAATAAAATTTGCGTCTCATCTTCAAATTTCTATTATGACACACTTTGAGGGGTTAAAAATGTGTTTTGAACCTTCAAAAATCACTTTTCCTAAGTTTAGTGGGAAATTTGGCAATTAATTAAACCATAAATTAAATAAATGGAGAAAAATAATTATCCACACATGCTAAATGTTGTGAAAATGAGGTGGAAAACTATGGGGGAGTTAAAATGAAGTCCCAAAGTGATGTGGACTCCTAAAATCAAGGAAATGACATGTGCTCAAATATAATCAAATTTATGACATTAAATGAGAACGATGTTTACTTGGAAATTCGAATTTGTGAAGTCAGAAATTCGAATTGTGAAGTTAATGCACATTTGGAAGGATTTGGGAGAATATTTTGTTGAGATTTTTGTGGGAAATTGTTGCCACATGGGTTATGTTATGAAACCAGCTCACAAAAAGATAGAAAAAATAGATGAACGCTTTAAAAATAAGCCTCTTCGAGGGGGCAACCTCCTTTACATTACACAAATGAACAATTCTTGGATGATACAAATGACAAAACCTCCTTTCTATATATAGGAGTCTAAGGGTCATAATATAATCAGAGCCGGCATAACAATAATAATGTAAGGGCACAATAATAACAATAGTGGGCTTCTATGGGGCACAATAATAACAATATGGGGACTAATGGGTACAAAAATATAATAAGGGGGTTGTACTAATAACAATAAGGGGTTACACTAGTAGTATAGGGGCCTAACATGCCCCTCCTTCAAAAAGTATTGTCCTCAACGCTTGAGTAGTTCTTGATGCTTCTGTATAAAATTCTTGTCCTCCCATGTGAAATATTCAATGGGTAAGTTCGTCCACTTGATGAGATACTCTGAAATTGATCGATTTTGTAGTTGTTGGGTTCTTGTTTTTGTGACTATTCCAGGTTCCAATATGATTTTCCCTTCCTCTTCAAGTTCTGGAAATATTGTTTGAATTGGGATATTCTGCAACTTTTGAATGAGTGGCCACACTTCTTTGTCCTTTTTCCATTCATCCATTGTTTCGTTTATCCAATCTGGTTGGATAATAGAAATAGCACAAAACAATGCTTCCACATCCCGATCCTTTCTTGAGAGTGCATCTGCAACAAAAATTTTCTTCCCTTTTCTGTAGATGATGTCAAAGTCATAAACCAACATATTTGTGACCCATTTTTTTTGTTATTCTAAAGATAATATTTGTTCTAAAAGGTATTTAAAAATATCATGATCCATTTTTACCTTGAAGTGTCTTCCCATTGGGTAAGGTCTCCATTTCTTAAGTGCATGTAGTATTGCCAACATTTCCTTCTCATAAATCGCTTGCTTGAGATGTAGCCATAAAAATACCCAATCACCTACATCAAAACTTTTTTCACTGCGATGTTGATCTACCTGTTGTTTCATTTGATTCTGCACCAAAGTGGCATTATCTTTTAAAAGTTGGAGAACTTGTTGTTGATGCTCGATGTGATCTTTCACTGCTTGAACCTTTTTCTTCTTGATATGTCCTTCTATTTTGAGAGTTTGAGTGGTAATTTCTTCCAATGCTTTACAAGATATTGTCAGACTCATTTCTTGATGCTCGATGTGATCTTTCACTTCTGGAACATTTTTCTTCTTGATATGTCCTTCTATCTTGATAGTTTGAGGAGTGGTAATTCCGGCCAATGCATTACAAGATATGGTTGGATTCATTTCTTCTTTATTGATGTGATCTTTCACTTCTTGAACCCTTTTCTTCTTGATGTCTTTCTATCTTGAGAGTTTGAGGAGTGGTAATTCTTGTCAATGCTTTACAAGATATGGTCGGGTTCATTTCTTTCTCTGGGGTTGGTTCCTGGTGTATATCCTCTTCTTTTAATATTTTTTGATCATTTTCTTCCTCCTCTTCATAATCTATGTAAAATAATTTTTTCTCAGCACACTTATGACCTTTAGTGCATTTGCTATCACAATTGTAACAAAGCCTTTTTTCTCTTTTTTCTTCCAATTGTTGTGGTGTAACCCTTGTAAGGTGTGGAAGGCTAGGAGAAACAACACTTCCATTTTTATAGCTGTGAGGGGTAGACTTTTTTGTTGCCATACTTTTGCTTTCCACTTTGTAACAAAGCCATTTTGCTCTTTTTTCTTCCAATCGTTGTGGTGTTGCTCTAAAAAAGGTGTTTCTCTTTGTATCCTCATAATGTGCTATAATTTCCTCCGTGAAAATTGACCACGTAACAAGTGATTTACGAGAACAAAGTCCTTTATACCATAAAAATTGATCTTGTTCTAAATATGAACATGCAATACATACCTTTTGTAAAAGTGGTACACCATGTAAATCAAAATATTTCTCCATTTGTAGTATCCAATTTAAAGGATCCTTGCCATCAACTTCCTCATCTCGATTTTTCTTGATTTTAGGAGCTCGATCTTGAAATGACTATAACTCTATACTTTCATATCTTTAAGTTATGAAATTTGGGTCTATAATATCCCTCTGAGTCCTTCCGCAAGTTTGATTGCAATTGGATTCCTAAAGAAAGATTTATTCCCAATCTCCCACGATGACCTAATTATAGACCTTTTCAAAAGAGCGAACTTGTATGAAGTGCCACGGGTCACTGTTTTGACCTTCGCATCTGAAAAATATACACAGGAATCTACAGTCTGTCCTCTTTCTGTAACTTCTTACGAAATTTCAATCCGATGCTCGGAGAGACAGTTATGACTATTTTCCCCAAGTGATCTATTTTGAATGTAATTCGGGGGTCTGCAAAAACCCTAACTTCCTCAGATTATATCTCCACAAATATAGTGAGAAAAGATCTGAAATTCGGACTAGGGGTTCAGTGCGATTTTGTCTCAAATGGGTTTTTAGTTTAGCTTCTGAAACGTCATAGAAAAAAGTTGTAGCCAAAATGCCACGATGACCTGTTTGAAGCAGCGAAACCTTAGAATCCAAAGCTCTGATACCAAATGTTATAAAACCAGCTCACAAAAAGATAGAAAAAATAGATGAACGCCTTAGAAATAAGCCTCTTCAAGGGGGCAACCTCCTTTACATTACACAAATGAACAATTCTTGGATGATACAAATGACAAGACCTCCTTTCTATATATAGGAGTCTAGACTCTAAGGGGTCATAATATAATCAGAGCCGACATAACAATAATAATGTAAGGGCACAATAATAACAATAGTGGGCTTCTATGGGGCACAATAATAACAATATGGGGACTATATGGGTACAACAATATAATAAGGGGGTTGTACTAATAACAATAAGGGGTTACACTAGTAGTATAGCAGCCTAACAGGTTACTACCCATATACCCTTATCATTCCATCATAATATTTGAGTTTGACACATAAGGGAAGAAGAAAATGATGTCCACTTGCCAGAATTTGATTTTTACACTTGGCATTGGACCTTCATTCAACAAATTCGAATTTCTCTTTGGAATTGTCATCTCATGCCACTTGTTTAATCATTTCTAGAATTGGGATTGCGTCCCATAGTTCTATATAATAAAGCTTTGAGCTCTCATATTGTATCTTGAGAACGAGTTATTGGGCTTATGGAGGCTCTATTGGATTTTATATTCATTTTGATATAATAAAGAGACTTTAAGGTACTATTGTGTTGGTGTTCTCCTTCCATTGCTTGAGGTCATGTTATTTCAATTGTTGTGCTTTACATTCTACATGTATGTTCGATTATGCTAGTTATCATTGTGCCAATTGTTTGGATTAACATATGCAAGCTATCTTGTATGGTTTTTTGTTTAGAGAAATAGTCTAGTAAGAGGAGCACTAGAAGATTTTTGGTGAAATCTCTAGCCTTCTCGTCCATTGTATAATCTAATTCCTTTATGATTGCTGACACATTTTTCCAAGCGTGTAGAGATATTTAAATTTGGTTGAAGGATTTACTTGGGCTTGGGGTAATTCTCCATTAGACGAACTAACACCCAAGATCAAGAACAATGTTGCATGAAGCGGGGACGAAACGGGGACATTTTTTGGAAGCGGGGATGCGGAAGCTTCATTTTCCAAAAATCTAGGAAGCGAAGCGTCTGTAGAAGTGTCTACTATATATATATATATATATATATATATATATTTTGCATTTATACTCAAAACAAACATCCCAAATACCAAATTAGTTGTACAAGACATGAAAACATGCATATTTTTGCATAGATCAAGATAGATGTAGCATCCATTGTACATTAATGATTAATTATTCAAGCATCAACCATTTAGATGCATCAACCATCTAGAATCTAGATTCTTCTCCTCTTGTCTAGCCTTTGCCTCTACCTCGATTGTCTAGCCAATTTTGATCAAACTACCTAATTCAAGACTTAAAATATGGTAGAAAAAGCTTAACATGCTTGATCGATGATTTTGACTTGATTGAAAAGTAATTTTTTGCTAAGGGCGTGACAAAGAAATTCAACAATTAACCCCACCAACACTAGGGTACATATAGGGCTTGGTGCTCTTGATTAAATGCTAATCGCATACCTTCATACTTGATATAATCTAATGAAATGCCACAATCCCATTGATTCTGAATTCCTGAAAACTGTTAAGTCTGCTGAATTTTGAATAGGATATGAAATTCTATTTTCTCCATATGAAGTCCAATGAAGCTGGAACCACTCTCAAACACCCTGAGTCATTTCATGGTAATGTTAAAAATTTAAGTAAAAGGATGAAAATGAAAAATAAAGGAGAATGTCACTTTTACTTTAAGAATTTAACATTACCATGAGGGGGCATCTGCTATATTTATATATTTTTTTATATTTTTTTCTTCATTCCTCACCCTAATCCAAGGTGGACCCACCCCCAACAAGCAAACTCACAAAAAAAAAAATATCGTTTTTTTAGGCCGCGTGGCACACTTTCTGGAAGTGTGTACGGAACCGTACGATTCGCCCTCTGAAGTGTCGTACATTCCGAAGCACGTTTCGGAATTTCGGAACCGCGCTTCCAAGGACGCATCCATATGGTACGCGCTTCGGGCATTAGATCCGAAGGGGGGGGGATGTTTCCTGCAACATTGTTCAAGAATAGAACGACCCAATCGGTTTGCCTCAAAGATCTCATCAAATGATTTTGAAAGAGGGAGTTTCCTTTCCTCTAGCCTATTAAGATCACATAAATTTAAATTCAATATTTTTCTTGATTAATATCTTGTGCTTTCAAGGATTTTATTTGCTACCTAGAGCATGTTTTTAACTAGACAAGTATGGAGTTCTACTTGCATGTCTTGATCTAGTTCTTGTACACTAATTGTAGATTATCATTTTGACTCTTTCATGTCATCTTTCCAGTAATTTTCATCTGTTTTGCAGCGCCTTTTGAGCAGATTTAATAATTCAATCCTTGTGGCAGCTTGAGGGAGTTATCATTTGAGACATTTAACAAGTTATTTGCAGAACCTTTGGAGCATTTTGAAACGAAAATTCAAGGAGGTTGTAAGTATTTGAAGCATCATTTCTTGAATGGTTGTGTTCTACTTTGAGGGTAGCATCCTTCTCTCACTAGGCTGTGGGTTAGAGGAGCCTTAGCCTCTCTCCTTAGCGTTGAATACAACTCTCTTTGTGGCTGATTTGATTGCTGCAAATTTGTTTATTGTATTTTCAGATTTCGTCAAAGACTCTCCTGTTGTTGTTACTTGAAGAGATCTAGCCCTTGGAAGAGGCATGTTGTAAAAGACTCTTTTGGTTTCCCTGGGAAGTCTTCTCAAAAGGCCTTTTTTTCTTTCTTTATAACCGATCTCTAATAAAAAGATTATTTTTTCTTGTGAGAGAGGTTGAGATTTTTCCCATGGTATCCTTTCTCCCCATTTAGAGAGAGGATCATTGCTTGTGGGTGGACTAATCTCTTAGTTTAGTTACTCCAATTTTCTTTGTTAATCTCATTCGTTCATGATTAGTTTCTTAACATAACACTCATATCCATTCTCATTTTCGCATACATTTGAGATTGGTTTATGTTTGCCATTTTCATTTCTTAAATACTTGTATTGGGCAATCTACTACAACACATGCAATTTTTCTTTTGATGCAAGCAAGTATTTTATATTTACTGGGCAAGCTTAAACTAGTTTAATTTATCCATCTACTTTGGTTTCACAAGTCTCTTGAGCACATTGTTTTATCATTGTCAATTTATATTATTTGGCGTTATCATTATTGTTGGGTCTTTCTTGTGTCACTCCATTTAAGCAACTTGGCATTGATTTTATTTACTCGTAGAGCAACATATTTGGAACTTGTGGAGCTACATTGAGCTAATTGTTTCACTTTCCCTTTCCATTGAAAGATATTGGTATTGTTTATTTGAGCATTGTCTTTTATTTTGAGCACTAATATCAATACTTTCTTGGAAACAATAACACTCACTCATGCATTTCATCTAGGCATTCTAGTCTAAGAAGGCTTCCAAGTCAGGGCCCAAGCCTTACTAAAATTAACCTCCAACCATAAGCTTGATTGATAGAAAGTATAGGGAAAAAAACTTTCTTGGAAAGTTTTTCTATCTGGTACAAAGCAAGGTAAAGGCGTTGTGACCTTGCAATTATGAAGGTGGCTTGTCTCCTTGTAGGAATGAAGACACACGCTGGCTTGTAAGACTCAGGGGACGAGTATCGTTAATGACACCTCCGTGCCTTCGCCCCTTCTTTCTTACAGACACCCCAGTTTTTACCCTTTGGCAAGAGCTCAAGAAGAAGAGTTCTCATTTAGATTAGACATTTTAGATTAAAAATAACCAAGACTAATTGCATTCAAATCTAGTATAAGTGCATCTCATGCTAATACATTTTATGATTTCACTTGCAATAGGCCATTTTACTTGTCATTATTGAATGTTTTATGTTGACAAGCATTGTTTCATTTTCCTTTTGCAAGTAGAACACTAATTGATTTTCCTTTTGCAAGATATCTCTATATGCTTTGATTTAGGCATTGATTATATTTTAAAAGCATTTTATATCTTGTTTTAATTATCATGCTAACATCTTTGTCTCCATTTCAGGATTGCTTTGCTTTCATTTTTTGAAGCGTTCTACTCTTTTTTTGAGAAAATATATCTTTCATATCTATTGAGCAATTTATCTTAAGGCGTTGGTTTTATGGTTTTAATATGTTAATGCTTTTTATTGCTCATATCATATTTTGCTCATAATTCTTAAAAGTAATCCACTTTCACTTTAACATCTCTCCTAGAACCTCACATTTCTTTTATCTTAATTTTCTTTATTAGGGACCACCCCCCATAGCTAACCTAGGAGATAGCTTAAATTGAGAGAGAGGAATTAGTGTGACAACCCCTTCTCTTAGTTCCTTGCCACCAACCACACCTTGTGGGGTTGAAGGGTTTTCTCACTGACTTGTAGGTAGGTGTAGGTGGTTGGGTCAACAAGGAAAATTGTCCTTATGAGGGAGGACGTATAATGAATGTAAATGTTTGCTACTAGGGCAATGTAGACAAGATCAATATTTAATGATTGTTGTAAAATCAGCCACGTGTAGGGTGAATTTTAAAGTGCCCACAATGTGTATTAATAAAATCTATGGTTGTACACTTCTTATCTTGTTGTTCAGTAATGCATCTATTATCTCTTGTTTGATTTTTCATTCTGAATTTTCTTTTTTTTATACATATTAAACATGGTTATATCATAATGTTGGTTGAGAATGCTTCATACATCAAGAAAGGTCGAGCCACCTACAAGTGGGTTGAGTCTTGTATGGCCACTTTATCTTGTCCCAAATCTCCATGAAATATACCCTCGGGGGATTACCTGCCATGGATTGCCAAATTTACCAAACCCTAGCATGTGACTCAGAAAATTTTATTCTATTGGAAACACTAGAATGCTATTATTTTGGTAGCTATACAAGTGGTATATATTTTTTCTTAAATTGATAAGGTTGTGATCTTGACCAAATTTTTCCTTGCAAATCCAGTGTTAAAGAACATAGCTATGGAGCTAGATCACTGGAAACTATTGGCACCCTTGTCTCAGTAGGGTCCTGATAGAGCATCCTTTAGAGGCTACAAATGGTAGTGGTGCATGTCCTCTTGGCAGCATAGGAATCAGAGAAGCAACCAACACTACCATGAAAGAAGACACAATTGTCCAAGAGAGATGTAATGTTAGGTTGATCTACCCCAAGTAATGGGAAGCTCCCAGCTATCTCACTTGCAATCTTGGAGGATGAACGTCCCCATGGGAAGTAGAGCTGGGTTGGACCATATATGTGCCAATTAGCGAGCTGTTGCATGATGGGTGGGGACTTGGACCCTAAAAGTGAGGATGATCAGCATCCACCCACCAAATGGGTGGCCTTCGGGGCCTAGTTCATGCAAAGAGTTGTTGGTAATTGGTTAATGTTGTTAGTGTTTTGGTGCTCATGGTATACGCTATTAATTGACAACATAGAATATATGGCACTTTTTCAAATTTTTAATAACCATGCATTTTGGTCTTCTAGTATGAGGTGGTGTTAATGATCCGAAGTGTTTGTTCGTTCTCAATGTTCCTTTTTCCAACTCCTATTTTGTGTAATATGGTTTGTACTATAATGTTTATAGAATAAAACTTTTTATATATATATATAATCTTCAAATTCAATTTGAGGTCCTTATGAAGGATTTATTTGCAAGGGCTAGCTCAGTGTTAGAAGTAGAAAAATGTTTTACAAAGAAAAGTGACCAATTCTATCGTAAAAGTTCGTTGAAAATTTGTCAAAAAAATGATAAGAATGTTTGCGAAACAGTACTCGGGGACTAGAAGAATTAGACACTAATTTACTACTGTGTTTTAAATTTTAAGGCACAATTTTCTTGGTATCCTTGTTGTTTGTCCACGATGTACTTATTTTTTCTATGAAGTAATATAGGCACAATTTTCCTGGTATCCCTGTTGTTTGTCCATGATGTACTTATTTGTTCCATGCAGTAATATATGCAAAATTTCGGAAAAAATGGAAAAGATAGATACAATTGAGTGAAATTTTTCAGTTGTGTAGTGTCTTTTAACATTTTCCTTGTGGGTTTACTCTCTATGATTTTACCTTTTAGTCGAACAAAATACTCAATACTCCATATTGCTAGAATATTGCTGACAAAATTACCTGTGTTACTCATGAGTCATTACCATGGTTTTCACGTGTTTTTGTTTCTGCAGATATA
This sequence comes from Pinus tabuliformis, assembly GCA_031772625.1. Taxonomy (NCBI): domain Eukaryota; kingdom Viridiplantae; phylum Streptophyta; class Pinopsida; order Pinales; family Pinaceae; genus Pinus; species Pinus tabuliformis. The sequence continues at coordinate 876,658,694 of CM062815.1, forward strand.
TGTATAAACTTCTAAAGCAAAGAATGCACAGCATAGGCCTCAAGTCCAGCTCTCGTCCAATATTTTCACTGCAGCGGAAGGAAATGGAATGGCTTGGCTTTTCTGCTTACCATAAAGTGTTATGGAGAAAACAATCTAGGTACAGGCCACTACTATCTTTATTGGAAACTAAGTTGCATAGTCTAGAGTATCAAAATCTGGTTGCATCACTGGATTTACAATTTGCAGTGGACGATTCTCGTTCATCTATGTTCTGGCAAATACAGTATTGATCATTTTATGTTCATTGCCTTTAACGCAGCTCTTTAAAGTAGGAAGATGTCTATCCCATGTTACGTTTGTCATCAAAAAGAGATATGGAACTGAAGCTATTCAATTTACTTAACCAAACTTTAAAATCATTCAGTACAAAGCAATCCTATGGCAGTAATTGGAGTTGATCATGTTGGACTATTATTATGAATATTTTATGGCCTCCGTTGTGATTACAATGGAGGATCTTCTTTTGAATAGTATTCAGGGTATCATCTCTTCAAATGTTGCATCTTCAACTAGTTCTTAATTTAATTCGGGCTGTCAATATTTCATTCTAGTAAATTCTGAGTTAAAATTGTTAGAAAATCTGAGGCAGAAAGATTCTCTTGTTGATAATTACTTGTGAGTATTGTCATAATCTTTCTTGTGTTTTTCTTTTATCTTAGTTCATCAAGCAATTACCAAAACCAAAACACGAAGATCAAGGACACAAGATGTAGACACACAGCTAGGGCAAAACCTCTATATAGGGGAAAACCCAGTCAAGAACTCTTCCTTCAGTGATTCAAAATGAGATAGACGAAGACTCTAGACCAAAAGATCTTCCTTCTCCACCAACTCAGCTCTTCCTTCTAATAGATGATCTCTTCCAAAGTTACCAAGTGTTAGAAAAATGGAAAGGCAGAAAGATTTTCTTATACTTGATAATTACTTGTGATGTTCTTGACTTCTTATTAAGTTTTCTTTATATCTTCTTTCTTTAGTTCATCAAGCAATTACCAAAGCAAAAACGCATAAAAACAATGGACACCAGATATAGGCACTATGGCAGGGGAAAACCACCCTTGAGGGGAAAGCCTAGTCAAAATTCTCTTCCTTTCAATAGTATTCTTTGAGACTCTTCACCTTAGACAAAGACCAAACCTTCCTTCCACACTAAGTCAACCTCCCAGATCTTCAACCCCTCTTCTAGCAACTTCGACTATGTAGCAGCTTCCGTCATCAACAATACTTGGAAGACTTCGATCTCCCAAACTAGGGCATGAATCAAGGAGAGAGAGGCACCAAAATTTCGTTTTTCTTCTTCTCCTCAGACTCCACCCAACTCGCACTTCCTTCCCCTTCTTGTACTACTTTGCACTTCTTCTGGCTTCAAGAGATATCAAACTTTCTTGTGAGAGAGCGTGCTCCAAATGAATTCGACTTGCTTCTATCTACATGCTTCAAGGGAGGTCCAATTGATGTCCTTAGGCCAACTTGATCTCTTCGAGGCTAACTTGATGTGGAGGATACATAAATTACATTTGACTCGATACTTAATCTTTTTACATGATTCAAAAGCCCAAGAAAGGTATCTTTAAAAGAACATGACTCTATTGACTCAGAATAAGTCTTAGAAGTCCTCAATGAGGACTTTGACCTAAAGTATGGGGACCCAAGCATGAAATCCATGCTTTAATAAGTCATGATAATAATAATAAAAATTCTTTTCTTTATTCTTTTGACAAGTACATTACAATATGTCTCAAATACATTTAATAAAGATCAAACCTAGTTACATTTTCCAACACTCCTTCTTAACTTGGGAGGTATTCATTATATACAAGGAAGATCTCAACTATATGAACCATGAAGAACTTTAGGCACCACAATGCCATGGACTAGATTTTTGTTAATTTTAGATAACAATGGTATGTTCTATGCTTTAGCACAATTTACTTCAATGTTACTTTAGCATCCCAATGACAATTTCCAATTATTTCCAGTAGCAATCACATTAACTTAATTACATTGACAATAAATGCAGATAGAACATAAAAACATGTATAGAAGCAAGCCAAGACAAGATGACATAAGATTTGGCGGATGCAAGGGAGAAACCCCAATGTGGGGAAAACCCTTTGATGAAATCTTCTTATTATTATTCAATAGTTAGCACAGAGAGAGAGTACATGGACCAAATTCACTTGCCCAATACAAAGTCAAAACATCCCTGTTGAAATCAACAGTTAACAACAGTCAACTGTAGCAATAACCAGAAATTCAACGTTGGTCAAATTAGCTACAAAAATTCCTCCAAGTAGCTTGGTTAACACCAATCCAATTCGGCCTCCAAGAAGGGTCAAACTCAACCCAAAACAGTCCACAAAAACTTAGTCAACACTGTTCAAACTTCAGTGAACCTTGCGGTCAATGCAGGTCAAACAACCTCAATTGCCTCGATTTTTGTGCCAGGGAACGTGGCCTCAAGAGATCAGGATTCTACCCAGGAAAGCACAGTCAAAATCAGTGAAACAACCCCTGGTAAACGTTGGTCTGCACTTTGAAATTTTGGCCTATACTTGTCTCTAAAATTTGTTGACCTCATGCCACACATGTGAATCGTGTAGCAAAAAGAATGAGTAGAATACTCTTGGATATGGGACATCCCATGCTATTTTTCAAAAATGTGAAGTTGATGTTTTGCACTATGCATTTATGTGTACTGTATTTGAGAAATAGTCCATTTCATGCTCTTAGGAACAAGACTCCTTATGGAATATGGCATGAACACATTCCTTCGGTGAGTTATCTTAGGGTTTTTGCATCCACTTGTTATCCTTTAATTATTGAGTGAAGAAACAAATTAGGCCTAAGGAGTTGAAAGTGCATCTTTTTTTGGTACTCAAATACCACTAAGGCATATTGTATTGACAATGAGGTACATAAAATGTTTATTCTTTCCAAACATGTGCTTTTTTTCTTAATCTACTTAAAATGACAAGATTTTTGGGTGGAAACTTGATCATATTTATCAATTTAAAAACATATCATGAATTTGATAATGAGATTCCACATCTTAAAGTAGGGATCCTTATCTTTGATCAAATTCTAGAATCTCATTTTGAAGTGCCATAGCCTCCTTGTGTAGAAGATCCAACCACTTTATGAGAACAATGAGTTAAATTGGATGATGTGATTGAAAGGATTGAAATGTTGAAATTTAATGGGAATGCAACACAATCTCAATCGAGTAGCATGGACCATCATAGGAGTTTCCATGGTGGGCCATGAAGATACTTGATAGTGTTTGTTTTAATGAAGTTGGAAATATAGGATTTTCTTTCCAAACATGTGCTTTTTCTCTTAATCTACTTAAAATGCCAAGATTGTTGAGTGACAACTTGATCATATTTATCAATTTACCCATGTAAAAACATATCATGAATTTGATAGTGAGATTCCACATCTTAAAGTAGGGATCCTTATCTTTGATCGAATTCTAGAATCTCATTTTGAAGTGCCATAGCCCCCTTGTGTAGAAGATCCCACCACTTCATGAAAACAAGGAGTTAAATTGGATGATGTGATTGAAAGGATTGAAATGTTGAAATTTAATGGGAATGCAACACAATCTCAATCAATTGAGTAGCATGGACCAATTTCCATGGTGGGTCATGAAGATACTTGATAGTGTTTGTTTTAATGAAGTTGGAAATATAGGAATTAGAAGTTCAACAAGATAAAATGATGGAGGTGTTGTAGATGATTTGATGGTAATGATATGAGTTCATATTATTGTGAGTCAAAAAGCTACGCTAAGAGAAGCACCATTTTTTTATTTTTGAGGCTAAAACTACAACTTTAAAATCTTTGTAATTGACAATTAGTCGTGTTGCAACTAAAACCTTAAAACCAAAATATTAAGATTATTGGTGTGATTAAAAATGATACTATTAATAACATTCATTTTTTTAAGATAAAATTTAAAATTTTAAAAATCATGATCTAAATATCCAAATAATTACAAAGAAAATTATTAAAAAATAAATAAATAAAATAAAAATTACCAAAAAAAACTATAATTAAAATTAATTAATTAAAAGTAAACACATATATATATATACAATCCATATAATTAAATATAAAAAATTCAATATATTTTTTAATAAAATAAAAATGATACTATTAATAACATTCATTTTTTTGATAAAATTTTAAATTTTAAAAATCATGATCTAAATATCCAAATAATTACAAACAAAATTATTAAAAAATAAATAAATAAAATAAAAATTACCCAAAAAAATAATTAAAATTAATTAATTAAAGGTAAACAAACATATATATATAATCCATATAATTAAATATAAAAAAATTCAATATATTTTTTAATAAAATAATCATATAGAAGAGAAATTTTAATAATTAAATGGGGAATTTAAATTAAAACGAACTTAAAACATAATTTAACCCAAAAAAAAAAAAAAAAACTAAAAACCATAAAAATATATAGAAAATAAAAAATTAAGATATATATTTTTTAATAGATATTGTTTAATACTTTAGTGTTTTTTAATTAGAATTTACTATATAATTTAATGATAGTAAAATCGTATCTTTTTTCATATATTTAAAACGTTTTGATAAATAAATTCTACTCTGAAAAATTATCCAACGCTTACATTATCAAACTACATAAAATAAACATATAATTTTAACATCAAATTTCCAACAAAATTAAATTAAAAATATACTAGAAAAATAAAATAAAATAAAATAAAAACTAATTTTTTTTTTTCAGAGAAGAAAACCATCATAGATTTATATTAAGAAAATATAAAGATCTTCAATACATATCATGTTTGGATTGAGGCATAAAAATGCCCAGCAACCTTTGCAAAAAATAGTTACAGATAGTCCATTGAAGCATAAAAAAGCCCATCAACCTTTGCACATAATAGATACAGATAATCCGAATCTTACCAAATCTGAAATAAGAAAAACATATACTTCACTTCTACAAAGCCTGCTTGTCCAAAATTGCAACAGAACAAACTATCACTTGAAGAAACAGTCCCATGTGAAGATTACATGCAATAACACATAAAGAAAAAGGGGCAAACGGCCCAGCCTTGGAAAAGAGAGCCCAAAAGACTTGATACTGGAGATCTAAAAGGAGAAACCATCTTGCAGAAACAAAGACCCACGGCATCATATAGCAGGCATATTTGGCAAAGAGTCATTCTGATGAAAGGAATCATGGCATGCCAAAATACGCTGAAGAATTGCATGGAGGGGTTCCTTAGAACCTTGGAAAATTTGTGCGTTTCTCCAGTTCCACAAGAACCAACATGTAATAATGAACAGTGATCTCCAAGATGAGGATTGTCTACTACACCACATAAAACCTTCCTGAACAGAAGAAAAGATGATGTAAGGAAAACCAAAATATAAAGACAGATCATACCAGATATAAAGGGACGAGGCACATTGAAAAAACATATGCAGATTTGTTTCTGCATCATTTTGGCACATGGAACATCTGCTCGGACCCTGCCAGTTTTTCCTTTGAAGAACCTCCCATGTGAGATTTTTGTTCCCAAATAACAGCCAAGAGAATATAATCATTTTAAGTGGACATGCAACCTTCCAAAGACAGGGAGGGAAAAGCGAATGAGGACTCCCAGCGATAACAGAGATCATTTCTGCATAAATATGCTTTACGCTCACAGGCAGATTTGGTTTTTGGAGAGACCATACTAGGCGATCCTTTGATCCAGATCGTGTGATTCCCATACAATCAAGTCTCGTTTTTACCGAATGCCAAAGAGGGAGCATCGATTGGGGCAGATGCAGATCCTCCCCATCAATCCAAACCGGGGAAGAACCAGACCAGTCTTTTATCAGCTTGTCCCATGTGAAGCATCCCAGCCTATGAAGATTGTGAACCAACGGAGAGGGGAACGAGAACTCCCGGGCAGATGAAATAGAATCATAACCAATAAATATACTAGTTCTGGAGCAGAGTTTCCATCGAAGATTTTTCATGAAAAAAAGATGGACCTTCCTGAGACTTTGCCATATCATCGATCCACTCCTGATGCCAATGGACCGCCTCCTGTACCAGAATTCTATGCTCCTGCCTTTTAAATATTTCACCTTTATAATCTTACTCCATGGCCCATTGCCAAAAATACCTCTATAAAGAGACTTACAGAGGAGGGCTTTCCCAAATGTGCGCATATCTAAAAGGCCCCATCCACCAGCCCTTTTTGGTTTTGATATAGAAGCCATCTTGACAAGATGAATTTTGTTCTGATATGCATGTCCTCCCCAGAGGAAATTAGCAGCCAATCTGTTCATTCATTTTATAATACTGGCAGGGAGAAAGAAGATATGAGCCCAATAGACTGAAAGTTGGCATAGGACAGCCTGTACTAAGATGAATCTGCCAGCTAGAGAAAGAAATTTAAACTCCCATCCTGAAATCTTTTTATAAAACCGGTCCAGTAACCATTGCCAGTCCCTTTTTGAGTATCCTTTTGCCTTTAAAGCAAAGCCCTAGTATTTAAACCCTTGCTTAATTGAAAAGGGAGCAATGCCCAGCAGATCAGATATCCAGTGAACGATTTCCACGTTTGCATCATTGTGAAACAAAGAGGATTTTTCCTTATTGATAAACAAACTTTCTGAAATTTTGAAAGAATGTCATTTATGCATGCCCAGGAGACCCTACAGAGCATAGCAAAAATGAGGACATCATCAACAAAGAGATTGTGAGAAATGGAAATACCCTTACAAATCTTTACCGGGCGACATCTTTTGTCCTCAACTGCTTTATTTATCTGCAGACTGAGAGAGTTCATTACCAGAATGAAGAGCAGTGGGGAAAGGGGACATCCCTGTCGGAGTCCTCTCTCCGCTTGGAAGAAAGACGAGGGAATTCCATTTACAATCACTGAATATCTTACGTTCTCAACACAGGACATGACCCAATTGACGCTTTGTGACTTCAGTCCTATCTTAGCCAACAGAATTCTTAAAAAGCCCCAATCTACACAATCATAAGCTTTCTGCAAGTCAATCTTGAGGACAGCCGCATCCATATTCTTTGACAGCATTGTAAACAAACTTTCCTGTGTCATGGCAACCGCGTCCAAGATGAAACGACCCTTTAAGAACGCATGTTGGTCCCCAGTAATGAAGGAATTTAGAATAGGCTTCATTCTCTCCGCAATGATTTTTGAGATTAATTTGAACATAATGTTGCAGAGCGAGATAGGCCTAAAGTCGTGAAAGGATTCAGACTTGTTCTTTTTTGGAATTAGCGCTATGAAAGTTGAGGAAGTAGCCGAATGAATGCTTCCGGACATCCGGGATGCTTCAACCATCCGCAACAGGTCTGTTTTGAAAAGGTCAAAGAAGTGAGAGAAAAATTCGATTGGCCAACCGTCCGGCCCCGGACTTTTATCCTTTTTAAAAGATTTGATAGCCTTTAAAAGTTCTTCTTCAGAGATTGGCTTTATGAAATCTTCATTTGCAGCGTCATCAAACATTTCTGGCACCAGCTCAATGCCCCATAGGGCATCTTGAATGAGGACCTCCCTTCTTCTATATTGATTTTGGAAGAATCTCACAGCCTCCATCGATATCTCTTGCTGTGATAAGAAGACATTACCCTTTTCATCTTTAATGCTCCAAATGGAGTTTTTTTCTCTTCTTGCACTTGCAAACTTGTGGAAGAATCTCGTATTTTTGTCCCCCTCTTTGAGCCAGATGGCTCTGCTCTTAAGACGCCATGTAGCCTCCTCCTTTAGTAAGATCAAATGTTTCCTTTTCTCCAATTTTCTTATCATGCTTTTCTGTTCTAGAGATAGACTGTTGGGATCAGCCGACTCTAGAAGGGAGTCCAGTTCCTTACGTATATTATTTAACTCCTTTTTATCCATCCTCCTTTTTTGATTTTGCCATTCCTTCGTCACTGACCTCAATCTTTCCATCTTTACACGGAATGGCATAAAAGGTGCCATTTCAGATTCAAGGAGGCTCTTCCATTTTCCAGAGATAAATTCATTGAAGGATGGGTCTTCTAAATGAATCCTATTGAATTTAAAAGGGTAACCAAGTCTGATTACATTATCACGCCATTTTAGGAGAATGGGTCTATGGTCAGAAGAGTGATCATTCCCGATAGATAACACTGGCATTCTCATTTTCCCAATAATACTGACATGTATGATGATTCTATCAATTCTCTTTGCTATGTAGGCCTGCCCAATCCTACTATTTGCTATGTAGACCTGCCCAATCATACTATTGTCCCACGTGGGCTTCATTTTATCGGGAACAATGTCCACGAGATAAAATAAAATAAAGAAAATTCAAAAGGGACAATGCAACCCGCCTAATATCAATAAATTTATCAAATTTCATTGATGTTTGGCAGGGACGGGGATCACTCCCCGATTTCTCAGTTCGTTCCCTTTTTAACGTTTTCTCATACGCATATAATTTTAAATTGTTTAGGTTTGTTTTCTTTTAAATAGTTTATATTTGTTTTTTAATAGTATTTAGTTTTTTAAGCAATTTTTTTATTATTATTTATAATATTTGTATTTTTTCAAGAAATAAATAATCTTTTTGTTTTTTGGTTTTTTTTTATTTAAATATTTAGTTAATGCTTTTTAATTAAATGTTATTTTTTGAAATATTTTTAAAACAAGGATTTTTCCAAAAATTTTAGTATTTTTAATTTTTTAATAATTTATTTACAATAATATTATTATGTTTGTGTTAAATTTTTTTAAATATTATATTTTTAAGTTTAATAAAGGAAAAAATAATTTATTCAAAATATTTATTTTAGATTTTGTTGTTGATTTTAATATTTTGGTTTCAAGGATATTGATAGTGAATGTAAAGAAATTGCAATTTAATGGCATTTTTCAATTGAGGAGTCATTTTAGGGATCCTTTTGTAATAATATTGATTGTTAAGCACAAAAGTCTTTAATTTTAACTGCAAAATAATGAAATGTGGTGTTGTTCATGTCGCTTTTTGATTTGGGGGTTGATTTTAGAGTTTCAGTTGACAATATTATGACATTGTTAAAATCATGGTTGCAAAAAAATTGATTTCAATTCCAAAAGAGAAATGTCATTGGTCACGCCAATTTCTAAAACAATGATTGATTTTAGTATTTTTTACTGCAAAATATTAAATTTCAAAGTTACAATTCTCATTTTGAAGTCATAGTTCTAATCAAATATGTAAGCATAACAAATTCTTAAGGTGTATATTCCCAATATATTTGATTACTAACCGTATAATCATATAAAATATATATATTATAAAATACAAATCATTTTAAATACTAGAAAATAAAATATTACTAATAAATTTCATGTGATTTACTTCAAAATCTGATAATACCAAAAGTTAAATGACATCTCAAATATGTTATATCAAAAAACAATGAATCCCAGACTCACTCAAACATTGGGTATCTCAAAGATTTTTCAATAATCCAAATTTCACTCAAACAACATCAGAAAATATGAATTGTAAATTAGTTTAATTATAATATCATGTAGATGCAAAATTTAACATGTTGAAATCATTTCTTGTACTTGTGCTAAATCAAATCGAAAAACAGTAAACCGAAATCTCACTCAAACAACATTTGAAGATATGATTGTCAATGAATTTAATCATAATATTAATAAGAAAATGTCAAATTTAAAATGTTGAAACCGTGCAATTGTATTAAATCGAGTTTGAATAAAATATCATTTTATATTTGACAACTTAATATGGTTATGAAATCAAGTTGTGTATGTAAATATGTTTAACAACGAGAAAATGGAAGGGGTTGATCCTTAAATTATATCTATCACAAGTGAATTATTGTAATTTGTTTATGTACTAAAAATCTAAGTGATGCAATGAATAATCAATTGCCATGAGTTGTGAAATTCGTCAAGATTACATTGAGGTTGATCCCTAAATTATTTCCAATTTCACAAGTGGATTGAAATTCTTCAAACTTACATTGGGGTTGATTTTTAAATTATTTCCTAAAATTAAGCTTATATATTTATCACGAATGGATTCATTGCAATTTGTTGATGTACTAAAAACTTGAGTGATGCAATGAGTAATCAATAGCCATGGGTTGTGGAATTTTTCAAGCGTACATTGATTTTGCTATTAGAATAAATGAGTGTTATGAGTGAAACATATACCATGTACAATAAATAATGAAAATCTCAATCAGATTAGTTTATCCCTTATGTTTGTGTCATAAAGTAACCAATGTTTGAAAGGTTGTTAGTCTCATTAATTGTGTTTGATGGTAAAAAATGATTGCATTGAAACAATTAAATGATATTAAATTTAGTTTAATAAAATTTAATTAGAGAATAATAATATAGAAATTTATCAGTTTAAAACAGTTCATTTAATTTTAAATGTAAATATCTTATAATTCATCTTATATATCATAGATTTATTCCTAATAATTTAGCAATTGTGTATTAATACCAACAAATTACTAGCAAATAAAAAATGAAACATTTCAATAAATAATTAAGTCTCTCTAAGGATAAAACCATTGATTATGTTCTAAAATTATGTTAGATTTTAAATTGTGTGAAATGATCATCAACTAGTATGCCATGAATATGGTGTTTAGAAACATAAAATTTAGTTATTCATAATTGTGGTGAGATAACTCAAAAAAGTGTTAAGTCATTCAAAATCTATCTTACCAACAGTTTATCAATCAAATTTGTCTTCATATTTTTAAATACTTAAATCAATTCATATTTTAGAATGAATGTCTTGTATTTGTGAATATCTTATATTATACTAAGTATGGTAAATTTAGAGGGTGATCTATAGAATAAATCCAAATTAACATTCAAATAATGAGATTTGTTAACTTAAGAAACTTATATATACAACCTAGTTCTAAAAATATAAATCAACAAAACCCTAAATTCTTGTAAACCAAATGCAAAAAATAAATAAGATGACTAGAAAAAGAAAATAAAACCTAATGCTTATAATTATGCTATGGGGTCTAAAAATACTCTTGAATATTTATCCTTATATTTGTATTGTTCGAAGTCCCAAACATCATGGAAGATTGCTAAGTGAGCATCAAACTAAGATATTCGAACTATGCCATTATTAAGGTTAATCTTAAAAGAACTTGACTTAAGCGTAACAAATTAAATATTAAACGAAACCTAGGGTAAAGAAGTAAAACTCTATGATATTCATCACGAATACAATATATTTTAACTTAAAGCTTTACAAAGAAATGAAATAAAACAATAAGGTATACCTCAATTTGCATTGCCTTGACTTGTAATAACTCCTTCCTCAATAAAGCCTACAATATCAAATATTTCCTCAATGAATGGCTCTAGAAATTTTATTCAAGAAAGTAGATAGATCACACAAAAAAAAAGTCTTTCCAATAAATTTTCAATGAAAGAAAGTGAGGGAGGCACTCCCCTTATATAATAGATAAGGTAGTCCTAAAACTATATATGCAATATCATGAGCTTGAAACAATACCAAATGTTTAAGTCAAAGCCATGAGCTAAAAACATGAATGTTGTCATACAATTGGTTGAATACCACTTCAACATGAGTGCCCTCCTAAAACAAGGGGTCAACACCATGTGTGGGGTTGAACCACTAGTAAGACCAAGAGTGTCCTTCTAAAAGTTTCTACGAACATCACATGTGTGAATGAATAAGGGATAAATGAAGGTTCTAGAAACATTTCCGTTGTGAGCTAAGAGAGAGATAGTGCACCCAAGGGTAGCGTTCCCGCATATGCCAAATAAATACCCCTTTCAAGTAGGTAGAAATCACTCACCCATGTGGAAAGGGATCAAAAAGTGTGCACTCCATATGTGTGCTACAATGTCAAGCAGTAACCACCATAATTGGCTCATGTATGTTCTATATGCCACCAAGTGTATAGGTGATGATGTGGATATCTCTATGATGATGTCAATGCATTGTCATCAATCCTTAAGAATGGACATATATCCCAAGCAATATGGTATATATCTCAATGAATGTGTATATGTCTATCTACTTGTACCTAGATCCCAATGAAATATCACAAATCTCAATGCAAGTACATAGATCTCAAGGGATAGTGCATGGATCCCAATGTGGGGTTCTCATCTATATTAGTCAATCACATCTCAAAACACATGTCATTAGGTAACCACTTCTAACGACATAATCAGAAAAGTTAATTTTATAAATTGCTTAAGTTTACCATGGGACTTACATGCGACAATCCCTAAGGCAAGAAGTATTTCCTAGGTCACTTGGTTAGAGATAGGTAAAAATGATGAATAACCTATGGAAATGTGAGGGGAACTTCATGTATGGGCCCTCAAAGTCATGTATGATGATATAAAATATATTTTAGTTTATCTAACTCTAAAGATCTAGAAAATCTTAATTTCATACATGCAAGCCTTTTACAGAGGGCTTTACAATGAGTTACCACCTCAACACTTTATTGATTACCCCTTTTTTTGGTATTTTGTCTTTGATTTGTAAGTCGTTTCCCTAGATATGCAATTTTAAGCATAAGACTTAAAGGTTGGACCTTTTTAGTTAGGTGGCACAGCTCGAGCTTCCTTTTTTCTGTTAATTCTTATATTTCATGGTCTTCACCTCTAGCCTTTTTTTTACTTTTATTAGACTTTGGCTTACATTGTTCTTGAATTTGCTTGCGAACACCTTACTAGGTGACATATGATAAGGCAAACTTGTGATTAATATATTTTTATGAAATGATATAAGAGTGAAAGGGGGAAGATAGGAAGTATAAGCATGGTGTTATAACCTTATTTGTTACCCCATTCATCAGGAGAGATTTTCCCAACTCCATAAGATGAAATATTGAGTCCTACCCCTTGGAAGACCAATTTTAGGGCTCCATCACTCTTGCACATTGGCAAAGCGAAATGCATCACTCATTTCCCTCTTGGAAAGAGCAATGATTACTCCAAATAGAATAACAAGGAGCAATGGCCTTGGAAATATTTTATATGTGCTCATTTCCAAGGAGATATGTTTGAGAAAGATGAGGAAATCCTCAAATGTCTTGGGAGTTTGTACTAGACTCTAAAATCACAAGGACCCATCTATATACATTCATCCTGTCATCTCCATGTGAAATAATACAAGGATACCATTCCTAAGGAGAGGGAGGAGAAAAGAGATTGGTAATGAAATGCTACAAAACATTTTCAAAGAGAATCTTGCATTCAATAGGTAGCCTTACCTGTGATTTTCATCTTAGTAGGACCTTGGACTAGGGAACTAGGAGGTATCTCTACATTCAAGGCATATTTGTATATGATCCTTTCTTTTCTAATATATATTTCATGGTTTCCCCGAAGTCCTGTTATTCAATATATGAATTTGACTAGATCTAGATTAGCTTGAATAATTCATAATAGATATATCATATACCTCTAATGAATCTTTGTTAGGAGAGTAGATTGTGTTTCTCTTGTTTTCTTGTGTGTGGGCTAAATGTGTGAGTAATTAAGGCAATATCTTTGGGAGTTGGAGTGATATTTTCTACAACAACATCAATCAATGTCATTGTTGGCCTTCAAAGACAAGTTATGCAACCATCAACCTCTTACTTTTACTTATCTACCAAAGATTTTTAGGGTATAAGTATAGGTGAAGCCATTGAATAGTATATCATTATTTTGTATATATCTTGGCCATATTTGTGGATTTATTCTCTTAGCTGCAAGAGGAAATTCCTCATAACAGAAGTAGCAACGCGTTGAGAAATGCAACAAGAAAGTCTCAATTTGATTTTGCCTTGGTCAAATTGGGAAAATTAGAATTTCGACATCAACGAACAAATTAGATGTAGTTAACTTATGTGACATGGCTTGTGTCACTTAGTTTACTCGGTAAATTTGAGTTAGAGGGATTAGAGTTCAGTTAAGCATGTGTGATTGCTAATTTTTAGGAATCAAGGTCATTTATTTCAAGTTTTTTTCAATTAAATTAGTTCTAACTGTTGCTAGAACTAGTGGAAGGACAGTTGTGCAGTGGGACAACAATCTAACTCAATGATCATCCAGTTAACTGATCAATCAACCTAAAATAGCTAGGGCATGCAGAGAATTCAAGTTTCCTAGCTGTGGTGGAGATTCCAAGGCAGTGTAACATCATTTGTAGACTAGTCTTGAGCATGGGGACTTCACCCAAGGAACCTCTGACATATCGTGTGCATTCGTGGCATACTAAACAATACCCTTATTTGACTATGTATTGGAAAATACCTTTAAAAATCAAATTATTTAACCACTTACCAATACGAACCCAATACAACTTCCCAATTAAAAAAAACCCTACTTTCACTAGATATTATGGGTATCAATTTTGTCATTAACATTTTTTATACCCCTTTATATTCTTTCATTAATTTTGAGCTCCATTTTTATACCTACCAATATAAAACCATTTATCCCTAATATATGCTCAATATATTATGTCATTTTTCCCTCTATATATATTTCCCAATATGAATGCATGTGGTATGGTATTGCTCCCCTAGTGAAGCCCTTGTGGTCTTGAGTGTACAAGTGTTGCATGTAACTAGATGATCAACCTTGGGAATTGTGCAATCAATTGGAGGAAAAATCCTAAATAATAGGGGCCTAATTCCTCAGGATTTTAACAAGGAAATAGGGGCTCAAGTGGCATAATTTGACTAAGTCAGGGTCAGAGCTTCTCATTGAACAGAATGATAGGTTATTCACTTGCAGGTTGAGCTCAGACTGAGCTAGTAATTTTAATACATCTCTATTCATATGATTATGTAGAATTTCCTGCAAATTCTCTAAAAATCTACATCCAAGATCTATGTAGAAAATCTAACTGTAGATTTACTCGATAATGCAATACACCAAGGCAAAATACTATCATCTACTTCTACTATCAAACTTGCAGAAGCTTAAAGATCGAGCTAAATCAAAGCTGAACACATATAACCAGAAGAAGATGAATCAATGCACATGAAACACAGAAAATACTCAGGAAAAAGCCTCAGCTTAAAACCCCACTATTTGTATTATCATACAAGGTGGAAATACATCAAAATTATACAAAGCCTTAGCTCTCACAGCTAGCCAACTCTTAGTCCAATCCGCTTGGATGCTCACAAGCAATCAAATCTTCTCACAAGCCTTCTACTCTGCGCTCCAAGCTCCTATTTCCTTGCGCAGTTACCTCTGGGATGATCTCTTCACCCAGTGTAACACTGCTCTAACACACTGTCGGAACTGCGCAATCCTTAAGGAACCTTACCTTGACTACATGCATTAGTTTCCTTTATAGGAAAACACATGCAACTGATAGTACATTATCCTTGACATTTAACTCAACTGTGTCTTTCTCAAAATAGACATGCATGAGTTTCTGATGAGGGAATCTTCAGTTATCTGGAGTACACTGGTTGAGTGCATGCATGCATCAACTGATTGATAACTCACAATTAGTTCCTCAAACAATTTGAAACTAATTTAACTGTACTTAACTCAGTAAACTGAGCTAACTAATTACAAATCAAATATAACTCAATCTTATCTCCTTAATTAAGGGATAACCTCCTTAATTTAAGGGATAACTGTTGCATGACTTCAGAAAGACTTCTAACTTGAATTTCTCTAACTAATTAATCCATAATGAATTAATTAATTAATTCCAAGCAGCTAGTGAGACTAAATTCGAATTTAATTCACAATTTTAATTCAAGGACAAATTAAAATTGGAATATTTGGATTCTATTTTTATCATTTCTTGTTGCTATTTTGAACACTCCCTCTCAACAAGAAAGGGATTCAACTCGATCTCGATCCTCAACCTTTCGAATGTTCTGCATGTAACACTCTCTCTAGTGTTGTAGCTCCAACAACTCCAAAAACAGAAAAACATCCAACTTGAATCAGTATGATGCATCTATCATCAAAGTCGCTAATTGTTATTACCTCTGTCAACTAAAAAATTTGCGCTTCGGCTGACTCTTCCTTTCTGCACTGTTGTCAATCCTTCTCTACACTCTTCAGATCTAACTTCTCTAACCTTTGTCACTTTGATCTTTGAATACATCAATCCCACTGATTCCTCCGACTACTATGTTCTTTGGGCTCCCGTAGCAAGGTACGAACCATGAGATAAAACCTCTCAATGGACCCTGCCCAATTTCAGCCTTCATGAGACTATCACTTCACATCACCCCACCTCACACCTGAAGGTATGGTTGCATGTGATCCCTCTGCCCACTTCTCTAATTGTGGCTCCTCCAGAATTGTCTGAGACTTCTTCTGGGGTTGCATGTTGAGAGGTAATTTACTCTCCCTCTCAACCTCCAAGTCTCTAACAGTTTCCTTGCCCCTCAAGGCTTTGCACGCTTCTTGAACTTGAAGAGCATACAGGTTCTTGACTCATGAACCAATTTGTTTCTCCTGTCTCGTGGTGATGTGTCTAAGGAATGCCTTTCCTTTACTGAAGACAACATCATAGCCTTTGTCCTCCAACATCGCGACCGATACCAAGTTCTTCTTCAGTTCAGGCACATACTTCACATATGTTACTGTCAAGATACCAACCACAACCCATCATCGATGACATTATGTATGCGATGAGAGTAATGTCCATTTCGAATTGAGAGGCTAATGCCTCACCTTCTGATCCTTCTAAGGATCACTTCTTGGACATCTTCGATGGGAAATTAGTCGCATAATGATCCATCTCATGACAACTAAAGCATCTCACTTTAGACTTGTCAACCTTCTTCCCTTCGTGAGAAGAATTTGATTTGGAATGGGAATTCTTCCCCTTCCCTTTCCTTGCCTTACTCACAAAGGCCAGATTTTCTTCATCAACATCCTTGGATGAAGAACCATCTCTTATGCTCCTCCAGATCTCCTCCTGCATGAGATCTGACCACAGTCGTTCCCAATCTAGAAGTTTCTCCCTTCCATTCACAGAGTCTTGGTAGCTATTTCAGCTCTTTGGAAGGCCAAGGATAGCGAGGCTCACCATATCATCATCCACAGTAGTTATTCCCACACTTCCAAGCTCATCTCTACAAGTGGTGAGCTTGTTCAGATATGTGGAAATAGTATCATCGTTCTCCATCTTGATTCTTCAAGGCTTATCCTTGAGCACCAATTTCCTCTGGTCACTACTGTTTTGGTAGAGGTCCTTCAATGTATTCCACATTGAATATGGAGTATCCTTCCCATGGAGACTGGAGACAATATGGTCTCGAAATCCCTCAAGGATGATACGTCTCACCCTCGCCACACACTTCTTCCACTCAGCCAACTCTTGTGCATTAGTTGAACCTGGCTTTGGGATTTCTTGATCAATGAAATCCTTCAAGCCGGTGTGTTCTTATACAACCTCCATGCGATTTTTCCATGCTATGTAATTCGAGTTGCCTTCCAAGGCATACTCGAGTCTTAAGCCACAAAACGCCATTGGACAGCCTTGAAGTATGATAAGAATTCGATTTGCACGTACAACCCTGAACTTCAAACTTCGAATTCCTTCTCTATATACTATTCATAGCTCTGATAAACCTCGCTCCAATAAACTTTTATCCGATACCATGTAGAATTTCTTGCAAATTCTCTACAAATATACCTTTGAGATCTATGTAGAAAATCTGACTGTAGATTAACTTAATAATGCAATATACCAAAGCAAAATACTATAATCTACTTCTACTATCAAACTTGCAGTAGCTTAAAGATCGAGCTGAACCAGTGCTGAACACATATAACCAGCAGAAGAAGAATTAATGCACATGAAACATAGAAAATACTCAGGGGAAAGCCTCAGCTAAAATCCCCACTATCTGTATTATCATACAAGGTGGAAATACATTAGAATTATACAAAGCCTTAGCTCTCACAGCTAGTCATCTCTCAGTCCAATCCTCTTGGATGCTCATAGGCAATCAAAGCTTCTCACAAGCCTTCTCCTCTACCCTCCAAGCTCCTACTTCCTTGTGCAGTTTCCTCTGGGATGATCTCCTTCACCCAGTGTAACACTGCACTCACACACTACTCTAACACACTGTCAAAATTGCGAAATCCTCAAGGAACCTTACCTTGACTGCATGCATTGGTTTCCTTTATAGGAAAACACATGCAATTAATAGTACACTATCCTTGACATTTCGCTCAATTGGGTATTTCTCAAAATAGACATGCATGAGTTTCTGATGAGGGAATCTTCAGTTATCTGGAGTACATTGGTTGAGTGCACGCATGCATCGACTGACTAATAACTCACAATTAGTTCCTAAAATAGGTTGGAACTAATTTCACTGGACTTAACTCAATAAAATAAGCTAACTAATTACAACTCAAATTTAACTCAATCTTATCTCTTTAATTAAGGGATAATCTCCTTAATTTAAGGGATAATTGTTGGATGACTTCAAAAAGACTTCTAACTTGAATTTCTCCAACGAATTAATCCATAATGAATTAATTAATTAATTCCAAGCAGCTAGTGAGACTAAATTCGAATTTAATTCAAAATTTTAATTCAAGGACAAATTAAAATTGGAATATCTGGATTCTCTTTTTATCATTTATTGTTTCTATTTTCAACACTCCCTCTCAACAAGAAAGGAATTCAACTTGATCCTGATCTTGAACCTTTCAAATGTTCTGCATGCAACACTTCTCTCTAGTGTTGTAGCTCTAGCAACTCCAAAAACAAAAAAATATCCAACCTGAATCAGTATGATGCATCTGTCATCAAAGTCTCTGACTTCTATTGCCTCTGTCAACTGAAAACTTTGCGCTTCAGCTGACTCTGCCTTTCTGCAGTGTTGTCAATCCTTCTCTGCGCTCTTTAGTATCTAACTGCCTCTAGCCTCTGTCACTTTGATCTCTGGTTGCATCAATCCCACTTATTCCTCCCACTACTATGTTCTTTGGGCTCCCGTAACAAGGTACGATCCATGAGATAAAACCTCTCAATGGACCCTGCCCAATTTTAGCCTTCATGAGACTACACTTCACATTGCCCCACCTCACACCTGGAGGTATGGCTGCATGTGATCCCTCTGCCCACTTCTCCAATTGTGGAACAGCCACAATTGTCTAAGAGTTCTTCTAGGGCTGCATGTTAAGAGGTAATTTACTCTCCCTCTCAACCACCAAGTCTCTAACATTTTCCTTGCTCCTCAAGGCTTTGCATGCGTCTTGAACCTCAAGAGCATACAGGTTCACCCTTCATGAGACTATCACTTCACATCACCCCACCTCACACCTGAAGGTATGGTTGCATGTGATCCCTCTGCCCACTTCTCTAATTGTGGCTCCTCCAGAATTGTCTGAGACTTCTTCTGGGGTTGCATGTTGAGAGGTAATTTACTCTCCCTCTCAACCTCCAAGTCTCTAACATTTGCCTTGCCCCTCAAGGCTTTGCACGCTTCTTGAACTTGAAGAGCATACAGGTTCTTGACTCATGAACCAATTTGTTTCCCCTGTCTCGTGGTGATGTGTCTAAGGAATGCCTTTCCTTTACTGAAGACAACATCATAGCCTTTGTCCTCCAACATCGCGACCGATACCAAGTTCTTCTTCAGTCCAGGCACATACTTCACATATGTTACTGTCAAGATACCAACCACAACCCATCATCGATGACATTATGTATGCGATGAGAGTAATGTCCATTTCGAATTGAGAGGCTAATGCCTCACCTTCTGATCCTTCTAAGGATCACTTCTTGGACTTCTTCGATGGGAAATTAGTCGCATAATGACCCATCTCGTGACAACTAAAGCATCTCACTTTAGACTTGTCAACCTTCTTCCCTTCGTGAGAAGAATTTGATTTGGAATGGGAATTCTTCCCCTTCCCTTTCCTTGCCTTACTCGCAAAGGCCAGATTTTCTTCATCAACATCCTTGGATGAAGAACCATCTCTTATGCTCCTCCTGATCTCCTCCTGCATGAGATCTGACCGTAGTCGTTCCCAATCCAGAAGTTTCTCCCTTCCATTCACAGAGTCTTGGTAGCTATTTCAGCTCTTTGGAAGGCCAAGGACAGCGAGGCTCACCATATCATCATCCACAGTAGTTATTCCCACACTTCCAAGCTCATCTCTACAAGTGGTGAGCTTGTTCAGATATGTGGAAATATTATCGTCGTTCTCCATCTTGATTCTTCAAGGCTTATCCTTGAGCACCAATTTCCTCTGGTCACTACTGTTTTGGTAGAGGTCCTTCAATGTATTCCACATTGAATATGGAGTATCCTTCCCATGGAGACTGGAGACAATATGGTCTCGAAATCCCTCAAGGATGATACGTTTCACCCTCGCCACACACTTCTTCCACTCAGCTAACTCTTGTGCATTAGTTGAACCTGGCTTTGGGATTTCTTGATCAATGAAATCCTTCAAGCCGTTGTGTTCTTATACAACCTCCATGCGATTTTTCCATGCTATGTAATTCGAGTTGCCTTCCAAGGCATACTAGAGTCTTAAGCCACAAAACGCCATTGGACAGCCTTGAAGTATGATAAGAATTCGATTTGCACGTACAACCCTAAACTTCAAACTTCAAATTCCTTCTCTGTATACTATTCATAGCTCTGATAAACCTCGCTCCGATAAACTTTTATCCGATACCATGTAGAATTTCTTGCAAAGTCTCTACAAATATACCTTTGAGATCTATGTAGAAAATATGACTGTAGATTAACTTAATAATGCAATATACCAAAGCAAAATACTATAATCTACTTCTACTATCAAACTTGCAGTAGCTTAAAGATCGAGCTGGACCAGTGCTGAACACATATAACCAGCAGAAGAAGAATCAATGCACATGAAACACAGAAAATACTTAGGGGAAAGCCTCAGCTAAAATCCCCACTATCTGTATTATCATACAAGGTGGAAATACATCAGAATTATACAAAGCCTTAGCTCTCACAGCTAGTCATCTCTCAGTCCAATCCTCCTGGATGCTCATAGGCAATCAAAGCTTCTCACAATCCTTCTCCTCTACCCTCCAAGCTCCTACTTCCTTGTGCAGTTTCCTCTGGGATGATCTCCTTCACCCAGTGTAACACTGCACTCACACACTACTCTAACACACTGTCAAAATTGCGCAATCCTCAAGGAACCTTACCTTGACTGCATGCATTGGTTTCCTTTATAGGAAAACACATGCAATTAATAGTACACTATCCTTGACATTTAGCTCAATTGGGTGTTTCTCAAAATAGACATGCATGAGTTTCTGATGAGGGAATCTTCAGTTATCTGGAATACATTGGTTGAGTGCATGCATGCATCAACTGACTAATAACTCACAATTAGTTCCTAAAATAGGTTGGAACTAATTTCACTAGACTTAACTCAATAAACTGAGCTAACTAATTACAACTCAAATTTAACTCAATCTTATCTCCTTAATTAAGGGATAATCTCCTTAATTTAAGGGATAATTGTTGCATGACTTCAGAAAGACTTCTAACTTGAATTTCTCCAACGAATTAATCCATAGTGAATTAATTAATTAATTCCAAGCAGCTGGTGAGACTAAATTCGAATTTAATTCAAAATTTTAATTCAAGGCCAAATTAAAATTGGAATATCTGGATTCTCTTTTTATCATTTCATGTTTCTATTTTCAACACTCCCTCTCAACAAGAAAGGAATTCAACTTGATCCTGATCTTGAACCTTTCAAATGTTCTGCATGCAACACTTCTCTCTAGTGTTGTAGCTCTAGCAACTCCAAAAACAAAAAAATATCCAACCTGAATCAGTATGATGCATCTGTCATCAAAGTCTCTGACTCCTATTGCCTCTGTCAACTGAAAACTTTGTGCTTCAGCTGACTCTGCCTTTCTGTAGTGTTGTCAATCCTTCTCTGCGCTCTTCAGTATCTAACTGCTCTAGCCTCTGTCACTTTGATCTCTGGTTGCATCAATCCCACTTATTCCTCCCACTACTATGTTCTTTGGGCTCCCGTAACAAGGTACGATCCATGAGATAAAACCTCTCAATGGGCCCTGCCCAATTTTAGCCTTCATGAGACTATCACTTCACATTGCCCCACCTCAGACCTGGAGGTATGGCTGCATGTGATCCCTCTGCCCACTTCTCCAATTGTGGAACAGCCACAATTGTCTAAGAGTTCTTCTGGGGCTGCATGTTAAGAGGTAATTTACTCTCCCTCTCAACCACCAAGTGTCTAACATTTTCCTTGCTCCTCAAGGCTTTGCATGCGTCTTGAACCTCAAGAGCATATAGGTTCTTGACTCGTGAACCTATCTGTTCACGTGTCTCGCGGTGATGTGTCTAAGGAACGCCTTTCCTTTACAGAAGACAACATCATAGCCGTTGTCCTCCAACATCACGACCGATACCAAGTTCTTGTTCTGTCCAGGCACATACTTCACATCTGTCAAGGTGATAGGAGCTCCATGCTCCCTCTAAAACACAACCGTGCCCACTCCTGAAACACTATATCTTTCTTCGTCACCCATCTTTATGTGCATATTGAGGTCTTTCTCCTTCAAGGTACTGAATAAACTTTTATCGCCAGTCATGTGGAATGAGGCTCCACTCTCAAGATACCGACCACAACCCATCATCGATGACACCATGCATGTGATGAGAGTAAAGTCCATTTTGAACTGACAAGCTAATGCCTCACCTTCTGATCCTTCTGAGGATCCCTTCTTGGACTTCTTCAATGGGAAATTAGTCACATAATGACCCATCTCGTGACAATTAAAGCATCTCACTTTAGACTTGTCAACCTTCTTCCTTTC
The DNA here is from genome assembly GCA_031772625.1 of Pinus tabuliformis. Taxonomy (NCBI): domain Eukaryota; kingdom Viridiplantae; phylum Streptophyta; class Pinopsida; order Pinales; family Pinaceae; genus Pinus; species Pinus tabuliformis. Next base: position 876,681,605 of record CM062815.1, read on the forward strand.
ATGAGAAGAATTCGATTTGGAATGGGAATCCTTCCCCTTCCCTTTCCTTGCCTTACTCGCTAAGGCCAAATTTTTTTCACGATCATCCTTAGATGAAGAGCCATTTTGTGTGCTCTTCCTGATCTCCTCTTGCATGAGATCCAACCACAGTCGTTCCTAATCTGGTAGTTTCTCCCTTCCATTCACAAAGTCCTAGTAGCTATTTTAGCTCTTTGGAAGGCCAAATAGAGCGAGGCTCACCATATCATCATTGGCAGTAGTTATTCCCACACTTCCAAGCTCATCTCTACAGGTGGTGAGCTTGTTCAGATATGTGGAAATAGTATTACCGTTCTCCATCTTGATTCTTCGAAGCTTATCCTTGAGCACCAATTTCCTCTAGTCGCTACTGTTTTGGTAGAGGTCCTTCAATGTCTTCCACATTGAATATGGAGTATCCTTCCCATGGAGACTCGAGACAATATGGTCTCGAACTCCCTCAAGGATGATCCATCTCGCCCTCACCACACACTTCTTCCACTTAGCCAACTCTTGTGCATTAGTTGAACCTAGCTTTGGGATTTTCTTGATCAATGAAATCCTTCAAGCCGTTGTCTTCTAATACAACCTCCATGTGATATTTCCATGCTATGTAATTCGAGTTTCCTTCCAAGGCATATTCAAGTCTTAAGCCATAGAACGCCATTAGCCAACCTTGAAGTATGATAAGAATTTGATTTTCACCTGCAACCCCTAACTTCAAACTTCAAATTCTCTTCTTTGTATACTGTTCACAGCTCCGATAAACTTGGCTCCGATGTAGAATTTCCTGCAAATTCTCTACAAATCTACCTCTGGGATCTACGTAGAAAATATGGTTGTAGATTAACTCGATAATGCAATATACCAAAGCAAAATACTATAATCTACTTCTACTATCAAACTTGCGGAAGCTTAAAGATCGAGTTGAATCAAAGCTGAACACATATAACTAGAAGAAGAAGAATCAATTCACATGAAACACAGAAAATACTCAAGGAAAAGCCTTAGCTAAAAACCCACTATTTGTATTATCATACAAGGTGGAAATACATTAGAATTATACAAAGCCTTAGCTCTCACAACTCGCCAGCTCTCAATCCAATCCTCCTGGATGCTCACATGCAATCAAAGCTTCTCACGAGCCTTCTCCTCTGCCCTCCAAGCTCCTATTTCCTTGCGCAGTTACCTCTCGGATGATCTCCTTCACCCAATGTAACACTGCTCTAACACACTGTCAGAATTGCACAATCCTCAAGGAACCTCACCTTGACTGCATGCATTGGTTTCCTTTATAGGAAAAGACATGCAACTGATAGTACATTGTCCTTGATATTTAGCTCAACTGGGTCTTTCTCAGAATAACATGCATGAATTTCTGATGAGGGAATCTTCAATTATCTGGAGTACACTAGTTGAGTGCATGCATGCATCAACTAACTGATAACTCACAATTATTTCCTCAAACAGTTTGGAACCAATCTAACTGGACTTAACTCAGTAAACTGATCTAACTAATTACAACTCGAATATAACTCAATGTTATCTCCTCAATTAAGGGATAATCTCCTTAATTTAAGGGATAATTGTTGCATGACTTCAAAAAGACTTCTAAATTGAATTTCTCCAACTAATTAATCCATAATGAATTAATTAATTAATTCCAAGCAGCTGGTGAGACTAAATTCGAATTTAATTCACAATTTTAATTCAAGGACAAATTAAAATTGGAATATCTGGATTCTACTTTTTGTAGGTTTTAACCCTGTACAGAAATTACCTGCATACGAATTCTTAAACAAAGAAAATAAACAATGCGAGAGCATAACCCATAAAACACATATGCACAGAGATTTTTCCCTGGATCCCAAAACCGGGACTACCAGTTTGATTTTTCATTATGTTCCTTTCAATGTTACAATACATATTTATACATGCCAAAGCATCCAATACCATGGACCGAAAACCATCGCGTCCAATACCATGGACCGAAAACCATCGCGTCCAAAAAACATGTGCGAAAATCATGCACAAAACCATAGGTGCCCTTCAAACCCCCTATTAACTACGTGGAAAGAATATAACACAACCCAACAATCTCCCACTTGTTGTTTTCTTTCCACAGGGGGCCACAGGAGAGCTTAGTCATTTTTTCAGCCCTGAGATTCCCATTGCTTCTCTACACCAAGAGAACTTCTCAAAGCTCACAGATTTTGTCAATGCATCTGCAGTATTCTTGAAAGTGTCCACCTTTACCAGCAACACCTTTCTGTCTTCTATCATATCCCTCACAAAGTGATACTGAACATCAATGTGCTTTGTCTTTGAATGATAAGCAGGGTTCTTTGCCAAGAAAATTGCACTTTGGCTGTCACAGTCTATTCTTATAGCTCCCTGTACTGACCCCATACTTGAACACAATCTCTGCAACCAAACTGCTTCCTTGCTTGCATGAGTGGCTGCCATGTATTCTGCCTCTGTAGTTGATAGTGCCACTACAGATTTTTTCTTACTCATCCAACTGACTGAACCTCCAAGTAGGTTAAACACATACCCACTTGTAGATCTTCTCTGATCCAGATCTCCAGCCCAGTCTGCATCAACAAAGCCATGAATATCCAACACTCTGTCCAATCCTGGTCTTCCTTGGTAGCACAAACCATAATCACTAGTGCCACGCAAATACCTGAAAACCCGCTTCACTGCTGTCTAGTGCTCCTTCCCAGGTTTTGACATAAACCTGCTCAATACTCCCACTGCATGTGCAATGTCTGGTCTAGTACAGACCATTGCATACATCAGGCTACCCACTGCACTTGCATATGGAACACGGGACATGTCCTCTTCCTCTTCTTTTGTCTTGGGACACTGTTCAGCAGATAACCCCACACCTACAGGAATAGGAACCTTCACCGGTTTACTATCCTGCATATTAAACCTCTAGAGTATTGTCTCGACATACTTCCTCTGGTTTAACCAGAGCTTCCTCTTTGACCGATCTCTTTTAATTTCCATGCCCAAAATATAGTTTGCAGCGCCAAGATCTTTCATGTCGAATTTGGAGGACAATTGGGTCTTCAAATCCTGGATAATTTCTTTGTCATATCCAACCAACAACATATCATCCACATACAAGACCAGATAAATAATACGGTCACCAATTAATTTAAAATACACACAATGATCTGCTTTGCTTCTGGTGAAGCCAAGTCCCTGTATAAATGTATCAAATTTCTGATACCACATCCTTGGTGACTGTTTTAACCCATACAGAGACTTCTTTAACTTGCATACCAGTTCTTTCTTACCCTTCACCGCAAAGCCTTCAGGTTGCTTCATGTAGATTTCCTCTTCCAAATCCCCGTGAAGAAATGTTGTCTTCACATCCATCTGTTCTACCTCAAAATCAAAAGCAGCAGCAACAGACAAAAGTAATCTAATAGAAGTTACCTTGGCAACAGGAGAAAAAATATCACCAAAATCAATTCTCGGCACCTGGAAATAACCTTTTGCTACCAACCGAGCTTTGTATTTCTCCACCTTTCCTTCTGCATTTGTCTTCTTCTTGAACACCCATTTGCTGCCAATGGGTTTCCTTCCAGCTGGCAACTCCACCAGATCCCAAGCCTCATTTTTGTGCAAAGATGCCATTTCATCGACCATGGCCTCTTTCCGGAGTTTTCCATCCTCTGAATCCACTGCTTCCTTCACAGTTCTGGGATCATTATCAGTAACAGACAAAGCAAAATTTGAACTGAAAGCAGATGGACTATACCTTTTTGGCTGCCTTCTTTCTCGAACTGATCTTCTCACAGCCGGAGTTTGTGGCTCTTCATCTTCTGATTCCTCCTCTGCTGCAGAGTCTGATTCTTCCTTCTTTGGCTCAAACTCTATCTTCTCAGGTTCCTTTGGTTGGACTTCATGTTGAATAACATATTTTACCTCTCTGAACAACACATCTCGGTTGTACACAACCTTCTGTGTGACTGGGTTCCAAAGCTTATAACCCTTTAAACCATCCTTATACCCAATAAAGATGCACTTTTCAGATTTACTATCCAACTTGGTTCGTTTCTCCTTTGGAACATGTACATATGCATCACATCCAAATACCCTTAGATGTGAAAGAGAGGGTTTCTTACCAGTCCATACTTCTTGTGGAATCTTATCCTCCAACGCTGATGAAGGTGATATGTTGATCAGGTTACATGCAGTATCCACCGCCTCTGCCCAGAATTCCTGTCCTAACCCGGCACCACTGAGCATGCTTCTTGCACTTTCCATCAACGTCTTGTTCATTCTTTCTGCGACTCCATTTTGCTGAGGTGTATATGGAGTAGTCTTCTACCGTGCTATACCACACTTCTTACAAAATTCTTCAAATTCCTTGTTGCAAAATTCTCCACCATTATCTGTCCTTAGCACCTTTATCTTCTTCTCTGTTTGATTTTCCACCAGAGCCTTAAATTCTTTAAACCTGTCAAAGACTTCAGATTTCTTCTTAAGAAAATATATCCATGTATTCCTTGAGAAGTCATCTATGAATGATACATAGTACACAGACTTACCCAGTGATGGAACCTTCACAGGTCCAAACACATCACTGTGCACAAGCTTTAATATATGTTTCGTCCTCTTACCACCAGAGGGGAAACTCACCCGATTCTGCTTCCCATATACACAATTTTCACAGAAATCAAAATCCAGAGAGCTATTATTCATACCTTCTACCATACCTTTACCATGAAGTATTCGAAGGCCCTTCTCTCCAATATGTCCAAGCCTTTGATGCCACAACATGGTCTTCTCTCCAGAGACCACTAGATTCTCTACTCCATTTTCAGGAACCATAGAACTATTGCACCCATCAACAACAGTGCTACCTTGCAGCTTGTACAGAGTTCCAATCCGAACTCCCCGCATTAATATCAGTGCTCCTCGAACCATCTTGTAGGTATCTTTCTCGAACACCGTCTTTACACCTGCATCATCCAACTTTCTTACAGAAATCATATTTCTGGCCAATGTAGGAATATGTAGAACACCCAGAAGTGTTCTAACCCTTCCACCTTGCAACTTCAACTTTACTTTTCCCCGACCAATGATTCTAGCCTTCCTATCATCTCCTAAGAAGACATCACCACCATCGTATTTCTCATACTCGCAGAACCACTCTCTATGGGGAGTGAAGTGAAAGGATGCACCTGAGTCAATCAACCATGCCTCATGATCTACATGTGTACTTGAAGAAGCCAAGTACACATCCCCACCTTCATCTGAGGTGGTTTTCGCCTCTGCAGAAGGAGCATCATCAGATCCCTTTCCTTTATCAGGAGCTTTAGATTTACAATCCCTTCTGAAGTGCCCTTCCTTTCCGCATTTCCAGCACACCACCTTTGTAGGTTTTCCTGGAGATTTAGATATCCCTCTAGATTTAGATCTCCCACTCAATGACTTATTTTTGTTTCTGTTCTGGGACCGTCCTCGTACAAACAAGGCATCACCATTCTGGTTGTCCATATTTTTCCGTCTCATCTCCTCCATCAGCAAGGCTTAGACTATTTCATCAAACTGCAAAGCAGTTGCATAGCTACCTATTGCAATAACCAGACTATCCCACGAATCTGGTAGAGAACACAACAGACTGATGCACTTATCTTCATCTGAAATTTTAATATCAACAGATAATAACTGACTTACCACAGTATTAAACGCATTCAGATGCTCTGTCACCGAGTCTCCATCTTTCATCCTCAGGTTATACAGCTTTTTCCGCAGGAACAGTTTATTCACCAGAGACTTAGATTGGTACAAAGTCCCTAACTTGACCCACAAAGCCTTTGTCGTAGCTTCCCCTGATACATTCAGCAATACTGAATCCGAGACACACAATCGTATTGTGCTCTTTGCCTTCCGATCCAACTTCTTCCATTCTTCATCGGTCACTCCCGATGGTTTAGTACCTGGATCTACCGCGATCCACTGATCTTTATCCACCAACAGATCCTCCATCTTGAGTTTCCACAACTCAAAATTCTGACCATTGAACTTCTCAATCTCTATCTTTCCACTGCTTGCCATCTTCTTTCACCACCAGAATCGATCTCACAGATCTCCCACTGAACAGGGTCTACCACAGGCCCGAGCGAAACCCCTCAGCAACAAAGGCGTCCCCTTGAAGCCAAAACAGCTCTGATACCAAATGTAGGTTTTAACCCTGTACAGAAATTACTTGCATACGAATTCTTAAACAAAGAAAATAAACAATGCGAGAGCATAACACATATGCACAGAGATTTTTCCCTGGATCCCAAAACCGGGACTATCAGTTTGATTTTTCATTATGTTCCTTTCAATGTTACAATACATATTTATACATGCCGAAGCATCCAATACCATGGACCGAAAATCATCGCGACCAATACCATGGACCGAAAACCATCGCGTCCAAAAAGCATGTGCGAAAATCATGCACAAAACCATAGGTGGGTCCGCCCAACCTAACATATGGTCCAAAACCAAAATTTTCCGGGGCGCTGCCCCGGACCCCATAAAGTGGGGTTACGGGTGCCCTTCAAACCCCCTATTAACTACGTGGAAAGAATATAACACAACCCAACATTTTTATCATTTCTTTTTGCTATTTTCAACAGATTAATGCAAGAAGGCTTAAGGGGGTTTTAGCAGTTTCTTTCCCCTAGAAAAATATTGTGCATGTGTGTTATTTCTTATTACATGTGTATGATTGTTGTTCTAATTGTGAATTGAATTATGCAAAGTAATAAAGTAGAATTGTGTCTCTTGATTTGGATTGAAATTTCTTGAGAAGTTACAATTCTATCACCATAATTCTACCTAGTATTAGAGTTGGATTCACATTAGAACATTGATCCCAAAATATTTTGATTATATATGTATTAAAGAATTACATGCATAAATTGTAGCTTAACATAGAAAACTTAATGTGCATGTGAGAGAAGAGAAGAAACACATAAAGCATGAAAAAAGACAATAAGACTTGATAATGGAGTTCGTCTGACTTGGACTATGTCTCTGGGCCCTGCTTGATCAATGGGGAGGCCTTCATTCGCTAAGTGACATGAGAAAGAAGAGTACAAGCATCAGTTACAAAAAGGAGTCTTATACCTCCATACTGAAAAATGGCCGAAAAATGCGAAAATCTAATGGAGAAACGGACAACACCATTACGTTCGTGGCGTCGAGAAGTGATGAAACCATATAAATTTTGTTAAATTCTGACAAAGTGAAAATTCGGCCCTCCTGCGAAATTCTGCCTTGAACTGCGGCACTACCTCCTCTACCTTGGGCACACTGATAAACTGTGTGTTAAATAGAAAATATGTTGAATGATTTCACAAGAAATCTGTTGGCTGAGTTGGTTTGAGATCCAAATATTGGGGAGGAGTTCAGGCGGTCAAACCCTGCCTCCTCCCTTTTCTTTACATAACAAAATTTTAAGTGGTAAGGGAGGTTGGGTTGGGCCCACCTTGGGCGGCCCGCCCACTTCACGTGTCCCCTCTCTTGTGCGTTGTTTTCTTCATTAATGGTCGATGGATGGAAGGTTAGGTCTGCGCCCCAAGGGTCGACCCACCTTTGTTGGCAACGGGTCTTCATGTGGTGGTTGTGTCTGTGCCCTAAGGGCCGGTCCACCACCTTAACTCTTGGTGCTTAGTTATGGTGGCCCGTGGAATGGGGGGAGTTTCGCGATGTGGGGTGGCGGGGTCATGGCCGCCCACCCCGGTTTGTTAACATAAATCCATGGGATGTGATGTGGATAAGGAGTGGCGGGGTTGGTGGCCCGCCACCCTTTTTTTATATTATTTTTTCTTATATGAAAAAACAAACTATGCATTTTTGGAAATTTTGTTTTGGACTGAAGGAGTCTTTTTAATGAGGTCAAGATTTTTCCCAGAATCTAGCCGGAGTTGGCCGGATTTCATTAGCTGGAAAAGTTCAAATTATGTCTTCGTTAACCCTGCCCAGTCATCAAAAGTCAACCCAACTTTGACTACCTCTATCTCCTTCATCCAGACTCAGATTGGAGTGTCGTTCACACAGTTGGAATCAGGGCAACAAGCACTTCGATCTAATGTCAAGTTCATCACCTTTCTGCCACTTTGAATTTTGAGCTTATTCCATGCCACCGGTATCTGGAGATCCTCCTGGATCAATCCTCCCCATTGAGGAGATTTTGGACTGCCAAAAGCTTTAGTAGTCAATTGAAAAGTGAGGGAATTGTTCCCTCACTCTTTCTTTTTCTAGCCATTTTGCCTTGCTAGGGTGCATCCCCTTGAAACCAACTCAAAGGTATTCCACATCTCCTCGTCGTGAAGTCCTGGTTCTTCTGTCAAGGATGATGTCTTCAGGTAACTCATCGAGATACTCTGGTGCAAAGTCATCAACTGTAGGAACTGTGCCCACCTCTTTGGTGTCCATAATCAATGGTGGCTCATACAACTTTAAGTTCTCCACATTCACTACGGAGTACATTTGCATATATATCGGCAAATTGAGATGAAAGGCATTGTTTCCAATCTTCTCCAAAATGGTGAATGGACTGTATCAGATTGGTCGCAACTTATTCCCTTCTCCCTTCATCTTGTCCTTGCTGATATGGAACCACACTTTGTCGCCCACTTGAAATTGATGGTCGACTCGGTGTTTGTCATGTCGAGCCTTGTACCGGGCTTGACTTTTCTCCAACTTCTCCTGTACTGCTTGGTGAATCAACTGGATCCATTGAATGAACTACTGTGCTTTGTCCCTATCATCACGTCCACTGGAGTCATCTTCCCTTCCAAAGACCATATCAAAAGGGTCTTTTGGTAGGTAGCCAAAACATGTCTCAAATGGTGAACGATGCGTAGATGAGTGCACTGCTCGATTGTAGGAATGTTGCACATATGGAAGATGCTCATCCCATAACTTAGGATGTTTCCCACAATAGCCTCGCAACAAGTGTACCACAGTGTGGTTGACAACCTCTGTCTGTCCGTCAATCTGTGGATGGAATGTCGTGCTTCTTTTCAACTTGGTGTCCATCATCTTCCATAAGCTAGTCCAAAACTCTCCGAGAAAGCGAGAGTCCCGATCTGACACAATCGATGTGGGTAGCCCAAAATGTACCCAAACATGCTGAAAGAAAAGATAAGCAGTCTTCTCTGTAGTGATTTGCTTTTTACAAGGCATTAAAATACACATCTTACTAAAATGGTCAACGATGACATACAAATAGTTGTGACTTTTCCTAGACAAAGGCAAACCTCCTACAAAATCCATCGATACACTTTCCCATGGACGACTCGGAATAGGGAGTGGTGTGTAGAGCCTGAGTTTTCTATTAGAGGGCTTTGAAACAGAACACATCACACACCCCTTTACATAGCGAGTCACAATTTTCTTCATTTGAGGCCAAAAACAAAATCTTTGTACATGACACAAAGTTTTATCAATACCAAAATGACCAGGCACAAGGGAGGTGTGGGCCTCCCGGATTACATGTACCCTTTCTCCTGTGGGTATGCATAATTTACCAAGGTGATACAATATTTTCCCCTGCAAGTGATAGTTTTCCACCTGTGAATCATGGGTTAGTTTTGCATAAATATCCTTAAAGTCATCATCGTTAACATATTTTTCAACATAACTTTCAAAATATAATGAAGCATTATGCAAAATAACAGAAGCAGAAATAGGAGGGCGAGATAGCATATCAGCCACTTTGTTGCTAGTGACCTTCTTATACATTATTACCAGATGAAATTGTGGAAGAAAACCCATCCACCTGAAATGACGAGATTGCTGCAACTTGGTCTATGACTGAAGACACTGCAAGGGTTGATGATCCGTATGGATGATGGTCTCCTTGCTGATCAGGTAGTGTTTCCACCTTTTCACACTTTGGACCAAGGCATATAGCTCCTTATCATAAGTGGGATATTTTATCACAGCCTAAGAGAACTTCTCTTAACCGTAACATATCAGCTTCTTTTGCTGCATCAGTACAACTCCCATGGCTTTTTCATTGGCATCTCTTTTGATCTTGAATTGTTGTTGGAGATCTGGTAAGGCCAAGACAGGTGCAGTGCTGATCTTTTCTTTCAATGTTTCGAAGGAATTTTTCTGCTTTCCTCCCCATTGAAAGACTTGCCTTACACTTGTCAATGCATGTAAAGGTGTTGCAATAATAGAGAAATTGGCAATAAATCACCTCCAATACTGTATTGCACTCAAAAAGATGCGAACCTTGGTTACACTAGTAGGTTTAAGCCAATTTACAATTGCTTCAACTTTAGAAGGATCAATTTTTAACTAACCATGACCAACAATATGACCTAGGTAAACCAGAGAGGTTTTCCCAAACTCACACTTTGACAATTTTACATAAAGTTTTTCGTTTTTCAATACATAAAACACTTTCTTCACATGACATACATGTTCATTCCAACTTTTACTAAAGATAAGAATATCATCTAGATAGACAAGAAAAAATTCATCAATGAAAGGCCTAAAGAGATCATTCATGGCCCTCATGAAAGTGGTTGGAGCGTTGCAATGTCCGAATGGCATCACCATCCATTCGAAAAACCCCTGTTTGGTCTTGAAGGTGGCTTTCCGCACACCCTGCTCTGCAATTCGGACCTGGTGATAACCACTACGCAAATCCAATTTGGTGAAATAGATAGCATTCTTTAACTGATCTAATAAGTCATCAATGCGGGGAAGAGGGGAATGATTTTTCACCATGATTTTGTTTAGTGCTCGATAATCCACGCACATCCTCCATGTGCCATATTTCTTCAGCAATAAGACAATCAGTGAGCCGCATGGAGAAGTGATTGGTCTGATGGCCCCTTGGTTCAATAGTTCTTGCACCTACTTTTTAATCTCCTTCATCTCAATGGTTGACATTTGTACATGCCAATATTCGGTAAATGAGCGTCATGCTGCAAATGGATCTCATGTTGGATTTCCCTCTTCGAAGGTAATCCCCTTGGTTCCTGAAACATCTCATCATAGTTAGAAATTAATTCACATAATTCCTTTCTATGCACATGATCACAACCCTGGAAAGCATCAGATAATTCTGCATTTTTTCCCCTTACAACCATAAGCATGCAACCCTTACTAGAATTCACCAACCTCTTCATTTGTCCTGCACTTACAAGGCTAGCGTTGATTTTAGTTTGATGAGCCCTTACAATATATTCTACCCCATCTTTTGTGATTTGGTATTTGTTTTCATGACGGAATAAGATTGCCTTTCTATCATATAGATATGGACTCCCTAACACCATGCCACAGATATCCAATGGTATCACATCAAGTTTAGCCTCATCCACTAACTTAGAAGCGATCACAAATTTAACCTTACACTGCTTAGTTACATTCAGTTTTTCTTTATCATGTATCCATCCAAGTGGGTAAGGTTTTGGATGTGGGTTGGTTTCTAATCCTATTTTCTTTACCAAGGACTCTTAAATTAATTTTTCTTGGGATCTGGTATCAAATAGAGTTTACACTTTTGTATGATTTATGATAACTCTAATATGAAATAGCTCAATTCTCTTTTGTTCATTAGGAAGAGACTTGTCTATTGAACTAGTACCTTCATGTGATTCAGAATTAACATGAGGTGTAAGAGTACCTTTTGTTCCTACTGTTGTGATCAATGCTTCATCTCCGGAATTAGATCCAAGGTCTTGCTGCATAGTTGCCACTATCTTCTACTTGCCTTTTCCTCCATACTTCTTTGGTCTCTTTTCTGGGTATTGTTTCCAATAATGATCGTCATCATGACCTTCCTTTTTGCAGTGATTGCAATAAGGTCTTTCTCCTTCATCTTTCTTGGTTGATTCCGTCCTCTTCTCCTTTCCTTTTCCTTTCACTTTAGGTTTTTCATTTGGAGGTTTGAAAGGTGGTTTCTTGAAATGATCATCTCTTTCATTTTTTCCCCTGTTCTCAAGATGGATGGCCTTTACACTGACCAAGTCAATAGTAGTTGGTTCAAACAATAATAATGAATGTCTAAGGTAACTATGTAATGATCCAATATACTTAGTTACTACTTCAGGTGAGTCAAGTGCAATGTCCAAATTAAGTGCATGTTTTCTAACTTCCTCTGTAAAGCTTTGAACATCCTGACCTCTGCCTTGCCTTAAGTATTGCCAATCCATTAAGGCATTTTGTTTGTAACCCAAGGGATAGAATTTTTCCTTTAATGCAGAAATGAAATTACGCCATAAGGAAAGAATATTACTCACTCTCTTACTGCTTCGCAATTTTCTCTCCCACCAAATGAGAGTAGTGCTACTCAGCCGAAGAGAGGCCAGCTAAATCTTTGCCTCGTCCTCTTCGATCCACTGAATCCTGTAGTAGATTTCAATCTGACTAATCTGGTTATTAAGATTTTTTGCATTACTTTCACCGTTAAACATGGGAAGATCAAATTTGACATCTAATTTAAAGAAAGGTTTCTTAGATGCATCCCTTGAATTTCTATGATGATGGTGATGAGAGGAAGAAGAAATTCACTCGCGGAAGGAGAAGGAGGGGGTTCTTCTCCACCATTCCATGCACTGAACCTTGTTCTTCTAGATTTCTCTCTTTTGCTTTCTCCAGCCTTGAAAGCAACTGACCAACATTCTCTGCCATTGTATAGAAGGTTTTGCAAAAATTTCACTCCTCTTCATGAAGAACCTCTTCATCTGCCATGTTTCTCCTTCGATGTGCATGCCCCGCTTCGGGATCGAAAGACTTTAGTTTCCCTTCGCCTCTTCAAACCATGTTTCTTGTTAGCATACAAAAATGCAATTCACATCTAAAAAAGACATTCTCTGAAACCACTTGATCCCAAAATATTTTGCTTATAGATGTATTAAGGAATTACATGCATAAATTGTAGCTTAACATAGAAAACTTAATGTGCACATGAGAGAAGAGGAGAAACACATAAAGCATGAAAGAAGACAACAAGACTTGATAGCAGATTTCGTCCGACTTGGACTACGTCTCCAGACCCTGCTCGATCAATGGGGAGACCTTCATTCATTAAGTGGCATGAGAAAGAAGAGTACAAGCATCAGTTACAAAAAGGAGTCTTATACCTCCATACTGAAAAATGGCCGAAAAATGAAAAATTCTGATGGAGAAATGGACAACACCATTACATTCGTGGCGTTGAGAAGTGTTGAAACCATATAAAATCTGTCAAATTCTGACAAATTGAAAATCCGGCCCTCTTGCAAAATTCTGCCTCGAACTACATGCACTACCTCCTTTGCCTTGGGTGCACTAATAAACTGCGTGTTAAATAGAAAATGTGTTGACGTATTTCATAAGAAATCCATTGGCTAAGTTGGTTTGAGATCCAAATATTGGGGAGGAGGTTGGGCGGTCAAACCCCGCCTCCTCCCTTTTTTTACATAACAAAATTTTAAGTGGGAAGGGAGGTTGGGCTGGGCTCGCCTTGGGCAGACCGCCCACCTCACCTATCCCCTCCCTTGTGCACTATTTTCTTCATTAATGGCTGGTGGATGAAAGGTCGGGTCCACGCCCCAAGGGCCGGCCCACCTTTGATGGCAACGGTTCTTCATGTGGTGGTTGGGTCTGTGCCCCAAGGGTCGGCCCACCGCCTTAACTCCCGGTGCTTAGTTATGGTGGCCCATGGAATGGGGGGAGTTTCATGGTGTGGGGTGGCGGGGTCATGGCCACCCACCCCGGTACACAAATCCGTGGGATATGGTGCAGATAAGGGGTGGCGGGGTTGGTGGCCCGCCACCCTATATATATATATATATATATATATATATAAACTATGCATTTTTGGAAATTCGGTTTTGTACCGAAGGAGTATTTTTAATGAGGCCATGATTTTACTTGGAATCTGTCCGGAGTTGGTCGGATTCCGTTCACCGGAAAAGTTGAAATTATGCCTTCATTAACCATGCCTAGTCATCAAAAGTCAACCCAACTTCGACTGCCTCTATCTCCTTCATCCAGACTCAAATTGGAGTGTCGTTCACACCGTTGGAATCAGGGTGATAAGCACTTCGATCTGATGTCAAGTTCATCACCTTTCCACCACTTTGAATTTTGAGATTTTTCCATGCCAATGGTGTCTGGAGATCCACCTGGATCAAACATGGATTTTGAAGTTGTTACTTAGAAGGTTCGAATTTGCAGTTTCAATGTAGCACGATTTCTTCAGTATTGGGAAGATGACCTTCAACGGGTTGAGATTAGAGTATGCCTTGGAACGAAGCTCAAATTTCATTACATGGAAGGATCGCATGGAGATGGTGTTGGATGAAAATGGATTGCTAGAATATGTCAAGATAGATATTGCAAAACCACAAACATGTGATGCACAAAACCTAGCCCAATGGAAGAAAGATGTCGCCAAGGTGAGGAGAATAATCTTGGAGGGAGTGCGAGACCACATTGTTTCAAATATCCATGGAAAAGAAGCTCATTTGCAAATGTGGAAGGCATTGGCAGAGCTGTTCGAGAATAACAGTGATCATAGAGAACTGGCCCTCAAAGACAAACTTCAAAAAATTAAAATGGAGAAGAATGATACCATTCTGTAGTATCTCACCAAAATTACACAAGTTCAGGATGAGCTTGGAGAGGTTGGTGTGACTATTGCAGAAGAGAAGCTAGTGAGCCTAGCTCTTCTATGCCTTCCCAAAAGCTGGGATAGCTACCAAGATTTGTTGAATGGAAGGGAAAATTTATCGAAGTGGGAAAGGTTGTGGTCCGAATTGGTACAAGAAGAGTTCAAGAGAAATAATTAGGATGGAACTTCATCCAAAGTAGAAGATGAATAAAAATTTTCTTTGGTTGGAAAGCGAAATAAGGTCAAAGGGAAGAAGTATCAAACCAAACCAGAATACAGCCAAGGAGACAAGAAGAAAGACTTGTCCAAAATAAAATGCTTCAATTGTCATGAATTTGGGCATTATGCTACGAAGTTTCCACACAAAAAGTATACCAAGAAGAACTTAGGAGGAGCAACATGTGAGGCATTAGCTTCACAGTTTGAGCTAGACTTCACCCTTATTGCATGTATGACCAACACTGTGATGGGGAGTGTGTGGTACTTGGATTCTGGTGCCTCATTCCACATGACAAGGTGTAAACAGATTTTCAGTGACCTAGAGGAGAAATATATCTAGATGCATATTGAGATGGGGGATGACAGAAGGTACAATGCTACTAGGATTGGTACAGTAACCTTTCAGAGGGAGTCAAGATCCCCTCTTTTCCTCAAAGATGTCATGTTTGTTCTAGGCCTAAAGAAGAAGCTCATCTTTGTAGCAGTTTTGGAAGACTGGTTATGATTTGATCTTCAACAAAGGGAAAGCATTCCTGAGACACATAGCCACCAGAAAGGTGAAGCAGATCAGGGTTCATGTGAATAACCTATACAAGTTGAAATTGGAAGATTGTGACGGATTAAGCAGTAAGGCAAAGAGAGAGCAGAGTCACGATGTTGGTGAATTTTAGCACAGGAGATTGGGTCATTTGCATCATGGCACCCTGAAAATTATGTAAGAAATAACCACTAGCCTCCCTAAAGGATAATTTGAGAAGCAGTATGTATGCAAGGGTTGTACCTTGGGGAAGTATGTGAAATCCACCTTCCATGATTGAGACAACAAAGCACATGAAATCTTGTATATATTCCACTCTAATGTATGTGGACCTTTTTCAACAGCCTCCACAACTAGACATAAGTACTATGTTATTTTTATTGATGATTTCTCAAGGAAGTGTTGGATATTATTCATGCGGAAGAAGGATCAGACATTCTCAAAGTTTTTAGAGTTCAAGACACTAGTTGAGAAAGATATCGACAAGAAGGTGAAGGCTCTTAGGAGTGATAATGGAGGTGAGTATGTTTCAAATGACTTCAAGGATTTATGTGTGAAATAAGGAATTTGAAGAGAGATGCGAACATCCCACAACCCGTAGTAGAATGGGGTAGCTGAGAGAAAGAACCAGAGCATTGTGGGAGCTACAAGAACTATGCTACATGAAAAAGGCCTACCACTGCATTTGTGGGTAGAGGCATATAACAAAGCAGTCTACTTGCAGAACCAAAGTCCTCATCGGATTATTGGTATGATTACACCAGAGTAGGCTTTCTCGGGGAGAAATTTGGATGTGTCTCACGTCATAATTTTTGGAGCCTCTGTTTACTGCCATGTCTCCAAAGATTCGAGGAAGAAGATTGAGCCAAGAGCAGAGTTGGGAGTTTTTGTGGGCTACACAAAAACTCCACACAATTACCATGCGCACTTACCTTCCCTCACATTGACAATTATGCGAAGGGATGTAAAGTTTGATAAGGAGAAATTGATGTGGTGCTCTCTTGAGAGGGAGATTCAAATCCCACCATAAGAGGAGTTTTTATCTCCCAAGGAGGAGCCTCAAGAAGTTGTGAAGCAGCCAAAAATTGAAGAGCAGAGAGTGGAGGCATTGACCTAATCAAAAAAATTTAGAGAAGGTAGAAAAAAAACCATGGAAGTTGATATATTGGTGTAGGATGCAAGGGAGAATGTGAGAGATCCTTCAAATTTGTGCAGGCAAAGGAGGTCACCTAAGAGGTACATTGGCTACATGGCTCTAATGACTGAGCTTGTAGAGACTGAGACATCCTCTTTTGAGGAAGCAGTAGAGAAACCTGTTTGGGTTGATGCAATGGTGGAAGAATATGAATCCATCATGAAGAACAGTGTTTGGGAAGTGGTCCCAAGACCAGCAGATAAATCAGTTGTGGGTTCGAGATGGATCTTCAAGGTTAAGCATGCAGCAGACGAAAGCATATAGAATTATAAGGCCATATTTGTGGCCAAAGGATTCTCTCAAGTTGATGGAATTCATTATGAGGAAACCTTTGCTCCTGTAGCAAGGTATTCATCCATTAGATAAATTCTTACACTGGTTGCACAGATGGCGTGGAAGATCTACCAAATGGATGTAAAACCAAAATTCCTCAATGGAATTATTGAGGAGGAGGTGTCCATCGAGCAACCAAAAGCTTTTGATACATTTGATCGGGAGTCTCATGTTTGTAGAATCAAGCGAGATTTGTACAGTCTCAAATAAGCACCCCGTTCTTGGTACACCAGGATCGACAGTTAGCTCACTGGTTTGGGATTCACCAAAAGTGAAGCGGATGCAAACCTCTACCATATTTTGGTAGAAGATAAATTGTTTATCATTGTTTTATATGTTGATGATTTAATATTAATTGGTGATGAGAAATTGATTAGCTCTTGTAAGGAGGACCTTGCAATGGAATTTGAAATGAAGGACATGGGTCTCATGCACTAATTCCTTGGGTTGGAAGTATGGCAAGGTGATGGGGAAATATTTGTGTCTCAAGGCAAGCATGGAAATGAGATATTGTATAGGTTTCACGTGGAGAATTGTAAGCCCATGGAGACACCTCTAGCGACCAACTGGAGGAAGGAGACTACCACTTCAGGTGAAGAGGTGGATGCTACCATTTATCGACAGTTAGTGGGTTCATTAATGTATCTTGTGAACACACGACCAGATATGTCCTATGCAGTCAACCAGCTAAGATAAGTTATGGTTAGGCTTACCAAATTGTTTTGGAAGGCAACTAAGCATGTTTTGCAGTGCCTCAGAGGCACTACCCAGTATGGATTATGGCACAAACAGACAAAGGGAGTGAAGTTGTGTGGATTCACAAAAGCAGATTAGGCAGGGAATCCATTCGACTGAAAGAGTACATCAAGAGGAATTTTCAGTGTTGAGTCCACATCATTTTCCTGGTACAACAGGAAGCAAATATTTGTGGCGCTCAGCTTGGTAGAAGCAAAATACATGGCTGAAAGTCAAGCATCATTTGAGGCGATCTGGATGAGAAAGATATTTGTTGGACTGTTTGGTCAGATGATGGATCCAATGGTGATCTATTATGATAATCAAAGTTGCATTAAGCTCTCTAAGAATCTGGTGTTTCACAATTGATCCAAGCATATAGATATTTGTTATCATCATTTATGGGACTGTGTGTGGAGGCAGATAATGTTGCTACAATACATTTTGACAGAGGAACAAGATGTTGGAATTTTGGCAAAGACATTGTCAAGAGGGAACTTTTAGTTCCACATGTGCAGGAGAGGGGTGATTGATAATCCATTTCTCACTGAGAGGGAGTGTTGAGAAATGTAGCAAGAAAGTCTCAATTTTATTTTTCCTTTGATCAAATTGAGAAAATTTGAATTTTGACATCAGTATAAAACTTGGATGTAGTTAACTCGTGTGACATGCCTTGTGTCACTCTGTTACTTAGTAAATTTGATTTAGAGGGCTTGGAGTTCAATTAAGCATGTGTGATTGTTAATTTGTAGCAATCAAGGTTAGTTATTTCAAGTTTTTTTTAGTTATAGTTCTAATTGTTGATAGAATTAGTGGAAGGTTAGTGTGTAGTGGGACAAAAGTCTAACTCATTGATCATCCAGTTAATTGATCAATCAGCCTAAGCTAGCTAGTGCATGCAGAGAATTCGAGTTCCCAACTGTGGTGGAGATTCCAAGGCAGTGTAACATTGATTGTAGACTAGTATTGAGTGTGCAGGTGTTTCATGCAATCAGATGATCAACCTTGGGAATTGTGCAATCAATTGGAGGAAAATTCCTAAATAATAGGGGCCTAATTCCCTAGGATTTTCACAAGGAAATAGGGGATCAAGCTAAGGAAAAATTTGAAAAAGTCTTGATCAGAGCTTCTCATTGAGCGGAGGGATAGGTTATTCACTTGCAGTTTGAGTTCGAACTGAGCTAGTAATGGTAGTACATCTCTATTCATTTAATTAATGCAAGCAGGCTTAATGGGTTTTTACCAATTGCTTTCCCCTGGAAAAATATTTTGCATGTGTGTTATTTCTTATTGTATGTGTGTGATTGTTGTTCTAAATTTTGAATTGAATTCTGCAGAGCAATAGAGTAGAATTGTGTCTCTTGATTTAGATTGAAATTTCTTGCGCAGTTGCAATTCTATCACCATAATTCTACACAACACCACTAAGGACAAATCTATTAGATTCATTCTCATTTAGTCATTAATTATTGGTTCTCTAAACCATTTAAGTATCTATGCGTACTTTACTATCTTATTTTGACACCTTCTTAACTAGATTCACCCCTAAAGTAATGAACATCACAAAACACCCTTAAAAATTTTCTTAACTAAAATTCTAATACAATAATTGTTTACATCTATACTATAATAATTCATCTTTATTTTAGTTTTCTTTTTGCCATAAAACACCCTAGTAAACTAACCTTAAATATTATACAAAATTGCCTTCATTTTATTTATCTTAAGTTTACTCTTCATTTGTTACTAGTGTAGGTTGCATATATGAATGTATTCATAGAAAAGCTATTGTCTCCCTTAATTTTACCACTTTAAATATGGGTGTAATTCTTGTGACCAAGGCATTAATGTTCTTAAATCCTTCATTAGAATTATTACAAACATAAACATGTATTTATGCAATTACAATAAATGTTAACCCTCGAAGGACTAAACTTCACAAATTCAATGTACCTTGTAGTTATTTCTTTTAGTTTTACATTCATACCACTAAACATTTTGACTTTACATTTTTAAAAGGTTATTTATTACTAAGGGTCATCCGATACCCTATGGTACATTTTCTATATGTGTATGTTATAAACTATGGAATTGAAATCTACCCATCTAAGGGTTTATGCATATATTTCATAAATAGTGATGGTTGGTTGATATATCTATTTCTTAAATAAGTCTTTGGCCTACTATATATTAAGTTGATTTTTCTTTTTATATTCATATAAAATAAAGATCCATTTGCTATTAAGCTTTTTGATTTTTGTGATGACATGCATTTTCAATTTTTTGTGGTCTTGCTTATAAACGTGGAGCTTTGCCAATATGCCACAATGGTGAATACCATCTTCCTTCACGTGGACTCATATTGTAATACGTGTACTCTAATCTCAACAACTATGATGATGAATTGTTTAATCATCATCATAGATTTGAATGTTCATAGAATTACTCTTGTCAATTCAATGTAGGGTATCAATGATCTTCCTGGCTATTTCCATTACTGGCTCTAACTTTTGTTTTCCGATGGAATTTGTTCATCAAATTTCCAGTTCTCTTGAAAAATGGTTCTTTCTCTAAATAGGTAATTTATTTAAGAATCGAAAGGATTTATTTTTGTTTTCATTCTCTATTGTTTTGGTAATGTTGTAAATAGGGTTTCTAAATTAAAACTCTAACCCTACATGACTATTTATTTAGTTATAAAATCGTTGACATTATATCCTCTCCTTGGTCGTTGGTATAAATTAAATTTAAATGGATGTAAAAAAAACCTTTGTTTAGAGTGGGGGTTATATATATCCTGTTGTAATTTTTCTTGAGGGTTTTAACCCTATAGGCATGCTCGCATTTCTTCTTTTCACATTGTTTATTTAATTCCTATTCCAGAATTTCTATATTTATAATAATTATTAATTCCTTCGTATTGAAATTTGTTTTTTAACCATAAAACTTATGGTTTAATGGCACGTTTAAGGTGTGATCTACTTGAATGTTACTCTTTCAAGTAAATTTTGGACATGGGTCTTCTGCTTATTTATTATTATTTAATTTTGATTTAAATATTTATTAGAGAAATTTTGAGTAAGAAGTTAGGAATAAGTAAAGTAATAGCTAGGAGTCAGGTACATTTGACCTGGGTAGAGGAAGTATAAAGTTTCTTATATGTCAAAAAAACGCCAAACTGTCTTTCTAAAGGAAAAAGTTTTAAAAGTTCTCAAAGGATTTTATGTTGTAAGGAAAAAGTTTCAAAAGTTCTCAAGGATTTTATGTTACCTACAACTATTAGAGAAAAAAATCCTAAGTTAGAAGTTTAGTAGACATTAGAAAAAAGTTTATGTTTAAAATGAGCCTCCTAAGGAATATTATAAAATAATAGTGGAAATAATAAATTAAGATTATATTATATCATCAAATTTTAGAGGGAAAAAATAAAAACTATTTTTTCAACTCATATTTTCAATTTATTTCCCTACGGTTTTACTCAAATTTTGAGTGGGAGCACTCGTTGGATGTGTAATTTAATTCCTCACCCAAGGAGTACTCATGTTGCATAGCTTTGATGGACCCTTCTACATGAAAAATGAGAAATACATGAAAAATGCAATTGCAATCATGTTTTCTCATATTTTCTCACTTTTTGAGCAGCAAGGTCCATCAAAGGTATGCAACATGGGTACTTCTTGGATGAGGAATTAAATTATGCATCCAACGAGTGCTCCCACTCGAAATTTGAGTAAACTTGTAGGGAGATAAGTTGAAAATACAAGGTGAAAAAGTAGCTTTTTTTTCCCCTCTAAAATTTGATGATATAATATAATCTTAATTTATTATTTCCACTATTATTTTATAATATTCCTTAGGATGCTCATTTTAGACATAAATTTTTCTCTAATGTCTACTAGACTTCTAACTTAGGATTTTTTTCTCTAATAGTTGTAGGTAACATAAAATCCTTTGAGAACTTTTGAAACATTTTCCTTTAGGAAGACAGTTTGGCGTTTTTCTGACGCATAAGAAACTTTATACTTCCTCTACCCAGGTCAGATGTTCCTGACTCTTAGCTGTTACTTTTCTTATTCCTGACTTCTTTGTTCGAGAACAAGATGTCAGGGTTCCTTGATGAGGCTCATCAATAGGTATATTATATGGGTCACAATGCCATCCTCCAGTGTACTAAATTACCTTTTTATCACATTTATCTACAAATTTTGTTATATTATGGTTATTGTGAGGAGTAAAGATGTGTTACTATGTCATGCAGCCTAATGTGTTTTGAATGCAAGAATTGGAGCACTTTTGAGATGATTTGAGTGCGGGAACTCGGGGTAGACAAGCAAGAGAGATTCTAGGAGGTGGTCCAACTCTTTAATTCCTTAAATCAGTCGAAGATCTCCCACTCTATCTCATTAATTCGGTGTCATTGGCAGTCGAGCTAGTGCAAGTCAAGGAAGAGTTAGATCCACCTATTCTCAAGTTAGGGAAGCCAATATCCCTATTTTCTAAGGAGTTGTTGGTAGCTCCATTTTTGTATAAATAAACCAGCTAAGAGACTCATTAGGATTTGAAGTTTTATTGTATCCAAGAGGCCATTAAGCTGAAGCACATTTGACTGTTATTCTTATGATGTATTTGCCACTTTTTGAATGATAATGAGAAGTTTTGTTTTGATCCAGCACTAAGTTGACTCAGAGGGTTGAAGCTCTTGGGTTAGGGCCCAACCTAGCAGTAGAATTTCTTCTCTTGTATCTATATTCTTAGGCTAGAATGTTGATTAGTTGTTGCAATTTATTCATGTCTTTTAGCTTAAAATATTGATTAAGTTGTTGGTTTATTCATGCTTCCATTAGCTTAGAGGATAAATTAGTTGTTGCAGTGCAATAGAGTAGAATACATAAAAAATATTGTGAATTTTTTGAATCCATCTTCCCCCTCTTGGTTCATGCATGATAATGACACATGAGTAGGACAAGATGATTCCATTGAGGATTGCATATCTCCAAGGAAACTCGAATTCGGTTGTACTAGACTGAGCTCATGTTATAGAATTGACCCCAAATGTGTAGAGTGGTCTCAGAGTGTCAAGTCATCCTTTTTTGCAACTGCGCGGCTTTCGAAGGATATTGCATGCACACATGTTTTTCGAAGAAATAGACGCATGACCTTAATTATTTTTTCTTTATAAACTTTGGACTTTAGGAGAAATTTGATTTTTTTAACTTCATGATGTATTTAGCTGGAAAATGTTCACTTGTGCATTTTGTTGGACACCTGTTAGTGTCTTCTGCATTATACTAACAGGTGTATGATTTTCCGGTGTTAAAGCCCTTCGTTTACAAAAGCAAAAGGTTGTCATTTTCAAAGTGGATCTCTCCAAAGCTTTTGATAGGGTGGATTGGCTCTACATAAGACTAATTCTTCTTCTCCTCGGATTGAACCCTCCTTTTATGGACTAGGTTTGCAGTTGCATTAACTCCTCCTCCATGGTGGTTCTTATCAATGGCTTGACTTTCCCTTAGACTTCAATGCTCAGAGAGGCTTAAGGTAGGGGTGTTTGATGTCCCCCATCATCTTCCTTCTAATTGGAGAATCCCTAAGCAGAGTTATTTTGGATGCAAGAAGAAGACATCTTATAAAGGGAATCAACATTTCTCAGACCTTCTCTCTCTCACATATCCTCTTTGTTGATGATATCATCATTTTCTTGGCAATGAATTATGGGAGCTTACAAGATATAAAACATGTTTTAGATACCTTCACTCTAGCAATGAGTATGATGATAAATCATGAAAAATCAACTTTTTATGGGAATGCACTTGCTCAAAATGATTTTGATCTCATGAATAGAGTCCTCTCAAAAACCCCTAAACCTTTGGGGGATCCTTTGAGATATTTAGGGTTTTTTTAAAACCAAATAAGTACAAGGAAGAAGATGGGGCATGGCTAATCACAAAAGTAGAATTCAAAATAAGGAATTGGTGAAATATATGGCTTTCTAGAGTAGGGAGACTTGTGTTATGCAAAGTTGTTTTGGAAGCCATACCAACATACTGGGCTTCATTAGCCTAGATCCCAAAAGGAACCCTCAACAAATTAAAACAAGTCTCTCTAAGATATTTGTGGGCTAGTAGGAAAGATCGTAGACCTTTCACTTTAACTTCTTGGATCTCCATAGCTCTCCCAAAATCTCTTGGAGGTTGGGTTTTAAAAAATATATCTGGGTTTTCAAAGGCTCTGGATACTAAGGGTGCTTGGAAAATTCTCAATGGAAATAGCCTTTGGGCACAGATCATGGAAAGAAAATACATTTCCTCCTCCTCCATTTTGGATTGGCTTAGATCACCAAGGAAATCAACTCACAATGGTTTTATTGTGTGGATGTACATCATAAATTCTATGGGTAACATAGCAAAAGGTGTTAGATGGTAAATTGAGGATGGAAAAAAGTCCTCATTGGTAGAGATCTCTGGATTGGAAGCATAGACTCTCACACATATTCAGATATGCTCATACAATATTTGAATGAGTAGGGGTTGTTTTATTTGCATCAAATCTCTTATTAGTCAGGATACATTGGTCCATAGTCCTAGATTGGGCCTCAACCCCTGTAGCTAGAAGGAGACTTAGCAGAAGAGTGGGTGTGCTACACATCACCTTTGGAACAGATTCTAGTTTTTCTATCTCCATCTGATGACCACTTGGTATGGTCATTGGCTCCATCCAGTTCCTACAAGCCAAAATTTGAGTCTCTTGTCCTAGCACAACATCCCTCTACAAATCCACACCCGTGGTGGGCTAAGAGACTATCGAAACTTTGTTTCCCACCAAAAACAAAGTTATTAATGTTGTTTTTACTGAAAAATAAATCCCCCACCTGAGATGTTCTCCAAAAGATATTATTCAACAGTCCAAGTTTTTCTATTTTCCTATCAGAGACTAAATACATCCCCTATATATTCATACACTATCATTTTACCATAAGTGTTTGGATCAAGATTCGAAAGATTATTGGGGACAGTTACATTTGGAATGGAGCCTTGGTGGATGAATGCCTAAAATATTGGTTAGATCACAAACCAAAAGATTCTCTAAAGGCTCTCCCTATGGTGGTATGTTGGTGTATATGGGTGGAAATAAATGGTGCCATCTTTGAAGACCAAGGCCAGTCATCCATCAAAGTGGATTTTAACAATCTAGGAATTAAGGACTCCCTGCCTTAGAAATTAATGTCTAATATAATGAATTTCATCTTGATATGATAATTTTGAAGGATAAGCTATGGGATTATTTTGATGGTGTTTCCCTACACATCCCTTCCATTGGCAGAGTCGATGGTCATCTATATCTCTCAAACTCGCAATATTTCTTCTTCTCTTGTTGTATTGATTTGGCTGCAAACAAATTTGTTGAGTTATTTTCTTTAAAATTTATCCTACAATTAGTTGAACATTTGCATGTTTATGACACACATATATATGGGGATTATATTATAGTGATAAACTAGATGAATGGAAAGTATAAAATGAGAAATCACACCCTTCTCCCCATTTATTAGAACATCATAAATAGGTTAAGGAGATTTATCCACTATTCTTTTACACATGTCTAGAAGGAGAAAAACAAGAAGCTTATCAACTTTCAAAAAGAGGATTGGATTTGGCTCAAGGTTAGTGGGAAGGTGGGATCGAATTTCTCCATTATGCCCCTAGGCATAACTAATCCCTTTGGATTTGATCAATAGAATGAATATATATGTATTTCTACACTCGATAGCGACTTGCATATCAACATTTGTTTTTGGGATTGGTATATGCAAATGTTTAAATTATGATTGTATCACCTCACCTTCTTCATTATTTTTGGGATATGTCTACCTTCCACAGTGGCTAGAAGTTAGGGTAGGAAGCTTATGCAAGTGATGGTTTTGACGAAATTATGTTCAAATCAGTCTTCTTGCACACTTAAGATGGAAATTTGGAACAACCATGTAGAAAGAGGAACCTTCAAGCTATATATTCTAAACTTTTGATAGATGGCGGGGAAACAAATTGTAGATTTTACTTTCTTGTTTTAATACATTAAATGTATATATTCGAGAAATTCTACGGGAAATTATCAATTCTTTGGGCACATTTTATAGTCACATTTTTACTCTTAAAAGGAATTGTAAAGAACACATAGTTGAAACTCTATGGGCTATAAGCCATTGGAATGCTACTAAGCATCTGCACAAATGTATTTTATTTTGTGTGTGTGTGTGTGTGCATATATATATATATATATATATATATATATATAATAGCATATATATTGTTAATGAAAAAGATGAAGTCGAAATAAAAAGTGAATTTACGTAAAAAAAGGTGTAATGTGAATTTAAACAAAGAAGTCAAAAAGTGAAATGGTGGTTTCAAATCCGTAGTTTAGGAAGCCCATAATGAAATAAAAAGGGGAACTAATTATTTAATTAGTGAATTGACATGACGTTTTACATTAGCATGTCTTTTGATGAAGGGATATGATAATGTATAAAAGAATTAAAGTATTGGAAAGAAAGAGTGTGAAAAGTAAAAATGTAGTTTGTGGAATGAATGGGCCATCTTGGAATTTCTGCTATAACATTTTTCTATGATGCTTCAAATGGTGAATTTTTTGAATATTGAGGACAAAATGAGGGGAACATCTAGCTAAAATTTTAGATTTAGATTTTCTATACTTTTGGAAATATACACTATAAAAGTTAGGGTTTATGGTTGATCTTAAAATATATTTCTAATGTGTCATCTCGATATTTCACTATAATTATTTTTCTAGGACATTCCAGAACATGAAATTTGGAGTAGATTGAGGATACATTGCAAGATACATCTAGTAGAAATTCCATGTGTTAGTTTGATATAATTTCATAGATATACCCCATGGAAGTTCAGGTTTGTGAATGGTCCTAAAATCAATTGTAATCGAGTGATCTTGGGAACTTTTACTATAATTTGTTTTCTATAAAGAATAAGATCGTGAAATTTCAGAGATAGAGAAGACACCCTATGCTAGGTACATTCCCCCTAGGGGACCTATATCCCAAAATTCGGGTACAGTTTCCAGATCATTGATAGAGTAAGATTCGATCCAGTTTGGTGGTGGAAGTCGATATGGAAGCTCATATGCCCAGCTAAGACAAGATTGTTCCTTTCGTGTTTAATTAAAAATAAAGTGCCAACGTGGGACAACTTGCAAAAGAGACACAAAGAAGGTCTAAGCTAGTGCATTTTGTGCAAAAAAGTAGAGGAGTCGGTCTCACATTTTTTTACATTATGTCCATTCACCTTGAGTATTTTGCTAGAACCAATCAACTTTTCGGATGCAATATTGATTGGAGAGGCAACATCTTCATTGAGGCAAAGAAGTCTTCGTGGGACAAATTAAGTGATAAATTTCTTAGGAACATTCCACCCCTCATATGCTTGGGGGTTTGGCTAGAAAGGAACAAGCCACATTCAAGGACATTCCATCCACTCCATATCTCATTTCAAGATAAACAGGAGTTATTTATGCTCTCTTACCTACAAAGAAGTCTCATCATGTGCCTTGCATCATATTTGTGTCTTTTTATTTCAGTTATTACTATGTTTCTTAACTTGTTGCCACTCTAATATTTAATATTGTTGCAACATTCTTATTCACGTAGTGTTGCAACTTTCTATTATATACATTTTTGTAACTCATTAATCAATATCACTATAGCTCATGAAGTAACTATTACTACAATTCATGTGTGATTATAACTATAACTCATAATTTAGGTTACTGTTGCAACTTCACATTTAACATTATAGCGCTTTGTTTTACAAATTAGGCTAATTACTTTGTTTTTGGATTCATTACATTTTACGTTTTCTTTCATAAATTAAAATTATTAATTTAGTTCATGGTGTCATTATTTATAGCACAATGTGGTTTTAATCTCTTATAGCTTGTTATTTATTGTAGTTTGTTAGCCATTACATTTCATGTGCATTCTTGGTACAAGAACCATGATCATCTAAATACTTGAACAAGTCACACTTTAATGCCAATGTGATTTACTTTCTGCATGTGTAGTGTGTCTACATGTGTTGGGGTGTACAACATCAATCTTCCTAAGTCCACTAGGTAAAGGAGTGGAATTTACTTTCCTACAACCTACACTAGAAATTCTACCTATGGTGGGGGTTACAACATCACTCCTAATCCTACTAGGTAGAAGTTTTCTTTTTAATTTCTTGCAAGTGTGGTTTTGATTGCAAGTGTGGTGTAGTTTCCCTGGTGACTTGTGAAAGAATTTTAATATCTTTCCTTGTGAATTTCATTTAGAGTATTGCATCTTCAATATCACGTAACATATTGTACTAGTGTATATGGTGCATGACAATATATGATTGGTTGACGAATGTTGTAGGTCTTGATTGGTTTCTCGTCCTTCGGCTCCTTCCTTATGCCACCATGAGATATTTAGTAACATAATGTGTTTTAGGCATCAGTTTCTATTCTAAATTAAGACATTAGGGGGAATTTATTACAACTTATTTGTCACCCTATAGATTAGGTGAGATACCTACCTTACTAAGGAGGTCAAAATACTAAGTCCTTAAGCTTGGAAGGCCAATTTTAGAGCTCCATCACGCCTTCCACACTAGTAGATAGAAATGCATCACTCATTTCCCTCTTGCAAAGAGTGATTATCACTTTAGATAGACTAACAAGAACAAATGACCTTCCAAATCTTCCATATGTACTCATTCCCAAGGATCTTTTTGAGAAGGATGATGGATTCCTTGTCAAATGGATTTGGAGTTACATTACTAGACTCTCACTAGGAAATAGGTGTCTACATTCATCCTCTCATCTCCTTATGAAATTTGTATGAGGCCATTCATGGAAACCATACTAGAGTGGTACATAATGATTATATGAAGACTCCACACCAAAGAATGATCCAGAGGATAGTTGTACCATCATTTATCATCAGTCAACAGAGTTTTTTAACTCTACTTCTATTTTCTCAACATCTTTCTTGTACCCAGATTCCACACCCTACGGGGAATTTTAATAAGTGATACTATTAATTATGCGTTTTTGAGTCTGTAAAAGGCCTAGGATGTTGGGACTTGATCATCAAACAAGTACACTTTGGAGTGTTTTTTTATCTAGCTAATTATCCCTTCTTTTTCATAAGCGGATAATTTTCTAGGTTTTTTCACTCACGTTTTACCCCAAAGTCGGAGTGACAGTTTGAAGGTTGAACCCCTAACACATCTTAATGTCTAGATTCAATGTATATTACCATACTAGATCACACAAAAAAATTGTGGAATTTGGCTAGGTTTAAGTAGGATATTTTAATAATTAAAAATTTCCCGCAAAACGGGATTTTTTTAATTATTTTCTATGTAATGATGTAAATAAGTGGCCTTAGAAAATGTCTGGGGTGTGTGACTACTCTAAATTAATCCTCAAAGACCCAACATTATCCTAAAAACCACTTTGGGGGTAAAAAAACAACTTATGGTCCCTCAAAGGCTGATTTTCCTAATGAGAGTGGAAAAAATTCAAAAAAAATCAATAATTGGAAAAATTTATAAATTTTTACAAAGTCAAAGAAAATCAAGCAAGTGACATGGAAATTCCAAATGAAATTCAAAGATGACGTGGCAATCATGTGGGGCCTACCAAGAAATCCAAAATTCAATTACAAAGTCAAAAGCAATCAAATGGTCCAACGTTGAAGTTCATGACGCAGCGAAATGTTTGAGTTTCAAAAGTTATTTTAATTTAAATAATTTTGGAATTAAAGTGCAAGGCATGTTATATGAATTTGAAGCACAAATAAGTTTAGGACCCCACCTCACTATAGTCTACGCGTAAATCAGCTAACTGAAAGGATAAATACGCACATGTCAAAGTGAAAGCATTAACGCAACCCAACCAAAAGGAATTTCCATGGAGAATTGGAACGGATTTGGAAAAGTTTAAGTGGGGAAAAACTGCCACAGGGGTTGTCCCCCACTTACTCTCACTTGTCTCCCACTCACATATATATCAATCAATGGGATCATCGCAGGGATATGTTACTGCCATCTAAAAGGATGATACACGGCAAATTAAGAAGCAGTCTACACATAGTTAATTGGCAGCTCAACGCATGGTGGTTGTTGGTTCAATTTAGGAGGTGTCACAACATGGTTTTTTAATATAAATTTGTTGGGAATGCACTGGAGTTTACAACAACTTAACTCAATCTCCATGCATGGCAGCAGTGAGGATGCACGCTGACCCAGTCAAAGTGTTAACACAGGAAACAATCATTACATTTGTTTGGTGGCAGTTTTCAAAGAGTAAATTGTGGGATATGTTTCCCTTCATCTCCACACATCTATATGCTTGTGTCACTCATACTCATATGTTGGCTTAAAGAGGAGTATACACTGCCACATTTCATATTTAACCTCACATATGTTTTGGTCTCTCATACACTTGGAGTTCAATTTGGCTTTGTGATCTCCACCATTTCTCCACTTATCACTTGGTTTCTCCATTGGCACTGGCTCCCATTTGCCTATTTGTGAAGATCCAACCTAGGGTCCTCTAACTAAACTAAATTTATTTAATTTAGAAACAATAAGAAGGGAAATAGCTTATTTATAACTGAACATGTATTTGATGATAATATACAATTAAAATTTATTTACGACATTAAAAAAGCAAGAATTTCATTGCAACAATTTACATGAGTAATCCATAAATGGAAGAATACATGTTCCAATAGCTTGGTTGAGATGCTCCTGACTCTGTTGGGGTGCTCCTCTCGGCTACCCGACTGAATTTACCTCCCAGCCAACTAGGAATGACTTCTTAGCCCAAGGAACCCCCACAGGTTCCCTAGCCCTTCGAGCCCAAGTCTAAGTGGTTGTAGTGTGTCCAAGTTAAACCAACACTCTCCAATAGATCCAAGTTTGAATTCTCTCCTTTATCTCTCCATTATCTCCCTTCTGTTCTCCACATTTCTCGCCCCGCTCCCCCAAAAAACAAAAATCCTCAAAAACCAAAAACCAAGACCAAGGATCTCCCCCTCTCCTCTCATCCTCCTTCCCCTTTTATGTCTCTTCCTCCCATCCACCTCAACCACCTATCATTAATGTCATGACTACCCCCTCATCCTTTCATTTTAGTATCCTTGACTTTTCTTACCATATCTTATTCAAGTAGATTTGAGAAGACATTTTGGGAATAAAATATGGATATTTAATTTAGAATTAAATTGGAGAAGACCATATCTTCTCAAAAGTATATTTGAGAAGACACCTTGGGATATGGATATTTAATTTGGAATTAAATTGGAGAAGACCATATCTTCTCAAAAGTAGATTTGAGAAGACACCTTGCGATATGGATATTTAATTTGGAAATAAATTGGATAAGACTATATCTTCCCAAAAGTAGATTTGAGAAGACACCTTGGGATATGGGTATTTAATTTGGAAATAAATTAGAGGAGACCATATCCTATCCAAAATTAAATTTGAGAAGAAAACTTGGAAATTGAATAATAACAATACTAGAAGTCATATCAGTAAAATAAAATTACAGTTTCACAATGTAGGTATATACCAATATTTCTTAATAATCATAAGTCAGTATTTTCATGTTAATTAAGCATTAATAAAAATTAGCATGATAGTATCAAGTAGGGCATTACATACACCCCTCCTTCATAAAACTTCGTCCCGAAGTTAAAGTGAAAAAGATACAAGGAGTTTGAAAGAAGTTTGACAATAAGGCATAACAAAATAGAGAAAGAGTTATAGTAGTCAAATTAAGTAATTCGGGCAATGATACCACTTCCCATCAAGGGTCTCCAACTAATCTATATCCTCTTATCCTTCCTAACCTACTTCGCTCCCACCCTATCCATCCTCTTCTGCTATATACTATGGCATCGGTTATACCGATCTAACCACTGATAAAACCAATATGGCAGAAGCGTCAACTATATCGACCTAACTTCCCCAGCAAGAAACTGGCAATCGTCATCACACGTCTAGGGGAGCATGTACGTCACTGCCCTCCCACGATTCCAGGTTTGGAGATTACACGATGGGAAATGCCTCCACCCCTCCTCACAACTAGGGTCAACACCCTAATATGGACCACACTACAGCACTGGTTAGATACTTGTCATCGAATAATCCAGTCAGGTAGTCTTCTCACTTGCCATTTACATTTTACCCATGTCATAAGAGTGCATATCAAGTAGATACAAAATGTAATAGAACAATGTACATCATACTATTCCTCATTGGATGTCTCGATATTCCCCATCGGAAGAGTGGATCTTGGTTATCATATAGTTCTTTCCAATCTGCAGGTTAGTTCTCATTCATGCATATACATAACAACAAAATATATATAGATAAGTGATCTTAAACATCATGTTATTAAGTCTAGTATCCACATGTCAATTTTGTACTTCATATTGGAAATAAATCTTACATTAGATAAATCATAATTTTGCTAAGTCATTCATTAGATAAATCATATCCACTTAAGCCATACATGAAACAACAATAACTTTGATAAGTCATACACTAGATAAATCATAACCAAGTAAGTCGTACATTAGGTCATACATCAAATATTTCAATCAACAATACCTAATCCATCTAATGATTTATATAAGTAGTTTCACCTGTCCAACTAAATGCATCAATATTACATAGCGTTCATAAATAAATAACATGGAACTACAAATAGAGCCTTAGCATAAGTAGTTATCTAAGTCAAAATGGGCATCACTGATGCTCAAAAGGTGAGGGGTAGTCACGACGTATAGTCTCTTCTTCCTCCTAGGTAGCAGATCCTAGGCTATACTTGTCCAACTGGACCTTAACCTGGTCCACCATGCGACGTCTCAGTTGTCGAACCATACGGTCCAATATGCGTAATGGTTCGACCATTATGGTTCCCACATTCGAGACCTTCAATTCCTTCCAATCTAGTTTGTGAGATCCATCAAAAACATAATGTCGTAAAATAGATACATGAACAACATCATGAGTTTTATGCAAATGGCGTGGCAGTACAAGACAATAAGAAATTGGTCCAATCTTCTCCTTGATCCTAAAAGGTCCTATAAACCAATTTGACAACTTCGTCCCTCTCCCAAACCGAATGGTGATTTTGTTGGGTCAGATACGAATAAAAATTTGGTCTCCTACTTCATAACTTCGATCATTCTTATGTGAATCGGCATAACTCTTCTTTCTATCTTGTGCTTCCTTTAAATTTTGTCAAATATGTCTTACTTGTTCCTCCATTTCTTGAACTAATTCTGACCCAACTATTACTCGGTCCTCCAATTTTTCCCAACTCAATAGTGTCCTACATGGCCTCCCATATAGAGCTTGATAAGGAGGCATCCCAATTGAACTGTGGTAA
Organism: Pinus tabuliformis; assembly: GCA_031772625.1. Taxonomy (NCBI): domain Eukaryota; kingdom Viridiplantae; phylum Streptophyta; class Pinopsida; order Pinales; family Pinaceae; genus Pinus; species Pinus tabuliformis. Next base: position 876,714,749 of record CM062815.1, read on the forward strand.
CTGTTATTATAGGCGAACTCTACCAATGGTAAGTACCTTTCCCACTGAGTTTGATTATCCATGATGTACATTCTAAGCATGTCTTCCATAACCTGATTTTCTCTTTAAGTCTTCCCATCTGTTTATGGATGATATGAAGTGATCAGGTTCAACTAAGTGCCTAGTGCTGACTACAAACTTGTCCAAAACCTAGATGTAAATCGCGAGTCTTTATCATAAATGATCTTTGTGGGTAGCCCATGTAGTTGAATAACTTCACTTATAAAAACTCGTGCCACATCAGTAACATCGTAAGTGTCTTTCACTGGGATGAAATGGGCACTTTTTGAAAATTTATCAACTATAACCAATATAGCATTGTCTCTCTGTGAAGTGAGTGGAAAACCCACAACAAAATCCATAAAAATTACCTCCCATTTAGACATAGGGATTTCATGTGGTTGTAGGAGTCCTGCCCGATGGCGATGATCAGCCTTCATTCGTTGACATTCAAGACATTTGGCGAAAAACTGGACGATGTTGTGCTTCATGCTTGCCCAAAAGAAGAGTTTCTTCATGTCCACATACATCTTCTTCACTCCAAGATGTGCACAATAGAGTGCTCACTCCAGGATGTGCACAATAGAGTGCTCTATGTGACCTTCGAGGATGGTTCTTCTTATACTCCCTTCCTTAGGTATGTACATTCTCCCTTGAAATCTCAATAGTCCATCTAGTTCAAGGACATATCCCTCAAACTTTGGTTCTATCTGCTTCCCACTCTGGAGTGTTGATATAACCTTTAGATACCAACTATCTTCAAAGAGTTTCTCCAACACACGTTCCCTCAAGTTGGTCCTCAAGGGTACAAGGGAGAAGGTTCGTGGCCTCCTGCTTAGTGCATCGGCCACTACATTCTCCTTTCCCTTAATGTATGAGATCCAAAATCATAGTCTCTCATGAATTCCCTCTGCCACCTCTGTCTAGCATTCAAATCCCTTTGAGTGAAGAGGTGCTTCAAGCTTTGATGATTTGTTCTTAATTCAAATCTTCTCCCAATGAGGTAGTGTCTCCAAAGTTTCAAAGCTAACATCATTGTTGCTAACTCTAAGTCATGGGTAGAATACAGCTCTTCATGTTTCTTCAATTTTCTAGATGCGTAAGCTATTACTCTGCCTTCTTGCATCAATACTGCTCCCAATCCTTGCTTCGAAGCATCAGTGCAAACAGTTGTAGGTTTTAACCCCGTACAGAAATTACCTACATACGAATTCTAAAAACAGAAAATAAACAATGGCGAGAGCATAACACATAAAACAAATATACATAGAGATTTTCCCTTGGATCCCAAAACCGGGACTACCAGATTGATTTTTCATTATGTTCCTTTCAATGTTACAATACATATATATACATGCCGAAGCATCCATAAACCCCAATCCATTAACCCTGGATTAGAACATAATCGTAGTTCCCTTGACCGGATCTACAAAATACCATGGACCAAAAACCATCACGCCCAAAACCATGTGCGAAAACCATGCACAAAACCATAGGTAGGTTCGCCCACCTAATATAGGGTCCAAAAAAAATTCCCGGGGCACTGCCTCAAACCCCCTATGACCCCCCCCCTGCGCATCAGTGCAACAAAGGGGGGGCGTTGTCCCCCCCTCTAACCCCCTAGTTTAACTATTGGGGCTAGTCGTGGAAAGAATATAACGGAACCCAACAACAATGAAGTCTTTTTCCGTTTATGGTACTCGAAGGATCGGTGCACTAGTTAGTAACCTCTTTAGTTCAGTGAATGCAGTGTCACATTCATATGTCCATTCATATTGTACCCCTTTTCGTTGTAATGTGGTGATGGGTTTTGAGATCCTCGAAAAACCTTTCACAAACTTGCGATAATAACCTGCTAGCCCCATAAAAATACACACCTCATGAGAATTTTTTTGGTACTCGCCAATCTATTATGGCCTTTACCTTTTCCAGGTCAACTGAAATCCCTTCTCCTGAAATGATGTGCCCAAGATAATGAATTTTCTTCTGAAAGAAGGAACATTTTGACAATTTTCCATACAATTGATTTTCCCTTAAGAAAGTCAATACAACCCTTAGGTGCTCTTCATGCTCCTTTTCATTCTTGGAATACACAAGAATGTCATCCAGAAAGACTTGCACAAATTGGTCCAAATACTTCTTGAACACACCATTCATGAGGCTCATGAATACTGCTGGTGCATTGGTCAAACCAAATGGAACAACTACGAACTCGTAGTGCCCAAACCGAGTTCGAAATGCGATTTTTGAGATGTCACCTTCCTTAATCCTCAATTGGTGGTATCCAAATCGTAGATCGATCTTTGAGAAAATCGTTGCTCCCTTCATTTGATCAAATAGGTCATCTATTCTAGGTATTGGGTACCTATTATTTATTGTGGCTCTATTTAAGTCCCTATAATCTATGCATAACCTTAAGGAACCATCCTTCTTCTTGACGAAAATCACAGGTGCACCCCAAGGTGAAATACTAGGTCTGATAAATCCCAAGTCTAAAAGCTCTTTTAACTCCATTTGCAACTCACAAAGTTCGAGTTTTCATCTTATAGGGTGTCTTAGATATTGGTTCTACACCAGGTTTTAGGTCGATTGTGAAATCTATCTCCCTTACATGAGGTAATCTAGGTAGTTCCTTAGGAAAAACATCCTTAAATTCTGATAAAATTGGGTGTTGATCTAGGGAGGGTCCTTTCTGGTCACTTACAGCCTCGACCACATATTTCGCAACCTTATCGAAGACAATGTTTTACCTTCATCATGGATATGAATCATAGGGACACTCCTCTCTTGATACCACAAATCTCAATTGACCTACCTTCATCATCTAAACAAATCACCTTCTTTTTGAAATAGTCTACCAAAGCTCAATGAGCTTCTAGCCAATCCATTCCAATAATTACATCATACATCCCCAATGTTGTGACGTATGCCTTCAAATTAGTTATACACACCCAGAGGTTCACCCGACATTGGTCAACACTAGGTCCTACGACTTGTCTTATCCCATAAGTCATCTTGCTCATAGGTTGCCAACCCACATTTTTCTAATGCAACTGGTGAAATGAAACTATCTGTAGCACCAAAATCAAACAAAATTTTAACTTTTACTTTGTTTATCATACTTGAGGTTTCTACCATGGAAAATTGGTGTTCAACTTGTTGGTTATCAACCACTACGTAGATTTGATGGTGGCTTCTTTCTTCCCCCATTGGTGCTTTTCCTTCTCTACAGTTGTTACCAGTTTGTAACTTAGGACAATCACGTTGGTAATGAGGTCCCCCGCATCCCCAACAAGTGATGCATGGTAGACTCTGAACAGAATGTTGTGGAGTTCTTTGGAAATGGCTCCTTCCCCTGAGACCCCTTCCCCTACTTATGGCTCCTCATGTATGACCTTGATTTGCACGAGTCCTCGAAGATGCAGGTGAAGTTGCACTGGTAACCATTGAAATCCCCACTATTGGTGCTCAAGGCACAACATTGTTTCCATATGGTGGTGGCCTCAAACTTCCTCCCCTGGAGAAGGTACGAGGGGCCTTCCCCATAAACCTTTGTTGTTATGTAAAAATGGTTTTGTTTCCACCTTTTAGGTCTAAGTGCTCTTCAACATAACGGCCATGTTCCACAGCTTCTACAACTGAGGATGGTTTCCACATCCACACCATTGCCCTAATATTTGGGTTCAATCCATAAATTAAATGATCTTCTTGGCGCTGATCATTGTCCATGTAGGAGACGTACTTGACCAATTCCATGAATCTAATATCATATTCCTCTATCGTGCAGTTTCCATGTACCAAAGAATGAAAGTTTCCTACCTATTTTTCTTCATAATATGCTAGTAGGTACTTTTTCCTAAATCTCTCCTCAAATAACTCCTAGGTAACTGTGTCCGGAGTGAGGTGTACTTGACACTCTAAGTTACCCCACCAATTCATAGCACTATCTTTGAGTTGGAATATTGCTATTTTAACTTTTGAATTGGAAGTATAATATCTTAGTGCAAAGCACCTTCCCATTCCTTCTAACCAGGATTTTGCTCGTTCGCTGGAACGACCTCCAGCAAACTCTGGGAGCTTAATCTTTTGGATCTCCCTAATAATGTCCTCGATTGGAAGTCCTCTATCGGAGTCTCTTGATCCTTCAAGATTTCCCAATCTTGATGGAGGGTGCTCCACTTCCACTTCAATTGTTTGGCGCCCTCTTAAAGTCTCATTAATTGCTTCTAGGGAACGCAAGATGAGAGCCAGCTCCAGCTATGGCAATGGGTTATTTGTAGGAGGTCCTTGGGATGATCCTCCTCGACCTCAATTTCTCGGCGTCTTCACCATTTTGAAATGTTCAATTATTTGTTCCAAATGAGACTTATTAATGATACTTAGGACTTGTCAATTCTTACTCGACTCACACATGTTTTGCAAAATGATAGGTGTAAGTTTTCCTTTTGTTATGCTCGTAAACGAGTATTACTAATACTGAGAAGATAATTGTGGATCTACTAAATGCTCTCCCATCATTGGCTAAATAACGTTGCGACACACTACTAGTCATCCTCAAATATCTTCAGATATGTGTAACCAATCATCCTAAATCCATGTTATATATTTTGAGCATTCACATATATACTAAATTACCAAAAAAATCACATTATTATAACTAGGCATCCTCTTCAAATCCCATCAATAATGCTAGATTTTCGTTTATATATATATATATTATCCTTGTGTTTTCAAAGTAGGTGTCTAATGACCCGAATGTGGGTGTTTATGATGCGTGAGAGGCAGGTGGCTCGTCACATGGGCAGGTGTCAGCCCGGACGAGCCACGACATACCAGTACGCAGGTGTAATAACTCTGCCGGAAGGTGAAGCAATCGGGATGTTAAGTCTGGTTCAGGCGCCATTTTTCGCGGAGGGTGAAGTCATTGGAATGTCAAGTCTGGTCCAGGCGCCATTCAATGCGCAGCAGCAGACGAGGAGAATGGAACTCGTTAAGTTTGAACCCCAAGCCGCTTTCCCGCTTTCTTTCAAGCGGACCGAGCAGGTGCTGGCAGAGACAGAACATTCTCTGGCCCAGTGCAAGATTTCTCAGGGGAATTCTGCAACGGGAGGCAATTGTCGGATGCCAAGAGAGAGGCTCAGGATGAGCAGTCGTAGAGGAGGTTCTAGGGGCCGTTATGCCACTCAGAGACCTGACATTTCGCCTTCCTCCTCAGTGGAAATCACCTCCGAGCAGAACAGATTTCCGAGCAGGCTTGCCGGACGCAACAATGTAAGAGGCAGAGGTGAAATTCTGGAATGCGGTCATGTGGAGCACCCGGCTGTTCGATATCGGATCCTCTGCACGCTGGAGAACAATACCCTCATCGTCTCAGTCACCGTGGAGCACTGCAGCAATCTCAAGGGGCAACTGGAAGACCTGACGGTGCCAAGGGTCGACATGCAAGTTCCCAGAGTTGACATGAGGCGACCAACTCAAGCTGATGATGCTGGCCCCAGTGAGCCGGTTCAGGGGTTGCTGCGCTCGGACACGGAGGATTCAAAGAAGCTTAAAGGTCCAATGACGGACGAGCCTCACACAACTGATGAAGATTAACTCAGAAGCTGCTCTGTATTCGCGGCCAGGAACGCAACTCTCTGTCCAACTCTTTCTGCTCACTTTGTCTGTCTGTTACTAAGTTTATGTCCACCGTGACAGTTTATATGTCCACAGTGTCAGTTTACGTGTCATCCATGTTAGCTTATGCGTCCACCGTGTCATTTTATGTGTCCACCGTGTCGGCTCATATGTCTACTGTGTCAATTTAGATGTTGGTTATGTCGGAAGGAAGAAAAACTGGTCTCTTTTTGCGCCAGTGTTGCTCTGAATGGTTAATCATGGGGAAAATCTCTCTGGAGATGCAGGGCCATGGCCCTGATGTAAATTTTTGCTGTAATTTTGGTTTTTTTGTAATATAAATAGCTTAGTTTTATGGAAAAAAAAAAAAAGTAGGTGTCTAATGGCCTCAATCAACTCAACACTGACATTACTATTAGGTATTTACTATCCCATTGATATATATAGAATGGCTAGTGCTACATGTTTTAATATTTCGATATTATATATTGTCTCAAAGGAGGTTCTAATGTGCTAATCAATCAATGTTCACCTTTGACACTTTAATGTGCATATGTTGGATTTATGTTTTGTAAACATATGCAGATTAATACTATGACAATATCTAATGTCACTTTATTGTCTCTAAAAAAAAAATCAAGAAGTTGCATAAGGTTAAGAAATATGCATGGCATCAAGCAACTTTTCTTAGCATAATGTAAGCAACTTGTAAAAAATTCACTTAAGGTCATTTATATTATTAATAAATAAACAACTTGTTTTAATGCAACTAAAAAGGTCAACATTCTCACTAAATCTTGTCACTATATGAATTAATGGTTGTAAGAAAATATATTTTCTGCAAAATAATATTTCTTTGTATTAATGTTAAACTCAATTTTTAAGAAATAATCTCAATTTTATTAAAGGGACTTAACTCTATAGGAAATTACAACCTTCTTGTATACATAGATAAGTTATCTTTGTTTACAAAGTCAATAATTCTTCTATCTAAAGGTTCTGCCACAACTTGCATAAATTTTGGTGGGCACTAACCTCGGTAAACTCCTATGTAAATTTATGTAGTGAATTGCGTAATTTATGGTGGGCAGTAACTCTTGGTAAACATATTTAGCTATCTAAGTGTAATTTTGGTGGGCACTAACCTCAGTAAACTTCTATATAAATTTATGTAGTGAATTGCATAATTTATGGTGGGCAGTAACTCTTGGTAAACATATTTAGTTATCTAAGTGTAAAGAATGTCCCAAAGAAAAGTATTTCAACTATTTAATTCTCATTGGTTTCAACTATTTAATTCTCATTGGTGCATCAGTTTATCATTTTGAACATGATTAATTTGAAAGTCAAGGAAAGTGAGTGAAAAGGAAATGTTAACATAAAACCTAAATTTGTGTCATCAAAAAGTGGTTCTCTAAAAATAGAATATCAATTTTTTTTAGACATTATTAAATTAGTGAAAAATAGTGTTTAAAACTTGAATTTACATGAGTATGGCACAAGGTCTACTCTTCTCTGGTAAAGAGATAGAACTGCAAATGGGATGTGGCAATGAAAGCTTCATCAATGGGGTTGATTCTAGTTGTTGTGGATACCATGGGACGCTTCATTTGATAGCTTTAGTGATAATCAATAAGGGATATTGGGTTCTATTTGATAGCTTCCCTATAATCAATTAGGGATATTGCCAATCTGGTGGATACTATTCCATATTTATAATTGCCCATTTTAATTTTGGAAATTTTGGAGTAAGACATTAAACAACATTTGATTAGCTAAGAACTTGTCTATCTAAAGACTCCAATAAATTAATAAACTTATTTCAGATATAATTTTGTTTTCTCGAGCTTTATAATTTAATCTTATTACAAACGTGAGTTACAAAAAAGTTTTCCACATTAAAAATAAAAATTGTTTCCTTCATCCAGGCACATCTTGGAAAATTTAAGTGCAAAAATTCATCCCGTATTTTATTCCTTCACATTGAATCTCTCCCAACTATTGCTCAAGGAATTTCAACTTGATGAACTTCACTCCTATATTTTATTCGTTCACATTGAATCTCTCCCAACTATTGCTCAACTAATTTCAATTTGATGAACTTCACTCCTATATTTTATTCTTTCACATTGAATCTCTCCCAACTATTGCTCAACTAATTTCAATTTGATGAAATTCACCTGTGTATCCATATTCCAATATGGAGGAGATGATAATTTCCAATATGGAAGAGGTGATAATATGGATGAAATCAAATTTATTCATTAATATATTTTTTTAAACTATTAAAAGAAATAATTATCATGAAAACTATTGCATAATTGACTACACAAAATGAGAAAACTTATAAAAAAAAAAACAAAATTATTTTTATAGAACTACACAACAAAACTATTGCATGATTGACTACACAAAATGAGAAATTTTTTAAAATCAAAATTATTTTTATAGAAAAAGAATTAACCAAAATTATTCTTATAAAAAAGAAAATTAATCATTTTTTTGGCTTATTGGGTCGAATTAGTCATGAGCCTACATGGTGCCTTTATAGTGCAGTGGAACATCTTCAAATCCTTGAAGCAACATAGAATATTATTATCTCGACGATTTGTCATACCTAAACAGTGAGCAGTCTCTAATATATGATAACTTTGTTTATACTCGTTGTGAACACCCTTTTTCTTCCTACCAGCTACAGAGGATATTGACTCTTTTAAAAGAATTCGTTCAATATCCCTTCAACGATAATATATATTTTACCTATGTTTTTAGGTAAAGATGAGTGTCGTGAAGACTAATAAATATTTTACCAAGATTAAAATCTCGGCATTCATTTTCTACTATCAGCGATGTTAAAAAATTGAAAAGTAAAGTAATTTTAAGAAATTTAAATATTTTACTAAAGTCAAAAACTCTTCATTCATGTTAAAAAAATTGAAAAGTAAAGTAATTTTAAGAAATTTAAATATTTTACTAAAGTCAAAAACTCTTCATTCATGTTAAAAAGTAAAGAAAGTGTAAGAAATTTATAAAATAAAATAAGGCGCGACTAAAATTTGACTAACACTGTTGAGCATAATTTATTCTTTTGTTTTCGAGGAAGGTAGATTTCGGTCATATGTTAAAGGCAGTTAGTGTTTAGGGTAATGAATGAATTTTATCTGTAGATTAATTTTATTAACCGTGTATTAGGGACAGAGGGTTCTCAATCCATAGGTGTATTTCCTAAACGTCTTGTGACAAGATTATTTATTCACAATTCTTTAAATGTGACTCACTGGGAGACTAATGTCACTAGTGAGAAGCTCAATTCATTGACAGTGATTTAGGTGTCGATGAGTTTGTGAAAGCTAACAGAACATGGTAGCATATGTGGGAAGCTACTGTTATATGAAGGAATATTTTTGTGTTAAGTAATATGTGTGAAGATTTTTGCGTTAAGTAATATGTGTGAAGACTGACTAACAATTTTATATTCAACCATCAGAGAGTGAACGCAGGATAAGATTTGCAGGTCCATCTTTTAGTCCTCAAATTTGAACAGGTAATAAAGAGTGTTATTACCAACCAATTTCTCACTTAAGTTACTTTCAAAGTTCTCAACACATTTCTAGACTCTGAATCTAAATTACCCAGTTATGGGATCATCCTAGATCACAGATTAGTTGTTGGTACCATCTCGCTTTTCTAGATGAGATATTAGAAGTTTTGACAAAAAATTTGTGAGACTTACAAACTGCCACTAGTACAAACGTGGGTTCTATGCAAACATTCAAGTCTCTTAGTTAATGAGAACTTGAATAAAAGGAGTTGTAAAACCTAAAATAAAAGCACAGGACGAATATGCTTGTCAACTTAGGATATATATATATATATATGGTGTTTTTCTTATAGGTGGTGCTTATAGGTGGGTTTCATGGCCTAGATTTTGAACCTAGACTCTACTACCATGTGTGAAGATCCAACCTAGAGTCCTCTAACTAAAACTAAATTTATTTAATTTAAACACAATAAGAAGGGAAATATCTTATTTATAACTCAACATTTATTTGATGATAATATACAAATAAAATTTATTTACAACATATTAAACAAGTAAAAATTTCATTGCAACAATTTACATGAATAATCCATAGATAGAAGAATACATGTTCCAATAGCTTAGTTGATATGTTCCTAACTCTGTTGGGATGCTCCTCTCGAATACCCCACTGAATTAATCTCCCAGCCAACTACGAATGACTTCTTAGCCCAAGGAACCTCCACACGTTCCCTAGCCTTCCAAGCCCAAGTCCAACCAGTTGTAGTGTGTCCAAGTTAAACCAACACTCACCAATAGATCCAAGTTCGAATTCTCTCATTTATCTCTTCATTCTATTTCTCCACATCACCGCCCCTGCCACAAAAAAACAAAATCCTCCAAAACCAAAAACCAAGACCAAGGATCTCCCCCTCTCCTTTCATTATCCTTCCCCTTTTATGTCTGTTCCTCCCATCCACCTCAACCACTTATCATTAATGTCATGACTACCCCCTTATCCTTTCATTTTAGTATCCTTGACTTTTTTTACCATATCTTATTCAAGTAGATTTGAGAAAACATTCTGGAAATAAAATATGGATATTTAAATTTAGAATTAAATTGGAGAAGATTATATCTTCTCAAAAGTAGATTTGAGAAGACACCTTGGGATATGGATATTTAATTTGGAATTAAATTGGAGAAGGTCATATCTTCTCAAAAGTATATTTGAGAAGACACCTTGAGATATGGGTATTTAATTTGGAGATAAAATGGAGAAGACCATATCTTCTCAAAAGGAGATTTGAGAAGACACCTTGGGATATGAGTATTTAATTTGGAAATAAATTGGAGGAGACTATATCATATCCAAAATAAAATTTGAGAATACAACTTGGAAATTGAATAATAACAATAATAGAAGTCTTATCATTAAAATAAAATTACAATTTCACAATGTAGATATATACCAATATTTCTTAATAATTATAAGTCAATATTTTCAAGTTAATTAAACATTAATAAAAATTAGCATGATAGTATCAAGTAGGGAATTTAATATTTAAATGAGCTTTGGCTCTCATCTTTGTATCATGTAATGAGCTATTGGACTTGAGGAAACTCTGTGATTTTGTACTTGCATACTTTCTTAATACAATCAAGACTTTGGGGCTATCTGGTTGGTGTTCTCTTGCCGCTATGAGGTGATGTCCTTTCATGCTACTGCTATTGTGTTTAATTTCTTTCGCATATTGAATTAATATTAGTTTATACATATCATCTTGCTTGGATTGATATGTGCAAACTCTCTTGCACATATCAACGATTTAGAGTAGTATTCTAGGGATAAGCCTGTCAATTCATTTTAGGAGGAAGGCTTGGTTTATCTTATTCATTATATTGCTTTAATCTTGTGCAAACTAATACGTGTTCAAGTGTGTAGGAAAGATATTTTGTATTGTATGCAGGAATCCATCTGGAAGTGGGAGAAAGGTCAACTAGATCAACTCACTCCTAAAGTCATAGCGATCCAAGACTCAGCCATTTTTTCGCTCCAAGTTTTCCATCCAATGAAGAGAAAAATAGAGTTTTCTTACTCTATAGCCACTTGATCATTCATTTAAATTCAAAATACTTCTTTGATTCTAGTTTTTTCAAAGTTGTATTTCCTATTCAAGAGTCATTTCCAAAGCTAGGCAAATATGAGGTTTTTCTCTCATTACTTGAGTCAATACTTTGTAAATTAAATTATAATTTTAGTTTTGGTTTCTTTTTCCTAATTTCACAATGATAGTTGTTTTTTTTTGTCTTTTGCAGCCCATACGCGTGAGCATTGGGCAGCAAGGAGATTGAGGAGAAGCTTTGGAAAACTACTTACTTGTTTGTATGCAGAACCCTCTCACGCTATCCAAAAACTAATTTCTAGGGAGGCCATAAGCACTTGGGAAAGATTTGCAAACTCATCTACGCCGTGGGCCTTTTGAGCCTTGTGAATCTCTTTTGGAGAGTTTTTCATCTTCAAGTTTGTTGTTGTTATATTTTTTTGGGAGAGAGTCTAGCTTTGTTAGAGTCTCATCTTTGTAAAGATCTCTCTTGTATTGTGTGCTTCCCTCTTAGAAACATTTTTACCCACTTTAAGTGCTAATAAAAGATAAAAAAATGTTGGAAGGAGCTTGGGGATTTTCCCATGGCATCCCCCTTCCTTATTTAGAGGAGGGATTCTTGTGGGTGGCCTAATCTTGCTTCTAGTTTTTCTTAGCTTTCTAACTTTTAATTTCATATTGTGCATGCTTAAAATCAACACATTTCACTCCACATGCAAATTTTTACTAATCTTGTATTTAAATTCTCGTATGCATACGCTTCCAAATTGTAAACTTGAGAAAATCTCATCTTATGTGTAAACACTTCATATTTTGGTAAGTTTTAATTGTTTCATAATTTCTTCAAGTATATGTTTCACTAGTTGGTCAATTTACGCTATATGTCATGAAAACTATTGAAGCACTATCATTTATTTGAAACAATTGTAACTTAAAGAAATCTATTCCATTTTACTTGTTTATTTTTATTAAATGGTGCAAACATATATGAGTTTATTTACATTCTAGCCTCTCAAGTTTTGCAAACTATTTCTCTTTGAAGCATTTGCATGAAACATTAGTTTAATTTGGGGAATTAATACAATTTGCAATTCATCTAGGAATTTTAGTATAGGAAGGCCCCAAGCCTCACTAAAACCTACCTCCAACTTAACTTGATTAAATAGACTTTTAGGGACCTTCTAACCCTATTGACTTCTCATTGTGAGATCCAAACATTTGGGCGAGGATGAGGTCTAAGGACTAGAGTTCAATTGTAACTTTGCCTTAGCACTAATTAATCAAATAAACCAAGAAAAACATTCCACCACATTTGTTTTGTTTGCAAAGTTCTTAAATTTCTTGTTATCTTGATGGTTTAGAGTCTCGCATGCAAATCGTATTTCAAGAGGCACTTTGGATGCAAACATTGTAAGCTCTTTTAATTTTGCAACAAGTTTAATTTTCTTGTATTTGGAAATTGACTCATCTTTTGGTTTAATTGCATATTGTCATGAATGGTTGATTTCATTTTCAAGTACTATTGTTTTGGATTCCAAACTTAATTGCATGTTGTCAGCTTGGTCTAACATTTGAACTCTTTTTATCATCCCATTCTCACAAGTAGATTTATAATGGTATATTTTTTAGCAAGATAGTTTCCATGCTTTGATTTGTAGACTTACTCATCTTAAAATCATTTATAATATCTTGTGCTAACAATTTATTGTTTCACTTTTCAAGATTATTTTGGCTTTCCATTTGAAAGAATATCACTTCATTTTAAGAAAATGCAATTTCATTTCTTAAATAGAAATACTTTGAAGGCATTGGTTGTTTATGTATTTCATGCTTATCTTATGTATTGATGGTTATTTATCATATTAGTTTTTCTTATAAATCTTAAATAAATAATCTATTTAACTCTAACAATTCTCCTAGAAACTTACATCTTTTTAACTTAACTTTTCATTAGATACCACCCCCCTTAGCTAACCCAAGAGATAGCTCAAACGGAGAGAGTTGGGATTAGTTTGACAGTCCCTTCTTTGAGTTCCCTGCCACCAACCACTCCTTGTGGAGTTGAAGGCTTTTCTCACTGACTTGTAGGTAGGTGTAGGCAGCAGGGGTCAACAGGATGCTCAGCTTGAATCATATTGGTCATTGCTACAACATATCCCTGGTACTTGCACAAATTCTTACTTTATCTGAAAGTCCCTTTGGCAGGAATGTGTCTCTTGACATCCTGTAATGTGTCACAAAGACAAAGTGGCATCTTCCTCGTAAAGGGATCACATGGAGGAGGATCCAAGGGGTCCATAGGCTCCATGGGATCATCAACAACGTCTCTCTTGGATTTAGGCACAGAAGGACCTTCTAAAATATTCATATCATCGCTCTTATATTCAGGAGAAGGAGGCGAAGGAAGGTCCCTTGCTTTCCCAAGGGTAACATATTCATCGAACATTACATCTTTTCTTATTTAAACCTTCCATTGACAAGAATATATATTTTAAATGCTTTAGAATCTTCACAATACCCAACAAACGTACCTTTTTCTTCCAGTGGATTCCATCTTGTTTCTTTTGTCTTTCGGCACATGAAAATATACAGGACAATCGAATATACGGAGGTGACCAATTTTGGGCTTGACACTTGTGAATACTTCTTTGAGAGTCTTGTTGTCCAATGCTTGATGAGGCACCCTATTTTGAATGTATACCATTGTATTTGTTGCTTCTCCCCAAAGGAACTTCGGTAGCTTTTGATCATGGAGTATGGCACGGGAAAATTCTATAATAGACCTATTCTTTCTCTCAGCCACTCCATTTTGTTCAGGATTATAGGGCACAATCATCTCTTTCTTGACTCCTTCCTTCTTGAAAAAATCTATGAATTCATTTGAAATGTACTTCCCATCATTGTCAGAACTGACGATCTTAATTTTCTTCCCTAATTGATTTTTGACCAAAGCCTTGAAGTCTTTGACAAAATTGAAGGCCTCATCCTTATGCTTTAAGTAATATATCCAATTCTTCCTTGAGAAATCATCAATGAAGGTTATGTAATAGAGATGGCCACCAAGTGAATGTATGAGCATTGAACCACATATGTCAGAACGAATGAGTTGGAGGATGTCATTCGTCTTATTCTTACTAGAGGGGAATGGTCTCCTTGTCTTCTTCCCACTGGCACATCCTGGACATACTATATCATGATGAGCCTGAACATCAGGGATCCCAGATACCAAGTTCTTCAAATTAGAAAGAGCTTCATAATGGATATGAGCTAATATACGGTGCCACAACTCACTTTGATTATTATTATCATGGACCATTGTCAGTAGGGGTCTTCCAATGACTCTATAGAGTCCTTCAAATCTAGATCCCAATGTGAAATCATCTCTCACAGGGGATCCCACCAGCCAAGTAAGTATTTTCCCTTGATGAAGGAAACCCTCATCCCTTTGTCCTCCAAGGAATATATAGATACCAAATTTTTCTTCAACCCCGGCACATAAATCACATCATGGAGAAAAATAGATTCCTCGGAGTCCAAGTAAAATTTAATAGAACTAAAGCCCTTAATGGGATGAGTGGAGTTGTCTCCAAGAATAATTGTCAAATTTGACTCCCTCCCTATCAAATTAAAGAGAACCTCCTATTGAGGGCCCTGAAATCGGGTCAACAACAAGGGGGATACCCACCCGGTCGGGAACCTGGTTGGCGGCTCCATGCCCATTTGGTGTAGCGGGTCTGACTGGGGATAACGGGACCAGCTTCCCGTTCTAAGGGGGTGTGTGTGTGTAGAGTTTAGTGATGTGTGTGTGTGTAGAATATGATAATGAAAATATGGAATTATTTCTAAGCTAATCTAGTTCTGAACTCTGAGAGTGAATTTTATACTACTTTAATCTATAAAGAATAACACATCTAATCTACGCTAACCCGGGATAGAACTTTTTCCATTATGCGATCTAGAAAGGTTTCACACAATAACTGGTAATGAAGATTATTCAGCTATTATGAGAATATAAATCAATTAAGATGAACCATCCTGCATAAAAAGTTAAGCAGAACGATTGTGAACAGCATATCGCATAATCAGTTATTCATGTATTAAGCACAAATCAATGACTCCACCGTACAAAAGTGCCAAATGGTAGTCCACTCATTCATACGTTAACATATAAACAACATCAGCTGTATATTACTCTAAGAATGCAAGTAGAAACTCGTCAAGAGATAAAAGTACCATTTATGACTGACTTTATACTCACAGACCTGAAGCAATAATGATCTATTTCTACTTACTTCTAATGCCTACTAAGAGTACAGAAGTGCAACATCAGTAGCAGGTATTAAAATGCAAACATAAATAAATCTTGATCCGTCCATTCATCAAAAACCCCCTCCAAAGGTGCAAAAGTGCATGTTCTGAGGGCAAGTTTTTTGACAAATTTCCGGACCCTTCTCCAATGCAACGAGAAGGGTTAAATACTACTAACCGGCTAATTTTAATTACACAAATTGAGGGAACGGTTTCAAATGACCGCCCTTTTACTAAAAGCAAATTTATTTCTAAAAATCAAATCTAATTTCTAACCGTTTTTGTATCTGTTCTTTAGTGCTGTAAGCAATGCGCTGTTCGCCCTGAAAGAGTCGGCTGGTTGTCCTTTCCTTTTGTTCGAGCTTGATAATTAGAAATAACAAGATCTGGCACCTCTTCCTGACAGGCTAGAAGATATTTTCGAAAACCTTTCTCTGGCTGGGTGTATTCGCTGTGCGCACACTTAGTACAACCCAGTTTCTTCTCGAACTGATTTTGTTGTTGCTATTTCGGTTTCCGGTCGTGCGAATGACTCAATGAGTTAGAAGTCGCGCTGTATGGACAATCCCCTGTTTCGAGAATTGTTTCCGTTCTTTGTTCCAGGCTTTTCTGGAGCGTCTTCCTTCTCTTGCACTTCTTTCTTTGCTTTACCAAGTCTGAGCTTCAGGATCTTTTGTAAACACGCTGCTTTTGTGCGCCTTTGACTCTGAGTCTTGGACAGTCTATTTTCATCAGTGCCTATTGGGCGATATTCTGGAATCCGCGGTTCTGCTGCATGCGGCATCCAATTGCGGAGGCATCTTCTCTCTGTTGTCTTATTGGCGCTCTTCCCTTAGATGTTTCCTGCATATAGATTTATATCAGTAGCATGTCTTGCAGTTTACGCAAAGAAGAAGGGAAATGACGAAAAGATTGACATGAAAGCATTAAATTCTAATGAATGTGTAATTCTGACATTCATCATGACTTGACTCTTCGATAAATGCGATGCAATCATTTCTGGATACTCAAGCATGCGGCCATTAATTTCCCGTAAGGTGCGCGCCTAATTTTGGGCTCACAGATCATGCTGAGGAATGCCTGCGATGAATGATTTCTGCGATTTGCATCGCAGTCTTGAAAATTGCGATGTAAATAGGTGGCGTCGCAGCAATTGACAGTCTCATTCGTCGCAAACCATAGGTCGCAGATCGCAGCTTTGCATGGTCGCAGATCGCATATCGCAATATCGCAAGATCGCAAGGTTTTCGCTTTGTCACTTCGTGCTGCTCATGCGACATTGCGACGTGCGATGTCGCATATCGGCCGTCGGCCTTTCTTTAGGTTCTCCTCTTTTGAGCGCCTTTGTTGCACACGATGCGATGAGTTCTTGCGTCGCTCTTCCTTGGTGTGTTTGTGTGCTTTGGGAAAGCGCTCTTTTTTCCTTTGCGACGCGATATCGCTCTTAGGGGGTTGATACAAAAGATTTTTTTCAAACAAAAATATTTTTTTGGATTTTTTGGTTAAGGGTCCCCTTTTGCTTGATGTTATTACTAATATCAAACAAAGAGGGGGGTTGTTGGTGACCACAACAATGGCGATTCACTGTGAAGAACCAGTTATCTCTGCATTTCTATTGACCGTTCACTTCCGAAACAGCAAAAATTTTTATATGTCTAAATTTTGTTATGGACAGATAGAGCAGATTGCCCCTCACCTTGTCGACGATATTTTGTTTCAACCTGTTTTATATCTCAATTTCTTGCTTCCTCAGGTTTCTTCTTGCACTTGCATCAGACATTACTTGGTCTTGATAAAAGATAAAATAAGGTCTTCTCTGCGTACTGGCTTAAAAGTATGCTCATTTGTCGTAGGTAGAGCCTCTGCTGCCCGCAAGCGTCCATAGCCTCGACAGGGTTACCATATTATCCAGCAATGATCCTTTTTCTTGCTTTGAGGTTACTCGCAACATTCCATAGAAAAATCCTTTTTAACACACTTTTCCTTTTTTAATTCTCTAAAGAACAATGTCTTGGTTTGGTGGCCAAATTATGACACAGCCATTCACCTGATTTACACTTGTGCTGAACAAGCCGGCTCGTGATGAGACCTCTTGTCTTTGGATTGCAACAATCTTAAGTCATTGCCCTGTTTTGATAGACAGTATTGGCAAAGTCAGCAAGTTATAATATTTGTGATCATGATAAGCCGGCTCGTGATGAGACCTCTTATTCTTTGAGATATAGTGTTTTGCTTGGATTGTTTCTCTGGATGCTGTAGTTTCCTTTTTGCAGGGAGGAAGTCATTGTTTTTCCTTAAGAAAGCTCTGGACGACAATAATAGAGTTTTTGAAAACAACAGCTTTGCAGAGAATGCTTATTTTATTATTGATGATACCCTTCATGGTGCTGATACAAAACAATTCTTTTACCAGAGGTTGCTTTTGTAAAAGTTTTTTTAGAGGTTGAAACGAGTATCGTAATCAAAGTGAAGTAACTCTATTTGTCAATAATAAAATTCAGATTTTTCAAAAAATTTGCTATTTGTACAAGCGAAATCAAAATCTGATAGAGAATTGGCGTGTTCTTTTATGAATCCTTTTTAAATGATCATCTACAACGGGTTTTATTCAAAAGAGAAAAGCAAAACAAAAATAAAAACTAAAAACTAAATCTATCCTACAAAAATTAGAAGATTTCTCTTCTATGGAAAATATAATTTAAGAATCAGTCCATTGACAGGTAAAGAATCTCTCCTTCCTGCAATACGAATGTAGATGGGCCTACGACTTCCACAATCTGAAAAGGGCCAAGCCACAGCTTCTGAAATTTCGTATGTTTGCCATTTTCTTCATGAGCCTTATCCCATTTCAAAACTAAATCACCCATCTGAAAGTTTTTTTTGGTTATGATACTTGAGTCAAAAGAAGATTTTATTAGCGCTTGGTGATGAGCATGGGTTTTCCTAGCTTGTTCTCTTTATTCTTCTAGTTTGATTATTTCCATTTGTCTTAATTGTAATGAGGAAGTAGGTACTTCATCGATGTATTGCACTAAAGACAAAGAGGGAATGACTAAGTGAGTCGGAAGAACCACTTCCCTCCCATAAACTAAATTAAAGGGAGAAGTGCCGATTGAAGCTTTCTTTGTGATTCTATCAGCCCATAAAGCATTTACCAGCGCTTTGTGCCAATTCCTTTGGTTTTGGTCAACTTTTCTTTTGATAATTCTGATTAGGTTCTTGTTTGTTGATTCAGCCAATCCATTACCTTGCGGATAGTAGTTGGCAGAATATTTCAGTTTGAACCCTCTTTTAAGCGCAAACTCAGCCATAGCATTTCCCGAAAAATATGAATCGTTATCAAACATTAAGGCCGTTGGCAATCCAAACCTAGTTATGATAAATTGGTCTATGAACTCAATAATGTTTTCAGAATGAACTGTCTTGAGAGGAACTGCTTCTACCCATTTGGTAAAATAATCATTTGCCGTAAGGATATACTTATGCTGCTTAGAAGAGTGAGGAACGATCTCACCTATTATGTCCAAGCCCCATTGACTGAATGGTTGGTCGATGTTGACCGGTTGTAGCGGCATGGATGGTTTCCTTTGTTTTCCTGCAGCAGTCTGGCAGACTTGGCATTTCCTTACGTGATTGTATGAGTCTTTGAACAGCGTGGGCCAATAATATCCTGCACGCAAGATTTTGTGTGCAGTCGCATCTCCAGCATAGTGTCCACCTGCTGGTCCATCGTGAAGTTCCTGCAAAACCTTTTCGGCTTCAGTTTTCTCAAGACACCTAAGGAGTACAGAATCGTAATTCCTTCTAAACAGGACATCATTTATGAGCTGGTATTGTTTAGCTTTTAATCTCAGAGCTCTTTTCTTGGTATGATCCAGATGTGATGGAGCATACCCGTTCTTAAGAAAATAAATGGTGTCAGCATATAATGATTCTGCATCGTTTAGGCTTACCTCATATGCTTGTACCTCTTCAGATGAGTTCTCTGGGATTTGCGATGCTCCGGCTAACATCTTGCAGAAGCCTTGACCTCTTACGATGTTTGTTGGTTTGATCTCAAGATCATATTCTTGTAAAGCGGTAATCCAATTAGCTCTCTTCTCGCCCACGTCTTTCTGCACCAAAAGGTTTCTTACTGCTGGAAACGGCACTACGACTTTGGTGTGGGCTTTAAGCAAGAAAGGTCTGAAATATTTGATTGCTTTGAAAACAGCATATGCTTGTTTCTCTACGTCTGAGTAATTAATTTCAGCACCTTGTAAGTTCGAGCTAAAGAATGCAATTGGAGCTTCCGCTTTCTCTTGATTTGCTTGGGTCAAAATCGCGGCATAGGATTTCTCTGAGGCAAAAGTATATAAGATGAAAGATTCTGAAAATTTTGGGGTGGCCAAAGATGGAGCATTGATGACAGCTTGTTTGATTAAGTTAAATGCTTCGTGCTCATCTAGACCCCATTTGAAAGTTGAATTCTTTTTTATCATATGTTGTAAGGGAGAAATAATACGTGAAAAATCCGGGACAAATCTTTTGACAAAATTGATCTGTCCAAGGGAGGATTGCATGGCTTTCTTGTTATGAGGTATGGATATTTCGGAAATTTCCTTGATTCTGTCGGGTTCTATGTGAATACCGGATTTCGACACTATGAATCCGAGCAATTTCCCTTCGCTTAACGCAAAGAAAGATTTCTTTGGGTTGAGCGAAATCCCATACCTCAAGCATCTTTGAAAGATTTGCTTCAAATCTTTGAGGTGGTTGTTTCGATTTTTGGAGTACATTGTTATATCATCCAGGTAAATCACTACTGATTTATTGACTAACCCTTTAAACGTGATGTCCATGGCTCTCTGAAAGGTAGCTCCGGCATTGATCAGACCAAATGGCATCTTCCGATATGCATAAGTGCCCCATTTGGTTCGGAACGTAGTCTTTAACTGATCATCAGGATGCACCAGTACTTGATTGTATCCTGAGAATCCATCCAGGAATGACATTAATTCTGAGCCTGCTACTGCCTGTAGAATTTGCTCCATAGGTGGGAGGGGAAAGTTATCTTTCTGACAGGCTTTGTTGAGATTTCAGAAATCAATACAGATTCTAATGTTTCCGTTTTTCTTCCTAACGGGCACTATATTGGATACCCATTTAGAATGCCTGACGGGGAAGATTATTCTGGCTCTCAACAACTTATTAAGCTCAGTTTTTATCTGATTTTCTAGGTTAGGGTGTATTTTTCTGAGCTTCTGCTGGACAGGTTTTTCATTGTCAATCATAGGGATAACATGTTGAATGATAGAAGTGTTGTAAGTCTTCAGCTCATCGTAATTCCAAGAAAAAACGTTTTTGTATTGTCTCAGAAGATGGATATATGCTGATTTTTCTTCAGGGGCTAGGCCCTGGCCTAGGTTAACGTTCTGTGGCTTCTGATCGGTCCCTAGGTTTACTAATTCATAGTTCAGGGTAGAACTGCAAAGTTTAGCATTGGCGGACCTTTTAAACCGACTTTTCAAATCATATAGATCTTCTAGCTTGACCACCGATTTCGGTATAGCATTGTCAGAGCTATTTTGTTGTATTTGATGATCATGATGGTCTTCGTCGATTATCTGATTTGAGTAGGATCCTTCAGAAGTGAGGAAATTTACGATGTCAGGATCATCGTTGAACACTCTCCAATTGGTGATATTGTCAGGGATGGATGGTTTAAAGATCAATTCTATTGAAAACCTATCAGGACTAAAATCTTCAGAAGGGATAAGTCTAGAGGCTACGTTAGCTAACAGGTCTGCGCTCGCGTTTTGAATTCTTGGAATTGATGAGATGTTGAATGCTACGAAATGTGCAGTGAGATCTTGAACTAATGATTGATAATGCTTTAAATGACTTGACAGGCAATGTATGGTGTTACGTACTTGTTTTACAACGATCTCCGAATCTCCAAAGACTTGAAGATACTTAACGTTCAATCTGATTGCTTTGTATAGGCCTTGAACCAAGGCTTCGTACTCCGCTGTGTTGTTCGTGCAATCGAACTCAAGTCTGCATGTGAGCATAATCTTGTTCCCATCTAGGTTAATCAGAACGCATCCTGCTCCTGCTCCCTCATTTGATTTAGATCCGTCAAAATATAATTTCCAAAATAAAAATGTATTTACAGAATTATCTAAAAACCTAAAACATTTTGAGTCATCAGTTTGTGAGAAATTTTCAACTTGGGATAAAACTGAATTCTCTAAGTATGGTGAAATATGAGCATTGAAATTACCTAGGAAAGAATCTATTGCGTAATTGCCTACAATGCTGCTATTGTACATTATGGCCTCATTTTCTCCTTCGCGTTCTGTCACTATGTATTTTTGGTGCAACTCTCGTTCAACCTTTATCTGATTTGGTTTACCATTGTATGGTAACCACATGTGCGACCAATCAGTTGAAAAATATCCGTGGAGTTTTTCCGACCAATCCCTGCTAAGAATCAAACCATAGAACTCAGGGATATCAGCTACTAGAATGTCGATAACCTGACACACTTTCGGGTTAGACGACAATCTTATGGTCACCTGATTGAGTTCACCAATCACTTCGACTTGGGATCAATCAAGTTGAACTATGCGTACTGCGGATTTTTGAGGTTGCACATTCAATTTAGCACATATTGACCTGGGTAAAATATTCGTTGAAGCACCAGAATCGACCAAGCAATTGTGCACATTTTTGTTGAAGATTTCATATGTGAGAAGAAAAGGAGGAGTATGAGATCTTGATCTTCCTCCAATCAAGGCGATGTCATTTGGATCAATTTTATTGATCTTGTTGGTTGGAGGCCTTCCCAGATTGTGGGAAGCTACCGCTGTAGGTAAAGATGTAGTAGGCACAGCATGTAATTCTTTCATCATTATTTTCTGCTGGTGTTTCAATTTACTCAATTCATACAGAGTGATATTAGCCCTAGTTTTCTTCATGTCATCAATGATGTTATACTCCATTTCATCCGACACTATTAGTGTTCTTGATGGAGGTGTTTGATCACGAGCCGGCTTGTTCAGCACAAGTGTAAATCAGGTGAATGACTATGTCATAATTTGGCCACCAAACCAAGACATTGTTCTTTAGAGAATTAAAAAAGGAAAAGTGTGTTAAAAAGGATTTTTCTATGGAATGTTGCGAGTAACCTCAAAGCAGGAAAAAGGATCATTGTTGGATAATATGGTAACCCTGTCGAGGCTATGGACGCTTGCGGGCAGCAGAGGCTCTACCTACGACAAATGAGCATACTTTTAAGCCAGTACGCAGAGAAGACCTTATTTTATCTTTTATCAAGACCAAGTAATGTCTGATGCAAGTGCAAGAAGAAACCTGAGGAAGCAAGAAATTGAGATATAAAATAGGTTGAAACAAAATATCGTCGACAAGGTGAGGGGCAATCTGCTCT
The DNA here is from genome assembly GCA_031772625.1 of Pinus tabuliformis. Taxonomy (NCBI): domain Eukaryota; kingdom Viridiplantae; phylum Streptophyta; class Pinopsida; order Pinales; family Pinaceae; genus Pinus; species Pinus tabuliformis. The sequence continues at coordinate 876,737,769 of CM062815.1, forward strand.
ATCTGTCCATAACAAAATTTAGACATATAGAAATTTTTGTTGTTTCGGAAGTGAACGGTCAATAGAAATGCAGAGATAATTGGTTCTTCACAGGACTGGGCTTTTGTTGGTGCGCAATACACTTTGAACTTGGGTCCAAGCCCCTTAAGCCAAAAAATGGTTCCGTTGTCAAGACCGGAATTTGTTTGAGGGATATTTTTTGGCTTCTGCCGAAGAAGGAAATCCAGGAGTCGGTTGAACAAAAAGAGCGAGAATTTGTAGTTCAGGAAAACAGAAATTCGTGATTGTCGATTGAAGCTTGTTTGCAGAAGTATATTTTTACTAAACAAAACAAGATCTTATTTGCGATGTTTTCTAATGAATTATATGAATGGGTATCAAAGTTGACCGAGCGTAAGACTCGTTTAAAAAACGATGATCCTACCATGTGGAACCCTGAATTGATACAACGAATCAAAAATACTAACAATCGTACATCAAGAGCGGTTGATTTTTGGATTGATGGTATCTTGGGAGGATTTATTATTGACCTAGCAATAGACACGATTGTATCTTACAACAAAGCCGAGCGATTATTTCTCAAGGGTTTGCACAATAAGTACCTAAATTCTTTAAAGTTGTGGATTAAAATTCTTTTGTATGAAAAGGGCGTACACGAATGCAATCAGATTAATGTTTGGACAAAGAGGGAATAAGTGTGAACCAAGACCAGGGTCTATGCGAAGTGGAAATAGATATAGAGTAGATCATGGACCAAAGAACTTTACTGAGATTGACTATAGCCCCTTTTTAGGTGGGTCTGAGAGTGAAGAATATGGAAGTAACCTTGCAACCCTGTTGTATTCCCCCTCCCATCCTGAAGGTGCATCGAAGTTAGGAATTAAGAAAAATCAAGGCATCTCATCCATCTACTCCCCTTACTCCCCATCCCCCTCCCCCTAACCCCCCAAGAAGAAAAATGGTCGATGAAATTAAGCAGCCTTTCTTTAGAGGAATTGGATCAAAGGATCCTGAGCAGTTATCGTTTGTAGTTGATGCAGTATGGAAAGAAAGACAGATCAGTGACGAAGATGTAAATAAGGCGCAACTCATCATGACACTACGAGAAAGAGCATTGACATGGTACATGAAGTATTATGTGACTAATCTGACTGCTTCGTTGGATGATATTAAGAAAGCGTTGGTATTAGAATTCAAGAAACCAAAATTAGAATCACAGTGCATTACGGAGCTTAAGGAAATCAAATAGACGACTACTAAGTTTGTGTGGGAGTTGGATCAACTATTCAAGGTGTTAATGGGACACGTAAGCTTTAACATACCCCCAGAACAACATAAATAATGGTTAATAGTTATGTTGTTGCCACATATCAGGTTACCCTTGACACAACAAAAGATGGCGATGCAAGCCGAAGCATTGGATATTGAAATGAAGTTGGAAGCCTCGCCAATCGGACATACTCATGCAGGAGTACAGCAAATTCAGAGTCAACTAGCAAATTTGACCTTGAAATTGCAAGATCTCAAGAAAGGTAAAGAAACCAGATCAGAAGTATGGTGTAAAAAATTCAAAGCGAAGGTCCATTATAAGGATCAATGCCATGTGTTCAAAGACTACTTTCCAAGTGGAGCACCTAATCTAATAAACCCAGGATCATTTTTATGGTGCGGGATTTGTAGAACGAGAGGTCAACATCGCTTTGAAGATTGTTATTTATTATAAAAGTATATGCAGACCCCAAAATAGCTATTTTGCAACTTTTGTAAATCAGTAGACCATGATGAGAGAAATTGTCGAAGTTATGACTTGATGATGGAGCACACTGCTGATGCTTATAGACTGCAAGTTGAAGTCCATAAACAAGAGGAGTCGGGCCAGCATGTTACTCGAGGAAGCTTCCAAGGATGTGGACAAGGAGGAGGAGGAGGAGCTAATAAAGGACGTGGCCATATTATTTGTTATAACTATGGACATGCAGGACACTTTGCAAGAGGTTGTCAGAACCCTACTACAACCTGCAGCTACTGCAAATATTTTGATCACATAATAGAATAATGTCTCATCCTTATCATAAAGATGCAGGAGAAAAGGAACTAGTATCCCTCAACAAATATTCAAATGATGACCGTTGAGCCAAGGTAGGGTGAACCGTGCATCAACATCGTAACAAGGAGTGGAGCTGCGATGGGAGACGATAAAGGTAAGAAGAAAGTAGAAGGGACATGGGTAAGAAAGACCATAGAAAAGGCCCTTTGGTTCAGTATCCAAAAGGAGAAAGAAACGTTCATGGGTGCGAAGCAAAGCTTCATGGATGTTGGGGCTTCAACATCTAGTGTGCAACCGAAGTTAATGCCAAAGAAGGACTGCGACAAAGTGTCTACTCCAATGCAAGAATTAGATCCAAGTATTTTGAAATCATTTTTATAGATTTTCGTGAAGTTGTTAAGGAATCAGAGGGTTGTCGAAGGACTCCAGGATTTGATAGACTCCTGCACTGATAAAGAGATATCGTGAAGCGATGTCACATGTGCGTGCAATGAATAATTTACATCGACACAAGAAGAGAATGGGGAAGGAAATGAGATTAATTGTGCAGATCGGGGAATATGATATGGATCAGGTAATCCTGGATTTAGGATCTGATGCCAATGTGTTACCTAAGAAAACTTGGGAGTTAATGGGAAGACTAAAGTTGCAATGGTCGCCAATACAGTTGAGGATGGCTAACCAATAGAAGATCGTCCCTATGGGAAGGTTACATGGCGTCACAGTAGACATCAAAGGACTTTGAACCATTGCATACTTTGAAGTGATTGAAATTGTAGATGATAGAAACCCTTATCTGGCATTGCTTAGATTGGATTGGAATTTTGATAATTTTGTGATAATCAATTTGAAGAAGAGACAAATGGTGTTCGAAAAAGACGATATGAGGGTCATTGTCCCTCTAGACCCCTTATAAGGAGTGCGCTATATAGAGCCTACCCAGGATGAGTACTGCAATATAGATGTCACCAAGAATTATTAGATAACAGCTAAAGAGGAAGATTGCATTAATCCAACTGCAGATGGAAAATTGGTTGGGAACATGACAGTTCTTGTACTTTAGATTCTGAGGAAGAACTAGAAAATTGGCAGAACAGGTTATATGAAATTTCTACCACAAAATCACTTTGTTACATAACTTCTGAGGTATGTGATGTACCTTATTATGATGGGATCAAATATGTAAACATGTTTCTTGATGAATATGAAAGATAAATACCAGAAGAACAGAGGTTGCAAGCTTTGGATGTAGCCCTAAAGGCTACACCCGCTAGATGGTGGGGTACTCATAAAAGAAATATAGCAAATTGGCAGCAATGTCGAAGATTAATGTGGATCAGGTTTGGCTCAATCAACACATAAATAGAAGTAAAGTATGATGGTAAGGTTGATCCCCAGGAGAATATTCATCGCTACACTTTGGTTTGGAAAGAAATTCCAAAACAAGAGTGGGTACATGGGTTTATCCACACACTAGAAATGATTCCTATGAATTGGTATCTTGAAACATAACTGCGACATGGAACTGCGAACTAGACAGATTTGGTTGAAGGGTTCATGCTAACATTCAGTTTTGAAGATGATTGTCCATGTATAGACTCGGCTCTTCAGGTAATCAAAGCAAAGGTTTTTGAGAATGAAGCTCCATTAACTTGGCAGCATGATTGGGTTGCGCAGTTACAAAATGCATTGGAATGTTATAATATCACTGCCGAAGAAGATGAAGATCCGCGCAATATTGATATACCAGAATCAGAAGGACATCGCAAAGTTGTTGGACCAGAACCAAAAATACCAGATATAACACAGCTAGTAAAAACACAGAAAGTGAATATTGGGACAAAGGAAGACATGAAATTCACGATGATTGGAAACTATTAGGATGCAGATACTATTAGTAAAATCACATAGCTGCTAGATGAATACTAGGATTTATTCCCCATGAAGTTTTCATAAATGAAGGGCATATTAGGGGACCTAGGAGTTATGAGGAGTTAGGAGTTCTGATGTGAAGCTTGTGAACCAAAAACCCTATAGGTTGAATCAAAAATACAAGGAAAAAGTGAAGGAAGAACTAGAGAAAATGATAGAAGCAGGGATCATCGAACCTATCGAAGAGTTTGAATGGGTAAGTCCCATGGTAGTTCAGGAAGATAAGACTAAAGGAGAGATCAAAACTTTTGTTGACTTGAGGAAACTAAATGATGCATGTGTGCATGACCCTTTCCCTACACCATTTACAGACGAAGTATTGGACAATGTAGGAGGTCACAAGGCCTATTCTTTCACATATGGCTTTTTGGGTTACCATCAGATCAAGATTGCGCCAGAAGATAGACATAAGACAACTTTTGCAACATAGTGGAGCTCATTTCAGTACACAGTGATGCCTTTTGGCTTGAAGAATGTGTCTGCCATATTTTCTAGAGTTGTAGTCATAGCATTTAAGGAGTACATACACAAATTCTTGGAAGTTTACTTCAATGATTGGAGAGTCTTTGGGCTATTAAAGAAGCATATTGCGAGCTTAAGGCTTATGTTGGATACATGTAGGAAGCACCAGTTTTCACTTAACTTGAAGAAGTGTACATTTTTTGTTTCTTGTGGCATATTCTTGGGGCATATTATGTGCAAATAGGGTTTCCTAGTGGACCCCGTGAAGATAGCAGTCATTGTGAACTTGCTAGCACCGAAAATAGTGAGACAATTGCTCACGACGTTTGGACACACTAGCTATTACAGAAATTTTATAAAGGGGTATGCGCAAATAACTACATCAATAGATAAGTTATTAAAGAAAGATGTCACTTTTAAATGGGATGAAGAATGTCAGAAGAGTCTGGATATCCTAAAGGAGAAGATGGTAATTGAGCCGATCTTAGTTCTTCCAAACTAGAATAAGGAATTTCATGTAGATGTAGATGCATCTTGCATAGCTCTGGGTATAGTGTTGGCACAGCTAGGAGCAGGTGAAGTTGATTGCCCCATAGATTTTGCAAGTGTTGGCACAGCCAGGAGCAGGTGAAGTTGATTGCCCCATAGATTTTGCAAGCAAAAAATTGTCCAAGGCAGAAAAGAACTACACTACAATAGAAAGAGAAGGGTTAGCTATGGTTTATGCGTTACAGAATTTCAGGCACCACTTGTTGGGAGAAATTTCAAGATGTTCATTGATCACTTCGCACTGAAATATTTCGTGAATAAGCTTGTTTTAGGAGGAAAAATATGTTGATGGTTTTTGTTGTTCCAGGAGTACGATTTTGAGGTTGTAGTCAAGCCAGGAAGATTGAATGTCGAGTCTGATCATCTATCGATATTGGAGACAAGAGAAGAACCCACTAGTATCAAAGATAACCTTCCTGACGTGCAGTTGTTCGCAATCAAGGTCGCAGATGATCACTTCGCAGATATTATTCAGTTTTTGGCCACAGGAATGGCACCCGCGAAGTACACTACGCAGTAGAAGAAGGAGTTGGTGATAAAAGTAGTTGATTTCACATTGATTGCAGGGCACTTGTACAAAATGGGATCAGATGAAATACTGCACATATGTGTCCCTAAACATGAAAGGTAGATTATTCTAGCAGAAGATCATGGAGGATTCGCAGGTGGACATTATGTAGGAAAGGCCACTGTGCAGAAAATATTGAGAGTTGGGTTATCGTGGCCCACAATACATAAGGATGAAAAAGAGTTTTGTCGAGCATGTGATATGTGTCAAAGAACGGGAAAGCCATCTAGAAGAGATGAAATTCCATTAAATCTACTCGTGACATTGTAAGCATTTTACAAGTAGGATATTGACTTTGTTGGACCTATTAAACCACTAGCAAAGAAGGTTGGTGCAAGATACATAATCACTGCAACTAATTATTTGACGAGGTGGGACGAGGCACAGCCAGTGAAGGATTGATGCACAGATACTGCTGTGAAGTTCATTTTTGAATACATCCTCTCCAAATTTGGGTATCTGAAGATATTAATGAGTGGTAGAGGCTCACATTTCTTGAATCATACTATTGAGGCACTAACTGAAGAGTTTCAAGTACACCATCCGAAAATTATCCCATATCACCCTTAAGCGAATGAGACAATCGAATCCTTTAACAAAATTTTGGAGAATGCACTCATTAAGGTGTGCAATGTGAAAAAGAATGACTGGGATCTAAGAATTATAACGATATTGTGAGCATATAGGAGAACATGCAAGAAATTGATAGGTCAAACACCTTTTAGGTTGGTATATAGACAAGAGGTAGTCATGCCTATGGAGTACATTGTGCCAACTTTGAGAATTGTAGTTGTCACAAATATGGCAGACTCTGACATTATGGAGGAGAGGATGGCGCAATTGTTGGCTTTGGAAGAGGATAGGTTTATTGCAAGGTTTCACCAGCAAGTACAAAAAGTAAGGGAGAAAGCCTGGCATGACAGGCACATCAAGAAAAATATATTCTAGGAAGGAGATCTTGTACTCTTATATGATAGAAAATTCGTGAAGTTCCCGAGAAAATTTAAGAAACATTGGTTAGGACCGTATATCATTAAACATGTCTATGATGGTGGCATAGTTCAGCTCATGAAGTTAAATGATCAGTTGATTCTAGGACGAGTGAATGGTATCAGATTGAAGTTATACAAGGACTACTCTATCCTTGGAGCTTCACACTAAAAGACAAAAGGAGAAGAGTCTTAGTGCCACCTGCAGTTGAAAGTGGGCACTAGACTATAAACTATTCTACAGAAGGGGACTTTTCCAAAGAAGGCTACTGCACAATATTCAAGGGTATGTCAAAGTCATAAAGAACCATGCCAAAGAAGGCTACTGCACAATATTCAGGGGTATGTCGAAGTCAGAAAGAACCACGCCAAAAAAGGTTACTCCGTGAAATTCATAAGTATGTCGAAGCCCGAAATAAACGCGACGGAGGGTAGATTACTGCACGATAGTCAAAGATAACAATAAAAATATGACCGTTGGAAGGAAAAATCTATCGTTAAAATAAATGTGTCATTAAAAGGCATGGTAGAAATGCATTTATGAAGAAAATTTGGCCAAATCTAGCGCCATACCTGCATTAAATGAGAAAAATCTAACCCAATCATGAGGTTCGAAATTCAAATTCGCTATAAAGGCCATGTCGCGTGCCACATTTTACACTTTGTGGTATGGAGAATTCAGCTTGTGAAATTCCAACTAAGTGTGAGAGAAGTGAGTTGTTGTATGTCTGAGAGAAGCTTTGAGGAAATTTCTCAAGCATTTGCAAAGAAAGGGCTAGCACCACCGTGCTCACCTGCAAAAACTACTCACCGTTGTATGCTCCTACACACCACTGGATGTCGTGATCTAAAGCAGAGACAATACATGTTAGCCCACATCCTACCGATATCATCACCTCCATTGTCGCATTACCATACCCTATAATGCATGGACCTCGCCTCCAAATCCTCCCTGAGAGACGCGAGAGGTGAATCCCCCGATGTACTAGTGGTGATGTCATCATTGTGTTGCTCCTCTGTGACCATTATGCCCCACATAACTGGGGATAACTATCAGCCCCATACAAGGCACTATTTGGTATCCTACTAATGCCACCTCTGACAAAATCCTACCAGAGTATGTTGATCATCTTGTGTTCTCATGTACAACCATCATACCAATACAACCTAAGGGGTCTGTCCATAAACTGACTAGCCATTGGTGTTGACTAAAACTCCCCTAGTGAATGTGTGCGCTCAAATGTTAGGTCAACTATACCACCAATGTCGTAGTCAACCAACATATATGGTAAACGATAGGTAGTCCCGCCTGGATCCCAATGCCAATTTGGGCTTTTGGTATCCCTAATGTCGGGAAGCTCTTGTTAAGTTTCACCACAATCTACTACCATCTCCATAAGTTTAGCCCACTCTACTAGGTACCAACTCATAATCTCTCACTATCCAACCACAAGAGAGGCATCGAATGAAAAAACTCCCATACATAGAAAACCCCTCCATCTTGTGAATGTTACACCTTATGCAGATCATGTCGCCTCATTTCACCATCCTGGTCAACACATAAAATTTGTCGAGGTGACTCTTCCTCTCCCTCTCTAACGTGTAGAGGCAACCTACTAGTGCTACAAGCCCAATCTATATATGTCTAAAGAGGGTTGATTTACTTATCCATTGTGTACCCTAGTTGTACCATTAGGGAATCCAACTATTCACAAACGCAAGTCAGTTTTATCACTCACTCAGCACAAACCGTTCTCATGCCCTCCGTCTTTTCGTTCTGCTACAGAATGGCATCTCGTACTGTTGTGGATTTCTTTTTCAATGCTAGAAGTTCAACCTAGAACTGATGAAATTGTTGTGGGCGACTATCATCTATAAACTCGGTCATAGCTCTAGACCCCTCTATGTATCCAGGCACCTCATCAATGGTGGATATGTCTCCTAGTACCTCATCGGCGATAGATACCTCTGTGCTGCATAACATCTCATCAACCTGATTGAAGCAGTCATCATCTAGAAACTTTGTGACAACTTTGGGTGCCTCGTCAACGGATGTCCCTACAATTGTATTCCCATCTTTCTCCACCAAGGTGTCAACCGAAGCTATCAAAGAAATCTCCAACAAGGGTGACTCTTGTGTCACTATGGGTATATATATGTGATCCTCCTGTGCACCATCAACTTCATGATCCACCTCCTTCTCAGGCTCCTAATATCTAAAGCAAAATCTCCACCAGCAGAAGCACCTCCTGGTCTCACCCTCTAACCTCCCTTCTGTATATGATATGCTCCTCAAACAAGAGAGCCTTCTTGATCTTGGAGTCAAACATCTCATACTCATAAATCCTATCCACAAAGGACCTTATCAAATATGCAAAGGTGTATGGCTTCATCTCCTTCTCTGGTTCATCTAGAAAATGAGGCATGGTAGGGTCCCTAATCCATGCTCCTCAAACAAGAGAGCCTTCTTGATCTTGGAGTCAAACATCTCATACTCATAAATCCTATCCACAAAGGACCTTATCAAATAGGCAAAGGTGTATGGCTTCCTCTCCTTCTCTGGTTCATCTAGAAAATGAGGCATGGTAGGTCGGTTAGGCTCGCTATGAGTATTGTTCTGTTGGAATGCGTGTGCATGTGTGTTTCTTATTTGTTGGTTATGTATCAACATTCCCATCATTTGTTGCATCCTGTCGAGGACTTGTTAGTTTTTCCTCACCAACTTCTTCATGACCCCTTGTGTAATCTTTCCCTTTTGCGTCATTGGAGTGTCCATAAGTTGAGCAATCATTGTGCATGCATGCCTAAAATCTCCATGATCTTGCTAATTTCCCTACAGTTGGCCAAGATCATTCTATGATACCACTATAATTTTCCCAATTGAAAAAATAACAATATACCCAAGTGATAAACTAAGTGAGATATCCAGTTGAAATGCACTGCCCAAAAATTTATACTATTGTTGTTAATGCTAAAGGCAAATTGCAATATCACCAGTCAAAACGGATCCAAAAATTCTGAAAATTTAGGGGAATGCTTCTCACACCCCAACTAACAAAACCCAAAAAAATCTTACAGACCCAAGTGGTAGAATGGATTACCCAAATAATTGTGCCCTTCTCTAGAAATGTTGTTGTTGTTGGCTAGCTTCAACCCTCTTTTTTGGCCCTCAAAAGTGTTCAAAAAAATTTGCCAAATTAATTAGAGCCTCTCATCATAAAACCCGGAAATATTTTGGGCTAATTCCAATTAACTCGAAAATACCCAAATTTGGACGAAATTACCAACAAATGGGTTGTATGTCCCACTAACAATATCTTTTGCAAACTAGCTCCAATTTCCTCCACCAAATAATTGAGAAATCTCTGAATTTCAGCTAATTCCCAGCATGAAGTTGTTTAATAATTGCTCAACAAAACAGCTCAGAAAAACCCCAGCGCAGGCCTTGAGGACAAAGAATTCAGCCCACACAAATGCAACAGTCTCAGAATATGAAAATCCACAAGGAAATTTGTCCTCCTCTAAGTAAAATTCCTACAAATTCTCGAGGCAAATTTCCCTGGTAATTTCCTCCTCCAAGCAATTATATTTATGTTACTGTGTACTCCTAAAAAAATTCGTCCAACATGTTACAGATATGCAATGGCTCAAAAAATTTAGGAAATTAAATATCCAATCAGCTCCAAATTTCTCTCCTAGGGTGTCACTCTAGGTTCACCAAAAGAGAGTTGGGATTTTCCGCTTGGAAATCCCCGTGTTAAACATCACTGATTGACTTGGCTCAGCAGCTCAAGAAAACCCTCCAAATCAAAAATGAAATGCCAAAATAGGATGATCAAAATCAGGCTGTAGCCTTACTTTTATGGTTTCTTTCCCTTCCTAATACCATGGTTTGATTTCTCTCATACCATGCTCTAATACCATGGTTTGATTCTTCCCTTGGTTCGATTTCCCTTTGGTAACCTCCACAACTCAACTTCACTTTAATTTTCTTCTTTTCCTAAGTCCCAAACTTTTCCTTTTCTACAAAAAGTAATTTAACACCTCCACAACTTATTTGATCCTAAGTTTTATTTATCTAATAGTATATTAATTGCCAAAATTATCAAAATTGAGGATTTTCTTAACAAAATTTTTAATTGGGGACATGACAGTCTTCCCCGCCAAAAATTGTTTGTCCTCAAGAAATGCTCGAACAAGCGTTCTCTTTGATAGTTGATCACCATTAACACCACCAATAATACTAAGGTCCCAAACATACCACTAATTCATTCTCAATATTTGCACTGGCTTGTCATGAAGGAATCCCTCGATACCAAGATCCCAAGCCATCTTGATTAATGTGAAGCACCCCTTGCTCCACTTATTGTCCAGCCAGGTATAAGTAAAATAAGCCCTTTTCATACTATCAAAAGGTAGAGCATCATGATAATGTATAACTCTGTCCAACTCCTCATGAAGTTTCCATGTCGAGTAGTCCACCTCATGCACTCCAATAGTAAACTCCTAAAGATACAACCCAATTCTCGTGGGGATGAATTCTGTCCTCCGTGAGCTTCACCTAATATCCTCCTACTAACCAACTTTCCATGTTGATGAAGTCCCCCGTGCCATCGGAAAGTCACCAAAGCCTAATGGAAGATCTAAATTATCTTCTCTAATTGTAGCTAGATCATCCATAAAGGTCATTAAGATGCCAATTATTGTGATGCTCAAGTCCCATGCTAGTCTCAGAAGGGTGCCACCATGTTGTCGCTCTGTCACTATGACTCTAATAGGTTTCCCATTACGCACACATTGTATCTTCCTCCATTGAAACCTGGTGGCGAAATACTGACAAAGGTCAAGTTCATCCTACCCATGTGTCTCTATAATGTCAATATCTACCCAACCTTTGCTAATCTTGATCCTGAGCTGCAACCGAAAAATCCTACCTCGCCATACAATGGAGGCCTCAGTGATCCCCCATGCGTCAAATCCAAGGTGAGCTAAATCACCATTTTTTATGGTCCTTCTCCTCACGAAATGGAGTGTCCTTTCAGCCAAATGAATCTCTAGATCCCATAACCCCTTTTTTTGTGGCATAGTTCTTATGACTAGAAAAATCCACCTTCCCCACATCTCTTCTCCCTGCATCCAATCGATATATAATCTCCACACATCATGAATCAATCTAGTGCATGCAAAAATTCCCCATGCCTACCATACTGCATCATCATATCTATTATAATGTCTCCTAAAAGTGCACCCTGATACTGCCTAGAGATAAAACATCCACCTGTAAGTAATGCCAACCACCTCTTGTATATTCTCTTGTGACACCTTATAGTGCCTTGCGAAAAATGCATCATGAATCCCCTTAAGTGAGAACTCATGGGTGGAACATACACTACCTCTGCAATAAACCACACACTCCTCAAACTTGTACCTATCATCTTGTGCCCTGACCCAATGACATTGGTGATAAGTCTCTCCCCTAGTGTGTTGAGTCCCATCCAAATATCTTAGGTGCCAAAAGTGTGAAGGCATATCAGCTAAATCATCTGTGCCTACAAGCGATGTAGAAGAGGGACATGTGTGCCATGGATACCATCAAATGTCACTCATTTGCGTCCTCATCGATCTTGGGTGAACTACACCCAAAGGTATGCCTGGTGTCTCAGTCCCCCTATATACCACCAAGTATCCTTATACTCCTTGGCATGCCATTATACACTACGGCCTAGCCCTATACACCATTGGATACCCCCTACTATTTTTGTACCATCTTGTATCATCTTGTGTCCTTCTTGTATCATTGTACCTGATACTCCCCGTGCATAATCAATGTGATATGAGTGGCTCCCCCTACTCCATGATCTAAATCTATGCATCGCGACACACAGTTATGCACCACCGTGCTCACCTGCAAACCAATGCTCAATGTTTTGTGTTCCTACATGACACTAGATGCCATGATCTAAAGCTAAGACAGTACATGACATCCTTCATCCTACCAGTATCTCCACCTCCATTGTCACATCACCATGCCCTCTAATACATGGGCCTCGCCTCCAAATCCTCCCTGAGAGACATGAGATGTGAATCCCTTGATGTACCAATGGTGATTCCATCATTGCATTGCTCCTCTGTGACCATTGTGCCCCACATAACTAGGGAGAACTGTCAACTCCATACAAGGCACTGTTTGGTAGCCTGTTAATGACACTTATGACAAACTCCTACCAGAGTATGTTGATCATCCTGTGATCCCTTGTACAACCACCATACTAGGAAAACCCAAGGGGTCTTTCCATAAACTAACTAGCCACTGATGTTGACTGAAACTCCCCTAGTGAATGTGTGCGCTCAACTGTTAGGTCAACTAGACCACCAATATCGTAGTCAACCAACATTTATGGTAAACAATAGGCATTCCCACCTAGATCCCAATGCCAGTTTGGGATTCTGATGTCCCTAATGTCTGGAAAATCTTGTTGAGCTTCATCACGGTTTGCCACCACCTCCATATTCCTAGCCCACTCCACCTGATACCTACTTAGAATTTCTCACCATCCAAAGAGAGTCATCGAATGCACATACTCACATATACAAAACAAGCCCTCCATCCTGAAAATATTTCACTCTATGCAGATCATTTCACCTCATCTCACCATCCTTGTCAACAAATAAAAAAATTCAAGGTGACTCTTCCTCTCCCTCTCCAACGTGCAGAGGCAACCTACTAGTGTTATAAGCCCCATCTATGTATGTTTGAAGAGGGTTGTTATGATGATCCAATGTGTGCACTAGATATACCATTAGGGAAATAAATCGTTCCCTAACACGAGTCAATTTGGTCATTGACTCGGCACAAACTGCTCTCATTCCCTCAAACTTTTTGTTTTGCTATAGAATAGCCTCTCATATTGTCATGGCCTTATTTTTTAATGCTAGAAGTTCGGCTTGGAACTAATGAAACTGCTATGGGTGGTTATCATCTATAAACTTGGTCACAACTCTAGACCCCTATGTGTCTCTAGGCACCTCATCAATGGTGGATATGTCTCTTGGTACCTCATCGACGGTGGATACCTCCATATCTCCTGGCACCTCATCAACCTGATTAAGGCGGTTATCATCTGGAAGCTCTATCACAAATTTGGGTGCCTCTTCAAAGGATGGCCCTACAATTGTATGCTCAATTGTCTCCACGAAGGTGCCAACCAAAGCTATCAAATGAATCTCCAACAAGGGTGACTTTTTTGTCACTTTAGGTATATTTACGTGCTCTTCTTGCGCACCATCATCTTCATGTTCCACCTCCTTATCAGGCTCCTGATATCGAAAGCCAAGTCTCCACCAGCAGAAGTGCCTCTTGGTCTCACCCTATAACTTCCCTCCTCTATATGATGATCTCATCCTTGATCCATGCTCCTCAAATTAGAGAGACCTCCTGATATTGGAGTCCAACATCTCATACTCATCAATCCTATCTATGAAGGACCTCATCAAATCTGCAAAGTTTTTTGGTTTCCTCTCCTTCTTTGCTTCATCCAAAAAATGAGGCATGGTAAGTCCGCTAGGCTGGAAATGGGTATTGTTCTACTGGAATGTGTGTGCATGTCTGTGCCTTCTCTGCTGGCTATTTATCAAAATTCTCATCATTTTTTGCATCCCCTTTAGGATTTTTTGGTTTTTCCTCACCAACTCTTCCATGATACCCTGTGTACTCTTTCCCTTTTGCATCATTGGAGTGTCCATAAAATCACCAATAGCTATGAATGCATGTCTAAAACCTCCATGATATTTCTAGTTTCCCAATAGCTAGCCAATATCATGCTTTGATACCATTGTAAGGTTCCTAATTGGAAAATTAACAATAATTACAAAATTATGAACTAGCAACAACAATTAAAAATACACCAAGCAAACACAATTCAGTACACCAGGGAAATAAGGCAATAGTGGTGAGCCATTTTTTAAATTTTCAAGTTGGTGCTGAGTACAATGGAGTGAAATGATAGAACTTGGGCTTGCTTCTACAAGAATGAAATACCCAAGTGGGAAACTAATTTAGATCTCCATCTAAAACATCCCAATCTACCAAAACTCACTACCCAGAAATTTCTGCTAGTGTTACTGTTGCTAGAGGCAAACTGCAATATCACCCATCAAAACTACTCCAAAAATTCTAAAAAATTAGGGGAATGATCCTCACACCCCAGTTAATAAAACCCCAAAAAATCTCACAGACCCAAGTAGTAGAATGGCTTCCCCAAATAACTATGCCATGCTTTCGAAATATTGTTGCTACTAGCTGGATTCAACCCTATGTTTTGGCCCTCAAAAGTGCTTAGAAAATTCTGCCAAATTAATTGGAGCCTCTCCTCATAAAACCCACAAAAACCCAGAAATATTTTGGGCTAATTCCAACTGAACCGGAAATACCCAAATTTGGACGAAATTCCTAGCAAATGGGTTTTGTGTCCCACTAAGAATATCTACTGCAAATTAGCTCCAATTTCCTCCACCAAATAACTAAGAAATCTCTGAGAAAATAGCTCTGAAATGGTAGAAAGGAATTTCAACTAATTCCCGACACCAAGATGCTTGACAACTGCTCAACAAAACAACCCAGAAAAACCCCAGCACATACCCTAGGTAAGAAGAATTTGGCCCACACAAATGCAACAGTCTTAGTATCTGAAACTCCACAAGGAAATTTGTCCTCCTCCAAGAAAAATTCCCGAAAATTCTTGAGGCAAATTTCCCCAGAAATTTCCTCCTCCAAGCAATTCTATTTCTGTTATTGTGTCCTCCTGAAAAAAATTTGTCCCACCTGTTGCAGAGATGAAATGGCTCACAAAATTTAGGAAAAGAAATATCCAATCAACTCCAAATTTCTCTCCTAGGGTGACACTCTAGGTTCACTAAAAGAGAGTTGGGATTTTCTGCTTGGAAATCCCTGTGCTAAACAACACTAGTTGACTTGGCTCAGCAGCTCAAGCAAACCCTCCAAATCAGAAATGAAATGCCAAAATAGAATGATCAAAATGAGGCTCTAGCCTTCCTTTTATGGTTTCTTTCCCTTCCTCATACCATGGTTCGATTTCTCTCATACCATGCTTTGATACCATGGTTTGATTCTTCCCTTGGTTCGATTTCCCTTTGGTAACCTCCACAACTTATCTTCACTTTAATTTTCTTCTTTTCCTAAGTCCAAACCTTTGCCTTTTCTCCAAAAAATTATTTAACACCTCCACAACTTATTTATCCTAAGTTTATTTATCTAATATTATTTTAATCGCCAAAATTACCAAAAATGATAATTTCCTTGAAACGTTTTAACTGGGGACATGATTGTTTACATAGGTCACAAGGTTCAATGGCTATCCAAGCTTGAAACTTGACTAGTGTTAACAAAACTAAGGAAGTGCTAGGGAGAATGGTTATTTGAATGATGGCCCAAAAAGATGGAACAACCCCCTCAAAATCATGGAAAACACAACTTATATATGGATGAATTATGGATGAATTTGTTTTTCCAAATGTCACTCAAGTAAAACACCCCCATCACGTGGGAACTCACATAGACCATCCTTCCATTCATTTTTGGAATTAAGATAAAACACTAAGGTATGACTTAGGCTTATACCTTCCCTTTTCTAAATTTGGGTTACGTCCATAAGGTCACTTTTGGAACATAATAATATTACATGGCTTAGGAACCATGTCACGGTTCCACCCCCTCCTCTGTCCTCTTGTGGAGTCAGATATGCCCATACTCCTTTTATATGGTGGTCTGTAACCATGGTGTATTTTTATAATATGGGTGTGATTAAGTGTTTACATATCTAGTTTTGCTATCCTTTTAGCCTTTTAGCACATAAGTTGTCCAAAATTAATCACACATGCACTCTAGCCTCAAAACATATAAACATAGGTGAAAAGGACCCTATATATATATATATATATATATATATATATATATATATATATATATATACATGGGCACTTAGGTCCAACACAACCTAACTCACGAAACTAATTTGTAAAAATATATGCAAGGTATAATCTTGGGGTTGTTACATGTATGCACAAAATAAACTTAATGTACTAGTTTTCATACCCACATGGAAAAGAAAGAGTGAGTAGGTTAGGCTAAGGAGTCTCTACAAAGTGTAGAAAAAATAAATGAAAAGAAAAATCAAATATTTATGTTTTGAAAACTTGTGTGGGTGAGACACAGAGGTCCCATACAAAAGTGAATGGTTGTTTCTTCGATAGCAATGCAAGTCTGCTAGTGGAAAGTGTTTTTCAACTTGTGGATAGACATAAGAAAAGACTGAGTTTAAGAAGTAGGTGGGGCTGGTTTTGGCATTTTCATAACAAAAATGGTTCCCAAAAAGGACCCTACATTCAATCAAGGGATGAATTATGTGGATTCAATCGAATGGAGCCACCATTCTATTGGGAGAAATTTTTTTCCAAAGTAAGATTAAATGGCAAGCAGATTAAAGAATACATTTGTTACTAATTGCAAGGAAAAATGCCTCTCTGAGGCACAAAAAAGAAGTGGCTAACAGTGAGCTCATTTTCGTCCTCAATAGGGTCCTTGTTGATCCTTTATGGGATCTCTCTCTCTAAAAAAAAAAGTGTAAATGTGTTTCTCAAAGTGTTGGCTTTCAAGATTTTCAATTTTCCAACATGACTACTCATAAACTTTAACTATCTCCTTGAATGTGTACCCATGGCATCCTTATGGAGATTCAATGCTATGAGTTTGTGCTTCAGATAATTGTTAATATTGGCCACAAAATATTGAGTTTATGTGTATTAACTCATGCTTTATCATGATTTTTGATCTCCAAAGTTATTTCTAATTGATGATACTTTGAACTTCCATTCAAACTTGTCGGAAATATTATTGTCATTGATGTCAAAGATAGGGGGACTGTTGGGTGTGGAGCCTAAATATCTTACTAATTGTTCAGAGGTTTTTTGTTTCATCTGCATTGCATCCATGTTCCTAACGGGGTGGCAACGTCGCTCATTTAATCATCGTCGGGGGCGTCCAAGGGGGGGCAACGACAATTTTTATGAGCTGCCCCCCGGCAAGGATTCAAGGGAAACGCCCCTCAAGCTAAAAATAGATGAAAATTTTTCTTGTAAAACATTATGATTCTGTATTCAATCTAGGCCATTCATTAGGAAGATGATCTGACAGTAGAAGTTATTTTATGTTAATTTAGGGTGTTTTCCCTAAAAGTCAACCCTCGATTTATATGAGGGAATTCTATTGCGGTTATGTATTATTATTCTGTGTGAGAAAGAGAGAAGAGATTATGTGAGAGCAAAGAGGAAATTACAACAAATTTGTTGTAGATTGTATCTCTTCATTTTGTTGAGTAATAAAGAACGAAGGACTAGTTGTTTCTCCATGGACGTAGCCCAAATTGGGTGAACCACATATATTTGTGTCTTTCTTGTTTTATGCGTTTTTGTATTTGTGCTTCCGCAATATTTTGTGTATTTCATTGCTTCGTAAATTATTTTCTAACAACTAGTATCAGAGCCGAAGGTTTATTTAGTTGATAAACTCGCAGGAGAGAAGGGTTTTTGGTTCGAGTGGGAATAATGGCGAAATATGGTAGGTTTAGGGTCAAGAAATTTAACGATAAAAACTACTAGTTGTGGAAGATGTAGATGGAAAATTATCTATATCAAAAAGATTTGTACCTACCATTGAGCATAAAATCAATGAAGTCGATGTGTATGATGGACGTAAAATGGGAGATTCTCGACAGAAAAGCATTAGGAACAATACGGTTGCATATGGCAGCATCGGTGGCGTTCAAAATTTAAAAGGAAATGACAACATAAGGTTTAATGATGGCATTGGCCAAAATATATGAAAAACTATCAGCCTCAAATAAGGTATTTCTTATGAAGTGTCTATTTAATATGAAGATGTCATAAGGTGGATATGTTGCTGATCATTTAAACGAATTTAACACAGTTACTGGTCAATTAAGTTTTGTAAGGGTAACTTTTGATGATGAAGTTAGGGATCTGTTATTTTTTTTTCTCATTTCTAAAAAGTTGGAATGGCCTGGTTATCGTTATTAGTAAATTTGTCTCTGGATCTAGTAATTTAAAGTTTAATGATGTTGTTAGTTTCATCCTTGGTGAGGAAATGCAACGGAAAAGCTCTGGTGAGACATCAGGTAATGCTTTGACAACAGAGACTAGGGGAAGAAAAATGGAAAGAGGAAGGATCCCAAGAAATCACAGTAAGTCAAGAAAAGGCAGATCCAAATCCATATCAGGAATAGTGTGTTGTAAATATGGGAAGAAAGGAAACCTGAAGAAATATTGTAAATCTCAGAAGGTAAAAGAAGGAGATGGACAACAAGAGAACAATCACGAAGCGAATGTGACAAGTGATGTTTTTCAAGATGCTTTGATTCTTTCATTAGAGAATATTATTGATGCTTGGGTGGTATATTCAGGGGCCTCATTCCATGCCACACCTAATAGGAAACATTTCCATGACTATGTTCAAGGATATTTTGGACAGGTTCGTCTGGGTGATGATAAACCCTGCAACACTGTTGGAATGGGTAAAGTTTTTATAAAGCAACAAAATGGAAACCAATGGCTATTGAAGGAGCTAAGGCATGTTCTATATCTAAAGAAAAGTCTAATTTCAATGGGGCAATTGGGAGGTGAAGGTTGTGTAACTATTTTTACAGACAAAACCTGGAAGGTCACTAAAGGAGCCCTGGTAATAGAAAAAGGATAAAAGGTTGGTACATTGTATTTATGCAATAACATTTCTAATTTTGTTAATTCTTTAACCTCCGTAGGAGCATATATGACACTATGGCATCATAGGCTTGGTCACATGATTGAAAAGGGGATGCAGATTCTTCACTCAAGAAATTTATTGCCAAGTTTGAAGCATGTTGATTGTGATTTATGTGAAAATTATGTTTATGGAAAACAGAAGAAAATCAGATTTATCAGAGTTGGGAAGGAAAAGAAGAGAAAAAAATCAGATCTTGTGCATACAGATGTATGAGGACCTACTTAGGTATCCTATTTTTTTGGCTCTCGCTATTATGTTACTTTTATTGATGATGTAACTAGGAAAACCTAGATTTATTTTATTCAAAATACATATAATGTATTTGATACTTTCAAGAAATGGAAAGCTTTGGTTGAGAATAAGACAGGAAAGAAGTTGAAGTGTCTCAAATCAGAAAATGGAGGTGAATATTGCAACAAAGAGTTTGATAACTAGTGTTCAGAGCATGGAATTCACAGAGAGAAGATAGTTCCAGGAACACCATAGGAAAATAGTGTGTCAGAAAGGATGAATAGAACAATCATGGAGCGTGCAAGGTTCATGAGATTGCATGTAGGATTGCCCTTCCAATTTTTGGCATATGTTGTAGATTTGTTTTTTATCTAATAAATAGAGGGTCTTCAATTTCCTCGGATGGTGGTATTCCAAAGGATGAATGGACATGTAAAAAGGTAAATTACTCATTTTTAAAGACTTTCGGTTGTGAAGCCTTTTTCCACATCAATAAAGAAAATAGAAAAAAACATGAGGCAAAATCAAAGAAATGTAGCTTTATTGGATATGGTGTAAATGATTTTGGTTATCGCTTATATGATTATGAAAATCGCAAAATCGTTAGGAGCGGATATGTTATATTCAATGAGAAGGTCTTGTATAAGAATCAAATGCAGGGAAATAAATAGGAAAAAGAAAACAAAAAATGTGTGGTGCTTGATGAGGTCACAGAAAAAGTAAAGGTGCCTGAAAATCATAATGATCAGTGGCCACAACAACAACAACAACAACCACAACAGCAACATGCACCTCAAACACCTGAAAGTGGTGTTAGAAGATTTACCAGGATAAGTAGACCTCTTGATCGATATTCTCCTTCATTATATTATGTATTGTTGAATGATTCTGGTGAACCAAAAATATATGAAGAAGAAATGCAGGTAAAAACCAAGAAAAAATGGGAGCAATCCATGGAAGAAGAGATGGTCTCCTTGATGCATAACCATACTTGGGACTTAGTCAAGTTTCCTGCAAGTAAAAACAACATTGCAAAATAAATGGGTTTACAGGTTGAAGGAAGAAGATGGATGTAAAAAGAGGTATAAGGCTTGACTTATGGTGAAGGGGTTTGCACAAAAGAAAGGTATAGACTTTGATGAAATTTGTTCTCCTGTTATTCAAATGACTTTAATCGGAACCATTTTAAGTCTAGTGGCAGAAGAATGTTTGCATCTTGAGAAGTTAGATGTAAAGACAGTCTTTCTCCATGGGGATTTGGAGGAAGAAATATATATGCAGCAACCAAAAGGGTATTAGGTCAAAGGGAAGGAAAAGTTAGTGTGCAAATTAAAGAAGAGCTTGTATGGCTTAAAACAGGCTCCAAGGCAGTGCTATCTAAAATTTGATAGGTTTATGTCTGAACAAGGTTATACTAGATGTCACTATGACTATTGTGTTTATCTTAAAAATAAAAATGATGACAGCTATATTATATTGTTATTATATGTAGATGACATGCTTGTTGCAAGGTCTAACATGAAGGAAATAAATGTGCTCAAAGGAAAATCGGAAAATTCACTTGCAATGAAGTATTTGGGTGTTGCAAAACAAATCCTTGATATGAGAATAACTAGAGACAGGAAAAATCACAAATTAACATTGTCACAGAGTGAGTACATAGAAAAGGTGTTTGAAAGATTTAATATGTAGAATGAAAAACCAATTAGTACACTTTTGGCTAGTCATTTCAAACTAAGTAAGGAGATGTGTCCCAAGACTCAGGAAGAGATGGATTATATCTGTAAAGTTCCATATGCATCATCAATTGGAAGCTTATGTATGTAATGGTATGCACAAGGCCTGATATTGCACATGCAATGGGAGTTGTAATAAGTTATATGAAAAATCCATGGAAAGAGCATTGGATGGAAATAAAGTGGATTCTCAGGTGTTTGAGAGGTACCACAAATCAATCATTATGCTTTGGTGGTTCAAACATTGCTCTACAAGGATATGTTGATGCAAATATGGCAGGTGATAGAGATAACAAGAGGAGCACCATAGGGTATGTGTTTATTGTAGGTGGAACAACTATTAGTTGTGTTTCAAAATTGCAAAACATTTTACACTTTCAACAACAGAAGCAGAGTATGTTGTTGCTACAGAGGCTAGTAAAGAAATGATTTGGTTACAAAGTCTTATGGATGAATTGGGCAAGAAGCAGGAGATGGAAAGGTTATACAATGACAGCCAGAGTGCCATTCATCTTACAAAGAACTCAACATTTCATTCCAATACTAAACATATACAAATCAAGTACCATTTCATACGGTCAACGTTGGAAAATGGACAGTTGAATCTGGAAAAGATACACACTAGCCAAAATCATGTAGATATGTCAACAAAAGTTGTAACCGGGGAGAAACTGAGATTCTTCGCAGTTCAATTGGTCTTCAAGTATGATAGTGAAGATGAGAAACAGTTAGGTCCAAGTGGAGTCATTTTCCAGTAAGTGAAGCAATGATGGAGTTTATATATACAGTCTCCAAGTAGGAGATTGTTGGGTGTGGAGCCTAATTATCTTCTTGATTGTTCAAAGGTTTTTTGTTTTAGCCATGTTCTATCCTTGTTCTTAACAGGGAGGCAACACCACATGTTTAATCGTCATCAGGGGGGTCTAGGTGGGGGGCGACGACGACTTTTATTTGCCCCCCCCCCCCCCTAGCGGGGGTTCGGGGACAACGTCCCCAAAGCTAAAAATAGATGAAAAAAATTCTTGTAAAACATTGTTATTTCGTAGTCAATCTGGGTCATTCATTAGGCAAATAATCTAACGGTAGAAATTATGTTAATTTACGGATTTTTTCCCTATAAGGAAACCCTCAATTTATATGAGGGAATTGTGTTGCAGTTGTGAATTATTATTCTAAGTGAGAAAGAGAGAGGAGATTGTGTGAGATTCAAAAGGAAATTACAACAGATTTGATGTAGGTTGTATCTCTTCATTTTGTTGGATAATAAAAAAGGAAATATTGGTTGTTTCTTCATGGACGTAGCCCAAATTGGGTGAACCACGTATGTTTATGTCTCTATTGTTTTATGTGTTTTTGTATTTGTGTTTCCGTAATATTTTGTATTTCATTAATTCGTTAATTATTTTCTAACATGGACACTACTTATGTCCAAGGTGAATATTGGAAAACGAAGATTGCTAGAAATATTGTTTTTGGACTTTAAATGCCCCATTTCAATACCCTAAATTTGAAGGCATTTTTACTCTAGTTACCTAGCTCAAATGGGAGAATAGAATATATGGCTTGAAAGCTTATTATGAGACTTTGGGCTAATGGTATATGGCACCCCCTCTAATTCCATAAGAATGAGGAGATATGAAATATTTCATCACGATGAAAGAATAAGTAGGCCGACCCAACTAGTTTTATAATTCAGCCCCATAAGTGAACGTACAAATGTTATAAGTAAAGTGCGTATGAGTTCCTTTGGGCACCATTTAAGCAAGAATAAATTTGAGGTTGCAAGAGGATCTTAGGAATAATTTTTGTGGTGATTCTTGGAGTATAAATGTGGAAGAAAAAATGTGATTTATGGGTTGAATGAGTCAACTTAGAATTTTCTCTATAACATTTCTTCTGGAATGTTTCAAAGAACTAAATGGAGACACTAGAGAGAACATCTTCATATACCTTTGGTTAAAATTTTAGACCTCTTTTTGCTATAATGTCAAAGATAGGCTCTGAGGAAGTTAGGCCTCCTAAATGCTCCTAAAATATTCTTCAAACAAGTCAGCTTGGTACCTTCACTATAACTTTTCTTATGGAATGTTTCAGACCATGAAACCTAGAGGTGCTAGAGAGAAAATTATCATGTAACTATGATTAAAATTTCATATCTTCATTTTCTATAATTATAGAGATATGCTCTGAGGAATTTAATCCTCCTAAATTCTCAAAAAATTATCTTCAAACAGGTCTCAATGCGCTATAATTTCAGAGATATGGTCTGAGGAAGTTAGGCTTATTGAATGCTCATAAAAATTTCTTCAAATAGGTCAGCTTGGTATTTTTGCTATAGCTTTATTTCTATGATACTTTAGACTATGAATTTTGGAAGAGATAGAGGGGATTTCAAGGTACCTATGGTAGAAATTTTAGTTGTTGTTTCGCTATAATTTCATAGATATGATTTAAGGAAGTTAGTGTTTCTGAATGCTCTTGAAAGATGCTTCAAATAGGTCAAAATGACATTTCTTCTATAACTTTCTTTCTAAGATGTTTCATACTATGAAATTTGGATGAGACAAACAAGATATCTATAGGTACCTATGATAGAAATTCCAGAACTAGATTTGCAAAATTGGAAACATGGTATGTTGTGCAAGTTTAGTCTTGGGAAGAAGCCAAAAGAAAAAAGTTTTTGGAGAAGTAGACCTAATTAAGGTAGAAGCATCAGGTAGAATTAGTGTAGGTAGAAGACCCTAACAAACTTGATGAAGGTAGAAGCAACTAACAGAATTGATGAAGGTAGGAGTAGCAAGCAAACCTGGTGAAGGTAGAAGAAAAAAGAAAACTTCGTGAAAGTAGTAGCTAACAAAAATTGTGAAGAAGCAAGAAAACTATGTGAAGTAGTTTGGTGCCTACAAAGAAGTTGAGGTGATTGTTGTCTCCTATAGGTTGGTGTCTACAAAGCAACAGAGTGTCTCACGTAGGTGGTGCCTACAAATTAGTAAATGGTATTGGTGTCTGCCTACAAAGTAGTAGAGGGGATTGGTGTCTCTTGTAGGTTGTGGCCTACAAGATATTTCATATAAATAAGTTTTGCTCCCATAACGGTTTCCATGTATATCTTTTGTTACTTGTTTAGTTTTTGAGATTGATGTTCTATTATGTTTGACTAGATTTAATAAGTAAAAATTGTCATTATACAGATTCAACCCCCCCCCCCCCCACAGTATAACTGTGAACTCCAACAAAACTTCCATGGATGGATTTTATCAAATTGCAAAATAATTTCTTTTTTGTACTTTTTCTAACTTGCATGGTTATCGAGGGATATTCTAAACAATTTTTTTGTGGGCTCTTTAAAGGAAACACATGCAGGTCCACAAAAGCATAGGTTCCATGGTTTCTGTAATTTTTTTGATAGATATATTAATGCCATGGTACATTTATTCAGTCCCTTCATTATCCCTTGATGTGTAGACAACATTATTAGAAGGTAGATGGTGATGTGATGGACTAACATAGATAGATCCATGGAATAGACAATGATCAATCAATGTTCCTTATTTTGAGACAACTAGGTGTTTGTCCATCAAGAAAGTTGGTTAGTAGTTTGAAATACCAACATAGTTATATATTGTGGTATTTAAATTTCCTAAAAAACCCACAATCCTACCTAAGTTTGTGCAAACATAAGTGGTAATCAAGGATATTCTCACTAGTCCTTGATACAAGTCACTTTTTCCACACCAAGATGAGAAAAAAAAATTTTCATAAACTACTATTGGTGTTGTGGCATGCAAAGATTAAAAAAGGAACAATTATTTCAGTCCTTGGCATACCTATGGTATAGCCTAGATCATATCATGGTTATAATGATATAATCCCTTGGAGAGACTCATTGAGTTTTATGAGGACAAGGGATTGTTGTGGATGTGAATGTCATACTTAGAAAAAATTGATAGGCATGTCTAGAAGGTGAAAATAAAGGGAAGAGGTAGAGCATGGGTAATAGAAAGGATGTCATACAATGAGTCTCTTATCTCAAAAATAGTAGGCATTGATCTTGCAAGACATAGTTCCCTAAAATCTTGGAACAAAGATTGAGATGGAGAGGAAGGAATCGTGCTTCAAAAAATTTCCATATGTCCTATGCATTTTGAGGTCTTGCAAATAGAGGAATTGGATAAAGAAAGCATGCTAATTTATAATGTAGTCGATAAATCTATAAAGAAATTCAAAAAAATAAGGATAAGCCTAGAGAGGATTCCCTCACAATGGACTATGGAATGGAGTGGCTTTAAGAGATGATGGGTGCAAAACTGCAACAACAAAAAAAAAATTGGAAGTAAAACTTAAACAATTGAAATAAATGTCGTAAATGACTACTAAAAGGTGGGCCAATGTGACAACCCTTTTTCAAACCCTCTTGTAAATATTATTATGAATTGTAATTCATGTAAATGTAAATTATGTGGAAATAATTAGAGAAATTTTGAGGTCTAAAATGGGCCTCATAAGGAATATTATAAAATAATAGTGGAAATAATAACATAAAATTAGATTACATTATCAAATTTTAGAGGGAAAAAAAAGAGGAAGAAAAAACTACATTTTCAACTCATATTTTCAACTTATCTCCCCACGATTTTACTCAAATTTTGAGCAGGAGCACTCGTTAGATGCATAATTTGATTCATCATCCAAGGAGTAACCATTTTTCATACTTTCGAAGGACCCTGCTACATGAAAATCAGGAAAAGCGTGATTACATTCATGGTTTTCATGTATTTCTCATTTATTGTGTATCAGGGTTCATTGAAAGTATGCAACATGGGTACTCCTTGGATGAAGAGAATTAAATTATGCATCCAACGAGTGATCCTGCGTGAAATTTGAGTAAAACCATAGGGAGATAAGTTGAAAATTTAGTTTTTAATTTTCAATTTTTTTTATCTTTTTACTTTTTTACTCCAAAAATGGTGAATCATCACCCATAGTTGACATCATCATCTTGAATCTTATTGGTTCTTATAAAGTTGATTTTGGTTGTACATTTTTGTTTTGAGGCCCATTTTTTACCTCAAATTTTCTCTAATGTAACAGATTGACTAGCTGAAGTGCATATGGATTCAGAGGTCTCAAGGAGGAGTTTCTTGTATACCCAAGCCTTGCATTTATTTTTTCACCTAAACCTTTGTTGGTTTAATGTCACTTTTGTACAACCATTTATTGAGGAGAATGGGCTCTTAAGAAGAGGACAAGTTTGCATACCTGCCTCGTAGATTGTGTTGACAGGGTCAACGAGCAAGAGGATTCAGGGAATAAAGGTCTTGAAAAGGATTCTTGGGAGGGAAGAGTTGGATGCGCACTCAAGAGGAGACACATTATTTTGTGAGGAAAAGAATTCTCAGAGAGAAGGGTGGATGGAGTAGAGAACGTAGAGAGGATTTTGGCAGTTGTGTGGGTCTTCCTAGAAAATCCAATCTCTCTTTGACCTATGCTCTATGCTTATGTTGGTGGGGTGGATTCCCTGTGTTAAGTTTGAGGGTGATTTTCGTGTTCCTATATGATGTTTCATTAATGCATTTGCATGTGCGTATGTGTTGTCTCACTAGAGGGAGTTTTGTGGAGTTGGGATTCTAAGGTGCTTGTTGGGATGATAAATCCATGAGGGCTTACTCACTAATAAACTACCTAAGTAGTGGTTTGCCTTGGCTATGAAAAACCACTGGGAAACTTATTGTATTGAGAAAATATTGAGTAGGTCGAGGCACCTCAGTCCTTGTAGGACTGATAAACACCAAGTGTAGCCTTCGGGTTGTTAGCACTAGTGCTAATACCATCTAATAAACTATTAGGATGGGTGTATTATTGTCCCTACGGTAGCTAATCCAGTTGATAAACCTTCCATTACACATACACATCCTTCTCTGGGACTTAACTAATACTCTCAATGCTTTGCTTGAACCCTTGTGGTTGTCTTAATTGAGTGTCGAGAGTCACTATAGTGTTACAAGTGGGAAGTTGTTGGGGAATCGCCTAAGAAGTGGACTTTGCCTTTGGGAATTGGTTGACTAATTGAGGACTACTAAGCATTTTACCTCCTTAGACTCTGAATATAGGTTGGGGGTGGTTGACTATAAGAAAAAATAGCAGTGCTGTCATCCTACAATTGGGTGGAGAGTTGAAGTACCACTCTCAGTTGCCATTCAATTACTCCATAACATAAGTTGCATATTATGCTTTTGCGCATGTTAATATAATGAGAAATTTTATTATTGTTGTTACATAACAGGCTCTCTTGGAGAGCAGTGTATATTCTTTCATGTAGAGGTGCTCATGAATAGTTGTGAATTTAGATGTTAATGTTGATTATGCAATATTATGCTCATGTTTGTGGTGAATAGTCCAATAGTTTGGTCATGTGTATATGGTTCTTGACAAGTTTGCATGTATGATTAATCGAATTGTGCAAAGGTTGAGAAGACTTGTGGTAGCATGGGGATTGAGGTTTCATGTTTTATTGTTGTGCTCTTAGTTATTCCATAACTTGTTATTCATTGATGAATAAGCTTCTAGAACTACTTGTTTGTTCCCCGAGTAAGAGTCTACGATGGCTTGTGAGCGATGACAGAAAAAAGTGGACTAATGTCCCCTAGTGTTGGTATAGAGGGTCAATGAACTTCTTTGTTATTATAGCTCTGAAGAAATAGACATGGAAGTTCTCTAAGTGTTGAAGGGAATTCGAAGGATCATCCTTGTGTCACTTAACAAATAAAAAAAAAATCACACCACAGGAGTTGAGTGGGTGTGTCATTCCACAAAAGTTCCAATCGACAGGAGCTATGAGTCAAAAATCCCTTCCATCAGAGGACGGGGAAGATTCACGTCACAATTATAGGTCCCCAGAAGGCCTTGTGTCATAGTGTTGGGATAGGGTTCAATGATGTGTGGGTGTCGTAGGAGTGGTACCTGACAAGAACTACATAAAATATTATAATAGTGAAGTGTTAACTTGCATGAGGGTCAGGGCACAGGCAAGATCCAAGTGGTAGAATGACATGGATGAGAAATTGGTGTGCCACGTGATGAGCATGATACGTGGAAAGAATTAATGGTCATTTTGGGTGGTCAAGTGGCTTGTAGCTTGCTAACACATGGCACCTTCAAGAAGGCCATGTAATAACATGAAGTCAATGTGATGTCATCACAGTTCACGGACCATGGAAGGCTTCAAAAATAAAGATCATGGGGTTAACTAAGACCAGGGAATGGAAAACTCACTCAACGATTGACGAGAGAAATATTTGTTACAATGCAGGGTCTCTTATTGTAGTAACAGATTGAGAAGGTGTAGGTTGCAGTTAATGGGGTCGGGGAACCAGAAATTCTCCCGAAAGAATGTCATGCCTTGGTGGTATGGAAGCTTAACCTTTATTAGTAGGGAGGGCATGATGGCTCGTTGACATTGTAGGGGCCACAATGGGGAACCACTGGTGAGGTGACAACACCACATATGCTAGTTAAATGGGATTCCACATGGAATTTTTTGATGATGTGGTGAGGGGTTATTCAAGCCAAAACATTAAACATCCAGAACTTTGATCCAGGTGTTAGATTTCGACACATTTTATTTCATTAGAAATCTCTCAACAAGTTGAATACGATGGTGAATTTTATGTATCCATATCAAAATAGCACATAAACATAAGAAAATATATATCAACGACTGGATAATAAGCCACTTTGAGGGGGGAACCTCCCTTTACATCACATAAATGAAAAATTCTTGTATTATTCAAATAACAAGGCCTCCTTGGTATATATATGAGCCTAAAACGTTAAAATATAACTAGGGCCTACATAACAATAATAATATAAGGGCACAACAATAACAATAGTGGGTTTCTATGGGGAAAACAATAACAATATGGGGGCTACACTAGTATTATAGGTTCCTAACATGCCCCTTTCCTTCAAAAAAGTGTTGCCATCAATGTTTGAGTAGTTCTAGGTGCTTTTGTATTATATAATCATCCTCCCATGTGGAATATTCAGTAAGTAAGTTCTTCCACTTAATGAGATACTCTGAAATTGATCGATTCTATAGCTATTGGATTATTGTTTCCTAGATTGCTTCAATCTCCAATATGATTTTTCCTTCCCCTTCAAGTTTTGGAAATATAGTTTGAACTGAGAGCTTGTCACCTATAACCATCTTTAAGCATGAAACGTGGAAAATTGGGTGTACTTGCAAAGATGCAGGTAGCTCCAATTTGTATGCCATAGTACCAATCTTTTGCAACACCTTGGAAGGACAATAGTATTTAGGTGATAATTTATTATCCTTCTTAGATAGCTTGAGGGACATTTTTGTGTATGGTTGTAGCCATAAAAATACCCAATCGTCCATGTCAGAACTTCTTTCATTGTGGTGTTGATTTTCCTGTTGTTTCATTCGATTTAAGTTCTTCCACTTAATGAGATACTCTGAAATTGATCGATTCTATAGCTATTGGATTGTTGTTTCCTAGATTGCTTCAAGCTCCAATATGATTTTTCCTTCCCCTTCAAGTTTCGGCAATATAGTTTGAACTGAGAGCTTGTCACCTATAACCATCTTTAAGCATGAAATGTGGAAAATTGGGTGTACTTGCAAAGATGCAGGTAGCTCCAATTTGTATGCCATAGTACCAATATTTTGCAACACCTTGGAAGGACAATAGTATTTGGGTGATAATTTATTATCCTTCTTAGATAGCTTGAGGGACATTTGTTTGTATGGTTGTAGCCATAAAAATACCCAATCGTCCATGTCAGAACTTCTTTCATTGCGGTGTTGATTTTCCTGTTGTTTCATTCGATTTTATGCTAGAGGCGAGTCAATATCCTTTAAGAGTTGGAGAACTTGTTGTTAATGCTCGATGTGATCTTCCACTAATTAAACCTTAAAAATTTTCTCTTAAAGACGATGTGATGGATGATATCCATAAAGTGCCATAAATGGGGTCATTTTTGTTGTGGTGTGGAAGGAAGTCACCATTTTGTCAGAAGTAACCACTTGACCCATTGTGTTTTCTTATCATATACAAAACAATGAAGATATAATTCCAAAGATTTGTTCACTATCTCAGTTTTCCCATCAAATTGAAGATAATAAGATGAGCTATGAGCTACTTGAGTACCAAGACAAGAAAATAATTATATCCAAAACTTTCCAATGAAAATGGGATCTTTGTCACTTACAATAATTTTTGGGTTTCCATATAGCTTTTAAATTGTTTCCTCTAATGCAGTAGCGAATGTATTAGATTTCAAATGATGATATAATGCACAAAAGTGTGCATACCTGGTAAATTTATCAACTACCACCGTGATGACACTCTTTCCTTCAAACTTGGGTAAACCTATGATAAAATCCATTGAGACATCCTCCCAATGTTGACGTGCAATGACTAATGGTTGTAAAATACCGGGGTTTTAATTGCCTCAACTTTATTTTGTTGAAAAACCAAAGATTATGCCACAAACTTATGAATATCAAATTTAAGGTCATCCCAAGAAAAGTCCTTCTTGATTCTATGGTAATTTTTTTATTCCAAAAGAACCTTTTGTTTGAGTTGTGAGTTCTTACATAGATATAAGCGATCTTTGTACTGTAGTGAATCATTTTTCCAAAGAAATGTATCAAAAGCATCGGATCTTGCTGCAAATTTTAAATGAGTGTCCACACCTCTTTTTCATTCTTTGATTCATCCCTTGCTTTAGTTATCCAATCAAGTTGGATAATAGAAATGGCACAGAGCAATGCCTTCACATCCTCATCCCTTCTTGAGAGTGCATCTGCAACAAGATTTTGCTTCCATTTTTTGTAAATGATTTCAAAGTCGAAACCCAACATATTTGTGACATATTTTTGTTGTTCTTATGAAGATAACCTTTGTTCCAAGAAGTATTTAAGACTGTCATTACCTGTTTTTACCTTGAAGTATCTTACCATTAGGTAAGGGTTCCATTGCTTCAAGGCGTGTAGTATTTCCAACATTTCCTTCTCATAAATAGGTTTGTGTAAATATTTCCCTTGATTGGACGACTTTCAAAAGAAATGGGTCTTCCTTCTTGCATTAAAACAACACCAATACCATTTCCTAAGGCATCACTTTCCACAATAAAGGTTTTTGTGAAGTCCGGTGTAGCTAAGATCATAGCTTAGCACATTGCATCTTCTAAGATGTTCAAAGGCCTTAGTTGCTTCTGGAGTTCAGAAAAATGCATCTTTCTTCGGTAATGTTGTTAGAGATGTTATTTTCCCATAATTTTTAACAAACTTGTGGTAATACCCTATAAACTCGAGAAATCCTTGAAGATGCCTTAAGGTTGTGGGGATTTTCCATTCCTTGGTGGCTTTAATTTTGTTAGGGTCTACCTTCAAATCCTTATGAGAGACAATATGATCCAAATATTCCGCTTCTTGTACCCCAAAGAAACATTTGGAGGGTTATGCATACAATTGTTTCTCATCCAATACTTTGAGCATCCTGTCAACATGTTGAACATGATCTTTCCAAGACTTGTTGTAGATTAGTATATCATTAAAAATATTAACACAAATTTTCTAAGGAAGGGTTTGAAAGTAGAATTCATCAAACCTTGGAATATGGAAGGTGCATTAGCAAGGCAAAAAGGCATGACCAAAATTTATAATAACCTTTATGAGTTCTAAATGTTGTTTTCAAAATGTCTTTTGTCTTCATTCTAATTTGATAATATCCTAAACAAAGATCCATCTTGGTGAAGTAAATTATTCCATGTAGTTTATCCAACAATTCGTCAATGATAGTAATGGGAAATTTATCTTTAATAGTGATCTTGTTGAGCTCTCTATAATCCGGACACGTACACCATGATTCATCCTTCTTGTGCGCCAATACTATTGGAGAAGAGAAATAATTTTGGCTAGGTTGAATTATACTTGCCTCTAGCATTTTTGTAACTATATGTTCAATTTCACTCTTATGGGCATAGGGATATTTGTAAGGTCTAATGTTGGGAGGGACACTTTCTGGAATCAAGTGAATAGCATGATCATTATCGCGAATAGGTGGGAGACATTTGAGAGTCTCAAATACCTTGGATTGATTGTCAATGACTCTTTGGAGATTTGGAGAAATGGATGACTTAGATGTTTGAACATCTAAAAACCATAATTGTGAGATTACCCCTCATTGTTCCTTCTTCAAAAGATTTTTCATGCCATTAGAGTTTATTATCTTCCCTTACTTCCTTGTGATACCCCTTAATTCAATTTTCTTTCCTCCCTAGAAAATTTTCAAGAAAACTTCTTGAAAATTAAAAGTTATCGTCCCCAAAGATTGTAACTATTGGACTCTTAATACAACATCAACACCACCCATTGGAATGGAAAACCATTAGGGGAATTTTGAGGTCAAAAATGGGCCTCCTAAGGAAATTATAAAATAATAGTGGAAATGATCAAATAAGATTATATTACATCATCAAATTTTAGAGGGAAAAAGAAAAAAACTATTTTTTCAACTCGTATTTTCAACTTATCTCCCTATGGGTTTACTCAAATTTCAAGTGGAAACACTCGTTGGATGCAAAATTTCATTCCTCATCCAAGGAGTACCCATGTTGCATACTTTTTATGGACCCTACTACACAAAAATTGATAAATACATGAAAATCGTGATTGCAATCATGTTTTTTCATGTATTTCTCATTTTTTATGTAGCAAGGTCCATCGAAAGTATATAACATGGGTACTTCTTGGATGATGAATTAAATTTTGCATCCAACGAGTACTTCCGCTTGAAATTTGAGTAAAACCTTAGGGAGATAAGTTGAAAATATGAGTTGAAAAAATAGTTTATTATTTTATTATTTTTTAATATTTTTGCTTTTTACTCCAAAAATGGTGAATCATCCCCCATGGTTGACATCATCATCTTGAATCCTATTGGTCCTTATAAAGTTTATTTTGGTTGTACATTTTTTTTAGGAGGCCCATTTTAGACCTCAAAAATCCCCTAGTGATTGGACTATTGAATACATATTCCCCCATGATTAGATTGATATTATGACACTTCCCTCAGAAGTTTATAGTTCCTCCATTTGCAACAATCACTTGACACTCTGGTGTTGGATATAGAAAGCAATTCAAATCCTTGGTTATCTTACAATGAATAAAATTATGGGTACCCGAATCAATCAATACTATTACCTTTTTCTTATCGATATGTCCTTCTATCTTGAGAGTTTGAGTAGTAACTCTTGTCAATGCATTACAAGATATGGTCAAATTCATTTCTTATTTTTCAACCCCTCGGGTTGGTTCCTAATGTATATCTTTTTATTTTGATATTTCTTGTTCATTTTCTTCCTCCTATCCATAATCTATGTCAAATAATTTATTCTC
Source organism: Pinus tabuliformis (assembly GCA_031772625.1). NCBI lineage: Eukaryota > Viridiplantae > Streptophyta > Pinopsida > Pinales > Pinaceae > Pinus > Pinus tabuliformis. The sequence goes on from CM062815.1 coordinate 876,771,563, forward strand.
AGCACACTTATGACCTTTAGTGCATTCGCTATCACAACTATAACAAATTCATTTTTCTATTTTTTCCTCCAATTGTTGTGGTGTCAACCTTGTACGTTGTGGGAGGCTCAGAGTGGCAACACTTCCATCTTTATGGTTGTGAGTGGTAGACCTCCTTGTTGCCAAAATTTTTCTTTCAACTTTTCTTGCCACCCTGAATTCATTCTCCAATGACTTAGGTTCCCTAAGGCGAACCTCATGTTGGATATTATCCTTTAAGTTCCCTATGAAGGCATCAATCATATGCTCCTTTAAAATATCAGTTGCCTTGATATTCAATATTTGGAAGTCCTCATGTGCTCCCCAACTGAACCCTTTTGTTCGATATTTATCAATTGGCTAAAGAATGTATTCCTCTTTGTATCCTCATAATGTGTTATCAATTCCTCTGTAAAAATTATCCAAGTGACAAGTGATTTACGAGAAAAAAAACCATTGATACCACATAAATTGATTAGGTTCTAAATATAAAGATGCAATGCATACCTTTCATGTGTGTTTCACATCGTGTAGATCAAAAAATTGATCCATCTATAGTATCTATGTTACCGGGTACTTTCCATCAAACTTCCTCATATCGATCTTTGGAATATGGTTGGTATTCAACTCAAAGTTGGAGTCTCTAAAATCGTGATTCAAATTCATTTTGTTTTCATCATGAGTTTCATGGAATACCTTGTCACCATTAGGAAGCCTTTCTTATAGCTACTTTGTCAAACCTTCCTTCAAACCTTCCATGCATGCTTTTAAACCTTCCATGTCCCCTTTTAAACCATCCGTGTCCCTCTTTATTTCATCCTTGGTTTCACTTTGTGAGAGAGAAATTTGTTGCACTTGGTCCCGTGATTTTGATATCATGTTACATTTCTTCCTCTTCATGCATCATAGTAGAGCTTTCTGAGGGCTTAATGGGTGTAGCATTTTTTTGTTTGAGAGGAATTTTGGAACCAATTAATGATATTTATGCTTCATTATTCCTTTGAATCACTTAAAATTGATATTTCAAACAAAAGTTATGCAAATTTAAAAATACGCACCTTTTAAAAGCTTGATTTTGAGCTTGTTTATCTAGCTGACCTTGACACTGTTGCATATTTGTGATTCCGACCTCCCAAGGTCTAAAATTGCATTCTATTTGTGTCTTCTTTCCAATCCCGCTGGTTAGACATAGATTGGATTCTTTAAGATAAAGTAATTTCAAATCTCCCATGATGACCTGATTATAGATTGGTTCAATAGAGCGAACTTGTACGAAATGCCATGTACCCTGTTTCAACCTTCGGCCCTGAAATTCCTACATGAACCATTATATTTTGTGCACTTTTAGTCACTTTTTATGAAATTCAAATCTATTGCTTGAAGAGAAAGTTATGATGTTTTCCCCAAGACATCGTTTTGAGACTGAATTTTGGAGCATACAAAAACACTAACTTCCTTGGACCATATCTCTGAAAATGTATCGAACCAAGGTCTGAAATTGTAACTAGATGTTCATCAAGATATCTGGTGAGCTCCAGTATTGTAGCAATAATGCTACAACTCCTGGGGCTTCCTGTCTCTTAATTTTATCAACCCGGTAGTTCGTATAAACTTGGAAGCGACGGTGCTGTATGCACAAGTACTAGCTCTTGTCGCAGCTGTCACTTGGTCAGCTGGCACAAGTCCGCTAGGGCTCAAGCCAACTTCTATAGGCTCTCAGAAGAAGCTTGTTAAATGATGGACGAAAGCTAGCTCAAAGAAGACTAATCTACTTGGCGAAAATGAACTGAAAGCAAATCAAAACATGGAAACCCTAGGAAACCCTAATTTAACTAGTCTAACCTCTATGATGCAAAGAATGTGAAGGAAACTTCTACCAATGCTGCCATTACTTCTAATAAGTGAAAATGCATGAATCTAATCTACTTGCATCTCAAAAGACATGTTTTTGTATTTTTTCTTTAAGTGGATGGAGTGATTTTGGTTTTGTGCTTATTAGGGTTTGGTTGTGCAGATGTGATGCGGAAGGAAGGAAAGCTTGGGAAAGGTTGGGGAGGCTAGGAGAGGTCCCCAGAGATCCTTAGCATCAGTCCACAGAGGTTCCTCACATTCAGAAGCTCAGCAACCGAGTGAGTGGCCTCCTACAGGATGTCTGTAGGGGATTCTATAGGAAACGCAGGGGTTTCTACAGGAAGTCTACAAATTGCTACAGGATGACCTACCGTGGGTGTTTGAAGTGATGGTGGAGTGATGGAATGGTAGAGGGAGATGTGCAAGGTAGGAATAAAGTTGGTGATGGCTCAGGAGTGGAGAAGTATGATGGAGAACAAGTGTATGAAGTGGGTTGATGGATGGAGGGTTGTAACAACGAAATGTCTAAAGAACGAAGTTACGTGAGGAGTGGAGGAGTTTGGGAGATAACAGAGCGGAGCAAAGGTCGAGGATGTGGTTTGTATGCGTGATCAAGACGAAGAAGAAGGTAATAGACCGGTGAAGAGCAGTGTAAATGAAACAAATGGCTTAGGACTGTCACCAAGATGGAAATTCATTAACCTATGCTACCTGTGCTATGAACTCAATGAAAACAATATAAAGCGTGTAAAGGAATGTGCATGAAGTGGTGATGAAGGTGTATGGTGCAAGAGTGAAGTGCATGGAAAGATCTATCATAAACGAGATTATGTTGCAGCATGTATAAAGTGAAAAACTGCGTATTTTTGTGGTTGGTATAGGCTGCACTCCAATCTCCAAACAGAGATGGCAGTGGAGACTTCCTCAACCTTTTTGCTGGAGCTCCAAGAGATTATATCTATCCTCCTATCAAGCTTAAGCAACTGAAAGCAAATCACCATAAACTAGTCCTATCTATGCTCATGAAAACGACTAAATTACCAAACTGTGAATTCGAATTGCATGTGGAAATAAACAAACTCAAAGTGCTGGAACGAAATGCAACCACATTACAACACTGAGGAGATCTATTGCTCTCAGGTTGGGCCCTAACCTGAGAGCTATAGCTCCTTGAGAAACTCAGAACTAGATCAAAATCTGCCTTCTTTATTCATAATCTGATGTCATGCCAAATTGGCTTACAAAAAGGAACAAAAACTGAGCTCTAGCTCGTACTTTCCAATTACAAGAGTAATTCCAAGGTTCAAAAAGCTTCTCTACAAGGCTACGGCCTCCGTATTTATGCAAAAATGATCAGCCAACAGATGTCCTTGATTTTAGGAGCTCGGCTGTCCAACTAAAGTTTAACTACTGATCCTGTAGGACAGTCATAACTACTGTTCCTGTAGAACAGTTATAACTGCTGTTCCTGTAGTACAGCTGGTTGCTTTTAAGCTCGAAGGGGAGATGGATTGGAGCTCGGAGTTCTTGGTGGGAATCACGAGGAAGGTCCCCAAGACCGTGGACATCCTCTCCTAAAAACCAGCAGTGCCACCTCATTGTCTCCTTGTCTCCTTTTTCGTTGTCTTTTTCTCCCTTTTAATGCCAAAAACCTGAAAGCATCATGCATTAGTCACGTAGATAAAATGTCTACCCTTCTTCCTACAAAAAACACGAATAAACTAAGAAATGCATGCATAAGCAGTAAAAAGTGAATGGTTTGAGCAAAGCAAGTAGGCCAAATGAGCCCAAATTGTACCAAAAATTGGGGCTCATCATCACCCCCCAGCTAAGCTATTTGCTCATCCTTGAGCAACTTTGCCCTGGTTCCTCGTCTTTGGCCGAGAACTAGAGCCCGAAGCACGCTTTTCCTCCCCTGTTCTCGGTGGTTCTGCCTTTTCTGCTGAGGGTGGCACTTCTTCCTTTCTCGTTTTTGGCGGCCCTGCCTTTGCTGCCCCTGGTGGTGACGAAGGTGATGCTTCCTCCCCCTTTCCTATTTCCTTGAGCCGGGCTTCAGAAGGCGACTAGCCTATTTTTCGTGTCCAGGAAGTTATTTTTGGGCTCCCTTTTTCGGGGGTGGCTGATTTTTTAGAGGGGGTTCTTGCACTGGGTGAAGTAGGGACATCCCCTGAAATGGTTTGGCTGCTGGGTGGAGGTTGTGGCTTGCCCGTGGTCATCCTCTTGCTTCTCCTGGCTTCAGATGGTAGAGGGGCCTCCCTCTCCCTTTTCTCCTTCGGTGTTGGAGGTGTACTGAGGGCAGCCAGTGCCACTGCTGCCTCTTTCTTGAGAATGCCAGCCTTCTCTTTCTTGCGTTTTGCTCTCTCAGAGCTCCTTGTAGAGGGCCCCTCCTTTCCAGATATCGGGCTTCCTGTGGAAGACCCTGCTTTGCCCACTTCCGGGCCTCCTGTAAAGGATTCTTTCTTTCCCGCTGTTGGGCTTCCTGAAGAAGGCCCTCTCTCTGCCTTCAGACTCTCTGTAGGAGGCTGTTTCTCAATGACTTTCGGGCCTCTTGTAAAAGCCCCTTTTTCCAATTTCGGGCTTCCTGCAGAAGCCCTTGTCTCAGTCTTCGGGCTTCCTGTAGAAGCCTGTGTTTGCACTTTCGGGCTTCCTGTAGAAGCCTTTGTCTCCGTTTTTGGGCTTCCTGTAGAAGCCTTTGTCTCCGTTTTTGGGCTTCCTGTAGAAGCCTGTTCTCCAACGATTTTCGGGCTTCCTGTAGAAGCCTTTGTCTTTGTTTTCGGGCTTCCTGTAGAAGCCTGTTTCTCACTGATCTTCGGGCTTCCTGTAGAAGCCTTTGTCTTTGTTTTCGGGCTTCCTGTAGAAGCTTGTTTTTCAATTATTTTTGGGCTTCCTGTAGAAGCCTGAGTTTGTGTTTTCGGGCTTCCTGTAGAAGCCTGTTTTTCTTTCCTGTAGACACAGGTGTCTCCACTTCCGCTTGCTTGCCTGCTTGAGTTTTGCTTTTTTCTTTGGGTGCAGGTGCTGTTGAGGTACTTGGGCTGACGTGGGCCACCTCTGCTTTGTCCATTCTGCTCTTCATCCTCTTTTCCCTTGCTGACAGGATAGGTGTGCCACCTTTTTCTTGGTCCTTCTCTCCTCATGCTTCTTCCTTTGTTCTTCGGCCACTGCTTCGTGTTCCTCACTGCTAGAGGAACCTGTTTCTTCGATCAACATTTTAATATCCCCATATTTGGTCAAATTGCGGAAGGATTCCCATGAGAGGGGGACCTTATATGAGTGCAATGCATCTTCCACAAGCAGCTTTATTAACCCATGGTGGGCTATCTGATCAGGTATGCCCTCTCTTAGCTTTGTAGCACACTCCATTAGGGACTGCAGGAGATAATAAGGGATGCTTAGTTTTTGCTCTACAGGAAGGTCAATTCGGTGCCTCAACTCAGTGAGTAGCCGAAAGTGATATGCATACACGATGCTGAACCGGCCTTCACAAGTAATATATTTCATGATTTGCAAACTGACTTCATTCCAAGGTGGTGATAGACTCGTTCTTCTCACCCCGTTTTTATCCTCCGAGAATTCTTCCTCAGGTGGAAAGAATTCCTTCTTTGCCTGCTGACTCAGCTTTCTCTCCTCTTTATCCCACGGCAGACCCATAGGAAGTTCTGTGATCCGACTGATATGTTCTGGGGTGAGTTCAAGGCTTAGACCGCTGAAGTTTACTGTGGCCAGTGTCTGGGATTTAGGCTTCAAAGCCTGCAAGAATTCCTCGGCTACTTCCTCATCGTAACCCTGCAGCTTATCACAAAAAAGCATCCAATGTGCTCTGGTGAAGAGCTCTACCACTGTCGGGTTTCTCCTTAAGTTAGTTGAATCCATGGGCTCTCGTCTTATAAACCCACCCGGCATGATGAACACAGTCGTTTTAACTAAAGGTGGCAGATGCAAAAGAGATTTGGTCTATGAAGACAGAGCATGCACATACAAAATTTCAACACAGACTACTTATACCAACATCCTGTAGAATGGTAGCAACGGCACAGCAACAACAATTCCACCAATATTTTTATAACCCAACCGTGGACGATGGTCTTGCCACTTCTAATACCCAGTTACATTAAGAGTTCAGGGTTACCTCCTTAATTGGCCACCTTTTTTCGCGAGGCACCCGCTTTCTTGTAGATGACTGCGTTCCTGTAGACTGCGTTCCTGTAGAACTGCGCTCCTGTAGAACTGCGCTCCTGTAGAACTGCGTTCCTGTAGAAGCCATGCGCAATTCTCGGGGAGGACTGTAGTTGGCCGTGCTCGCGGTGTGCTTGACCAGCGTTCTGGTAGCCAACAACTCGGCGTATCAAAGTGCAGAGGAGATCAGAATAGCTATCCGGGTTGAAGTGTTGGATGATAAATTCATGCGCATGATTTAGCCGATTGGATTTTGAATTGGCGCAATCCGTGGCGCGGGGGATGAGCTGTCCCCGCCGGACCTTTGGGCGACGTCATCCATCCTCCGCCTGCGTATTCACTTGCTGCTGCATTCATTCCCACAGATTTGCCGCCGCCTTTCTTGTTAAACTCATGCTTCTGACGAGAGTGCTCCCACGTGCATGCCATTCATTCTCTTTGTCGTGGCCGCCACCCAAACATCCAATTACACTTTAACTAGCCGACGTGGCCAGTCGACTGGCCATACGGCCGCTCAACCATTCAATTTTACGCTTTGCAAACAATCTCAAAGTTAGATTCATGCGATTTGATGGAAGGAAGGGTGGAGACACTTACCTGCGCGGCTGTACATGATTTTTCCAGTTCTTGGACGATGGTGAGCGGATCTACCTGCTGCGTGCGACTTACACAGACCCGGAAGCTCGTGGCTATAGGCTGCCAACGCTGGAGTGGATGGTTTTGCTTGCATGCGCCTGCGTTTCATTTCGGATGGCGGTGCTGTGAATGGTATCCACTCGAGCAGGTTGAACTGTTACAGGATCCCCGCGATGGGTCTCGTAACAGTCCTTTCTCCTTGGGTGCATGCTGCATGATGGCGGTTCTGGCTTCTCGATCACAATCCCGGAGCTCTTGATGCATGTGGTATGAGATCCCATCATTTGTTAATCTTTGGAAATGGCTTTCCCGCGAGATCTCATCGATTTTCTTTGTTTGTGCAGGGACTTGGCCGTATGTCGACACGGGTGGTGGAGCATGGTGACAGCAACGTGCAAGGATGCCAACAGAGGCTTGCATGCTCTCCAAACCCATCCATGGTCGCGAACTCTCTTTTTAAGATGAATTCTGGCCGTCCAAAACTCCTACAGGAAGTTTCCTGCAGAACACAGCGCTTCCTGTAGAAAGTTCGGCCTTCCTGTAGAAAGTCTGCACTTTCCTGTAGAAAGACTGCGCCTTCCTGTAGAAAGACAGCAGCTTCCTGTAGAAGATTCAAACCATGATAAAATTGCACATACCTTGAAAAAACATGGGTGCTCTTGGAGGAGGTACTGATGAGGTTCCTTGACAGCATGATAAGGACCCTTGGCTGTGAGTTGAAGGGCTTCCTCTTCTCCATAGAGCATCTGCAACCTACATGCAATTTTTTCCATATTTTGCTTATTGCTTTTTCTTTTTTCTTCTTTTTTTTTTTTTTTTTTTTGAAAGATGACAGGGGCGCCTCAAAGAGGTTTTCACCCATGCCATCTGCCCTGAGTGCCTCAGAGAGGTTTTCACTCAAGGATCTTTTCACCTTTTTTCCTTTTTTTGAAAGACAATAAGGGCGCCTAAATGAGGTTTTCACCCCTACTACCTGCCTTGGGCGCCTCAGAGAGGTTTTCACCCAAGGATCTTTATTTTTTTTTCTTTTTTTTTCTTTTTTTCTTTTTTTCTTTTTTCTTTTTTTTCTTTTTTTTTTCTCTTTTTTTTTTTTTTTTTTTTTTTTTTTCAGATATTTTTTCAGAGTGTGCCAGAGGCAGAGGCAGAACCCTTCTCTATGACCAATACAGATTTCTCCATAGTTTTGATAAACTCTTGTCTTGAGAGAGGTCTCTTGTAGATCTTCAATCGATGCCCATTGACAAGCATGGGAATGGCTTCCTCATCAATGGTTCGAATGAGGACAGATCCATTGTCATGGCATTTCTCCACTGTATATGGTCCTAGCCATCTGGTTCTCAGCTTCCCCTTGAAATCTTTGTATCTGGAATCATACAACAAAGCCCAATCTCCCGGCTGAAATTGCTTGTCATGGAGATGTTGGTCATGCCACACCTTCCTCTGAAGTTGAACCACTTCTGAGTGAAGGAGGGCCTGCATGCGGTGCTCGTCCAGGCCATTTAGCTGCAACAGCCTTTCTTGTTGTGCATGGCTGAGATCTAGGTCCAGCTGAGCTGACATCCTCAAGGTGTTGTATTCAAACTCAATGGACAGCAAAGCTTTCTTCCCATAGACTAGCTCATATGGTGTGAAACCGGTGGTGGTCTTCCAAGTGGTGTTGTAGGCCCATGTGGCTTCTACCAGGCGATCTGCCCAATCCTTTCTGCTGCTGCTCACCACTTTAGTCAAGATCCCTTCTAATGCTCTATTGGTGACTTCCACCTGCCCATTTGCTTGAGGGTGATAAGGGGTGGAAGTCCTGTGCTTGATCTTGTGATGAGCTAGGAGATCTTCAACCAGGTTGGAGGTGGACTGGCTCCCTTGATCGGTGACCAGCTCTCTTGGATAGCCAAACTTATAGAAGATGTTCTCTCTTAGGAACTCGGCCACCTTTTCTTCTGTTGCTGCTTTGATTGCTTTGGTCTCTGCCCACTTTGTCAAATAGTCAGTACACACAATGATGTAAGTCCTTTGCCTCGAAGAGGGGTTGATTGGGCCCACAAAGTCCATGCCCCACTTCTCAAATGGCTCAAGAGTCACTTGAGGTTGGAGAGGCATCTCATCCCTTTGGGTCGGTTTCCCCATTCTTTGGCATTGGTCACACTGACTGACATATCTTCTGACATCTTGATGAAGTGTGGGCCAATAGTAGCCTGCCTGCAGGATCTTGAAGGCAGTTCTCTTTGCTGCAAAATGCCCTCCACAAGGCCCATCATGACAAGTGAGGAGGATATCAAAGACTTCCTCCTCCCTTACACAACGCCTTAAGATCTGATCGGGGCCAAGCTTGAACAGATTGCCCCCGATCTAAGTGAATGAGGCACTTTTTCTAATGATTCTGCTCTTCTCTCTGGAAGATAGGTGTGGAGGGAACTGTGCTGAAACAAGATAGTTTGCTATATCAGCAAACCATGGAGAGAGTACTGAAATAGCAAACAGATGTTCATCAGGCATCTGATCGTCCACTGTTCCATCCTCATCTGCAGACAAATCCAATCTAGATAAAAAGTCAGCAACAACATTTTCTATACCTGGTTTATCAACAATGGTTAGATCAAACTGCTGCAATAAAAGTAACCATCTAATAATACGAGCATTCACATCTGGTTTATTCATCAAATATCTAATAGTAGCATGGTCAGTATGTACAAAGGTCTGGTAACCAGTAATATAATGCCGTAACTTGTTCAATGCATGGACCACAGCCAAGAATTCCTTCTCGGTTACAGTGTAATTCAGCTGAGATTTGGACAAGTTTTTGCTAACAAAGTAAATGGCATATGGAAGTTTCTGCTCAACTTGTCCTAAAGCTGCACCTATGGCTTTGTTTGAGGCATCAGTGTGGATGTGGAAAGGTAGGGACCAATTTGGACCTCTCAGGATTGGGGCTGACACCAACTTGTCCTTCAATTCATTTAAAGCCCTCTGACAATCGTCAGTCCATTTAAACTCCACATCTTTTGCCAACAGACCAAACAATGGCGAGGCTAGCTTACTGAAATCTTTAATGAATCTCCGGTAGTATCCTGCTAATCCCAAGAAACTCCGGACATCCCTTACCTTTTGAGGAGGTGGAACCCTCTTGATGAGAGCAATTTTGTTAGGATCCACCTGCAATCCTTGGCAAGAAATGGTATGGCCTAGCACGGTCCCCTCAGTCATTAGGAATTCACATTTCTCAGGGCTAAGGGACAAGTTCATCTCGGTGCATTTGGTTAGGACTTTCCCCAGGTTGGACAATGCTTCCTGGAAGTTGGCCCCATAAAGAGTAAAGTCATCCATATAGATTTCTACTGCATCATGGACCAGCTCCGAGAAGATGCTCAAGACAGCTCTCTGAAAGGTAGCAGGAGCATTGCATAGCCCAAAGGGAAGGACTCGATAGGCAAAGGTACCCCAAGGACAAGTGAAGGTGGTCTTATCTTGGTCTTCCGGGCTGATTTGGATTTGATTGTACCCGCTAAACCCATCCAGGAAAGAGAAGAACTTCTTTCCTGCCAGTCCATCCAACACTTGATCTATGAAAGGTAGAGGGAAATGGTCCTTCTTGGTAGCTTTGTTCAGTTCTTGGTAGTCCACACAGATTCTCCATTTCCCATTTTTCTTGGGAACCAACACTAGAGGGGACACCCATTCACTATCTGAGATGGGGTAAATGAATCCGGCATCCAACAATTTTTGCAATTCTTCCTTAACAATGTCCTTAAGGGCTGGATTCATTCTCCTCTGAGGTTGCCTAACCGGTTTACAATCCTCTTTGATGTATATATGATGGGTACAGACCGAAGGATGGACTCCTTTCATTTCCTTATAGCTCCAAGCAAAAGCATCTAGGTGGTTGGCCAACAGACTACACAGCTCCTTTTCCTGGAAAGGAGATAGGGAGGAGTTGATCTTCAATGCTTTCTCAGGGCCGAACTCCACATTCTTGACTCTGGGGGTAACAGGTTGGTTGTACAGAGATCCACTAAGGTGCTAGCTTGGGCATCCTCCACCAATTTCTCTAAGGGTAGTGCACTGGAAGGTGGATTCTGGATCAAGGTCTCGATCAAGTCATCCTCGGTTGGGGGGTCGTTTCTAGTGGTATCTAGGGTGCACAGAGGTGTTGAGTACACCTCGTCTTCTTCTCCTTCTTCCAACCAGAGTGGTAAATCATGCTCTAAAGAAGGTTGGGCAAGAGGGTATAGGACTAGCTGCTTGGACATGGGACCATTTTTGATGGTCATGTTTCCTGCCCGACAACTTATGTAAGCATCTGCAGTAGCTAACCAAGGTCTTCCCAAAATGAGAGGATATCCAGTAATTTTGTCCTTTGGTTGCAGAACCAGGAAGTCTGCAGGGTATTCCCAAGAATCAATAGAGACCAAGACATCCTCCACAATCCCTTCGGGAGTCACGGTGGAGCGATCTGCTAATTGCAGCACTGTCGAGGTATTTCTCAAGGAACCCTGAAGATTAAGCTTAAGCATGGTATCCCTGGTCATCACATTAATGGCAGCCCCCAGATCAATCAAGGTGTGAGGTATAATAGTGCCATTGATGTGAACATCTACTACAGGACTTCCAGGATCTAGGTACTTTGGGCAGATGACTTGTCCTAGCATAAGGTCAGACAGTTGTCCTATGACATTGATAGTTGAGGCATCTTTCTTCCGTCTTCCTGGGTGTTTGAAACACTTCTCCTTAACCAGCTTGTTATATATTGGCACATCCTTGATGGCTTGGAGAAGTGGGATTTTTACACACAACTACTTGAGCTCACCCAAAAGCTCATCTTCTTTTGGGTTAGGTTGTGTGGTGGCTGTTAGTCTCTCAGGAAAGGGTGGAATAGCCTTCGGTTCACTTTCCTGTTTATCTTCCTCATCCTTTGGGGGAGGAGGTTGGCGATCTGGTAGAGTCTTTCCAGATCGAAGGTTGATCTCCTGGATCTCCACATCATAGGTAGGGCATGAGGTTTCCCCAGTGTATACCTGCTGGGCCTGTCTATTGTTGGGGTTCGGGTTCGGTTGAGCAGGCATTTGAGGTTGCCTTGGAGGAGCAGGAGGTAATGGTTGAGGTCAATGTTGTTAAAAGCGCGAGCGGGATTTAATCGGCGCCGGGAAAAAAGCGGAAAAAATCGTTAAAAGCGGGAAAAAAGCGTTTGGCACAAAAATATTTATTTTTTTTCATTTTTTTCAATTTTTTTAATATCTAAACCATCTACAACATAAAATAAATACATTGACACATAAATATGATAAAAAAACTAATATATAAGATGTTTAATATCATTTCTAGCGCTAAAATCACACATAACATTGAATCATGTCCTAAATAGTAAGTCCTGAGTCCCAACTCAGCCTCAAAATATCAACAAAAAATATGATAATGTATCTCATCATGTCATAATGTCATATACAATAAAATGAAAGTCTAATCCTATTGATTTCCTCTGCCCCTCTTGCGAGAAAATGGCACAACTTTCTCTTTCCCTCTAGATGTAGAAGCTGGTGCCTGTGCTGGTGGAAATGGCAGTGGAGTCTGACGTGCTCTAGAAGCTGAAGAACTAGTAGTAGCAGCTACAGGAGGCTGAGGTGGACGGAGACCACGTCCTCTACTGGTGGTAGTGGTAGCCCGGGTAGGCGGTGTCACCTCCTCCTCCTACTCCTCCTCCTCCACCTGCTCCTCCTCCTGCTCCTGCTCCTGCTCCTCCTGCTCCTCCTCCTCCCCCTCCTCCTCCCCCTCATCCTGCACTAACCAATCATCAGTGGGATCCATGAGAGGCCTCTCGGTCTCAACCCTCCATTCAGCAGTGGTGTCAATCCCATCCAATGAGATGGCTTCCGTATCAGGTGTCTTCTCTAGTTGTCTCACCCACAATCGAAGATTGTAGTAGACATAGACCATGTCATTAAGTCTATGGGACTCCAACCTGTACAAAGTTCATGAAATAATAATTAATAATTAATATTATAAAAAAAATATTGTTTAAAACTTTAATGAATTCAAAAATTTATTTGGAAATTTGCAATATTTTAAATGTTTAAGTGTTAACCTATTGCGCTTCTTGTTGTGTATTTTTTCAAATACACTCCAATTGCACTCACATCCCGAGGAGCTGCATGTTTGGCTGAGGATGCGTACGGCAAGATTTTGCAAAAGGGGTACTCTGACACCATACATCTTCCACCATGCGTCTACAACAAAATTACAAATAAAATTTTAAATAAACATAAGAAAAGAATGGAATTTGAAGAGACAATGAAATTTGAAACAAAGTTACAAAGTACAAACTAAAAAATACCTGGCATTTTAATCATCCTATCAATGACAGCCATCTCAAAGCCAAATGTGCCACCTAACAACTTATATGTCTCAATTTGTCTAGAGATCTCAATACGTTCTTCTGGAGATCTCACCATCTTCTGGACACAGGTTAATAATCCTTCCACGACCTCAACATCAAAATCAAACCCACATGCATAAGAAAATGCAGGGTTCAGGAAAAGCCCAGCAGCATGAATGGGACGATGGAGTGTGTTGTTCCATCGCTCATCAATGACTTCCCATAGAAGGAGTTGTCTCTGAAACCCATCATCTCCCTTATCATCATAGTAGGACTGAATGGCTTCTTTGGCCCTGTCCATGGCTTCATACAAATAGCCCATTGCGGGCTTCTCACCATCAACCAACCGAAGAACCTTTACCAAAGGTTCTGTAACAGCGCACACCTCCTGCACTCCCGCCCAGAAGTCTTCCTGGTATGAAACTAGTCTGCAGACGGCCTCTCCTTCTGGTTTGCGGCTCATTGACGAAGCACGCCACTCCTCTGAAAGAAACATTCTCTTCAAATCCCACATAGAATTCAAGAGGGATTGAAGAGATATGAAACTCGTCGCAAACCGTGTAATGGCGGGGCGCACCAACTCTTTGTTGTTGGTGCATTTTCTCATCAAGCTAAGCACAGATGTGTGATTGTAAATAAATTTTGTGATGCTTTTTGATGAGTCAACAACCTCTTTGACAAAGGGAATTTTCCCTATGTCCTCTAACATCAAATCAATACAATGGGCAGCACAAGGTGTCCAAAATAAAGTAGGATGCCTGTCCATAAGCATTCTACCAGCAGCAACATAATTTGCAGCATTGTCCGCTATGACTTGGACAACATTTTCTGCACCCATCTCCAAAATAAACACATCCAGCAAATCACATAAAGTTCTTGCATCTTTGATTTGATGAGTTGCATCAATAGATTTGATAAACATAGTCCCCTTGGGACAACTAACCAAGAAGTTTATAAGGGTTCTCCCCTTTTGGTCAGTCCAACCATCTGACATAACAGTGCATCCTGTTTGTGCCCATGATGCGCTAAAATCCTCCAATCTTTGGGTGCAGTCACGCTTTTCATCTTGAAGAAGCCGGCCTCTGAAATCATGAAGAGAAGGGATTTTGTACCCCGGGCCAACACTGGCAATAGCATCAACAGTAGGTTGGAAAAATGGATTATTCCTTATAATGCTGAAAGGAATATCACTCCAGAGGAGAAATTTTGTCATCAACTTGTCAGCTTGTTCTTTTTCAGTTCTTTTTAGCATTGAACCAATAGTTGGTTGTGAACCAGGTGTGGTTCGAGGAACAAAATATGATGATGCAGCTACCGGATTGACTAACGCTGCAGTAGAACCAGTGCCACTTGGCCCACTTCCTTCAGCTGACCTTTTTAGTTGCCTTTTGAGTTCTTCTTTGGCCTCTTTAGTGTGCTCTAATTCTCCCAATGCTCTCATGGCTTTTTGGATAATTTCAGCAGTTGTATTTCGACAGGGCCCCACATCATGTCCAGGGATTTGTGCAAGGTGGAACTTCAACCTGTACACGCCCCCGAATATTTCCTTTCCACACAACTTGCAATACAAGTTTTGTCTATCATTCGGAGTTTTAGGTTCACCATATTCCCAGAAAGGATCCAATTTCCTTGGCATGTTTGTAGTTGAATTTTGAATTTGCAAACCTATGGAAAAATAAGGACTAGGAAATAGGAATTTAGGATTACATAATACAAATTGCAATTTAGCATTTACAAAATTACAAGTTAATTATTTCCAAAATCCCAATTTCTAAACCCAAGTTACCCAACCAAATGCCAATGGCAAATGCCAAAAAACAATGAAATTTCAAAAAAAATAAACAATGTTTAAAAAAAATGAGAAAATAAAAATAAAAAATTGGTTCTCATAGTCATAACAAATTACCCATCCCAAATCAATGAAAAATTACAAAAAATTCTTGAAAAACAATGTAAAACAAAGTTTTTATAGAAGCAAAACAAAAAAAAAATAATATACATACCTTTTTTATGGACAAATTGGTGATCTTGTCTTGGATTTCTCCTAAAACCACTTGGATTCGCTCCCAAATTCGACGGAAACCCTTCAGTTCCTCTCCCTCACCTCTTCTTCTCCTCCTCCGCGTGCAGACAACATAATGAAATAAAAAAAATCGTTTTTTGCCTATTAAAAGCCCGCTGCCCCAACGGCCTGCGATTTTTTCCATAAAAATCGCGATTTTTTCAAAAAAACGCGATTTTTTCCGAAAAAATCGGTATAAAAAAAAATGCGCGATTTTTTGGTATAAAAATCGCGATTTAAGCGGGAAAGGGAAAAAATCGCGATTTTATCGCGATTTTAACAACAATGGTTGAGGTTGAACTGGTGGTGGAGGCAAAATGGCAGGAGGAGTGTTGTATTGGGGCCTCCACCCTGACTGAGGTGCATTCCACTGAGGCTGTGGCTGGGTATGTGAGTGATATGGATGAGAAGTAGGTTGAGTGGGGTACTGAGGCGGATAAGACCATGGAGGAGGCATGGACCATGAAGGATGAGCAGGGGGACCCCAGGAAGGCATAGGAGTTGACTGGTTGGGGTTGTAATAAGCTTGAGATGCCCCTTGCATCCCCTGCTGATAAGGTCTAGATCCTTGTGGCCTCCTTTGGTTGAGGTAATAGAGAGGCTCGGTGGGAGCTTCGGTCCCTTGGTACATGGCTTTGAACCCGGGTAAGGTTGGACACTGATTTGTGGGATGGTCCTCCTCACAAACAAAACACACTTCAACTGAATGCAATGGACATTCGTTCTTAGGGTGCCTCCTTGTGCACCTAGGACAGAAGACAGCCAAGGCTCTCTCAGCCTCTTCTTTCTTTTGCTGAATCCTGAATGTATCAAGCTGCATGGCAATGGTTTGTCTCACCTCACTCTTAAGATCTTCTAATTGGTTTGCAAGCTCATGTTTGGAGAAAGGGACACTAGTTGAGAGGTGGTTTCCTCTACCTCGTTTCCGAGCTGCCCTGGAGTGGTTTCTAAACACAGTCTTGATGTCCTCATAAGGCAGTTGGTAAATGTCCCCCCCAGCTAACATGTGAAGGGTATCTAAGAGGTCTTCAGGGACTCCTCGGAGTAGGACCAACTTGAGGGATTCAGGGTCAAGTGTGCACCTGGCCCGCTTATAGCTTAGTGGGAATCTCTCCTCATAATCCTCTAAGGACTCATCATTTCCCATGGACATCCGAAAGATTTCCCCCTTTGTTTCCTTGGACCTACAGTAATCCCGGTACTTGGTGTTGAAAGCTTGCTGCATCTGAGCCCAAGTAGTGATACTATTCCCAGGTAAACCCATGAACCAGCGTAGTGTTGCATCCTTGAGAGTGGAAGGGAAAAGTTTCAACTTTTGCTCATCTTCAGTATAGTCATAGGTTCTACAAAGGACAGCAAACTCAAACAGGAAGGTATCTGGATCTTCAGTGGTCAACCCATGGAAGTGAGGTAAGGCGGAGGGGCTAATGTTTTTCATTTTCATCTCTCCATTGGTCTCTCGGATGGGGAAGGCACCTTCTATTCTCTCATCTTCTCTTCTATTATCAGCCATAGCTTCAAATGGAGTAGTCTCTACCTCTTCTTCTACTATAGGATCTTTGGATATCTCAGGATGTTCACCTATAGGTTCTTCTGGGTCACTGTCACCAAAGAGGAGAGAAGGGTGACTCAGTGATGTGGTGGGGGTGTTTGGTAGGAATTTGCCTGATCTATCTCGGTTCCTACGAGGCATGAAATGGAAAAGACTTTCTTTTTTCTCTTTGATTGCTTTTGCTTTGCTTTTCTTTTGGTACCTACAAAACTGAGACAGATTGATCTACAACTATCTATGAAAGATGCAAAATTAACTGAAAGTGGGAAAGGACTAATCTACTTTGCTCAAATGAAATTGCAGGAAGGAAATGCTAGTCTACGCTTGCAGAAAGGAAATGTTATTCTATGAAAGCAGGAAAAGTCTATGCTACTTTTGCAGAATGGAAATGAAGCAAACTACTTAGCAGAAGGTAAGAGTAAGAAAGTAGAAGAAAAGAAACAATTACTAATGCTCTGACGCTTCCCCGGCAACGGCGCCAAAAAGATGGTGAGCTCCAGTATTGTAGCAATAATGCTACAACTCCTGGGGCTTCCTGTCTCTTAATTTTATCAACCCGATAGTTCGTACAAACTTGGAAGCGACAGTGCTGTATGCACAAGTACTAGCTCTTGTCGCAGCTGTCACTTGGTCAGCTGGCACAAGTCCGCTAGGGCTCAAGCCAACTTCTATAGGCTCTCAGAAGAAGCTTGTTAAATGATGGACGAAAGCTAGCTCAAAGAAGACTAATCTACTTGGCGAAAATGAACTGAAAGCAAATCAAAACATGGAAACCCTAGGAAACCCTAATTTAACTAGTCTAACCTCTATGATGCAAAGAATGTGAAGGAAACTTCTACCAATGCTGCCATTACTTCTAATAAGTGAAAATGCATGAATCTAATCTACTTGCATCTCAAAAGACATGTTTTTGTATTTTTTCTTTAAGTGGATGGAGTGATTGTGGTTTTGTGCTTATTAGGGTTTGGTTGTGCAGATGTGATGCGGAAGGAAGGAAAGCTTGGGAAAGGTTGGGGAGGCTAGGAGAGGTCCCCAGAGATCCTTAGCATCAGTCCACAGAGGTTCCTCACGTTCAGAAGCTCAGCAACCGAGTGAGTGGCTTCCTACAGGATGTCTGCAGGGGATTCTACAGGAAACGCAGGGGTTTCTACAAGAAGTCTACAAATTGCTACAGGATGACCTACCGTGGGTGTTTGAAGTGATGGTGGAGTGATGGAATGGTAGAGGGAGATGTGCAAGGTAGGAATAAAGCTGGTGATGGCTCAGGAGTGGAGAAGTATGATGGAGAACGAGTGTATGAAGTGGGTTGATGGATGGAGGGTTGTAACAACGAAATGTCTAAAGAACGAAGTTACGTGAGGAGTGGAGGAGTTTGGGAGATAACAGAGCGGAGCAGAGGTCGAGGATGTGGTTTGTATGCGTGATCAAGACGAAGAAGAAGGTAATAGACCGGTGAAGAGCAGTGTAAATGAAACAAATGGCTTAGGACTGTCACCAAGATGGAAATTCATTAACCTATGCTACATGTGCTATGAACTCAATGAACAACAATATAAATCGTGTAAAGGAATGTGCATGAAGTGGTGATGAAGGTGTATGGTGCAAGAGTGAAGTGCATGGAAAGATCTATCATAAACGAGACTATGTTGCAGCATGTATAAAGTGAAAAATTGCGTATTTTTGTGGTTGGTATAGGCTGCACTCCAATCTCCAAACAGAGATGGCAGTGGAGACTTCCTCAACCTTTTTGCTGGAGCTCCAAGAGATTATATCTATCCTCCTATCAAGCTTAAGCAACTGAAAGCAAATCACCATAAACTAGTCCTATCTATGCTCATGAAAACGACTAAATTACCAAACTGTGAATTCGAATTGCATGTGGAAATAAACAAACTCAAAGTGCTGGAACGAAATGCAACCACATTACAACACTGAGGAGATCTATTGCTCTCAGGTTGGGCCCTAACCTGAGAGCTATAGCTCCTTGAGAAACTCAGAACTAGATCAAAATCTGCCTTCTTTATTCATAATCTGATGTCATGCCAAATTGGCTTACAAAAAGGAACAAAAACTGAGCTCTAGCTCGTACTTTCCAATTACAAGAGTAATGCCAAGGTTCAAAAAGCTTCTCTACAAGGCTACGGCCTCAGTATTTATGCAAAAATGATCAGCCAACAGATGTCCTTGATTTTAGGAGCTCGGCTGTCCAACTAAAGTTTAACTGCTGATCCTGTAGGACAGTCATAACTACTGTTCCTGTAGAACAGTTATAACTGTTGTTCCTGTAGAACAGTTGGCTGCTTTTAAGCTCGGAGGGGAGATGGATTGGAGCTCGGAGTTCTTGGTGGGAATCACGAGGAAGGTCCCCAAGACCGTGGACATCCTCTCCTAAAAACCAGCAGTGCCACCTCATTGTCTCGTTGTCTCCTTTTTCGTTGTCTTTTTCTCCCTTTTAATGCCAAAAACCTGAAAGCATCATGCATTAGTCACGTAGATAAAATGTCTACCCTTCTTCCTACAAACAACACGAATAAACTAAGAAATGCATGCATAAGCAGTAAAAAGTGAATGGTTTGAGCAAAGAAAGTAGGCCAAATGAGCCCAAATTGTACCAAAAATTGAGCAACTTTGCCCTGGCTCCTCGTCTTTGGCCAAGAACTAGAGCCCGGAGCACGCTTTTCCTCCCCTGTTCTCGGTGGTTCTGCCTTTTCTGCTGAGGGTGGCGCTTCTTCCTTTCTCATTTTGGGGGGCCCTGCCTTTGCTGCCCCTGGTGGTGACGAAGGTGATGCTTCCTCCCCCTTTCCTATTTCCTTGAGCCGGGCTTCAGAAGGCGACTGGCCTATTTTTCGTGTCCAGGAAGTTATTTTTGGGCTCCCTTTTTTGGGGGTGGCTGATGTTTTAGAGGGGGTTCTTGCACTGGGTGAAGTAGGGACATCCCCTGAAATGGTTTGGCTGCTGGGTGGAGGTTGTGGCTTGCCCGTGGTCATCCTCTTGCTTCTCCTGGCTTCAGATGGTAGAGGGGCCTCCATCTCCCTTTTCTCCTTCGGTGTTGGAGGTGTACTGAGGGCAGCCAGTGCCACTGCTGCCTCTTTCTCGAGAATGCCAGCCTTCTCTTTCTTGCGTTTTGCTCTCTCAGAGCTCCTTGTAGAGGGCCCCTCCTTTCCAGATTTCGGGCTTCCTGTGGAAGACCCTGCTTTGCCCACTTCCGGGCCTCCTGTAGAGGATTCTTTCTTTCCCGCTGTTGGGCTTCCTGAAGAAGGCCCTCTCTCTGCCTTCAGACTCTCTGTAGGAGGTTGTTTCTCAATGACTTTCGGGCCTCTTGTAAAAGCCCCTTTTTCCAATTTCGGGCTTCCTGCAGAAGCCCTTGTCTCGGTCTTCGGGCTTCCTGTAGAAGCCTGTGTTTGCACTTTCGGGCTTCCTGTAGAAGCCTTTGTCTCCGTTTTTGGGCTTCCTGTAGAAGCCTTTGTCTTTGTTTTCGGGCTTCCTGTAGAAGCCTGTTTCTCACTGATCTTCGGGCTTCCTGTAGAAGCCTTTGTCTTTGTTTTCGGGCTTCCTGTAGAAGCTTGTTTTTCAATTATTTTTGGGCTTCCTGTAGAAGCCTAAGTTTGTGTTTTCGGGCTTCCTGTAGAAGCCTGTTTTTTCTTTCCTGTAGACACAAGTGTCTCCACTTCCGCTTGCTTGCCTGCTTGAGTTTTGCTTTTTTCTTTGGGTGCAGGTGATGTTGAGGTACTTGGGCTGACGTGGGCCACCTCTGCTTTGTCCATTCTGCTCTTCATCCTCTTTTCCCTTGCTGACAGGATAGGTGTGCCACCTTTTTCTTGGTCCTTCTCTTCCTCATGCTTCTTCCTTTGTTCTTCGGCCACTGCTTCGTGTTCCTCACTGCTAGAGGAACCCGTTTCTTCGATCAACATTTTAATATCCCCATCTTTGGTCAAATTGCGGAAGGATTCCCATGAGAGGGGGACCTTATATGAGTGCAATGCATCTTCCACAAGCAGCTTTATTAACCCATGGTGGGCTATCTGATCAGGTATGCCCTCTCTTAGCTTTGTAGCACACTCCATTAGGGACTGCAGGAGATAATAAGGGATGCTTAGTTTTTGCTCTACAGGAAGGTCAATTCGGTGCCTCAACTCAGTGAGTAGCCGAAAGTGATATGCATACACGATGCTGAACCGGCCTTCACAAGTAATATATTTCATGATTTGCAAACTGACTTCATTCCAAGGTGGTGATAGACTCGTTCTTCTCACCCCGTTTTTATCCTCCGAGAATTCTTCCTTAGGTGGAAAGAATTCCTTCTTTGCCTGCTGACTCAGCTTTCTCTCCTCTTTATCCCACGACAAACCCATAGGAAGTTCTGTGATCCGACTGATATGTTCTGGGGTGAGTTCAAGGCTTAGACCTCTAAAGTTTACTGTGGCCAGTGTCTGGGATTTAGGCTTCAAAGCCTGCAAGAATTCCTCGGCTACTTCCTCATCGTAACCCTGCAGCTTATCACAAAAAGGCATCCAATGTGCTCTGGTGAAGAGCTCTACCACTGTCGGGTTTCTCCTTAAGTTAGTTGAATCCGTGGGCTCTCGTCTTATAAACCCACCCGGCATGATGAACACAGTCGTTTTAACTAAAGGTGGCAGATGCAAAAGAGATTTGGTCTATGAAGACAGAGCATGCACATACAAAATTTCAACACAGACTACTTATACCAACATCCTGTAGAATGGTAGCAACGGCACAGCAACAACAATTCCACCAATAGTTTTATAACCCGACCGTGGACGATGGTCTTGCCACTTCTAATACCCAGTTACATTAAGAGTTCAGGGTTACCTCCTTAATTGGCCACCTTTTTTCGCGAGGGACCCGCTTTCTTGTAGATGACTGCGTTCCTGTAGACTGCGTTCCTGTAGAACTGCGCTCCTGTAGAACTGTGCTCCTGTAGAACTGCGTTCCTGTAGAAGCCGTGCGCAATTCTCGGGGAGGAATGTAGTTGGCCGTGCTCGCGGTGTGCTTGACCAGCGTTCTGGTAGCCAACAACTCGGCGTATCAAAGTGCAGAGGAGATCAGAATAGCTATCCGGGTTGAAGTGTTGGATGATAAATGCATGCGCATGATTTAGCTGATTGGATTTTGAATTGGCGCAATCCGTGGCGCGGGGGATGAGCTGTCCCCGCCGGACCGTTGGGCGACGTCATCCATCCTCCGCCTGCGTATTCACTTGCTGCTGCATTCATTCCCACAGATTTGCCGCCGCCTTTCTTGTTAAACTCATGCTTCTGACGAGAGTTCTCCCACGTGCATGTCGTTCATTCTCTTTGTCGTGGCCGCCACCCAAACATCCAATTACACTTTAACTAGCCGACGTGGCCAGTCGACTGGCCATACGGCCGCTCAACCATTCAATTTTACGCTTTGCAAACAATCTCAAAGTTAGATTCATGTGATTAGATGGAAGGAAGGGTGGAGACACTTACCTGCGCGGCTGTACACGATTTTTCCAGTTCTCGGACGATGGTGAGCGGATCTACCTGCTGCGTGCGACTTACACAGACCCGGAAGCTCGTGGCTACAGGCTGCCAACGCTGGAGTGGATGGTTTTGCTTGCATGCGCCTGCGTTTCATTTCGGATGGCGGTGCTGTGAATGGTATCCACTCGAGCAGGTTGAACTGTTACAGGATCCCCGCGAGGGGTCTCGTAACAGTCCTTTCTCCTTGGGTGCATGCTGCATGATGGCGGTTCTGGCTTCTCGATCACAATCCCGGAGCTCTTGATGCATGTGGTATGAGATCCCATCATTTGTTAATCTTTGGAAATGGCTTTCCCGCGAGATCTCATCGATTTTCTTTGTTTGTGCAGGGACTTGGCCGTATGTCGACACGGGTGGTGGAGCATAGTGAAAGCAACGTGCAAGGATGCCAACAGAGGCTTGCATGCTCTCCAAACCCATCCATGGTTGCGAACTCTCTTTTTAAGATGAATTCTGGCCGTCCAAAACTCCTACAGGAAGTTTCCTGTAGAACACAGCGCTTCCTGTAGAAAGTTCGGCCTTCCTGTAGAAAGTTTGCACTTTCCTGTAGAAAGACTGCGCCTTCCTGTAGAAAGACAACAGCTTCCTGTAGAAGATTCAAACCATGATAAAATTGCACATACCTTGAAAAAACATGGGTGCTCTTGGAGGAGGTACTGATGAGGTTCCTTGACAGCATGATAAGGACCCTTGGCTGTGAGTTGAAGGGCTTCCTCTTCTCCATAGAGCATCTACAACCTGCATGCAATTTTTTCCATATTTTGCTTATTGCTTTTTCTTTTTTCTTCTTTTTTTTTTTTTTTTTTTTGAAAGATGACAGGGGCGCCTCAAAGAGGTTTTCACCCATGCCATCTGCCCTGAGTGCCGCAGAGAGGTTTTCACTCAAGGATCTTTTCACCTTTTCTCCTTTTTTTGAAAGACAATAGGGGCGCCTCAATGAGGTTTTCACCCCTACTACCTGCCTTGGGCGCCCCAGAGAGGTTTTCACCCAAGGATCTTTATTTATTTATTTATTTATTTTATTTTTTTTTTCAGATATTTTTTCAGGGTGTGCCAGAGGCAGAAGCAGAACCCTTCTCTATGACCAATACAGATTTCTCCATAGTTTTGATAAACTCTTGTCTTGAGAGAGGTCTCCTGTAGATCTTCAATCGATGCCCATTGACAAGCATGGGAATGGCTTCCTCATCAATGGTTCGAATGAGGACAGATCCATTGTCATGGCATTTCTCCACTGTATATGGTCCTAGCCATCTGGTTCTTAGCTTCCCCTTGAAATCTTTGTATCTGGAATCATACAACAAAGCCCAATCTCCCGGCTGAAATTGCTTGTCATGGAGATGTTGGTCATGCCACACCTTCCTCTGAAGTTGAACCACTTCTGAGTGAAGGAGGGCCTGCATGCGGTGCTCGTCCAGGCCATTTAGCTGCAGCAGCCTTTCTTGTTGTGCATGGCTGAGATCTAGGTCCAGCTGAGCTGACATCCTCAAGGTGTTGTATTCAAACTCAATGGACAGCAAAGCTTTCTTCCCATAGACTAGCTCATATGGTGTGAAACCGGTGGTGGTCTTCCAAGTGGTGTTGTAGGCCCATGTGGCTTCTACCAGGCGATCTGCCCAGTCCTTTCTGCTGCTGCTCACCACTTTAGTCAAGATCCCTTCTAATGCTCTATTGGTGACTTCCACCTGCCCATTTGCTTGAGGGTGATAAGGGGTGGAAGTCTTGTGCTTGATCTTGTGATGAGCTAGGAGATCTTCAACCAGGTTGGAGGTGAACTGGCTCCCTTGATCGGTGACCAGCTCTCTTGGATAGCCAAACTTATAGAAGATGTTCTCTCTTAGGAACTCGGCCACCTTTTCTTCTGTTGCTGCTTTGATTGCTTTGGTCTCTGCCCACTTTGTCAAATAGTCAGTACACACAATGATGTAAGTCCTTTGCCTCGAAGAGGGGTTGATTGGGCCCACAAAGTCCATGCCCCACTTCTCAAATGGCTCAAGAGTCACTTGAGGTTGGAGAGGCATCTCATCCCTTTGGGTCGGTTTCCCCATTCCTTGGCATTGGTCACACTCACTGACATATCTTCTGACATCTTGATGAAGTGTGGGCCAATAGTAGCCTCCCTGCAGGATCTTGAAGGCAGTTCTCTTTGCTGCAAAATGCCCTCCACAAGACCCATCATGACAAGTGAGGAGGATATCAAAGACTTCCTCCTCCCTTACACAACGCCTTAAGATCTGATCGGGGCCAAGCTTGAACAGATTGCCCCCGATCCAAGTGAATGAGGCACTTTTTCTAATGATTCTGCTCTTCTCTCTGGAAGATAGGTGTGGAGGGAACTGTGCTGAAACAAGATAGTTTGCTATATCAGCAAACCATGGAGAGAGTACTGAAATAGCAAACAGATGTTCATCAGGCATCTGATCGTCCACTGTTCCATCCTCATCTGCAGACAAATCCAATCTAGATAAAAAGTCAGCAACAACATTTTCTCTGCCTGGTTTATCAACAATGGTTAGATCAAACTGCTGCAATAAAAGTAACCATCTAATAATACGAGCATTCACATCTGGTTTATTCATCAAATATCTAATAGCAGCATGGTCAGTATGTACAAAGGTCTGGTAACCAGTAATATAATGTCGGAACTTGTTCAATGCATGGACCACAGCCAAGAATTCCTTCTCGGTTACAGTGTAATTCAGCTCAACTTTGGACAAGTTTTTGCTAACAAAGTAAATGGCATATGGAAGTTTCTGCTCAACTTGTCCTAAAGCTGCACCTATGGCTTTGTTTGAGGCATCAGTGTGGATGTGGAAAGGTAGGGCCCAATTTGGACCTCTCAGGATTGGGGCTGACACCAACTTGTCCTTCAATTCATTTAAAGCCCTCTGACAATTGTCAGTCCATTTAAACTCCACATCTTTTGCCAACAGACCAAACAATGGCGAGGCTAGCTTGCTGAAATCTTTAATGAATCTCCGGTAGTATCCTGCTAATCCCAAGAAACTCCGGACATCCCTTACCTTTTGAGGAGGTGGAACCCTCTTGATGAGAGCAATTTTGTTAGGATCCACCTGCAATCCTTGGCAAGAAATGGTATGGCCTAGCACGGTCCCCTCAGTCATTAGGAATTCACATTTCTCAGGGCTAAGGGACAAGTTCATCTCGGTGCATTTGGTTAGGACTTTCCCCAGGTTGGACAATGCTTCCTGGAAGTTGGCCCCATAAGGAGTAAAGTCATCCATATAGATTTCTACTGCATCATGGACCAGCTCCGAGAATATGCTCAAGACAACTCTCTGAAAGGTAGCAGGAGCATTGCATAGCCCAAAGGGAAGGACTCGATAGGCAAAGGTACCCCAAGGACAAGTGAAGGTGGTCTTATCTTGGTCTTCCGGGCTGATTTGGATTTGATTGTACACGCTAAACCCATCCAGGAAAGAGAAGAACTTCTTTCCTGCCAGTCCATCCAACACTTGATCTATGAAAGGTAGAGGGAAATGGTCCTTCTTGGTAGCTTTGTTCAGTTCTTGGTAGTCCAAACAGATTCTCCATTTCCCATTTTTCTTGGGAACCAACACTAGAGGGGACACCCATTCACTATCTGAGATGGGGTAAATGAATCCGGCATCCAACAATTTTTGCAATTCTTCCTTAACAATGTCCTTAAGGGCTGGATTCATTCTCCTCTGAGGTTGCCTAACCGGTTTACAATCCTCTTTGATGTATATATGATGGGTACAGACCGAAGGATGGACTCCTTTCATTTCCTTATAGCTCCAAGCAAAAGCATCTAGGTGGTTGGCCAACAGACTACACAGCTCCTTTTCCTGGAAAGGAGATAGGGAGGAGCTGATCTTCAATGCTTTCTCAGGGCCGAACTCCACATTCTTGACTCTGGGGGTAACAGGGTTGGTTGTACAGAGATCCACTAAGGTGCTAGCTTGGGCATCCTCCACCAATTTCTCTAAGGGTAGTGCACTGGAAGGTGGATTCTGGATCAAGGTCTCGATCAAGTCATCCTCGGTTGGGGGGTCGTTTCTAGTGGTATCTAGGGTGCACAGAGGTGTTGAGTACACCTCATCTTCTTCTCCTTCTTCCAACCAGAGTGGTAAATCATGCTCTAAAGAAGGTTGGGCAGGAGGGTATAGGACTAGCTGCTTGGACATGGGACCATTTTTGATGGTCATGTTTCCTGCCCGACAACTTATGTAAGCATCTGCAGTAGCTAACCAAGGCCTTCCCAAAATGAGAGGATATCCAGTAATTTTGGCCTTTGGTTGCAGAACCAGGAAGTCTGCAGGGTATTCCCAAGAATCAATAGAGACCAAGACATCCTCCACAATCCCTTCGGGAGTCACGGTGGAGCAATCTGCTAATTGCAGCACTATCGAGGTCTTCCTCAAGGAACCCTGAAGATTAAGCTTAAGCATGGTATCCCTAGTCATCACATTAATGGCAGCCCCCAGATCAATCAAGGTGTGAGGTATAATAGTGCCATTGATGTGAACATCTACTACAGGACTTCCAGGATCTAGGTACTTTGGGCAGATGACTTGTCCTAGCATAAGGTCAAACAGTTGTCCTATGACATTGATAGTTGAGGCATCTTTCTTCCGTCTTCCTGGGTGTTTGAAACACTTCTCCTTAACCAGCTTGTTATATATTGGCACATCCTTGATGGCTTGGAGAAGTGGAATTTTTACACACAACTGCTTGAGCTCACCCAAAAGCTCCTCTTCTTCTGGGTTAGGTTGTGTGGTGGCTGTTAGTCTCTCAGGAAAGGGTGGAATAGCCTTCGGTTCACTTTCCTGTTTATCTTCCTCATCCTCTGGGGGAGGAGGTTGGCGATCTGGTAGAGTCTTTCCAGATCGAAGGTTGATCTCCTGGATCTCCACAGCATAGGTAGGGCATGAGGTTTCCCCAGTGTATACCTGCTGGGCCTGTCTATTGTTGGGGTTCGGGTTCGATTGAGCGGGCATTTGAGGTTGCCTTGGAGGAGCAGGAGGTAATGGTTGAGGTTGAACTGGTGGTGGAGGCAAAATGGCAGGAGGAGTGTTGTATTGGGGCCTCCACCCTGACTGAGGTGCATTCCACTGAGGCTGTGGCTGGGTATGTGAGTGATATGGATGAGAAGTAGGTTGAGTGGGGTACTAAGGCGGATAAGACCATGGAGGAGGCATGGACCATGAAGGATGAGCAGGGGGACCCCAGGAAGGCATAGGAGTTGACTGGTTGGGGTTGTAATAAGCTTGAGATGCCCCTTGCATCCCCTGCTGATAATGTCTAGATCCTTGTGGCCTCCTTTGGTTGAGGTAATAGAGAGGCTCGGTGGGAGCTTCGATCCCTTGGTACATGGCTTTGAACCCAGGTAAGGTTGGACACTGATTTGTGGGATGGTCCTCCTCACAAACAAAACACACTTCAACCGAATGCAATGGACATTCGTTCTTAGGGTGCCTCCTTGTGCACCTAGGACAGAAGACAGCCAAGGCTCTCTCAGCCTCTTCTTTCTTTTGCTGAATCCTGAATGTATCAAGCTGCATGGCAATGGTTTGTCTCACCTCACTCTTAAGATCTTCTAATTGGTTTGCAAGCTCATGTTTGGAGAAAGGGACACTAGTTGAGAGGTGGTTTCCTCTACCTCGTTTCCGAGCTGCCTTGGAGTGGTTTCTAAACACAGTCTTGATGTCCTCATAAGGCAGTTGGTAAATGTCCCCCCCAGCTAACATGTGAAGGGTATCTAAGAGGTCTTCAGGGACTCCTCGGAGTAGGACCAACTTGAGGGATTCAGGGTCAAGTGTGCACCTGGCCCGCTTATAGCTTAGTTGGAATCTCTCCTCATAATCCTCTAAGGACTCATCATTTCCCATGGACATCCGAAAGATTTCCCCCTTTGTTTCCTTGGACCTACAGTAATCCCGGTACTTGGTGTTGAAAGCTTGCTGCATCTAAGCCCAAGTAGTGATACTATTCCCAGGTAAAGCCATGAACCAACGTAGTGCTGCATCCTTGAGAGTGGAAGGGAAAAGTTTCAACTTTTGCTCATCTTCAGTATAGTCATAGGTTCTACAAAGGACAGCAAACTCAAACAGGAAGGTATCTGGATCTTCAGTGATCAACCCATGGAAGTGAGGTAAGGTGGAGGGGCTAATGTTTTTCATTTTCATCTCTCCATTGGTCTCTCGGATGGGGAGGCACCTTCTATTCTCTCATCTTCTCTTCTATTATCAGCCATAGCTTCAAATGGAGTAGTCTCTACCTCTTCTTCTACTATAGGATCTTTGGATATCTCAGGATGTTCACCTATAGGTTCTTCTGGGTCACTGTCACCAAAGAGGAGAGAAGGGTGACTCAGTGATGTGGTGGGGGTGTTTGGTAGGAATTTGCCTGATCTATCTCGGTTCCTATGAGGCATGAAATGGAAAAGACTTTCTTTTTTCTCTTTGATTGCTTTTGCTTTGCTTTTCTTTTGGTACCTGCAAAACTGAGACAGATTGATCTACAACTATCTATGAAAGATGCAAAATTAACTGAAAGCAGGAAAGGACTAATCTACTTTGCTCAAATGAAATTGCAGGAAGGAAATGCTAGTCTACGCTTGCAGAAAGGAAATGTTATTCTATGAAAGCAGGAAAAGTCTATGCTACTTTTGCAGAATGGAAATGAAGCAAACTGCTTAGCAGAAGGTAAGAGTAAGAAAGTAGAAGAAAAGCAACAATTACTAATACTCTGACGCTTCCCCGGCAACGGCGCCAAAAAGATGGTGAGCTCCAGTATTGTAGCAATAATGCTACAACTCCTGGGGCTTCCTGTCTCTTAATTTTATCAACCCGGTAGTTCGTACAAACTTGGAAGCGACGGTGCTGTATGCACAAGTACTAGCTCTTGTTGCAGCTGTCACTTGGTCAGCTGGCACAAGTCCGCTAGGGCTCAAGCCAACTTCTATAGGCTCTCAGAAGAAGCTTGTTAAATGATGGACGAAAGCTAGCTCAAAGAAGACTAATCTACTTGGCGAAAATGAATTGAAAGCAAATCAAAACATGGAAACCCTAGGAAACCCTAATTTAACTAGTCTAACCTCTATGATGCAAAGAATGTGAAGGAAGCTTCTACCAATGCTGCCATTACTTCTAATAAGTGAAAATGCATGAATCTAATCTACTTGCATCTCAAAAGACATGTTTTTGTATTTTTTCTTTAAGTGGATGGAGTGATTGTGGTTTTGTGCTTATTAGGGTTTGGTTGTGCAGATGTGATGCGGAAGGAAGGAAAGCTTGGGAAAGGTTGGGGAGGCTAGGAGAGGTCCCCAGAGATCCTTAGCATCAGTCCACAGAGATTCCTCACGTTCAGAAGCTCAGCAACCGAGTGAGTGGCCTCCTACAGGATGTCTGCAGGGGATTCTACAGGAAACGCGGGGGTTTCTACAGGAAGTCTACAAATTGCTACAGGATGACCTACCGTGGGTGTTTGAAGTGATGGTGGAGTGATGGAATGGTAGAGGGAGATGTGCAAGGTAGGAATAAAGCTGGTGATGGCTCAGGAGTGGAGAAGTATGATGGAGAACGAGTGTATGAAGTGGGTTGATGGATGGAGGGTTGCAACAACGAAATGTCTAAAGAACGAAGTTACGTGAGGAGTGGAGGAGTTTGGGAGATAACAGAGCGGAGCAGAGGTCGAGGATGTGGTTTGTATGCGTGATCAAGACGAAGAAGAAGGTAATAGACCGGTGAAGAGCAGTGTAAATGAAACAAATGGCTTAGGACTATCACCAAGATGGAAATTCATTAACCTATGCTACATGTGCTATGAACTCAATGAACAGCAATATAAAGCGTGTAAAGGAATGTGCATGAAGTGGTGATGAAGGTGTATGGTGCAAGATTGAAGTGCATGGAAAGATCTATCATAAACGAGACTATGTTGCAGCATGTATAAAGTGAAAAACTGCGTATTTTTGTGGTTGGTATAGGCTGCACTCCAATCTCCAAACAGAGATGGCAGTGGAGACTTCCTCAACCTTTTTGCTGGAGCTCCAAGAGATTATATCTATCCTCCTATCAAGCTTAAGCAACTGAAAGCAAATCACCATAAACTAGTCCTATCTATGCTCATGAAAACGACTAAATTACCAAACTGTGAATTCGAATTGCATGTGGAAATAAACAAACTCAAAGTGCTGGAACGAAATGCAACCACATTACAACATTGAGTAGATCTATTGCTCTCAAGTTGGGCCCTAACCTGAGAGCTATAGCTCCTTGAGAAACTCAGAACTAGATCAAAATCTGCCTTCTTTATTGATAATCTGATGTCATGCCAAATTGGCTTACAAAAAGGAACAAAAACTGAGCTCTAGCTCGTACTTTCCAATTACAAGAGTAATGCCAAGGTTCAAAAAGCTTCTCTACAAGGCTACGGCCTCAGTATTTATGCAAAAACGATCAGCCAACAGATGTCCTTGATTTTAGGAGCTCGACTGTCCAACTAAAGTTTAACTGTTGATCCTGTAGGACAGTCATAACTATTGTTCCTGTAGAACAGTTATAACTGTTGTTCCTATAGAACAGCTGGCTGCTTTTAAGCTCGGAGGGGAGATGGATTGGAGCTCGGAGTTCTTGGTGGGAATCACGAGGAAGGTCCCCAAGACCGTGGACATCCTCTCCTAAAAACCAGCAGTGCCACCTCATTGTCTCCTTGTCTCCTTTTTCGTTGTCTTTTTCTCCCTTTTAATGCCAAAAACCTGAAAGCATCATACATTAGTCATGTAGATAAAATGTCTACCCTTCTTCCTACAAACAACACGAATAAACTAAGAAATGCATGCATAAGCAGTAAAAAGTGAATGGTTTGAGCAAAGCAAGTAGGCCAAATGAGCCCAAATTGTACCAAAAATTGGGGCTCATCAATATCTCCTCCACGTGGTAGCAATTTCACGGTCTGAAGCTTCACAAAAAAAAAGTTATAGCAAAAAATCCACAATGACCCATTTGAAGCAATGAATTCCTAGAATCAAGAGCTTTGATAACAAATGTTATGTATCCAAATCAAAATAGCATAGAAACATAATAAAAGATAGATCAACGACTAGATAATAAGCCACTTCAAGGGGGAACCTCCCTTTACATCATATAAATGAACATTTCTCGGATGATTCAATTGACAAGACCTCCTTGGTATATATATGAGTCTAAAGTGTCAAAATATAATTAGGGCCTTTGTAACAATAATAATATCAAGGCACAACATTAACAATAGTGGATTTTTATGTAGAAAACAATAACAATATGGGGGCTACACTAGTATCATTGGGACCTAACAGTGAATCCCAAAGTTGATTCCACTAATTTTGGGGAAGGAGGAAGTTTTGTAACCATTTCCATATTGAGACCATGGAGGTCGGGTTAGGAAAAATAACACCTCCCATTCAGTCTGGGTTGTTTAAGGGGGTGGGAGGAAGCATTACAGCCAAAGTGACATGTGAGAAGGTAACTACACAAGCTATATCATCCAACCTTCGACAAAGTTATGTAAATGAGGATGATGGTCCCCTAAAACACAAAAAAAAACTAAGTAGAGATAAAAAAGAAAAGGAAGAAAAAAAGAAGTGAAAGAAGGACAAAAAGGCTAAAATGAGCACATACTATTATTAATGTTCCTTACACAAGGAAGAAGATAAGGAAGAATGTTGTATATGAAATATAGAAAATAAATAATTCTAATCACACATAATCTTATTTCAAATTGGAAAAGAAGAGAAACAAACTTGAATCCATAAACATTATGCAGTGGAGTGGAAAACTATACAAAAACACCATATGAACTTTGAAGAGAAACAAAAAAATGAAGCAGAAATACCAAGAAAAGATAAGACGGTAGACACTAAAGGAGAAAAATAATGGAACCAACATAACAAACAAAAATTTCAACAATGTAAGAATGCCAGAGAAGAAAAAATGAAGATATTGGGC
The DNA here is from genome assembly GCA_031772625.1 of Pinus tabuliformis. Taxonomy (NCBI): domain Eukaryota; kingdom Viridiplantae; phylum Streptophyta; class Pinopsida; order Pinales; family Pinaceae; genus Pinus; species Pinus tabuliformis. The sequence continues at coordinate 876,803,718 of CM062815.1, forward strand.
AAGGTGAGGGAAGGTGAACGAGGAGTAAGCGAGAATATTGTGGAAGGGAAGAGGAAAACTAGCAAAGAAAAAAGCAAAGGAAAAGGAGGAAGCCTGGAAGAATAATAAGAAGGGGAACAAAGGGATACAGAAAAATTGGAAGAGGAACACACCCCTAGCCACAAGGATGAAAAATGTTGTACAAGGGACAATCCCATGGAAGATAACCTTATTGATGAGGGTAGCATAGAAGAAAACGAAGAAAATAGATGTTCCAAAGGCTATGAAAGTTTTGAACAAGGTAGAGGATATGGTATTGATATAAGACATGGAGTGCACTTCACCTATATTTGGATTTGTACTCCTAGTGATTGCACAAGCACACACAATTGAAAATTTTCAAGAGCACCATGAAATTATTTTCTAAGGTAAAGAAAGAAATGGCATAGGAACCAAAGTAGAAAACATTTTGCATATGAAGGGGAAATTCAAAAGACTAGGGATAGATCTCAAGTATAGTTAGGATTTGATGAATTAAATGAGGTGTTAGTAGTAAATATGATTGTGCCTAAGACAATGGGAAAGCCAAGGGATTTGATGAGTACACATTAATATGAATTAGCAATTCGTCGACACAAGTGTGATGAATAAAAGTCTTGGATCATTGGAAATTGTCCCACAAAGTAGTTATGAGAACTAAGTAAGAAATACAACAAGTGATTAAGGAAAAAGATAGAGGTAGATTATTTGAGAGAAATTTACAAACTCCAAGATATTGTGCAAAGTGCCATGTTCAAAGCTCTTCTTCATTAAGGAATGCTTGTGTATGATGAGATGGAAGAATAAATAAAGACAACAACATCAATATGAATCCTATTTCAATACTCAAACATTCAAGAGAGACAAGGTGTCAAGGAATTGAAAAAACCCTAAGAAAAAGAGATATGTGTATTCTATAAACTAGCAAATAAATCAAAGGATAGACAAATGAAAAAGGGATTGGATGACATGTAACTTGGAAAAAAATTAACATAGAAAACATCACATTTATAATTGAATAACTTAATTTGGTTTTGAATCAGTGTGATCATGCTAACCACAAGGAAGATGGGTTTTGGCTTGGTGGGCCCTGACCAAAGTTCAACGTTAATTAGCCAAGCAAATCCCTACATTTTTGGCCCTTTCGGCATCAATCCACGGAGCGCGGATTGAAGTCTCACCCGAAGCAGCATGGGGGGATGCAGGAACCAAGTTTCTGCACCCTAAGATGGTAGTGATGTCGCTTATACCCTAACCCTTCCTTCGTGCAAATCGATAAGCCTTCTAGGGCTTATCGATATACTTCCCTTAGTCATCCTCTAGACCTCCGCGAAGGTTTACGACTATCTTTCGTGTACCCTAAATAGGTGATTCAGACACTTACGCGCCTTTGTAATTACTCTTACTATTGTATTTATCCAGATTAGCTTAAGTAGTAGATAACTTCAACATGCATTATCATTATCTTCGCGTAAACAGATATTCTTACTTGCATTCATATGACAAAGTAAAACACATAGATTCGCACATCAATACAACATTAAATCATAAACCCAGTGTTCACATAACATAATCGCATGCATTCATAACAGAATTAAAATAGCTCATACACAGGTAATTCCAAAATAATTATCTTTATTGATGCTCAGGTCTCCTTTACAGACTCTAACTACCCTGCACACACAGCTGCAAGGGTTCGTGCACTCAGCTACGGACTTCTACCCTAGGTCTCTGCGCACACAGCTACAGAGCCTCTTTCCTATGCTAATACTCTTAGCTCTCACAGACCCATTACATCACTGTCTCTTCAAAACATATCTGAACTGAACTAAAAATTGCCTTAGACTCTTCTAAGACTTCCCTTTTTACACAATCTCATGGTCCGCGGACCAAGGGTGGATCTCATAAAGTCGACACAAGTTACATAAACTAAGGGCGGAAACCCTTGATGACTCTTTACATCTTCGCACTCCGCAACCACAAAATGCGGAGACTTTAAATTCTTTATACAAAACTTGGGCCTTTAACCCCAAAACTTGGGCTTTTAACCCGAAATTGACCTATTCCCAACAGGCCCCCAACACAAATATGGTGACTTTCCCCCAAGTCACTCTGCTGGCGCGGAGATCTCGTCGCGAAGACCTCCCAGCTCCACTTGTACTACTGCAACCTTGGTGGTACACTGTGTCGCCGCCTACTTAACCTGCTCGACCAGCTCCTCCATCGTTAGTCCTACGCTATCTTCATATATTTTCTACAATATTTCCTAGAGACTAGCCAATTTTCCTTCAATCTGGCCCTGAGCACATATGCTTTATCTAGCCAAGGCCCCAATATGGCTGTTGGGCCTCAAAATAGTCCCTATTTTCACTCCATTATTCACCAATATCTTCACATTTTACCTTCATGTCACCTCCATTCCACCTCCACATCATTACATTTACCTCATTATTGGGTTATAACAATGCTTTTCCAAAGTTTATTAATTCTTAACATTTTTAAGTGGATTTATGGCTAAACTTTAGAAAATAATATGCTTATACTTATACCTAACAATTAGAATGAGTTTGTTGACATGTGTAGGTACAAAGGAAGCTTCCATGGCATCTTTATGTGACCTTGAATGATCAAATTCGAATTTGATAAGATAAGCCTCATGGAAAAGATCATGATCTCATGGAGAAGATCATGGGCCTCATGGAGGAGATCATGGAGGATAGGGTTATGTGTCTAGATGGTTGAGAAATGTATGGAACTAAAAGAGAGATTAGTGGATCATCATTATGAGTTTGTTATCTCATCTCATTGTATAAATAGGAGTACTTCCTCCATTCCAAAGGGAGGACTCTTAGAGCATGTATCCAACTTATGATGGAATAGAATAAAGCTTCATTTTACATATATTTCCATTATGTAGTTTTAGATATAAGTTGCCTTAATGTAGTATATGGAATAGCTTGTCACTTTGTTCTTAGGAGAATTGAGCTCACTCTAGAAGGAGCAAAGGAACATGTTATTTCATATTAGATCTTATTTCATTTAATTGCTTAGATGTTTGAGGATTTGTTTGTGATTGATGAATGAGTTTTAAATTAGAATCTTATCAGCATATGAGAGGACAACCAAGGGTCTAAGTTAGGCTCTCTCTCTATTTGATTTGTATGATAATTGAAATTCATTCTTTTGCTTTTATGTTTCAAGTCATTTCATTTCTTATGCTTATGAATGAATCTTAGTTTAGTTTGGATTAGTATATGAGGGGACAATCAAGAGACTAAGTTAGTCTTTCTCTCTCTTTGAATCTGAACAACAATTAAAGTTCATTCTCTTGTCTTTATTTCAAGTTTTTTTGGTTTTATGTAATTAATGATTTCTCTACGATATTGTAGGGAAGAACAACCAGGACCTCCTTAGTTAGGAGCCTCTTCCCTTGCATATTATATTGAATCGTAAATAATTTAGTTAGACATAGATTTAGTTGCCTACTCCTGCATATATTTTGTTGGCACCATCACAAGCTTACGAGTTTCCCTGGTCGATAATTTAATGAAGCAATTTAAGCAAATAAATTGCCCAACATTTTGGCGCCGTTGCCGGGGATGGTGCTAAGGGATCAGGCATTAGGAATTTAATTCAGTACTAGTATTTTGCGTTAGACAAAATAATTTGTGAAACCTAGTGACAGCAGGATCTTCACAAAGGAGTTTAAGTTTGAGTTTTCTGATATTTTTAGTATTTAGCTAGTTTTAAATTCAATCCTTTTTGAAACCCCCTGCATAAATAAACACAAATCAAGCGATTAGTATGCTCTCTTCCTACGCTTCGTGCGATCAGGAAGATCAGAAAATCTATTGATTTTGTTCAAATAAAAATACTCTTGCTGGAAAACTAATTTTCAAAATGACAATAAAGAATTTTGTGAATGCAAAAAACATCTTTAAATTTTTAGATGAAATTTAGTTTTTTTTTTAATTTTAAAAAATAAAAATTTCCACGAATAATAATAATATATGTATCATATATACACATATTATTTTTAAAAAATAAATGAATAAAAAAACTAACCATTTCTTTTGTTTTTTTTAGATATTTAAAAAACTAACCATTTTTTTTGTTTTTTTAGATATTTAAAAATGCAAAACATTAAATAAAAACAACATTTAAAAAAAAAAAAACCATCTTAAAAAGTTTAAATAAAATTTAGTTTCAATTTTGGTTTAAATGTTCCTTTCTATGCAGGCTTCGATCCACTCGTAACTTTTGTTGGAATAGAGAAGGTAGGAAATATTGTGCAGGTCTTGAGAAACACAAAACACAATGGATTTCCAGTTATTGATGAACCCCCTATATCAGAGGCACCTGTCTTATGTGGCTTAGTGTTGCGTTCACATTTGCTTGTTTTGCTCAAAAGAAAGAAGTTTCTACCATCTCGGACATTTGCTCCTAGTCATGGGGATCCGAGTCAGCAATTTTATCCTCGTTATTCCGCAACCATGAATCCAGTACATCAGTGTTGGTAAGAATAAGCTGCAATTGCTGCTCTAACCCCTCTTTATCGTCCTGCTCCTCCCTCTGCCTCAACTCTGCCTGAGTGTTAAATAACCCATCCATCTCCACCTTCGTCGCCTTCCTCAACTCAATCATGTCGGTGTGTAGCGATTCTACCAATCTATTGATTGCATTCCTCCTGAAAACCTCCGATGGGTCATCTGCGTTAGAGAGCCTCTGCGGAGATGGAGGCAAGCGGTTATAAGGATAGCCCCTAGGAGGCCCTGGGGGTCGAACAAGGGCACCATGGGCATTCGGATTATGACCAAGAGGGGACGAAGAAGAGGCTATGTGGGCACCATGACTGTGGTTCATTTGCGCCGACTGTGTATGACTAGGAGTAGGCGATGGCCTAGGTTGTGGTGCACTCTGTTTCGTATACAAATGAGGATCTTGACCGAAGAACAGACTCAAATTCCTAACTAAGTCCACAAGATTAGAGTTAGGAAAAACCCATGTTTGCAGATAAGGAATTGAGACCATACCTGATGCATTGACATGTGGGGGTGACCTGATAGACAAAGCAAAAGATGAAGGACTGGATGTCATTGAAACTTACATTTTCTGGAATATGCATGAGCCTCAACCATGCCAGTACAGTTTTGAGGGGAGATTAGATCTGGTTAAATTCGTGAAGTTAGTACGCTCAACAAATTCCAGAAAATCTGCAAAGAAATTGGAGAAATAAGTAGGGTGAGTAGGGAAACGAAGAAGATGGAAGCGGTTGACAAAAATCCCGTGAAAATCAAAGCATTTAATTGCTGGAGAAAAGCTGGTTGAAAATCCAGAGCGGGCATTAAGGAATTCGGTTGAGGTGGCCTTCTATACAGGCTAAATCCATGGAGTAGTTGCTGAGAAATTGCTTGTGCTCTCTTTGAATTCAATTTCCATGCCGATTACATGATAGACAGGCGACGGATTCTACACAAATCAAAGTCTGGGCTGCTATTTCTGGGCCTGCAAGGTTTCGTGGGGTCTCGAACTCCTGACTCCGGGCTTGGCATCGGCATTCACATCGTTAGCGCCTTGTCTCTGAAACCATGCGTATTTGTATTCCTTTTGATCAAAGTTGCAAACAGTGGTGAAAATTGTGGATTTCAGTAAATTATTTGCATGAAGGGTTAGCCTCGGTGCTTTTTGTTTTATTAATGAAGGGCATAGTGGTTTCGGTTACGAATTGAGGACAGCGGTGGAGATTTCATCTGGCTGGGGACTTCGGCAGTGTGATGCGGCAGCTTCGGACCAACGCTGCCTTGCAATTCAGCCCCCAGATGGCTATGAGCAATGACAGTTTCTTGATGCTTGATTCGAACCCCAGTCCATCGTCTTCGATGGATCTCGGTAGCTTGAACCCATCTCTGTCTTCGAATATAACTTCCGAGTTCTCGTCTCTTCTTGAATCCACTTCACAGAATTCGATGAATGTGGGAATGGCGTCGAGTGCCACGATGCCTCCTCAGCCACAGGCTGTTCAGCATAATGATATTCTGATGCCTGCCGACGAGTGGTCTGGAAATACCACGCCAAGTGCACCAGCATGGTGGTAACTCTGGATCACATTTGGCAGGGATCCAACACCTTGGCCAAATTCAGGCAAGAGCACAAAACCCATTATTCCAGAGCCTAAAGATTGGAGGGCGACACTTATTGCATGGATCACCCAGTGCCCCTGTAAACTATGTTGGCAACAGTGTTGATGCAGGAGTACGAAGTCAAATGCCAGCAGTCGTTGCCTCCCGGTGTCTTGAGATTCTTATGCTTTATATTCAAGATCAGAGAAATCGACCACAGGATAATGGCATAGGATTTTGGAGAAAGCTTGTTCAGGAGTATTTTGCTCCAGGAGCAACGGAGCGCTGGTGCTTATCAAACTACAGCTCTTCTCAAATGAGCAGGAATGCGCAAGGCCCATTTTCGATGGATTATTGGTTCTGCAACATATGTGGAATGCAGCCTGGGCGAGGATTTGAATATAGTACAGATGTACTGCCAAGACTTTTCAAGATCAAGTACGACAGTGGGCTGTTGGAGGAACTTTTATGTCTTGATATAGCTGAAGAGAGCTACATGGTTCCACCAGGAAAATGGGTGTTAGAGTTTCCACGTGCAGTTCATGAGTCTATATTTCCAGAGCTAAGGGTGGTGCGGTATGGAAAGTTGAGAGTCACATTCAATAGTTCTCTGACGATATTATCCTGGGAATTCTGTGCTAGACTGCATGATGAAGTTGTCCCTCGGAAGAATCTTATTCAGCAGGCGCAACAGTTATCTCTACTTTGCCTTTCATTTTCAATTTGATGGAAGAAGAAACTTCCAAATCTGTTTTGGAAGTCGATCTTGGCTTTCTCGGTTGCGTAGGGATCCTCCTGGATCAAGGACACAAATGAAGACAACGCTCAAGACAATAACATGTTCAGATCCATCATTACTGCCGGCGGTGGTGAGCTTGGTGCGATTTTTGCTTACAGTTTGTTGTTTTTTTTGTTTTTTATTTTTTATTTACAACTAAAAAATATAAAAAAATCAACATAAATAATAAATTAAAAACAATTGTTTTTAATTTGTTATTTAAATAAAAATAAAAAATATTTTGTGTGTTGTTTGTTATTTAAATAATATATATATATATATATATATATATATATATATATATATATTGTGCGTTGATTTATTTAATATTTTGGATAATAAAAAATCAAAACAACACAAAACAATTTTTATTTTATTTTTATTTTTAATTAAAAATTTTCTTATTTTCATTTTTATTTAAAAAAAAAAAACTAACTTCATTTTAGTTATAGTATATTTTTAGAATTTTTCTATATTAGGTTTTAATAAATAAAATTTTGTTGATTTTAAAAAAATTCAACTTAAATAATAAATTAAAAAATTTCTGTTTTTAATTTATTGTTTAAAAAAAATCTAAATAAATAAATAAAATCAACATATAAAAAAAATTTATGTTTTAATATTTTCTTTTTAAAAATTTGTTGTTTAAAAATATAATATATATATATATATATATATATATATATATATATATTCACAAAATTCATACAGCTTTGAAAAAAAAAATAGGATACTTGGAAACACGTTTCAAAAATCGATTGGAGGATTCTAAAGACGATAATTATTTCTAATAACTTTAAGTTGGCATTAACTCATCACATTTTTCTGTTGTATGCTTTATGATGCACTAATATGCAGAACACAATAGATAATTCTAATGTCAATCTTTTTGCAAATTACATTTCATGAGTTATCTGACACAAACAGGGAGTATTATTTTTCATGGTTGTTTTTAAGATTGGATTGAAATTGATATCATGAATTCAGTTACTTTCAACACTTTGATTTTTCTTAAATCTGTTTTATTTGGTATCAAATTTTTACGTAAGAATCATGAAGGAAATGCGCACTTCTTCTTGAACAAACTTATGTTTTCTTTCTGCCAAGTTTTTTTTACAGGTAACAGGATAACAAAGTGATCATTAAGGAGATTGCATTGTGACGACAATTAGTCTTCCAAAGACTAAATTCATGAAAAATTTTGAAGACAAATCCATCTCCACAACCACTACCTTCCACCTCCCTTTCTGAAAAAGATTTTGAATTCCACCAATTGTAAGCATGACATTTCCATATCCATTTTTCACAGCAAGAGTTCTTATTCATACACTATGCATTTCCTTACATCCATTCCTTACATGCATTTTCCTTGTCATTACCATTCCCCTTCATTTCCGCCAATAAAACCCTGCTTGAATCAAAGTCATAGAGTCTAAGTATCATTGAAAAAACACCTAGATGCTTGCATGCCTTAATGGCAAGTACTCTTGCCAATAAACAATGGGAGTACATTAATATCCCTTGTTCATTGGATCTTGTAGGTGACTCGACCATGACAAATTTATTCGTACCTACAAAGATGTGTTAGGCATCCTGACTCCCATTGGAATCAATGGTGGGAGCTCTTGTGTTGGCTAGGGGCATTCATTAACGACCACTAAGTCAAAAACTTCTTGCTATGTTCGACATCGACACATTTAATCACATAGTAAGATTTGTGCCATCGAGCGTTGAAGACTTGAAGACCCATATTTTGTAGCAGATGAAGCCGATTTCCTTTCATTGTTTTTCAGTTTGTCATCACTTGAGGACAAGTCAATAAATAAGGCTGGGGGGGAATGTAACTTCTATATTTTGTATACCTTCCAAGCCTTATACATTTTCAGCCGCATTTAGCAGCAGATTCTGAACATTCAGCAGAAGATCCAACAACAGATTCAACAGCAGATGCAGCAACAATAAAAGATTCACTTTTTCGATTTCATCCACCATTTTCACAACCATGTAAACAAGACTATGAACAACAGTTTTTGCAGCCACACGTGCAAAACTCTCATCCATTTTTGGAAGGGTAAGTTAAGGTATGATATTTTCTAACTTTTAACCATTAAATTCCTTGAAAAGTTAGAATAATAATTTTTGGAAAAACTTCACTTCCTTTCCCCCTCCTTTCCCCATTTCACATAACTGCCCAAACCATCTGTTTAAGGGGAAGGATACATTTACATACATGCTTTGTCACATTCATATCCACAGTCATATATCACATTCTAAACCCCATTTACCTTCAAAATATATTCACTATTACATGAGCATACAAATGGCTTTGTCAAAAGTATTTAAAAGTTAATTGGATGCCAAAACAATCATGGTTGTTACACAAGAACCAACCATGACGCATTCCAACAAAAATACTCTGCCACTATTACATGAGCATACAAATGGCTTTGTCAAAAGTATTTAAAAGTTAATTGGATGCCAACACAATCATGGTTGTTACACAAGAACCAACCATGATGCATTCCAACAAAAATACTCTGCAATAAAAATCACATTATCAATATGCAAAGATCATACATTGAATGCAACAAACAAAATATGGTTGAAACACAAGAACCAACCAAGTTGTAGTTCATCAAAATAACGCTTTGCAAAAGTTAAGTAAATGATATCATGCAGAGTTTAAGCCAACGCTCAAGTATCAAAAAGTAATGTAATAGATTGCATGAGGACATGCAATACCTTCAGTTTGGGGGTATGTTGGGCCTCAAAATAGTCCCTATTTTCACTCCATTATTCACCAATATCTTCACATTTTACCTTCATGTCACCTCCATTCCACCTCCACATCATTACATTTACCTCATTATCATGATCTCATGGAGAAGATCATGGACCTCATGGAGGATAGGGTTACGTGTCTAGATGGTTGAGAAATATATGGAACTAAAAGAGAGATTAGTGGATCATCATTATGAGTTTGTTATCTCATCTCATCGTATAAATAGGAGTACTTCCTCCATTCCAAAGGGAGGACTCTTAGAGCATGTATCCAACTTATGATGGAATAGAATAAAGCTTCATTTTACATATATTTCCATTATGTAGTTTTAGATATAAGTTGCCTTAATGTAGTATATGGAATAGCTTGTCACTTTGTTCTTAGGAGAATTGAGCTCACTCTAGAAGGAGCAAAGGAACATGTTATTTCATATTAGATCTTATTTCATTTAATTGCTTAGATGTTTGAGGATTTGTTTGTGATTGATGAATGAGTTTTAAATTAGAATCTTATCAGCATATGAGAGGACAACCAAGGGTCTAAGTTAGGCTCTCTCTCTATTTGATTTGTATGATAATTGAAATTCATTCTTTTGCTTTTATGTTTCAAGTCATTTCATTTCTTATGCTTATGAATGAATCTTAGTTTAGTTTGGATTAGTATATGAGGGGACAATCAAGAGACTAAGTTAGTCTTTCTCTCTCTTTGAATCTGAACAACAATTAAAGTTCATTCTCTTATCTTTATTTCAAGTTTTTTTGGTTTTATGTAATTAATGATTTCTCTATGATACTGTAGGGAAGGACAACCAGGACCTCCTTAGTTAGAAGCCTCTTCCCTTGCATATTATATTGAATCGTAAATAGTTTAGTTAGACATAGAGTTAGTTGCCTACTCCTGCATATATTTTGTTGGCACCATCACAAGCTTACGAGTTTCCCTGGTCGATAATTTAATGAAGAAATTTAAGCAAATAAATTTCCCAACAATGGCCTTCAGTACTGCCTCGTTGCGTTGTGCTATGTCCACCTGTTCTTTCAGTGCCTTCACTTCCTGCAGCTTCGCCAACCTCTGTGTGATGGCGACGGTGTGAGTCGTCGCTTTGACCTCGTCATACCTCTGTTGCAGTTCCCTTGCCTCTGTTTCTAACCACTGCATGTTGGTATCTTCCTGTAGGCTGGTAACTAGCTCGAGCAACTGCTCGAAGAACGAAGTGCAATCCTTCACTGCGGCAACTGCATCCTTGACAGTTGCCTCGCACTGCTCTCTGACTTCTGGTGGAGTCGAAGGTTGGGCCCTCAACTCGAGCTCTGTGATCTTAAGGTTTAGCTCAAACTGAACCTTAGCCAGCTCTGTCCTTGCATCGTGCACACCTGCAGCGAGCTTCCGAATTCTAGCATCGACTGGCACATCTTCTGGGATATTCAGCTCTAGAATAGTTCTGCAGGCCTCAATTGTGGTGCGCTCATTCTTCTATGTGATCTTCTTAAGGAGATCAATCATGGAAGTCTTTTCTACGAACATCTGGGCATTGTTGACCTTCTACTCGCTAATCACATTTAGCGCATGCTGCTCTTTGGCCCGAAGTTCCGCTATCACACCATCTTGCAGGGTGTGAAGGGCTTCACTTGGCAGTGCGGCCAAGTTCAACCCAACCTTCTTGAGAGCACTGACGATGGCCTTGTCAGCTTCCACTTCTATAGTCAATGCTCCGTCTAGCAGCACGACGGCCTAGGGATCCAAGGAGCAGACCAGCTCCGCTGCTTCTGAGGTCCTAGGCGCCAAGCTAGTTGACGTCACGCTACGTTGTCCCACACTGATCTGCACTTAAGTGGCCTAGATCTGTAGCTCGCGCAGACCTGTCTAAATGGAGACCAAGGTTTGCTTCTATTGTTGCTCAAACTGTTGCAGCAGTTCCGCAGTCGCGTACCTCACTATGTCCCCAATATCATTCAGATCATCTTCAGTCAAAGTGATCGGGTCAAGTGATGATTCGCTGGCCTTGGACTTCTGCTGCAGCCCTACTTTTTCCTGCTCCCTAGTGCACTTAACCCGAAATGGAGTAGTCTCTGGGTCTGCACCTCCCTTTCCTAATTGCTACTCTTCTTCCTCCATCTGCGGCGAAGGAGACTTCTGACTTCTGTCAGATTCATGCTCTTCCTCTTCTTCTTCCTCCTCTGCCTGCTTCTTAGAAGCACGCTATGCTGTAGCTTTGTCTTCGGCCTCCTTTTTCCTTTTTTCGGCCAACTGTTGCATCTTCAGTCGGGCCTCTTCCTTCTTTTGCTTCTTTTCCTGAACCACTATTGGGCTCACCCAATCAAATTCTTCGACCGGTTCAATAATACCTGCGGCAAGCATTTTATCCAACTCTAAGCGGACCTTCTCTTTATACTTGGGGTTGAGGCGATAAGGCCTTTGCTTAATCGGCTTCGCGTCTGGTTTCAATGTGATCTTCATGACTCCCAGGTCCCCTATTATCCCTTTCAAATCTGAAAACTTCGTAGGGAACAAGTCCTGATATTCGCAGAGCAATTCAACGACCTTATCTATTGTTGCATCATCCCAGTAGTCCCCAATTTTTGCAAATTTCGGCTCCACTTCTATCCCAATGTTCACTTGTCTCATTCTCAGCAACGCGGTGATATCTAGAATCCCAATTTGCGGTCCTTCAACTTCGCAATGACCTTTAGTCTCTGGGATATTAATGTTCCTCAGGTCTTCATCCTCTTCCTCAGCAGTCACATTATAGCACTCCAGCGCATGGCACAACTAGGTAGTCTAATCTAGTTGAATTAAGTCCAAGGGATCCTATGGTATTCTGAAAATCACTGCCTTGACTTCTTGCAATGCCTCGTCAATACATTCAAATCCATCCTCAAAACTAAATTTCATCAAGAACCCTTATTGCAAAACATCCCATTCTTTAGTGCCATGGTGGAGCTTCGTTTCTAAGTATCAGTTCATCGGTATTACGTCCAAAGTATGAAAAAACAGATGCACTCATTCAGACTGAGGCTCCGCTCCATAGACCTTAGTCCATTTGGCCAGGTGATCGCACGGATCATCCCTTCCATCATATTTCTCGGTTAGCCGCACTTGTGGGCGACCAAACCGCAATCTCATCATCTTTCTATACATGTGTCAATCATCAAAACTATCTTTGTGTGTACCCCACCATCTCGCAGGAATAACGCGCAACATCCAATCCAAGGCCTAGAAGCGATGCTTCTCTGTTACTTCCCTATCAAATGTATCCAAAAAATTATCAACGTCAATTAAACCATCATAATAAGGAAGATTCCTTACCTCCGATGATACACAGTGCAGTGACTTGGCCATCATATTACGGCGCAGCATAGATACTTCATGCAGTCGGTTATGCTAGTGTTCCAACTCCTCATCTGAATCTGAAGTGCAGGAGCTTTCACGGTCCCATGCAATACGTCCATCTACTATCAGATTCACCCAATCCTGATCTCGCGCCATTATCTTATAAATCTGGTCCAAGTCATCGTCGCTTTCATAATTGCAGACGGGTTCAGTATAGCGTGGTCCTTTTGCAGGGTCCAAGGGCACTACTACGCGGAGCGATTTCTTCTCAAATATCATCTTCCGCTTCTTCAAATTGATTACCCCATTCATGTCAATGGCCCAATCGATCCCAAGGAGCGCAGGGTAGGGATTGTTGTCATCCACAATCTCTATCACTTCGAAGTCATCCAATGCACTCGCGCCCTCAATATCCACTGTCACTCCCTGCAATCTTCCCATGGGGATGATTTTCTGTTGATTTTCCATCCTTAACTAAATCGGAGACCACTGCAACACAGGTCTCCCCATCCTTTCCCATGTCTGTTTAGGCAAAACATTCGCGTCCAACCCCAAATCCAAAATTACTTGATCCATCTCATATTCTCCTATCTGCACGGTGAGCCTCATCTCACACCCCGTTCTTGCCTTATGCTTACCAATCTTCCTGACTACGCACTGTCCATCAAGAGCGTTTTATTTCCCAACACACTTATTTATCAGGAACTGTAGTCCTTTCATAGCCTTGTTGTCACGCAGCAGCTTCATATAGGTATCTAAGAAAGTAGTAAGCATGGAAGGGTCAATCTCTTCCACTCGCTTATCCTGACTTCCTGAGGTAGAGGCCTCAACGAAGCTTTTCTTTGCTTCCATAAATGTTTCCCATGCGCGCTTTAGATCAAACTCGACCTCCTTCTCTGGAGCTTTACAGACCCATTCACTTTCTTTAGGCTACTTCACCTTATCTTCACCAGTCGTCATCCCACTCTGCAGCACAATATTTACCGTGGGATCCTCTTCGCAAGGCTCAGCTCTCATCATCTACAGGTTCTGAGTCGGCTGCGCCCTCTTTTCATATATCTTCGCTATTAATACCATGCAATCTTCAGTTGTGTGGTCAAACTGAGTACAATATCGGCATGACAGACGTGTCAGATTCGGGCAGTCTTGCGCATAGTGTCCTGGTCCTCCACAATTGTAACAAATGACCTATCCCCGACCTCTACCAGGTCCTCCTCCACCTCGGCCTCGTCCGCGCCCCTGATATTCACCTCGCACTCCTCAAGAACCTTGGTCCGAAGGCCAGGTTTCTACCTGCACCCTATATGTGGGCGTTCTATCCATCATTAACTCGTAACTACGGCAATTGCACTCATCATGACCCACCGATTGACAGAAGTTGCAGAAGAGTTGTTGCGGTGTCTGTACAAATTTCTGCAGCAAATGGCAATTGTCTGTCACATGTTTTCCAGCTACCTGACAGATAACACACCATAGCATGGGCCCTGCACTTGGCCCTGCTTGAGCCTCCGATCTCAGAGGCATTCGTCCTCTCGCTGCAACATAATTTGCGAAGACTAGGCAATGATCTTTGTCATGGCCATGGATTTTGCATTTCAGGCACCAAACTTCTTCGCGCACCTTTGGCCAAACTGTTCTATCGTTCTTCAGACTCTGCATTTCTAGGCAAAGGTTCTGCAACTGCGCATGAATTTGTTGAACCCCAAAATTAGCATCTTGCATCAGTGTCTCATGCAATCTCATCGCAATTTCCAGAGCTTCCGCCTGGGTCCCAATCTTTTGTTGTGATAGCGCAACCCTTAGATGAGGCAGAAGCAAAGCCACAAACCATTCACGGTGTTGCCCATCTGTCAGATTCATGTTAGCTTTGCAGATCATACACTTCAATCTCTGATCCAGATCCTAGGGTGTCTCGCCAGGCTTCATCATGATCTCTTTGAATCCTACAATTGATTGTGCTTTAGACTTAGGTCTACTGAATTCCTTATTCAACGTGGTCTGAATATTTGCCAACGCAGACGTCGGGTTATCAGTGCAGTACTTAATGTACCACGTTAGCGCGCATTCCTGCAAATCACTAACCAACGTTGTTTTCTTCATTTGATCATATGTGATACCCTGAGCTTCCCATATAGCCTTCGCGATGAACCAAAACTGGTTTGGATCCTCATTTCCCAAGCCCTTGAACACGGGTAGCTTCACTGAGTTCGCCATACTGAACGATGGCAAAGGTGGCAGTGGTGTAAGAGAAGGTGTATGCGGCGGAGGTGAAGATGGAGGCAGTGTGGGTGGATGGGGTATTCGCGGAAACCCTTGCCTTATCAACTGAACAACGCTCTGCGGAGAAGTCTGTGCTACTTCCTCGTCGTCACTCAGAGGAGGTTCAATAAGCGGGCTATATTCAGGTCTGTTTTTCCTTTGTTCCTGAAGGTATTTCCACTTCGCGTAGCCCCAAACATCAAGGTAACTACATAACATGCTTTTCACACAAGATCATCTTAATCTAGGTATTTAAAGACCTTAAATACTTACCTCGTGGCCCCTTGAAGAAGCGTCATTCCGCTTTGCTGAAACTCACTGAGATATCGACCGCGAACTCTGTCACGAACCCTCCTATGATACAATCGATCCAATGATTGACAACGAATCTTATCTTCAGAGGCTTCTAATATCCGCACTAACTCCGAGGTCCAGACTATTGGACCGTCAAGCCTCAACCTTCCTTGGTCGTCTGCCAATTTCGCGATCCACTCGTACAATTCGACCGGGAAGGAAGAAAAGAAGATCTTGTGTATCTCTGTGTACAGATATCTATCCAACCACCGTTCTTTCGTCAATCGCGGATTCTTGTTCTCTTTTACCGTGAATTCATGGATCTTTCTATCCAACCAGTCTTCAATCTCCTTTTTAGTTGGATTCCAGTGATGCGACATCGAACGTCTCTTTATGCAGATCTCGGTCCCGGCAATGGAACCATTTGTTGGCTTGATGGGCCCTGACTCAGGTTCAGCGTTAATTAGACAAGCAAATCCCTACACTACTAGCCCTTTCGGCATCAATCCGTGGAGCGCAGAATGAAGTCTCACGCGAAGCAATATGGGGGGATGCAAGAACCAAGTTTCCGCACCCTGAGATGTCAGTGATGTCGCTTATACCCTATTGTCACGCAAAGTGTCTAGGAAGCACGACAACACTCAAAGTAAGGGCTGTCACTCTTAAATCCTTACTCATTCTGTTTAGACTCTCTCCTAGACAAGTCAAGGGGGGTAGTCCCTAGGTAAATGGATGAGGATAGCTTGTGAAAAACAAACTCTAGGAGATTTTAATGACGGACAACTTGATGAATTTAAACGATTAAATCAGATTGATAGATTAAACGCCAATGTAGACAAGACACGACCACAAGATAGAAACAATTATAGACCAGTGCCTTCGATATTTGAATTAACCATCAATAAAACAAGTTATCCAGAACGATTATGAATATGTGACAAAAAGTGACAATCATAAATGATCAATAGAAACGTCCAACACTGTCACATGCAAAAGATTCCAGATTTTAAATGATTTTCATTTACTGCCCAAGATCTAGAATTAATTAGTTTTCTCCAACAGTCAATATAACTTAAAACATCTATCGCACTTTGACCATCATAAAAGATGCATTTTATGACCAAATGACACTAAGGAACTTTACTTTTTTTTTAAATATTTCCTTAGGCAATAATTTTATGTGAAAAACAAATCAAAGGGTTAAAATATCGAAATTTTTAATGAGCCATGAGCCACATTAAAAATTTTGATGTCTAAGCGTAAATCCTTTAATTTATTTCGTTCCTTTAATTCGACACCAAAATTTTAAAAATTTTAGACTTTTATATTTTTTAATCAAAATCAAAATTTAAATAAAATAAAAAATAAAAATAAAAATGAAATAAAATGAAATCAAAACAAAATCATTTTTTTTTATAAACTTTTATGAATCTTAATTTTGTAAAAAAATAAAAATAAAGTTTCAAAATATAAAAGCAAAATCAAAAGTCACACATTAAAAAAAAAAAAGTTTTATTTTATTTTATTTTATTTTTCTAAATGCTTAGATTTTTAAGTTTTAAGATTTTTTTTTTAAATGTTTTAGATTTTTTCATTAAATGACATAAGCTAACCTAACTACATACAAACTAAATGAAATGAGAATCAAATAAACTCTGGAATCTTTTGCATGTGACAGTGTTGGGTGTTTCTATTGATCATTTATGATTGTCACTTTTCATCACATATTCAAAATCATTCTGGATAACTTGTTTTATTGATGGTTAATTCAAATATCGAAGGCACTGGTCTATAATTGTTTATATCTTGTGGTCATGTCTTGTCTACATTGGCGTTTAATCTATCAATCTGATTTAATCGTTTAAATTCACCAAGTTGTCCATCATTAGAATCTCCTAGAGTTTATTTTTCACAAGCTATCCTCATCCATTTACCTAGGGACTACCCCCCCTTGACTTCTCTAGGAGAGTGTCTAAACGGAGTGAGTAAGGATTTAAGAGTGACAGCCCTTACTCTGAGCGTTGTCGCACTGCCTAGACACTTTGCGCGACAACATTTTTGGCGTCGTTGCCGGGGATAGAGTTTTTCTGTCCTTGGTCCTCACGACATTCATCTTTCATCATTTCAATCATCTCATCTTTTCCGCCATTCATTAGCCCGTCGAGCGGCACATCATTTCCTGACGTCATTTGATCTTTTCATCGCCCTATCTTTTGTCATCTCGTTAATCGTTTCATCTGCACTTTTAGCACCTACACATCTTGGTTCGTTTCTTGTTTGGGTGGCGACTCTATTTTTTTTCATTTATTTTTTCTCAGACAAGAAGCCCTCCCTTATATCCGGTTGTTTGTTGCCTTTTGGATCCCAGAGTTAGATTCATGTTCAAGTGGTGACTCCACTTCTTTCATTTCTACAAGAATTTCTACTTGAAGCTTGCTTCTTGTGGATCTCTTGATTTCCTTGAGCAGAGGTCTCTCTCTATCATCCATTTGGTCCCTCATTATTCATCATGGATTATTCGTTTACCTCGTGTCATTTTACTGATGTTCTCCATGATATTCCGGAAGTGGCCATTCATTAATTGTCTTTGTTCTCAGGTGGTGATTCAGACGATGTTAGAAAGCATTTATGCGGGTCTACTCGTATAACGCTCATATATTGTAGTTCTCCCCAGTATGATCATAAAGATGTCAAAATGCGTCTATTTGCCTTTTCTTTAGAGGGTGATGCTTTGAATTGGTTTAATAATTGTCCTTAAGATTCTTTCGCTTCTTTACAAGACATCGTCAATGCTTTTAAAGATAGATATGGTGCCCCTAAAATTATGCAACAGAATGAAAGTGATTTTGTGAAAGATTCAACTGTCGATGAAGGATTTCAAGACAATTCTCCATATCAGAATGTGCCATCCACTTGTACTGTTGCAGATCAAATCCATGACAGTGAAAAAACAGGGACAAGTTGTCAAATCAGTGTTGACAATGAAAGGGAAAATCATAAGCAAATTATAGAAGAACTAATGCGGCTGGTAAAAAATATGGAGCTTAATCAAGAAAAAATTTTAACTGATTACGTCAAGGATATGAGAACTTTATACACCCCCCTTGACTTGCTTAGGAGAGAGTCTAAACGGAGTGAGTAAGGATTAAGAGTGACAGCCCTTACTCTGAGCGTTGTCGCCCTGCCTACACACTTTGTGCAACAACATACCCTAACCCTTCCTTCGTGCAGATCGATAAACCTTTTAGGGCTTATCAATATAATTCCCTTAGTCATCCTCTAGACCTCAGCGAAGGTCTATGACTGTCTTTCGCGTACCCTAAATAGACGATTCGGACACTTATGCGCCTTTGTAATTACTCTTACTGTTGTATTTACCCAGATTAGCTTAGGTAGTAGATAACTTCAACATGAATTATGATTATCTTCACGTAAACAGATATTCTTACTTGTGTTCATATGACAAAGTAAAACACATAGATTCGTGAATCAGTACAGCATTAAATCATAAACCCAGTATTCACATAACATAATCGCATGCATTCATAACAGAAATAAAATAGTTCATACACGGGTAATTCCAGAATAATTTTCTTTATTGATGTTCAGAACTCCTTTACAGACTCTAACTACCCTGCGCACACAGCTGCAGGGATCCACACACTCAGCTGCGAACTTCTACCCTAGGCTTTTGTGCACATAGCTATAGAGCCTCTTTCCTATGCTAAGACTCTTCGCTCTTAGCTCTCACAGACCCATTACATCATTGTCTCTTCAAAACATATCTAAACTGAACTAAAAACTGCCTTAGACGCTTCTAAGACTTCCCTTTTTATACAATCCCATGGTCCACGGACCAAGGGTGGATCTCATAAAGCCGACACAAGTTACATAAACTAAACGCAAAAACCCTTGATGACTCTTTACATCTTCGCACTCCGTGACCACAAAATGTAGAGACTTTACATTCTTTATACAACACTTGGGCCTTTAACCCCAAAACTTGGGCTTTTAACCCAAAATTGACCCTAGGGGACCCGTTCCCAACAATGGGTGTGAACAGTAGAAAAGAATTTGAAACTAATATTAATAAAATAACATTAGTTGTGGAAGACACAATCTAAGCAAGGACAAAGAACCAACGTGATCTAATAAAGATATAGGCAAAGATAGGTATGTCGATAATGGAAAAGGAAAAGACATGATAGATGTTGACAAAGGGATAACAAGTTTGAGAAAATATTGTAAATACATGTAATTGATTAAATTTAACATTATAATGAATGGAAGTATATTAATGAAAAGTAATTGGGTGACATCCTATATTCAACAACAAACATAATATTTTTTTATAGTTACAGAGGCATAAACAAGGTTTGGAAAGGTCATGAAACAATTCCAATGTTGTTACAAATGAAGAACACAGAAAGCATATGAAACTAGAGAAATCATTGGAGTAAGAGACCAGAATTTTGGTAACATATTCGTAAAATTAAAGGTGGTTTACTTAAATGGTTGGAAGATAGGTCTCACACTCTCCCCACCCAAGTTAAAATCCCTAACAAGGCTTTGGACGATTGTCATAAGATTAGAAGGGTAGATGCCCCCATGATTGGGACCCCTTCATGTATGCGTTCATGTATGTCTAAACCCTCGCTAAGTCATAAGTTTCCTACTAAGCGTTGTCTTACATGTTGTTGACACCAATCTAGGGGGTTATAGTGGCAACCAACCAAATTTGAAATTGGGCCTCACCAAGGGAATCATGGCCAATTACCAATTCCTCTAGGTTTATTAAAAAAACATGTCCCCTCGTGGGACAACTAAGTGGTTGGCATAATGGGATGTTATTCTCTCCACCCGTTTTCAAATCCCATAGGGGGACATCTTTGGTTCATTGTGATCAGGCTGAAGGAGTAGGCTCCCCCACCCTCATTGAGTCTCGGCTCTTACTAAGCCATAAATTCCCGATATATCTAGCTTACATGTTAAACATATTGCAAAAATAAAGTCTTGTAGTTTAGAGGCCAATTTTCGAAATCTCTAACTTCAGAGATAATGAGGGCTCAATAGTCAAAGAGGTGATGAGATTCACAGCCTAGAGACAATGAAGTCAACACAATTAAGGATATTTCTACGATAGGGGAAATGTAAACAAGCCCTGGTGGCATTAGTAGGCATTGAGTGGCTTTTTTAAGAGAAATATTGAAGAGAATATAAAATAGAGCAAGAAATAACAAATAAATTGAGAGAAAACCCAATAAAGGAAGGCCCATTTTAGTGAGAAAACATAGACAAAACAAAAGACATGCACACCAAGCGACTATCACAAAATCAACCAGTCTATACATAATTTTTGTACCTTTTCAAAATAGTTTTTCCCATAATTTAATTTGTATAGATCGAAAGTAACTAAGAGGCCATTTGACATGGAAGAGTCAAACCAATGATCAAATGTGACTCTAATACTTGATCAATTATAACCTTATCCATCATCAAAGTTTACCTTAGCTTAAAAGATGTAAGTAATTATCATAAGTCAACTTATGCAACATGCTCATGACAATATTATGCTTCTCATCTTAATTGATTTAATTATTAATAATATTTATTATATTATATTATTACTAATAATAATCTAATCTTGAAGTTATGACCTACTCAAACACCAAATTAATGTATGAAACTCTCTCTACACAATGATTTGACTACTCAAGTCTCTAGAGGTATGCATACCTTCCTTCCCTCTCGATTTGAACATGTAATCTCCTTAGAGCAAACACATGCTCTTAACCATTAAACCAACTCAAATTGTATAATTATACCTCTTCAATATATAATTATGTTAACAAGTGTGATGTCCATCCATGTTGTCTTGTTTATGTATATTATTATTTGTATAAACAAATTTCTTGTTATGTTAAACATCATCCAACCTTCTTTGTGCCTAAGCTCAAATAACCTTAAATAGTTCCTTATAACACGAATTATCGTTTCAATAACTGGAAAATAAACCTACCACACAACTTAAGTGGGACTGACAATTAGTGCGGCTTGAGCGATCTTAACAAATAAGAATATGCATTCCTTGGGTTCAAATAAGGTATGCACACCTACCACTCTTCAACATAAATCAACATGTAATAAACTCATACCAAACCATAAACATGGGTGGGGTCAACCATGGACACAGCATGAGCATCTCAATCTCATGCAAAATATGTCCTTTCAATATAGTTCACCAAGTAGTATTTGGCCTAGCTTGATCTTCTGGGGATTTGACATGTGCCAAATTAATCACACATGCAATTTCTGGACTTAAATACTCCAAATTGACAAAAAGGTCAAGTATGAGATCAGCCACAATATAAAAAGCATTACATTGTATCATAAAAGTTAGTACTTAACAGCCATCCATTGCAGCCCATGGATACCTTTGCGACAAATCAGAACAGCCAGAACTAAATATGATGTTGTCTCTTTCAAAACCTTAACCAAGAAAACACACAGCTGTAAATTTAATGCAACAACGCTTGTCGCTAGTGTGATACAGAATCCGCAGTAAAGTCGACTTCAATAAGCGTTAAAAAACCTTCTAAATTGTGTCTCCCAAATCTAGTAAGGAGGGCAACAACCTTCTAAAGGTCTGCAGTCCAATTGCCAAATCAACAATTCCTGATAGATATCACTGACCCATGGACCTTCAGGTGTTCTCTTAAACAGCCCTGAAATCAATCTATCTTGCACCTCAATGCAACCCCTAGTGTTGTGTCAAGTGAAGTATCAATACCCTTTGCAGAAATATTGATGCCCTTCTGTAGGACATATACATCTTCCCATTAACACTACGTTTGTGTTTTATCTTTATGGATATTCTGTAGGACATATACATTTTCCCATTAACACTACGTTTGTGTTTTATCTTTATGGATATACTTTTGGAAGTCCAGAATCCCATCCATATTTGTCATTGTCCTTATTAATTATTTGTCCTTTTTTTCAATGAAACTTGATAATAATGATAAATGTTAAGTTTAAACTCTTGGGGCAATAATTGGAGCACCAAGGCCAACTAGTTCTTAAATTAGGGGGTTTCCTGAACTATTCATCTTTGAATTAATTGGCCTCTATTTTCCTTGTTTAGACTTTCGTTAAATACCTTTTAATATTAATGGAGTACCATAAATATCCACCTGTACCTTTTGACCAATCTAAACAATGGGATCCATAACATCCAGGATGCATTGCATTTAATGCTTAATGTCTACCAATCTTTGTTGATAAATTCAGAAGCCTTTCTCAGTTTATATTGAGAAGTTCTATCTAGTTCGTGAAATTTAATTGAGTAAAAAGTTTCCGAAGGTTTCCTTAATTTTTTAGCAGCAAAACCTTTTTTTGAAGCAACAAATCCCTCTAATTTATTCATGGTATTCTCTTCATAAAAATGCGAATATGGCCTCAACATCATGGTCAATCATGTGAATATTAGTCAGCATAGAGAGCTTAATCTGGTTTACAAACATGTCCTTAACTTATAATAAATGGAAATACGATTTGGAGGAAGATTATATATGCTATAACAGGCAAAAATCCAAATTGTTATGAAAAATACTTTACAGGCTACACATATCAAATTGAAAGTAACCGCGGAAATGCTAGGGATACAAAAAATACAAATTCTAACTATGCAGGGAAGTATGCTTGTTTTCAAAGTTCCAATATAAGTACATAGTATGCGACATAGAAGTTGCCATAATTACCAACCTGTAAACTTTAAAACAAGCCAGCTTTAGAATCATATCATTCTATGGAGGGAAAACGCAAAAGATCCTAATTGACATGGAAACATGTATGTCTCCAGAAATTTGGAATGCGAAAGTGTAGACATATTCCAGACAAATCTATTCAGTCGTTGAAACTATAAAATTGTAACCACTCTTAAACTTTCAAAGATTCTATCAAAACTTAGGAGCATATTGTCCGATAGCAAATCAAATTGCTACTATTCTCAATTCGATTCATATACAACCATGAAGTGCAGCTTCGCTATATCAGTCTGTAACATAAAACCTTTCACATGACAATCTCAGGCTTGAGAATGTTAGATTTGATCTCTTTATGAGGTAGCACCACACCACCATTACTGTATATCTCATCACTTATATGCACATCCTCACCTAAAATAGTCATATTCTCTATCCTAGCCCACTGTCCAACTGTTGAATGCCAGCCAACTATGCTCCATGAGACACAGGCATGCTTCTTGATTCTAACACCCCTCATAATTGCACAATTTGAGAGTCTTACCCCAGCTTCAATTATACAGCCTGGACCTATAGAAACATCAGGACCAATCAGACAGCCTTCCCCAATTTGGACGCTTTCATCAATGAGCACATTGCCTTGAAACTGAGAGCCACATGCAAGCATATCAGACTTAGTCCTAAGATAGTCCAAATACAGACGCAGACCGGAGAGATAATCTCTGGGTTGACCAATGTCCATCCAAAAACCAGGCAAAACCATTGCATAAAGCTGGTTTTCCTCTGCAATCCTGGGGAAAATATCCTTTTCAATTGATATGGGTTTCAGTTCTATTCTGTCAAGAACACTTGGGTTCAAAAGGTAGATCCCTGCATTGATCTTGTTCCCTACAAACATCTGGGGCTTCTCAACAAATCTCTTCACTCTTCCAGTCTCCTCATCAAGCACCACTACACCATATTTAGATGGCTCATCCACCTGCACAAAACAATGGGTTTGAAGTCCTTGAGATATATAAGATACAAAGGGAATAACGGGAACCATGGTAACTTTGATCTCCTCAAGGCGATAAGAGATAAAGGTTGTTATTCTCAGCTTCATCCACCCATGGATGTTAGGGCGAACAAAATTAAAGAAAGGTTCCTGAAACCTCTTGTTTCTAGAAAGATATATTAAATATTTTCATCATGAATCTAGAAACAGAACTCATAATGAAACACAAAGGGAAGAACGGGAAGAAAATGTTCTCCCACTGAAAGTTAAGAACAGAAATACAAAGAATTCAAAGCACATACCCTTGTGACCATTACAGAGGCTTCTGCACCACATGATTTGTGGAACTCTAGCATCTCCTTCAATGGAAACTCACAGATTACATCACTGTTCAATACAAAAATTGGCTGTCCCGAACCATCAATAAGCTTGTCCTTGGCTAAAGCCAGAGGACCAGCAGTGCCCAAAGGCTCAATTTCGCGTGAACACTGGATTCGGATACCCAATTTGGCTTCAAACTCCGTCAAAAACTTCATCATACTCTGCAATTCAAATCATTATTTTTACATTCAAAATTACATGTGCAGGCAAAAGGATGGCAAGAGAGGAAAACAAAGCCATGCTAACCTCTAGTACCCCAAAAAGACAAATGACCAGATTTTCAATTTCTGAGTACCTCTATGGGCCAACAGCCAATCTTAGGATCCCTATCGTATTTGCAAGTAATGAGACTCCTATGAATGCACATCATTTCCTAACCATCTCTTACCAATTATGTTTCCTAAAAATATACCTTTAAAGTTTGTTTTTTCCTTAAATTTTATGGCTGTCTACATGCTCTTTCTGAGAATTGTTTTTGCCAACAGGACACAGAAACACACTAATGCCCATAAGTTTGTGTATGCTCTACGAAATAATTGCCAGCCAGTACGGAAATGCACAGAAGAGTGAGTCATGTCTGCCAATCATCACTGAGAAATACAAAAAAAAAGGAAAATGCATATACTACATCAGTGAAGAGTCAAGAGTGCAACCGGTTTGAATATTGAAAAATTGATGTCCACAACTAGTCCAAAAATGTAAAATTCTCAACTTTAAAATTAAAGAAAAACTAATAGCAAATTCTGAAAGCGAATGAACCAAAAGTTCACATGAAACCCCAAAACATACTCTTCTGCGCACATGGTACTGTGTCCAAACTCGTTCCACTCCTTATCAAACCATCAACGATCAGACTTACAAACTACCAGCTAATAATAACAAAAGAATAACCATTGGACCAGTCAGTTTCCTTAAGGATTACAAACAAATTATACAGATAAATAGTTTGGGTAAAATCGTCTGGGTTAGGATTTGAAGGAACATGAATACCTAACAGAGGACTGAGTTATTTCTTACATACAAATAATCAAACCTAAAACTTTGAAGCAAACTAAACCTACATGGAAAAAACAGAGTCTATTATCCAATCAAACCAATTCCATATCACATCCAATTTGGACTCATCGCTGCAGTGCATACTCAATAAATAGCTATAGCATACCTCAGGTTGATAATTGACAGCCAATATAACATCATCCACCCCCGCCTCCTTGAGAGCTTCAATCTGCAAACAGAAATAAAAACATCGTGATGAAATTCGATAACCCAACAGCATAAACTCCCGTTTCAATCAACCAAATCCATAAAGGTCGTGTGTTAACCTGGTGCAGGATCATGGGCTTGTTGGCAAAATCCACCAGAGGCTTGGGAAGGCTCAGAGTAAGCGGGCGTAGCCTTGTTCCAAAACCGCCCACAAGGATTAAGGCCTTCATGATATCTGCTCGAGTACAGTAACCCTCTGCAAGTTATTGAAAAATATTGAAATTGCTTGGTTCTAAGTTAAATATGTTTATGCAAGAGGAGCAGAGACACAGAGGGCCTGGTGCAGATGGGTTCTGATATGCCGAGATGGGAGACACAGAGGGTCTGGTGCAGATGGGTTCTGATATGCCGAGATGGGAGACACAGAGGGTCTGGTGCAGATGGGTTCTAATATGCCCCGATGGTAGAGAGCACAAAAATGGATTCTAATATGCCCATCAATGAACTTTCTTAACAGACAGGGTGCTGCGGTTTATGCGAATCCTATTGCGTAAAGAATGTGCTGAAGTATCAAAATAACTCCAATGCATGTCAAAATGCCAAGAGGTGTAAAAGTATCAGGAATTCGTCAGTAAATGAACCATAATAGCTCGAAAGGATATAAAAATTCAGAGGAATAGTAGTATCGAGACTGACTGATGGGTTGGAACAAATGCAATGCAAAGGAAAAGGGAGGGAATGCCAGTCAAAGGAGGTGGAAAAGATTAAAACTTCAAATCAAATGTAAATTATCGTATTTAATATAATACATGATGGAACAGAAAGAATGGAATTTGAAGTGAAACTATTTCCACTTTAATATGGGTAAACATGGATTAGAAAGATTAGGGACTCAACCTAATGCCTTGTTATCTGACTTTATGATAACCTGCAATTAAGAGAAAGGTGAGGTGATTTGGGAATTCACATATTTTGTAATTCACATTTTAGTTCACTAAGATTAATGGTCAACCAGCTAATAATTTTTTGTTTGTTTTTTTATGGGGTTTTATAGGCGAATTGGAGATAAAAGATAATGTGAGTTTGAGGTAAAAGAAATAATAAGATCCAGAAGAAGTATTTTTTTCAGTAAATATTTAATTAAATTAATAATTAGTTCTTAGAAAGAAGGTTATTTAAAATAAAAATGTAATATATATAAGTAAAAGGTTTACTGGCAAGGGAAGAGAGCCTAGCCCTAGGAAATTTTAAAATTAAAAAATAAATAAAAAATAAAAAATATTATATTATTATATATATATTACTTTTTCTCACATAAATCAAATTTAAAAAAAAAAAAAATTATTAAAAATTAATTATAAAATATAATTAATTATAATTATAACTATAATTTTAATTTTATAATTATTAAAATAAAGAATAGTTTTTTATAAAATTATGATGTATAGTACTCATATATATAATATTTATTATAATTATTCAAATTATAATTAGTTGTTGATACCTAATCTTCATAATTGGGTGAATTTATGTAAATAATTAAATTAGGAATGTGAGCAGTCATCGGGAGATGAACTGAATAGTCACTCCCTATTGTATATAACAAAGACCTACCTAAGGGAATAATACACGAATCAGTTTTTGTTTTGTGGAGTTACTGCTTGGCCTGACATGGTATCAGAGCCAGCGCCTTTTTTTAGCTCTTATGCTCATGTAACTCCTCTGTCTGCCATATCTCCTCTGTCCTGACATGGTACAGTCCTGAGTTACCTACGCGCTGCCTCTATCCATAACGCACTGCCTCTGTCCATATTCCAAAAAAAAAAAAAAACGATGCCAGGCGCTGCTGCAAACTCACTATCGACCGCTCGACCTTCCGCCTCTGTCTGGCCTGCTCGATCTTGGACATATGGGTATCTGTTTTCCTCATAATGCTGGCCTGAAGAGTCATGGGAAATTGTTTTTTCTTACTCTTGTTATTACATTCCTGCGCCTGCTAATGTTGCCCTGTATTGAATCGTTGTATACGGGCTTCATTCTAGCTACCATCGTTGCAGTTCACCACGACCACCACCACTCGTTGATCTGAGAACCAGAAACCGTCGGCCTCCTGTTGCTTTCATTGTTGAATTGGTGGATACAGAAATACGAAGGAAAACCACAACTTCCATGTTTGTTTATAATGAAATTCTCTTCTTCCCATCGGTCTCGAATTGCTCATCAATCAAGTTTGGATTTCTCTCGGCAGGGTTGCTTTCGGCACCGCTTTCGTTTTTTGTAAATATTGTTTCAGAATCTATTGACCAGGTTTGATACCTCTGGGCCATTATATCATATTAAATTAAATTCTCAAGGAACGAGGCGGGAACATCGTATGACCATTCCTCCGGACTTGAAGCGAAAATTCAAACTGCTTCATAAAATATCCTTTTACCTCTCCAACCCTGTTTGATTGCAAGCACTTTTTCTTATTTGTTCGCCGGGGTTGTGGAGAATTTTCTGTTCGAAGATAAAATACTGGGGGGCAAGGGTCTGCTGAACGGCAAATTAGCTACCGAGTAATTGTCATTACAGAGGTTTTCAAATCCCGCAAACCCTCGGCACAGCATGTTTGGAGGCATGTGTGGACATGGAGACCGATGAGTGTTTGAATGGTGTTAAAATATAATGCATTAAAATGTTATATGCAGTAAATATTTTTAGGGCAGCGAGGTATAATGATGTTTGTATTATTTGAGAATACATACATATGTATTATATCATAGTGTTGTTTGGGCTACCATAGTGTTGTTTTCATAAAACTATTTTCAAAGTCACTAACATAGTTAACGCTCCTGCGTTTGACTGTGTTTAATATATTTTCTGAGGCCAGAATACATTTTGATATTAGAATCAATTTTCTTTTAGCAGCAAAAGTATTTTTACAGCTCTTGGATTTTACAATGCATTCAATCATATCTATGGTGGGAATAGTTCTCACTGGCTAGGAGAACTATCCTGAATGGTCCCGGATGATAAAACACACCCTCATCTTCAATGAGTTGTGGAAAGGAGTGTGTGTCGGAGAAGGAGACAATGACCCAGTACAGCCTACCTCAGACAAAGAGCTCGTCATTTGGGAAAACAAGAACAGCAAAGCCTATGCATTAATCACAACATCTATAAATGAAGAGGTGAGTTGCCATATTTCGTCATATTCAACTGCCTTTGAAGCCTTACAAAAGCTGAAAGAACTCTATGACTCACATTTTGCACTTGAAGTTGTTCAACTCATGATTAAACTCTTCACTCTTGAACTGCAAAATAATGATCCTCTTTCTCTTGCATCTGAAGTAAAGTCTATAATGCATGATATCAATTCCACTAAGGTTGAGCTGGATATCCCTCTTATTGCTTTTCTCAAGGCAATTTATCCTACTTACTCCAATTATCTTGAGTCATTGCAAGCAAATGTAAATCTTAAAGATATAACCTTTGACTCTCTTGTGAAAAAGTTTGCTGAAAGAGAGAAAGCTTTTGGAAAGAAGACAACCCCTGAATCTTCTGAAGAGACTGTGTGCCTTGCTCATAAAGAAAAGCATTCTGCTCAAGATTCTACAAGAGGAAGAGGTGGACGAAGAGGAAGAGGAAGATATTTCAGAGGCAGGGGGGCAGACATTCTCAAGGATAAAAGGCAGATCTGCACTGCATTCGCTGCAAAAGAAATGGATCTCATGATGCCTCTACATGCAAGCTACCATAGGACAAAATTGAGCAGAAAAAGAAATCAACAGAAAGGTAAAATTGATGATACAGACAAAGGTAAAGAACCTGAATCTGCTCACTATGTTGAGGCACAATGTAACATTGGAGTAAAAGAAGATTTGTTTAATGCTTCACTTGCTTCATGGAAAAATGATTGGTTGCTTGATTCAGGAGCAACCTGTCACATGACTCATAGAGAAGATTTTTTTGAAGATTTCACTGACAATGTTGATGGAGCAGTATACTTTGCAGATCAATCAATAATCAAGTCATCAGGGCTTGGCACAATCAGGCTTAAACTGCCTAGTCTTCCAGACTTTCTTCTGGATCATTTCTATATCTCCCACAGCTCAATAGAAACTTGTTGTCCTTGGTCCACATCCGCCAACAAGGTCACTCCATTCATATGTTTGATGGCAAGCTTGAGGTAAGAAAAGCATCTGACCACTCACTTGTCATGAGGGGAATAGAAGAAGAAAGACTTCTCAAACTGCAAGGAACATCTGCTCATGCACAACATTTCTCATACAATTGTCATCATGAAGAAGGTATACTTCCATCAAGTTTATTATGGCATGCTAGATTTGGACATTTGAACTATGACAGTCTCCGCTTATTGAAGAAAAATGGTGTTGTTGGTTTGCCTACAATTCCTAGGAAACTTAAGCAATGTGATGCTTGCATTCTAGGAAAGCATAGCAAATAGTCTTTTCATGATTCACATTCAAGAGCACATAGGAAGCTTGAACTCATTCATTCAGATTTATGTGGTCCAATGCCTGCTCCTTCTGCAAATGGAAATAAATATATTATGACATTTATTGATGACTACACCAGAATGTGTTGGGTTTATTTATTGAAGAACAAATCTGATGCTTTTCAAACATTCAAGAATTTTCATAAATGGATTGAAAATGATGCACAATCTCATATTAGGTCTATTCGCACTGATAATGGAAAAGAATACACATCAAATGAATTTGAAAACTATCTTCACCAACATGGGATCAAACATCAAACAACTGTGCCTTATAATCCCCAACAGAATGGTGTAGCTGAAAGAATGAATAGAACAATCTTGAATATGGTACGATCCATGCTTTTCTTCAAAAATGTAAAGATAATGTTTTGGGCTGATGCTGTTCTATGTGCTGCATATATAAAGAATAGATGTCCATCTAATGCTATAAGAAACAAGACTCCTTATGAATTGTGGTATGGACATGTTCCTTCGATAAAACATCTCAGGGTCTTTGGTTCCACCTGTTATGCTTTGATACCAAAGGTACATAGAAACAAACTTGGTGCTAGAAGTCGTAAGTGTATCTTCCTGGGGTACTCAAACACCTCCAAAGCATACCGCCTCTATGATGAAGTAAATAAGAAATTTGTTGTATCTAGAGATGTAATTTTCCTTGAATCATCCAAAACTGACAATGTTGTTGAGCGACAACTTGATCGCTTGGATAGATTCGCAAAAGCAAAATCATTTCAAGAATTTGATAATCATATTCCACATCTTGAAGGGGGGATTCCTATACTAGATCAACATGTGGAATCTTCTTCTGAAGAACACTCTCCCCCGCATGAAACTCCAACAACGGATGATGCTTTAAGTGATGTAACTGATAAAATTTGAAGACTCAATCTTGATTCAGTCCCAACTCAATCAACAGAGCAACTTGGACCATCTCAGAAAGGTCCCCCAAAGTGGCTGACGAAGACACTTGAAAGTGTTCATCCTGATGAAATTGGAAAAACAGGAACCAGAAATTCAAACCGACAAAATGGAGGTGATGTAGATGACTCTAATTCACCTGTTGATATGGATGTTTCTTATGATTGTGAATTGAACTTGTCTACATATTTTGAACCAACTTCCTTCAAAGAAGCTGCTTCTCATGATGAATGGAAAGAAGCGATGCAAAAGGAGTATGATGCCCTCATAAAGAACGGCACTTGGAAGCTGGTTGATCCTCCATTTGGAACCAAACCAATTGGCTGCAAGTGGGTCTACAAGAACAAGTATAAAGCTGATGGCTCACTTGACAAGCACAAAGCTAGGCTTGTGGCAAAAGGTTTTGCACAAAAGGAAGGGGTCGATTATGAGGAGACTTTTGTCCCCACAGCAAAATGGGCCACCATCCGGACACTCTTTGCACTAGCAGCTCAGAATGGTTGGAAAGTCCATCAAATGGATGTAAAAACTGCTTTCTTGAATGGAGATCTAAAAGAGAATGTTAGTATGTCCCAGCCTGAAGGATTTGCTGTGAAAGGACATGAACATAAAGTATGCAAACTTGTGAAGTCCTTGTATGGCCTCAAACAAGCACCGCGAGCCTGGTATGAAAAATTAACTGAGCATCTTCTGAAACTCAATTTCAATCATTTTGATCTTGATGATGCAACTTTATTTGTCAAGAAAGTTGGCAAAACAGTTGTATATCTTGTGGTATATGTAGATGATCTTTTAATGACAGGGAACAATGAAAGCTACCTTGCATCCATAAAGAAGGAATTGGAAAAAGTTTTGAAATCACTGATTTGGGTTATGTTCATTACTATCTTGGCATTGAAGTAACCCAACATCCAAAGTCCATATTTCTTTCTCAAAAGAAATACATTGGAGATTTGTTGAACAGGTTTAGCATGACAGAGTGCAATCCTCTTACTACTCCAATGGAACAAAACTTGAAGCTCACATCTATTGAAGGAAAGGAATTTGAGGATGCAACAAAGTATAGACAGCTTGTAGGAAGTCTCAACTACCTAACTACCACCAGATCAGACATTTCATTTGCTGTTGGAATCCTCTCCAGGTTTATGCAAAAGCCTTTTGAGGTACATTGGTCTGCTGCAAAAAGAGTTCTAAAGTACTTGAAGGGAACTCAAGACTTTGGAATCAAGTACACACAGGTGGATGACTTTAGCTTGATCGGATACTCTGATTCAGACTTCGATGGAGACAAAGAAACTGGGGTATCTACTTCAGGATATGCTATGAGTCTTGGATCAGGAGCTGTCTCCTGGAGATCATGCAAACAATCAGTTCCAGTAGATTCCACAACAGAAGCAGAATACGTGGTAGCAACTGAAGCAACAAAAGAAATTGTATGGCTCAGGAAAATTCTTGAAGATTTGCAGGTAAAACAAGTACAATCAACTCCACTCATGATTGACAACACCTCTGCAATAAAGTTGGCCAAGAACCCAAAGTTCCATGATCGAACAAAGCACATCAATACTAAATATCATCTGATTCGACATCATGTTGAGGCCAAAAAAATCCATCTCTGTCATTGTTCCACAAATGAGCAAATTGCAGACATCTTCACCAAAGCGCTTGGAAGGGAAAAGCTTGAACGATTCAGAATGATGCTTGGACTCACCAACATCCCTTCAGATTAAGAGGGGGAATGTTGACACCTAATCTTCATGATTGGGTGAATTTATGTAGATAATTAAATTAGGAATGTGAGCAGTCATCGGGAGATGAACTGAATAGTCACTCCCTATTGTATATAACAAAGACCTACCTAATGGAATAATACACGAATCAGTTTTTGTTTTGTGGAGTTACTGCCTGGCCTGACATTAGTATAAATTTATCTTAATTCTAGTTCTACTAACCATTAAGAGCAATCAAAGCTTTTACGATGTAATTTTTTTAGTATAAAATTTGAAAAAAAGTTTGCATCTGGAGAGATTTGATTTAAGTTTGGTAGATATATGTTTTTTTCACTTGTTTTATATAATATATACATGGTTGACATTGAAATATTTTATTTATGAATGTCATTTTCCACATTAAAAGATTAATACATGCCCCCTCATATTTGAAAGTAGAAAATATATGTCCATAGGACTCCCTCTCTCTCTAGGTGCAACTTCTTTTACAATGTAAAACTTGAAAAAGGTCAAGGAAAATTTTAATGGAAATTTATCTCAAAGATTAGAAACTTTGGCCAATCTTACTAGTTCTTAATATGAAAATTATAGAATGTTTGGAAAGTGTTTTGTAAAAACACTCAAATTTCTAATATAGTCTTAATGAAATATTGACAATTTTTAAGGGTCCAATAATTTTATACTATAAAATTTGGGCAAATCATTTTTGGAAAAAAATGAAACTGAGGATTTTGTTTTTGAAAAAGCATAAAAAAATAGCATATTAGCCCCTAAAATTTTCCTTGAAAAAGTTTTGCATATCAACAGCTATGATCTCTCTAGTGGCTTGAAAACACAGAACTTAAGATGGATCTATGCTAGTTATGTGTGTGCTTTATGTATGTATGTTGGCACCATGTGTTAACTCCTTTTTAAAGTATAAAAAGAATTCCAAACATCCATGAGTAACACATTAGAAATATGCATTCAAAAGTAATACATGCATAGCTGACATTGAAATATTTTACTCAACATGGGCATTGAAATATTTTATTTAAGGGAGACATTGTCCACATTAAAATATTGTTTTGATATTAATATATTTTTAAATAGAGATCTATCTCTATTAGGAAGTAGAAAGCATATATCCATGAAATCTAGAAATTGAAATATTTTATTTATGGCTAACATTGAAATATTTCTTTTTTTATTCATATATCTTTTTTAAATACTACATGACAACTCTATGTTGAGCATGGAAGGAGTATTAAATCTCCTTCAAAGTATGCAACAAATCTACCCTCGAATCTATGATATGAGACCAATATGAGGACGGATCTGGGTGTCCAACCCCCAGATCTTCCAGATCTCGGTTGCCAACCCCCAGATCTGATTGAAGGGGCTTCGATCCAAATTTGTATTAAAACATTGAGTGGGAAATCAATGTGTATGAGGGTTTGGATCTGGGATCGGGTACAAGATCTGAAGCAAAATATTCAAGAACAAATCGGTATTCCAGTAAGACTCCAAAATTTGATTTATGCAGGGAAATCTCTACAAGAGGGATTCAAGTTGCATCAAGGATGAAGTTAAAGGGAAGACATAACCAAAAAAAAAAACACCAAACAATGTCCCAATCTTCCTGGTCCCTATATTGTGGAGCAAATGAACCAGGTATCGGCTTTGACAATCAGCGTTCCAGACGTAAATGAACTATACTTTGATTTCCATACAAGAGCAATAATCTGCAGATTCAATGGATTTTGGCCCAAATCAAAGAGCCTACATCAATGGATTTTCTCTACCTGGACAGAAAAATATGAAATTCACCTATGTTCTAAAGGTTTTTTTATTGTAAAGTTTGACATAGCAACAGATCTGGAATATGTGTTAAACAAGGGACCATGGTTCTAGGGAAATGTGAGTCCCTTCTTGATACCTAGGTTCCCAGGATTTGATGCAAATACCATGGTGGTCTCCAAAATTCCAGTATGGGTTCGGTTACATAACCTCCCCCTGCATTTTTGCATCACTTAGTATTAGAATGAATAGGGAATTCCTTGGGGAAATTCCTAAAAGTGGATGCAGATAGAGTCTCAACAGGCATTTTCTGTTGTGTGTGGAGCATGATTGTTCAGAGGTCTTTGTTTCAGCCGGATGTATACCCTAGGAAGTCTTGTACACCCCTCCACGCGGGGGGGGAGGGGACTTGTCCCCCCCGTGGGGGTCTAGGGAGGCTGATCCCCCCCGGCTGGGGGGTCTGGGGG
The DNA here is from genome assembly GCA_031772625.1 of Pinus tabuliformis. NCBI lineage: Eukaryota > Viridiplantae > Streptophyta > Pinopsida > Pinales > Pinaceae > Pinus > Pinus tabuliformis. The sequence continues at coordinate 876,839,037 of CM062815.1, forward strand.
CCAACGGTCCCTCGGCGGGGGCTCGGGGGCAGTGCCCCCGAAGCTAAAAACAAATGTAAAATTGCCTTGTAAAAGTATAGTAATTTCTAGTCAATCTGGGCCATTCATTAGGCAGATGATCTGACGGTAGAACTTATGTTTAGTTTAGGGTTTTTTGCCCTAGAAGGCAACCCCTCTCTTTGTATGAGGGTATTGTATTTGAGGCTAAGATACAGATGTGTATTCTGTGAGCGAGAAACTGAGAGGTGAGACTGTGAGAGAAAACAGAGGATATTACAGCGGATTTGTTGTAGGTTGTGTCTCTTCATTTTGCTGGATAATAGAAAGGAAGGACTGGCTGTTCAGGGTGGACGTAGCCCAAACTGGGTGAACCACGTATATCTGTGTCTCTCTTGTTTTATGCATTTTCTGTGTTTATATTTCTGCAATATTTTATGTGTTCCATTGCTCCGTAATATATAATTTCTAACAACTGGTATCAGAGCCGAAGGTCTATTTGGCTGATAAACTCGCAGGAAAGAAGGGTTCCTGGTTCGAGTGGGAGCAATGGCGGAAAATGGTAAGTTTAGGGTCGAGAAATTTAACGGCAAAAACTTCTCGCTGTGGAAGATGCAGATGGAAGATTATCTGTATCAGAAAGATCTATACCTACCATTGGGCAGAAAATCAAATATGCCGACGGGTATGACAGACGAAGAATGGAACCTTCTCGATAGAAAGGCACTCGGAATAATACGGTTGTGCCTTGCTGCGTCAGTCGCCTTCAACATTTCGAAGGAAACCACGACAAAGGGTTTGATTCAGACGTTGTCGAAACTATATGAAAAACCCTCGGCCTCAAACAAGGTATTTCTTATGAAATGGTTACTTAATATGAACATGTCGGAAGGTGGATCTGTTGCAGACCATTTAAATGATTTTAATACAGTTACAAGTCAGTTAAGTTCTGTAGGGGTAAACTTTGATGATGAAGTTAGAGCTCTGTTATTCTTGTGCTCATTACCAGAAAGTTGGAATGGTTTGGTAATGGCCATTAGTAACTATGTTTTTGGATCTAGTACTTTAAAGTTTGATGATGTTGTCGGTGCTATCCTTAGCGAGGAAATGAGACGGAAAAGCTCTGGTGAGACATCGGGAAATGCTTTGAGTGCAGAGTCTAGAGGAAGAAAAATGAAAAGAGGAAAGAGCTCAGGATATTGCAGTAAATCAAGGAAAGGCATATCCAAGTCCAGATCGGGGATAGTGTGATGGAAATGTGGAAAGAAAGGACACCTAAAGAAAGACTGTAGATCTCGAAAGGGAAAAGAAGGAGTGATGCAGGGCTCAGCTAGCCTGCAATCCAGGATCTTTCTTCTCGCTCATGCATGTAAAGCATGTGCCTCAAATCAACAACCTCCGTCAAATTCCCCCATCATATCAGAATACAATTTAATCATTTCATTCAGGATTCGGTCCATGGCTTTACTGCACCCTTCAATCTTTAACAATCTGGCAGCTCAGCTAAAACTGGAGCGCACAGGAACCACGCTTTCCACACAATTTATAACACTGCCTTCTCTCCATCTTTGGAATGCACAATTCAATGCTCAGAAATTCTTTGCTATGGCAATTGTATTAGAATCAACGCCAAGCCAATTATACGTGATGCATCAACACGCTCTTTGACAAAATAGGGTAGAGATACTCATTACAGCGATGGTAAGGCCTTGGCCTCCTAATTTCCCTGCGCACAGGTGCTGATCTACTGTTATATACACCTCATTTCTTCCTTCTCACACACAGGATTGTAACCAACAGCATCCACGCGCATATAGCTCTGCCCCTATCCGCCTGAAGAATCCCAACTCACAATTTAATGGCGCAGTCCTGTATTCAATTGAATAAAAAAAAATGCCACATATATATATTCCGTCCTCAGCGCAAAAACGCATTCACAATCTGGAACTATATGGCGCGGGTTGGTTTTGGTAACGCACAGTGAACTAGAAGCTAATCGCTGTTATAAACTCCCATGTCCGGAACAATTCCATAAGATGGAATTGAAATTGAAAGACAACGCTTCGGAAGGCCATTGATAAACCCGCTGACAAGCAATTTCAATATATAGGCTTATTAAAGCAACCCCACAGCGATAGTTCCGCTGTCATACAATAAACCTCACTGCGTTTTCCCCAATTCTTTATAACATAATCACACATCCGTTACTACACAGAACGCATCATAATAATAATTCAAGGACTGTGTTTTTAAACTGAAACCGAAAGACATCTGTCTCACACCACCGTCGCCCAAGGTATGAATACACAGTTTTATATGTACATGAGCAAATCAAAACAAATACATAACTCCTGTGCACGATGGCGCCCACAGGTTTAGACATATCCACACGTGCAGGGTATTAACACATGAATTGAATATATCAACTACCAACAGCTGTGTTATGTGGAAGTGGCGGAAGTTTCAAACTTTTACAACGATTTTAAACTATATTCATTAACACTGTAACATCGAACATCTTAATACACATCTCCATCAAACCATAAGATACATGCATATACCATTAAAAACAAAACAGATTACTTACAAACGGTGTTGGCCAGGTAAGCAGGATTTATGGCCCTTTACAAACTGCCCGAAGGCTTTCCAGAAAACCTCTCACACTCTATCTCCTTCTCTGCTCTCCCCTCCTATTCTATCTAATTTTCTCTCCAAATCCCTTCCTATTTAAAATCATTAAATTAAATGCTCAATCCCTTAAAATCTTCAACAACCCCTAAATCTCTCAACATCCCTAAAGGATAAGTTTTTATCCCTAAAATCCTTCAATTCATTAAATTTCCTCATATCCTTTTATAAATAAAAGGATATTTACATAAATCCTCACCTTCTCCTATTGAATTCAAATTAATTAATAAAATATTAAAAATCATCACACCCCATATTTACAAATTAACATTATCACACCCCATATTTACAGATGGAGAAAAAGGTCTTGATGCTCCTGCATCAGACTCCCCATGTAAGAAAATTCATGACCACCTGGTCATAAGTCTGGATATCTCCTCCTGGATCCCAAATTTTATTTTGTAATCCTTCCGTGCTTGTTGATTGCTTCATTGCTGTTGTCATCTGTTGTTGTCTTCCAGGTTTCCATATTTTGTGTTGTAGTGCTCCACTTGCTCTGCTCTTGCAATCTTCCACTGTTATTCTCTTGTTGCCGTTCCTTTTCTTTCTTCCTGCTGCTGGTCTCTTCCGGGATTCTTTAGTCATCAGTCTTCTGATACTTTCAATCTCTTGGTCCAAATAATCTCCCGGCTGCTGATTTCCAACTGTCTACTGAGCTAAGACGGCTTGCTCAGTTTGTACTGTCACTATGAATGTTGCGGCCTCCCAATCTTCCTTTCCCTATGCAACACTCCTTTGCTCATCATCTGCAACTTCTTTTATGACAACTGCTTTGTCATCCTTCATCAGCAATCTATCCTGGACATTCATCCTCTGTTCTTCCAATTTCCTCCTTTGAAAATCCATTTCTTTATATAACTCAATGATTTTACTTGGAGTGGACTTTGGAAATTTTACACGATCTTCCATTTCCTCACATGGTCTTTCTTCTGCTAAATCTTCCTTAACATCCTTCAGTAGATGTTCTTCTTCTTCCTCCAAACCTGCAATCACACACAAATCATTAGTTTTAAAATCACAAGACCTTACGGTCTTGTTTGATGCTTCAGCCGTCAAATCTTTGGGCTGCCTTGAATCATTCATATGATTCAACTCCTCTAGCTCTTCATCACTTTCAAAAAGTAATGGTCCACTCTCTGGGTAACATAGCGAAACTTCAACCTCTTCTTCAGCATCTTCATTTTGCTGTAGCTCAACTGTTTCGAGCTTCTCTATCCTCTGTCTGGCATCAATAACCTGTTCAAGTTCCCTTATTTCCTTTATCAACTGCAAATTTATTCCACTTCTCTTGTAGTCTCTGCCATTTCAGCTTCTTCCTCATGACATAACCATGCTTCTGGTTTTCCTCATTTCTTTGCAACATCTCCATTAACACCTCAAGCTGAACTGCTATCTCAGCCTTCTCCCTTTCATATTCCTCTTTGCCTAACTTTCTTTGTATGCCAACTGCCTTGGCATCCTTCTCCTTTTGTCCTCTGCTGTGATTTATTTCAGAACCTTTGTTATGACTGTCACTAGTCATCATCATTTCCATCTTTATGAGTTCCTTACTCACTTTACTATGAGTTGCACTAAAGCCTCTTTCGCAGCAAGTCCTGTCCTGCCGCCACTTACCTCACCAAGCCCTCCTCACTCGGTCTTTTGGCAAGCAATTGGTTCTCTATCTCCAGAACCTCCTTTGAGCACTTTTCTTTGCTCTTCATGGCTTCAACTCATCTCCCTGTTCACAACTGTCTTCCTTATCCAATCTCTATTGGATTTCCTCAAGGTTCTGCCACCTCTATGTTTTCACCAGAAACTTTCACCAGCTTCCTTTATCTGTTAGTTGCAATAATATTTCAATGCAAAGACTACAATATTCTTTTCTTCAAAAAACATATCATCTTACCTCCAAGATCTCGTCTGATCTTGTCCTTCCATTCACCTGCACCTCATCACTTCTGCAAATTTGTATACGCGCGCCTCTTCCATTTCCGTGTACTAGCGGTATCACTTTAATCTTAATACAAAACTCTGTTTACCTGCGTTAATTCAATTGCCATGCCATCGTTTTGCCTTTACTTTCATTTGCTGTACTACGTTTTGACATACTGCTATCAAATCCTCAGCACTTTCACACAAAGTCAATGTCAAACGTTTAACACACATCTAAATAGATCTGGAATTTATAAATTTCTGGTAATTACAATCGATCACC